>CM061135.1:85898-747124 GCA_030789695.1 Scilla litardierei | reverse complement strand
GCCATCTGACAAAAGCAAGGCTGACACTCCTGTTCCTGACTTCCTCTTCTGAAGCTTCCGCTGACAGCCAGGCCAGCTCAGCATGTCGAGTCAACATGCCAGATCAGCCCCACCTAATTGTCTCCCATCAGGTATAAATACCCCCTCACTTCTTACGGTGAGGGGGTTGGCAAATCCTCTCTGAATCCCATTATTCACACACGAGAGCAAAGGTCATACATATCTTTGTTCTCACATTCATAGCTCGTCACGTACGGTCGACACACCCTTAGTCCGACCTGCGTGCCCCGCCCCCGCTTTAAGTCCAGTCACTGACTTAGGCATCGGAGAGGCTAAGGGTTGGACCCCAACCTGGCCTTTCTGACAAGTTGCTCGTTGTGCAGGGTAGCTCGCCTCTCGGCTGATATTCGCCTTCGGCTCCCGCCATCCGATCCTCCTCCGCTGCGTCCGGCGGGATTCAACTTCGTGGTCTGTTCCGACGGCAAGTTTAGCCTCTTCACCCCACTAATCACTTGTCAAAAAGCCTACCTAAATCCTCTTATCAATATAACCACCGTGCCCTTGGTTCCCCATAATACAAATTCATTGTACGCGAGTTCCACCCCGCAACAATTGGCGCGGTCTGTGGGAACGAAGGGTCACACCCATGTTAGATTCCATGCCGATCGCTTGGAACCCTGACCACGGCAAGGATCTCGTGGATCAGGAGCCACTCTCTCTACCAATCACTCCGGCGACTGACCCCCCTCCGGGGATAGAGGCCGAGACAGTCCAGGCCTCGGCCCGCGCGATCCAGAAGAGCTTCAAGGCATTTACTAAGGCGATGGGAGGCTGCGCGGCGACGGGAACGGATGCGCCTCCCGGCCCCTCGGAGCCCCCGAACGTGAAACGGAATCTTCACCCTCAGTTCGAGGAGGAGGGGGATACCAGGGGCTCGCCAGGGAGATTGCGGCCCAGCAGAAGCTCTTGGAGGAGGAAATGGAGGTCGCGCGGCTGCGGAGGCACCGGGAGGAGGCGGCCGCCGCGCAGAGGCATTTGGACGAAGCGGCCGAAACCGCCCAGCGGACCTACCAGGACGAAGAAACCACCCGGCACAAGCTCCGCTTCATCATCGTGGAACGCGAAAGGCTCCGGAGGGAGAACGAAGACAACCGGGAGATCCCGGAGGTGTCGGCGATGGGCCGGTAGCCCCTGGACGGGCACGGCCCACCGTTGGCCAAATCCCCATCGGGAGGGGGGAGTCCGCCCCGTCAGGCCCACTCCCCCGATCGTCTGAACGAGGAAGCCGTTTGTCGACAACTACGCTTTCTCACCGCCGAGCGCGAAAGGCTCCTGAGGTAGAATCAGGAGCGGAGGGAGATCCGGGAGGAGACTGCCGGAGGGCGATGGTACTGGGAGGACCGTAGCCTGTAACTCGTTGAATCCTCAACCCATGGAAGGAGTCCCCCAGGCGACCGCTACGCTATTCCCCGGGGCGGGAAGACCGTCGGCAGCCAAGGCGCGACCGGAGCCAGACCCCCGAATGGTGAAGGGGGCACGTGCCCGAGCGCCCCAACTACCCGGAGGAGGCCACGCCGCTGGCACGATGGATCATGTCCGCCCCGAGGCCCATAAGGTTCAAACCACCCACCTGGCCACCTACAACGGAAGAGGCGATCCTCTCACGCACGTGCAACAATATCGGGGGGCAATGGAGGTGCAGGATGTGGATGAGGCGTTCCTGTGCCGGCACTTCTCGCAAAGTCTGAGGGACACAGCGCTGGATTGGTACTTCGGCCTACCCGTGAGATCCATCGGGAGCTTTGGCGAACTGTCCCACAAGTTCTGCCAGGAGTTCCGGGCAGGGCGGACAAAGAAGAAGCCCCTGGACTACCTCAGCACGATAGTCCAAGGGGAAGGAGAGACTACAGGGAGATACCTACGCCGCTTTCAGGATGAGAGACGGACGGTGGTGACCTGCGGCGATGCGGTGCTCATGCTGGCCTTCAAGACGGGATTGCGGACTCGGAGCCTCCACAAATCCTTGCTCCGAGATCCGTGGGCCGACTATGAGTTGCTGGTCGCTATGGCAGAGAGGCATGCGTTGGCCGAAGAGACTCTCGGCACGAAGGCCCTATTTCCCTCGGTGAAGCCGCTCCAAGGCGAGCCTAAATCACACCCACGGCCGAGGCAAGAAGAGGGGCATCGAGGGCACGACCAACTGGCCCAACCGAGGCGCGACCCGACGGGGCGCCGCTCGCAAGATCGCCCTGGCCCAGCCCGAGAGTTCGCCCCGGCCCAAGGGCCCACCCGAGTCATCCCAAGACAGGAATGTTGTAAACAGCATCCTAGCCTATGTTTGATGATAACAAACCCTACTGAACTGTTCTAATATGTTTTTTAAGTGTGTCACAGGTCCCTATACATTGAGACTGTCATGATTACTCAGCTTACACATGTACGTACTCAAGTATGTTGAAATACAAGGCTGAAACTACATTTGGAATTATGCAAGCTGCTCAAACAAGGGAGTATAGCTCTGAAACTCTACCCTAGAGTTAATCATAGGCTATAAACATCATGGGAATTTTCTTAGGAATTATGGAAATTTTTTGAAGTCAAAATACGGGGAAATACGAGGAAAAACAAAGTATACAAAGAAGGAAATTTTTATACAAGTGATGAAATGAGGTGAAACAATTCTAACATGTAAATATGGGGCTCTGGGATTTTTGAGAATTTTTTCAGAATTTTTGGGATTTATTTGATGCCAAAATACGGTGGAATACGTCATAAATACACTGAAAAATCGACATACGGTACTGTTCATACGACGGCTGCCGACATACCGACTTTGCGGACAGCAAATTTAACACGGGTTTGACCCGCGAGCCGCCTCGTGGCGGATCCCTTGGAACAGTAACCAAACCCGTTAAGCTCAATCCTATATAAATCCATGTACACTCTTCACATTTTCATCAATAACTTGAGTTCTAGAGATCCAAATTGAGCACCGTTTGTGGCGTTGCGACCGTGACTTCATCCCCGACGCAGTGACAGCAAGTTGAGCAGCGAGTTCCTCCTATGCAGTAAATGAGATCATTTTGAGTGAGAAACTTCTACCGACTACCTCCACGGGGACAGCGACTACTTCTTCTACAGACATCTGATCATCATTCCGTAAGAAGCGCTGCGAAGCTACTGATGTGCTGAAAGACGACAACCAGAGAGATCTTCACAAATGAGCTTTCTAAACTCTTGATCTTTGTTATTTGTGAAGTTATTAATGTTTTGATCAGCATTTCTGTAATATAATTTCTTCCGTTATTTGGGACTCTGGGAACCAAACTTGTTGGGGCAAGTTGGGTTGGGGAGTGATACTTGTATGTTTCTTTTTGGCTTTGGTGAGCTTGAGTTGGTCTGACAGGTTGGTGTTGGGACACCAATCTAAGGGAGATTGTAACTTCTTAAAGAAACAGTATAAGTGATTGCTCATTGGGGTGGACGTAGGTCATGGGGACCGAACCACGTTAAATTCTGTGTCTTCTGTGAATGCTTTGATTGTCTGATTCCTAAACTGCATGCTGTAAACTAGGCTTAATTTTTATCTTGCGATAATTTGGTCAAAGGCCTATTCACCCCCCCTCTAGGCCTTATTTAGATCCTACAAGTGGTATCAGAGCACCAGGCCTGGCCATTTGAGTCTAGTTCATAATGAATACATATGATTCAGCATTTGCTGAAGGACAGTCTACAGTTAGACCACCCAAATTTAATGGGACTGATTTTGCTTACTGGAAAGCTAGGATGAAAATTTTCTTAGTCTCTTCAGATCTTGAAATTTGGAAAATTGTTGCTAAAGGCTATCACCCACCTACAATCAAAATTGAAGATATTGATGTACCAAAACCAGAAGATAAATGGGATGATAACGATAACAAACTTTATGCTCTGAATGGTAAAGCTATGAATGCAATTATCTGTGCACTTGACAGAACTGAGTTTAACCGTATATCTCATTGTCTTACTGCGCAGGAAATCTGGAACACTCTCGAAGTCACTCACGAAGGAACCTCTCAAGTGAAGGAGTCCAGATTAGCGCTGCTGAGCTCAGAGTACGATGGTTTCCACATGCTACCAGGAGAATCCATCAAGGACATGTACACTCGCTTCACCGACATCGTATACAACTCAAAAGCCTTGGGAAAGTCTTACGACAGCATCGACCTCATTCGGAAAATCCTAAGAGCGCTTCCTAGTTCCTTCCGACCTAAAGTGACGGCCATCCAAGAAGCGAGAGATCTCACTAAGCTGAAGCTAGATGACCTGATTAGGAATCTGTTATCCCATGAGCTGGAACTCAAAACCGTCGAGACAAGAGAGAAAGGTGAGGCTAAACCTTTAAAGACCATCGCTCTCAAAGCCGAAGAAAGTGACAAAGAAGATCTCGACGAGGAACATGCACTGATGGTCAGAGGATTCCGACGCTTCATCAGAACTCCTGCCGGAAAATCTGAAATGGCAAAAAGGTTCAATCGTTTTAATAAGTTTAATCCTTTGAATTCCTCGTCTGAACAGAATACTACTAAAAGTGTTCAATGTTTCAACTGCAAGAAATTTGGACATTTCATGAAAAACTGTCCAACAAAGAACACGTCATCCGAAGCCAAAGGGAAATCATTTGCGGTAACATGGGATGATGACGACGAAGACGAACCACAAGACGAGGTAGCGCAATCATCACTTTGCCTAATAGGTGAAAGCGACACGAACAAGGTAAGAGATGAATTTTCTTTACCAGAATTAATGAACATTTGTGAAAACATGAATTCAGAAATTACTTCTCTTGAATCCTCTATAGAAAATTATAAAGAAATGAATTTCCAACTACAGCAGGAAAATTATAATGTTTTGCAAAATGAAATAAAATTGAAAAATGAAATTGCATCGCTCAAAATTACCATTGAAAAACTCAAAGGAAAGTCTAGTATTACTGAAGTTATACCTTGTCAGACTTGTGCTTCATTAAAGCTAGAAATTAAGAATGGTAATGAAAAGATTGTTGGCCTAAATAAAAGAATAGAAACTCTCGCTAAAAATGAAGATAATGTTAGAAAGAGTTTTATAAATAAAAGTGTCATGCTTGTAAATGAAAACATCTTTTTGAAATCCAAAGTCTTTGATTTAGAACTGAGTATCAGAAAATTTGGTGTAGGAAGGAAATCACTAGACATCATTCTTGGATACCAGTCAATCAAAAATGATAAACAAGGACTAGGATTTGGAAATATTTATAATGAAAACATGATAAAGAAAAATCATTACATCAAGAAAAAGAAACGGAACGCCAAATGTTATACCTGTGGTTCTTTTGAGCATTTATATAGAAATTGTCGTTATAAGAACCAAAACATGAAGTTCAAACAAGTATGGGTTCCGAAAGGTACTATGACTAACCATTGTGCACCTATTTGGCTACCCAGGTCACACATACCTTGTTCTTCTTATGTGTAGGGACTCAGCGTGGCTAAGGAACAACTGTGTGAGTGGTATTTGGATTCAGGCTGCTCAAGACACATGACAGGGAACAGCGACAAGTTCCTTAGCCTCGTGAAGCAAGAAGGAGGAAGTGTTACATTAGGGGACAACGGCAAGTGCAAGGTAATGGGTAAAGGTATTGTTGGCAACAATACTTTTAAAATTTCTGACGTCCTCTGGGTTGAAAATCTCAAACACAACCTCATCTCCATAAGCCAACTCTGTGACAAAGGTATGAAAGTACTTTTTGATGAGAAAATTTGTAAAATTTATGACTCGGTCACAAGTAATACCCTCTTCATAGCCAATAGGAAAAATAATGTTTATACAATAATGATTGAAGAAATGACAATTGCTAAATGTTTGATTGGCAGGGAGGAGGAGGCTATACTATGGCACCGGAGACTATCACATGCCAGCATGAAGTTGCTACATAAGCTGGAGAATAAAAACCTGGTCCGAGGCTTGCCACATCAACAGTACGAGAATGGTAAGTTGTGTGTTGCATGCACAAAAGGTAAGCAAACTAGATCCACTTTTACGGGAATTCGGGAAGTTACCACTTCACGAGTCCTAGAATTGATTCATATGGATTTGTTTGGGCCTACCGATGTTGCTAGCCTCAATGGGAAGAGATTTTGTTTTGTTTTGATCGATGATTTTTCTAGATATACATGGGTTTACTTCTTAGCCAAGAAATCGGATTCCTTTGAAAATTTCCAAAATTTTTGTAATCAAGTTTCAAATGAGAAAAATCTTTCAATTATGAAAATTAGAAGTGATCACGGTGGTGAATTTGAAAACTCTGTTTTTGAAAACTTCTGTTTGGAAAAAGGGATCTTACATGAATTTTCTTCTCCTAGAACACCTCAACAAAACGGGGTGGTCGAAAGAAAGAATCGAACTTTAAAAGAGATGGCAAGAAGCATGCTTAATGATTATTCTCTTCCTATGTATTTTTGGGCCGAAGTAGTGAATACAGCCTGCTATGTCTGCAACAGGGTTATGCTTAGACCTTTAATGAACAAAACATCCTATGAACTGTGGCATGGCAAGACTCCTAACATTTCATATTTCAGAGTATTTGGATGCAGGTGTTTCATTTTAAACACAGGATATCAGCTGGGAACATTTGAATCCAAATCAGACGAAGGAGTGTTCGTAGGATATTCATCAAGGAGCAAAGCATACAGGATCTACAATAAACGAACCTTAACTGTTGTTGAGTCAATTAATGTGAAATTTGATGAAGCTGAAATAGATCCTTTAAATTGCAAGGAAACTGAAGCTGAAGATGCAGACAAGGAAACTACAGAGCCTGAAAACATAGCTGAACCATCTAAAGGCCAAAAGGAAGCTGAACCAGAAGTACCACAAGGAAATAGACTGGAAAGAGGAGAGCTCAGGTTCAATCCACATCATCCACCTGAGCTGATCATGGGGACTCCTACGGAAGGTATACGCACTCGATCCACTTTCAATAACTTGTGTACCTTATGCATTCATGGTGACTTCATTTCTGAAATTGAACCCAAGAACGTTGAAATCGCTTTAACTGATGAAAGTTGGGTTATGGCCGTGCATGATGAGATTAATCAGTTTGATAGAAATAATGTTTGGACATTAGTGCCCCGGCCTGATAATTACCCAATTGTTGGCACTAAATGGATTTTCAAAAACAAACTTGATGAATCTGGAAATGTAATCAGAAATAAGGCAAGATTAGTGGCCAAAGGATATAACCAGATAGAGGGAATTGATTGTGATGAAACTTTTGCACCCGTTGCTAGATTAGAAGCCATTAGAATATTGCTGGCTTTTGCAAGTTTTAAAGGTTTTAAATTGAAGCAAATGGATGTGAAAAGTGCATTTTTAAATGGTTATTTGAAAGAAGATGTTTTTGTTGAACAACCCCCTGGTTTTGAAAGTCATAGTTTTCCAAATCACGTTTACAAGTTGCAAAAGGCTTTGTATGGTCTGAAGCAAGCTCCCAGAGCTTGGTACGACCGTCTCAGTTCATATCTTTTGGATAATAACTTTAAAAAGGGTAGTGCAGACAACACTTTGTTTATCTTGCATGAACAGGATCATTTTCTTATTGTTCAGATTTATGTGGACGATATTATTTACGGTGCTACTAATGATCTTTTATGCCAAAAGTTTGAAAAGGTTATGCAGGATCAATTTGAGATGAGTCTGGTCGGAGAGTTGAAATACTTTTTGGGATTTCAAGTAAGACAAACTGGAGATGGCATATATGTTTCCCAAACCAAGTACATAAAAGAACTGTTGAAGAAATTTGGGATGGAAAATGCAAAGCCAATGCGAACACCAATGAGTCCGACAACGAAGCTTGAAAAGGATGACAAAGGTATAGACGTGGATCAAAAGCTTTATAGAGGTATGATTGGCTCTCTCCTTTACTTAACAGCATCTAGGCCCGATATAATGTTTGCTGTTTGTTTGTGTGCACGTTTTCAAGCTTGTCCAAAAGAGTCACACTTAATTGCCATAAAAAGGATCTTTAGGTATTTGATTCACACACCATCTTTAGGACTTTGGTATCCTTCATGTGGTTTATTTGATTTAATTGGATTTGCTGATGCTGATTATACTGGTAGTATGATTGATAGAAAGAGCACTAGTGGAACATGTTTTATGCTAGGACATTCATTGGTTTCTTGGTCTAGTCGTAAGCAGAACAGTGTTGCTTTGTCCACTACTGAAGCTGAGTATATTGCCCTTGGCAGTTGCTGTGCCCAAGTACTTTGGATGATGCAAACCCTGTCTGACTACGGCTTGGATCTTAGAAAAGTTCCATTACGATGTGATAGTAAGAGTGTTATAGATCTTTCTAACAATCCTGTTCATTACTCTCGGACAAAACACATAGACGTAAGACATCATTTTCTTAGAGATCATTTGGCAAAAGAGGATGTATCCATTGAATATATTTCTACTGATTCTCAGTTGGCAGATATCTTTACAAAACCTTTGCCAGAAGATCGTTTTTATCGTCTACGTCTAGAACTGGGCATTATTGATCATATTTAGAGTGAAAATATTATTTGGTGTGCTTTTATTGTTTTTGTGTGGTGTGCTACAAAAAGAAAAATAAAAAAAATGCAAAAGATAAATAAAAAATATATATAAAGGAAAAATATAAAAAGAAGGGGAAAGTGAATTGTCTATCTCCTCATTTTGCACTTTTCATCAGAAACAACTTTAAATGCAAAACATATGTCTTATGGATTTTGAATATTATATTCTTAACAATGCTTGCATTCAAAGACTACATGCTTAATTAGGTCATATTCATTAATGAGTAACTAACGTTTTTCATCTTCCAATCACACTTACACAGATCAAAATGTTTTTGATATGGATTTGAAATATTGAATAAGAAAAGTGGTTGTTGGTGGACTAATTTATGTTTTAATGGGATATGATGTTTCAAGGCATGGGTAAAAAGAAAAGCTCTCATCAAAATATACGTGTATAAAAAGAATAGCAAGACGAGTGTCTTCAAAATATATACACAGAGCTTCGTATGAAAAATGGATACGATCCATGTCCTTGATACTACCCTTGGACATCCAACTTATGCTATAAATGTCATTTTTAGCGTTGGTGTTAAGTCCGTCAAGCACTGCCATTTCACATTTAAAAATCCTTATCGGTTATGTTTGGAATTGGTAACTTGAACTCATATTACATGAGAAGGGGAAACTCAAACTTTGACGTTCATATATTCCGTTGAAAAGTTGGATATGACAGGCTGTATTCCTTATTACATCTCCATATGTACTACATTTTTGATCCTCACACTTAAGCACGAAGATGAATTATTGTAGTTATGACTTAGTGCTTATTGCTTATTTATTCATTGTGGTCAACGATGTACTGCCTTTTGTTTTGCTTTATAATGTTCAATTTTCCATTCATCATATGCTATTTCATCCATTTTTTTGATGAAAACAAAGGGGGAGAGAAATATTAAGATTGAGCATGTCAGAGATAGGGGGAGCATGTCAATAGGGGGAGCATATCATTTTGCCATTCATGCTTATATTCATGCTTCACACACTTCACACATTTTATGCTCATATTCATGCTTCACACACTTCACACATTTTTGATGTAATCTTAATGTCTGGTTTGTTCTCATCAAAAGGGGGAGATTGTTGTAAACAGCATCCTAGCCTATGTTTGATGATAACAAACCCTACTGAACTGTTCTAATATGTTTTTTAAGTGTGTCACAGGTCCCTATACATTGAGACTGTCATGATTACTCAGCTTACACATGTACGTACTTAAGTATGTTGAAATACAAGGCTGAAACTACATTTGGAATTATGCAAGCTGCTCAAACAAGGGAGTATAGCTCTGAAACTCTACCCTAGAGTTAATCATAGGCTATAAACATCATGTGAATTTTCTTAGGAATTATGGAAATTTTTTGAAGTCAAAATACGGGGAAATACGAGGAAAAACAAAGTATACAAAGAAGGAAATTTTTATACAAGTGATGAAATGAGGTGAAACAATTCTAACATGTAAATATGGGGCTCTGGAATTTTTGAGAATTTTTTCAGAATTTTTGGGATTTATTTGATGCCAAAATATGGTGGAATACGTCATAAATACACTGAAAAATCGACATACGGTACTGTTCATACGACGGCTGCCGACATACCGACTTTGCGGACAGCAAATTTAACACGGGTTTGACCCGCGAGCCGCCTCGTGGCGGATCCCTTGGAACAGTAACCAAACCCGTTAAGCTCAATCTTATATAAACCCATGTACACTCTTCACATTTTCATCAATAACTTGAGTTCTAGAGATCCAAATTGAGCACCGTTTATGGCGTTGCGACCGTGACTTCATCCCCGACGCAGTGACAGCAAGTTGAGCAGCTAGTTCCTCCTATGCAGCAAATGAGATCATTTTGAGTGAGAAACTTCTACCGACTACCTCCACGGGGACAGCGACTACTTCTTCTACAGACATCTGATCATCATTCCGTAAGAAGCGTTGCGAAGCTACTGATATGCTGAAAGACGACAACCAGAGAGATCTTCAAAAATGAGCTTTCTAAACTCTTGATCTTTGTTATTTGTGAAGTTATTAATGTTTTGATCAGCATTTCTGTAATATAATTTCTTCCGTTATTTGGGACTCTGGGAACCAAACTTGTTGGGGCAAGTTGGGTTGGGGAGTGATACTTGTATGTTTCTTTTTGGCTTTGGTGAGCTTGAGTTGGTCTGACAGGTTGGTGTTGGGACACCAATCTAAGGGAGATTGTAACTTCTTAAAGAAACAGTATAAGTGATTGCACATTGGGGTGGACGTAGGTCATGGGGACCGAACCACGTTAAATTCTGTGTCTTCTGTGAATGCTTTGATTGTCTAATTCCTAAACTGCATGCTGTAAACTAGGCTTAATTTTTATCTTGCGATAATTTGGTCAAAGGCCTATTCACCCCCCCTCTAGGCCTTATTTAGATCCTACAAGGAAGGCCCCCTTCGGGCGCACTACACGCAGCTTAATGCCCCCCTGATAGAGGTGATGGCCGCAGCAACGAGAGCTGGATTACTGCCAGAGCCACCCAGGGAAATGAAATCGGACCCGGCTCGGAGAGATTTCCAAAAATATTGCCGATACCACCAGGACCACGGCCATGACACCGACGACTGCTTCACCTTCAAAAGGGAAATCGAGCGGCTGATCCAAGCGGGTCACCTCGGGGGCTTCGTCGGGGGCAGGAGACCAGACCGAGAAGAGGGAAACCACCGGAGGGCACGGAGAGCAGACCCCCCAACGCGTGGTGAGCGGGACGAACCCCTCCCCCCGAAACCGGTCATGCGCATAAACACGATATGCTGCGGGCCATCCTCCGGAGGAGCATCATCATCAAGCAAGAAGGCGTACGCGCGGCAAGTGATGACGGCGGGTTTCAGAGGGGATCTGGGGGGGAGAAGGCTAGCATACCCTCCCATTACTTTCAGCAATGAGGATCTGGAAGGATTCGAGCTACCCCACGATGACGCCATCGTCATCGAGGCCCAGATAGGGACGGCCATCGTCAGCCGCCTCCTGATCGACACAGTGAGCTCTTGCGACATCCTGTTTATGTCAACAATCGAGAAGATGGGGTTAAGGCAGGCGGACCTGAGGCCCTGCACCGGGCCCCTCGTCGGCTTCACCGGTCACTCGACCCCTATTGTGGGGGTAATCACCTTGCCAATAACTCTCGGAGAAGAACCGCAGGTCGTCACCTGAATGACTCTGTTCGTTGTTGTCAACATTGCTTCGACGTACAACGGGATCATAGGACGACCATACATGGCAGCCATCGGAGCGCTCCCCAGCCTGCTCCACCAGATGGTCAAGTTCCAAACCCCACGAGGGGTTGGATCAGTACGGGGGAGCCAGAAGCTCTCCAGGAGCTGCTACGTGGGATCGACCAAACATAAGGGTCCGGAGCAAACCCTGGTGGCCGACATACTCGGCGGGAGGGAAGACTCCTACCATCGGATGCTGGCACCTGCTGACGGAACCGCAGAAGAACCCGGGGCCGCAGAGGAGGACCAGACCCGCCGCGCCCGTCCTAGCCCCCTTTGATGAGGGCGGGCTAATCCGTCTAAGGAACGCGGGACACCAGTCGGGATGTAACCGGAAACTGTAAGTCTCGAATGAAATATCCTTTTCCCTTTTGCATCTTCGAATTTCACCATTTCCACCTGAAAATTTCAGTTCAAAAATGCAAGACTCCAGGGCAGGACCAATCCTCGCCACCCAAACCGGAGAGGGGTATGGGCCGAGCTACACGCTCGCTCCCCCCACCAATGAAGACCTCCGGGGCAAGCTTACGGAGTTTCGCCACCCAAACCGGAGCACCATATGCGGGGTAGGCGACGGCCCAATACCCGTCCGACTATAGAGGCTGCGGGGAGGCGACGGCCCAATACCCGCCCTCTCAAAGACTCCGGGGCAGGACCAATCCTCGCCACCCAAACCGGAGAGGGACATGGGCCGAGCTACGCGCTCGCTCCCCCCACCAATGAAGACCTCCGGGGCAAGCTTACGGAGCTTTGCCACCCAAACCGGAGCACCATATACGGTGTAGGCGACGGCCCAATACCCGCCCGACTATAGAGGCTGCGGGGAGGCGACAGCCCAATACCTGCCCTCTCAAGGACTCCGGGGGTAGGACCAATCCTCGCCACCCAAACCGGAGAGGGGCATGGGCCGAGCTACGCGCTCGCTCCCCCCACCAATGAAGACCTCCGGGGCAAGCTTACGGAGCTTCACCACCCAAACCGGAGCACCATATGTAGGGTAGGCGACGGCCCAATACCCGTCCGACTATAGAGGCTGTGTGGAGGCGACGGCCCAATACCCGTCCTCTCAAAGACTCCGGGGCAGGACCAATCCTCGCCACCCAAACCGGAGAGGGGCATGGGCCGAGCTACGCGCTCGCTCCCCCCCCACCAATGAAGACCTCCGGGGCAAGCTTACGGAGCTTCACCACCCAAACCAGAGCACCATATGCGGGGTAGGCGACGGCCCAATACCCGTCCGACTATAGAGGCTGCGGGGAGGCGACGGCCCAATACCCGCCCTCTCACAGACTCCGGGGCAGGACCAATCCTCGCCACCCAAACCGGAGAGGGGCATGGGCCGAGCTACGCGCTCGCTCCCCCCCACCAATGAAGACCTCCGGGGCAAGCTTACAGAGCTTTGCCACCCAAACCGGAGCGCCATATGCGGGGTAGGCGACGGCCCAATACCCGTCCGACTATAGAGGCTGCGGGGAGACGACGGCCTAATACCTGCCCTCTCAAAGACTCCGGGGCAGGACCAATCCTCGCCACCCAAACCGGAGAGGGGCATGGGCCAAGCTACGTGCTCGCTCCCCCCCTAATGAAGACCTTCAGGGCAAGCTTACGGAGCTTTGCCACCCAAACCGGAGCGTCATTTGCGGGTAGGCGACGGCCCAATACCCGTCCGACTATAGAGGCTGCGGGGAGGCGACGGCCCAATACCCGCCCTCTCACAGACTCCGGGGCAGGACCAATCCTTGCCACCCAAACCAGAGAGGGGCATAGGCCGAGCTACGCACTCGCTCCCCCCACCAATGAAGACCTCCAGGGCAAGCTTACGGAGCTTTGCCACCCAAACCGGAGTGCCATATGCGGGGTAGGCGACGGCCCAATACCCGTCCGACTATAGAGGCTGCGGGGAGGCGACGGCCCAATATCCGCCCTCTCAAAGACTCCGGGGCAGGACCATTCCTCGCCACCCAAACCGGAGAGGGGCATGGGCCGAGCTACGCGCTCGCTCCCCCCACCAATGAAGACCTCCGGGGCAAGCTTACGGAGCTTCGCCACCCAAACCGGAGCGCCATTTGAGGGGTAGGCGACGGCCCAATACCCGTCCGACCATAGAGGCTGCGGGGAGGCGACGGCCCAATACCCGCCCTCTCAAAGACTCCGGGGCAGGACCAATCCTCGCCACCCAAACCAGAGAGGGGCATGGGCCGAGCTACACGCTCGCTTCCCCCACCAATGAAGACCTACAGGGCAAGCTTACGGAGCTTCACCACCCAAACCAGAGCGCCATATGCGGGGTAGGCGACGGCCCAATACCCGCCCTCTCAAAGACTCCGGGGCAGGGCCAATCCTCGCCACCCAAACCGGAGAGGGGCACGGGCCGAGCTACTCGCTCACTCCCCCCCCACTAATGAAGACCTCCGGGGCAAGCTTACGGAGCTTCGCCACCCAAACCGGAGAGGGGCACGGGCCGAGCTACGCGCTTGCTCCCCCCCCCCACTAATGAAGACCTCCGGGACAAGCTTACGGAGCTTCGCCACCCAAACCGGAGAGGGGCACGGGCCGAGCTACGCGCTCGCTCCCCCCACTAATGAAGACCTCAGGGGCAAGCTTACGGATCTTCGCCACCCAAACCGGAGAGGGGCACAGGCCGAGCTACGCGCTCGCTCCCCCCCACTAATGAAGACCTCCGGGGCAAGCTTACGGAGCTCCGCCACCCAAATCGGAGCGCTATATGCGCGATAGGCGACGGCCCAATGCCCACCCGACTATAAAGGTGGCAAGGGCCTAGCTACCCACCCTCCCAAAGCGGGCCCGTGATTCTTCAACTCAAACATCGGGAAACAAATCATGGCTCGCGGATTGAGGCAACCCTCGCGCAGGTCCAGGACGGATGAGCAACACCTGACACCAATAAAGCCGACGACCGAAATGACCCATCAAACCGAAAAGACGCTTGGGGCAAGCGCCATTGATAACAACACACCCGCCGAAAAACATGGGTCGATGAGTCACATCGGGCGCCACCTATTAGGGACAGTTTCCGAAGGGCACGATTCAAATAAGCTGGCTCCAGCTCATCACATTAAGGGGAGTGGGAAGGCTAAAGAGCTACCATTATAAATACCCCTCGGCCCCTTCAAAGGGAGGGGACGAAAGAGATAATTTGAGGGTAGGCCAATCCCTCAGCCCCACTCTCCCCCAAGAAGGTGCGGAAAATGCGAGGGACCCCAACTGCTCCGGCGGGCAGTTTCCCCCGGCACGATGACCCCCGATAGGCCATTCCTCTTACACGAGGGGCACCCCGCCTGCGGATCCCCGACTTCCCTTGGGCAACTTAAGGCACGGGAACTGGAGCTTCAATGGCATACACTGCCCCTCCACGGACGCCCTGCGTGCGCGTGCGCGGCAGGCCAACAACCCGATGGATGGGGCAGACCTGCCAAATCACCCCATCGGGCACTCCAGCATCCGTTGAGTCGCACCAGCCTCAGCAGACTCGCCCCCCAGCGGCTGACCACGTCGATAGGCTATTCCTCTTACATCAGGGGCGCCCTGTCTTCCACCCCTCGACTTCTCCTGGACCACTTATGCCAGGGAGATGAGCGGACCGGTGGCGGACCACCCCTTCCCACACCCGTCCTACGGCGACTCCAACTGACAGGAAGGCTAAAGCCCCACGGGATAGAGCAACCACCAAGGACTCCCCCTCCCCCCAATTCTGGAACGAGGGATAAAGCAACCACAACTGCCCCCGTCACCGACACGTCGCTCCCCACCTCTTCCGGGATTCCCTGCCGGTGCGTAGACCCTCCGAAGGGACCTTGCAACCCTTCAGGGCCACGACGACGGAGAGGGACGTGCCAAATGGGACGAGGGCATCCACCAAAGTAGAACGGCTCGACAGTTCGCCTGCGGGCCGACCTACACCCCATATCCTGTCCCTGTCATGTTCATTAAATTTTGATAAAAGCTAATGAAAAGACTACTCCCAGCGGGCCCTTAGCAATAATCTAGGCGCACTCATGCACGGAAATAACCCCCGAAAAGGGGGGACGAGCTCTACGCCATGCGCCCCCCCCCCCCCCCCCCCCCCCCCCCCCCCCCCCCCCCCGCGAAGCGGGCGGGGGAAAAAGACAGTTTAACGGGCTGACCACATTTTCAGGCGCATGACCCTAACAAAGGGAATAAACGTAGCTCGATCTACGCCAGGCAAGAGAAAACAATAACAAAACATATCCAACAAAGGGAATCTCCACATACTCAGAGTCCAAAAATTACAAAATTGCGGGTATCGACCCCACAAAACTTTCCTTTCTTTCTTTCTTGCCACATATACAAAACTACTCTAGTGTGTTCCCCTCACCAACTGCGCGCCCACTAGTCGCAACATCCCTTCTATCAGCTTCGGGGTAATCCCCCCCCCCCATTTTGCCGGTCTCCACCGCGACGCCGCCGTCTCCTTCGACGATCACACGTTAGCCGTCCCCTGCCTCCTCCTCGTCTCCGTATGCTGCGAGTCTGTCGAGGTCGAGCTCAATGGGCAGGGACAAACCCGCCACCCTTTCCCTTATCCGGACCAAGCGGGCCTCCCACCCCTCCGCTTGACCTTCCTCGCGACCCTCTTCACGGCCTGCCCCCAAGCCCCTGGACATCGCATCCGCAAGGGCGGGGATGACGGTCGCCTCCTGGTACGAGCGAAACCCCTCGACCTTCTGAGCCAACTCCTCCTCGGTGACCTTCGCACGACCCGCCAGATCCACCGCACGCGCTTCCTCCCTCTCAAGGGCCTCCTCCAGCTCCTTCGACCTATCTCTAGCAGAGGTCGCATGCACTTCATATTCAGCCAGGACCCCCTTTAGGCGCTCTACTTCCGCCTCATACTGGCTGCACCGCTCCCTCTCCTTCGCCATTCGCTCGCCAGTACTCTTACGAAAGGCGGCGAATTCTGCTGCCACTCTAGCAATGGCACTCTCAGCCTTATTTATGGCTGGCATGTGCCTCATAGCTACAAGCATCAAAGTGATGGCCTGCACAACAAAAGAGAACCCATTTAGGGTATTCAATAAAATCCACTGGCAAGCGTCACCCGGCTTATACAACCTACCTGGACGCCGTGCCACACTGCGGTTCCACACAGACCCTCAGGCTCCACCGCCTCTATCGCCACCCTGTCGCAGGGCAAGAAAATATTCTCCGCCAGCCTCGCCGCCACACCACCATCCTCAAATACGGACTCATCATCCCTCACTTTGAACGGCGCCTGATGAAGATCCTCGTCAGGATAGCCCTCAACTTTGGCCCTCTTAGCCCTGAAATAGACAAGCGAGGCCTCACAGCTGGGTTCGGCGGCCCTCTCCAGAGCGAACAACTGACAGCTGTAGGGCCAGCTGTCCCAGCCGGCCGACTTGGCCTGGCCACCCGACGTACCAGCCCCCCTGTTGGTCGGTAACTGTAACGGCCACTTCCGGTCGTACGTATTTTGTGCGTATGTTGATTCGTGTGTGTATTTTCGTATTTGATTTTATTATTGTATTTCCGTAGTTCAGACGCGCGATCGAACCCCGTTTTCACGACCCTCTCGGTGACGCGAGCGTCCCGGTATTTTATTTTAAATTTTTGTACGTCGAGGGATCAATCTGCTTATCCCTTTACTAATTCCTAAAATATTCTTATATATAAAAATTTAAAGTTTAATAAGGCCTGCACGATTTTTTGAAACTAAACCATATGCATTACTATTTCTTCTATCAGTACGTTTAGTTGCTTGGATTAATAAATCAAATCACTTCTTGTTAAAGTAAGCTGTTTTTTTAACCTATTAACAATTCAAATTAAGACTCATTTGATTTCTTATCCTATTGTAACCACCCTCACGATTCTGATATCCAATTAGCCATGTTCTCTCGTAACCACCCCACACCTGCTGGGCCAAGTCACCAGTATCATCATTATCACGCGTCAACAACCTAACAGACTTTTCCCCACGTACATCCTCTCTCTCCTCCCTACAAAATGCAACCGCAGCCTACAACTTTAAAAAAATCTCAAAACATTTCACCTGGGCTCACGGTGTACCCATCATATCAATTTTTTTAGCTTAAACTTAGATCACTGAATTTCTCCTCTCCCTTCGAAACACAGACCCAACCCTGTCCTCGCGCAGCCACATCCTTCAACGTCCGACCACCCTACGGCCATCACAACCCCACGCACGTCCCTCTCTTCCACCTGCAGTCGACGCGCACTCCACGGCCAGCACACCAGGCCGCGCCCTAGCCAACCTCCAGCCATCCTCCGCCCGGACCACGCACAAGCCCCGACGCCCAGCTCCGCCTTGCACCACGTCGCCGCCGTGCTGCAGTCCTCGTCACCGACGCCGGAGCACCCTACGACTCCACCGCCCGCATCATTGTCGCCGCACTTGAGGTCGCCGTCGTTCCGCCGCTTCGACCACACACACCCGAGGCACCATACGTGTAAGTTAATCCTAATGTGCATTTTAAACCTAACAGTGGGTTATATAGTTTATTAAATGGCAGAGGTGTATTAATTGATGTTATGTAATTAGGTTATAACTTGTAACTGTTAATGTGAAGGGACAGGCTGTCAATACACTGATTGGATTATTAAACGAAGCTTATAACATATATCCATATCTTAGCCCACACTAGTTGTATTAGCTTAACCTTTATATAATTTAATCGAAACATGTTGTGTTAAATAAATAACGTTTGGCAACCTGTAAGTTGATGTAAGTGTTTTTAAAGGGTATTATCTGTGAAGCAGCAGTATCACACTTGGTTTTGAGTTATAAACTATGGTATTGGCTACTTAGTGAACTGTGTACCTAAGATGACGGACATCAACTATTAAAATAAGCAATACCTCTGTAGATGACATTAACAGTAACTTGTGACAATAGATTAGTACACCACTTAGGTTAGTTTTGCTTTCATTGTCTGAGCCCTATAATAATTACAAACGGACCCATAAGCTAAATGATGTCAAGAAGCACAAAAATCAGTAAGCCACTTATATAAGTAACTGTGTTGGCAGTTATTAAAATGTTGGTAGAATTATTACTAGCAGGACCTTATATATGTTAGAAAAATCATTACTAGAAGCATGTTATATGTTGGTTTAATGGACACCACCCCTAGGGTTGAGAACCTATAAAATTGAACCATTAGACGTCATAAGAAATTTTGTCGAAACAAACCTAATTCGGATTTGTGTTTAATCAAAACAGAGAACCCGTCGTTCCGTACCGAACGCGAAACCAGAATTCAACCCCTGACGTCGCTACCCGACGTCAGAGTAGCTCTCGCGTCGTGTTGAGGCTGGTTTGCGTTGTGAGCACGTAGGTAGACTCGGACTGATTGAGCAGGATCGTGACTTCGTTATCTTTCAGGCAAGTGATACTTGCCAGTTTTCTCTTTAGGCCACGTCTTAGGCCATTTTGTACAGTAGCGTAAAGAGACTAGGCAGTGAAATGATAGCTGCCTAGACGACACTTTTAGATCTGGCTTGACAACGAAGCCAGATCCGACACCCTCATCATGCTTGCATTCATACTACCATGCCATGTTTAAATTCAATTAACGGTACGCAAATTATCTGTTCATTGTCATGTCATTGCATGCTTCCAATGTTCATCGTGATTAAGTAGCACACGCTACACTTATTGTAATGATTGAGGCTAGGCACCTGCTTTGCGGGCACAACCCGATGCCAAAAACACTTCCTGGCTCGTGATCCAGAAGGTGGACGTCAGTCCATAATGAAAAACACTTCCTGGACTCGTGATCCAGAAGCGAGCTCACGTACTTGGGAAACCAAGGCTCGACACACTGGGGAGGGGTAGGGTTAAGCTATCACGCAGCGTAGGAGGATGCCTGATCCGCTCCTTCAGCTGTAAGGAGTAAACCCTGTGCACATCGTGAAATGGTAACGTTCGTGAAATGATAAAGTTCGTGATTCGTGAAAACAGTGTTTCGTAGCCTCTGCTACGACGTGCATGCATGCCATCATATCATCTTAAATTGTTGCATTCTTTAAATGTCATGTCTTTTCATTATATTTAGAACTGATAGTCACTTTATTTTATTTGTATCCTTGCACAAAAGTCCTCCGCTTTCTTTGGGAGACTTTTGCTGACATGTGCCCTTTTCTCTTTGGGTGTCACATGTCAGGTTTTGAACCTGACTTAGTTGCAGAGGACGACAGGTTGCTGACGTTCAGTCCGAGGATTCCGGTCCTACCATTAGTCTCAGCCGGTGACTCTCTTTTAGTTGTTGTTACCTTCTTAGTAGTAGTTGTTAGGTTGTTAGGTATGCAGCACCATTACTTGTTGTAGTTTCGGCCATGCTTTAGGCCTATTGTTCAGACTTGGTACCTTGTGACTCTTTCTGTGATGTTGGAATAATTGATGGATGTTGAGTTGGATTTTCTTTTGTCTGCTTTACTATCGTTGTTGTTGTTTCGTTGCAATGCAAAGGGCCTGCTATTATTTGTAATTTTTACAGACGCTTATCAGACTGCAGCTTCACAGCTCCACGTCTGAGCGGACCTCCTCACGTCTCGCCTTCCATATTAGGGAAGCGGGGCGTGACAGGTTTTGTTGGTGGCCCATGCAGGTCCTTTTTGCATCCGTGAAATATCGGAACAACAATAATGATAAACAACATCCAATTAAATATTCGGAACATCCAAGTCATGATTTAGTCTAATCTGAACGTTTTCATGTCTTAGATGGTAGGAAGACTTAGGTAGATGTCCAGGTTTGATAGTCAGGGCCTTCGTCAAGAGTAAGCTGTACTCGTCTTAGGTTGCATTAGCAGTCTCTCACCCAGCCCTGACCATATTAGACTTATAGAGCTTCTCTTTTAGCCGTTCGATTGAGTCCGACAATTTCGGGCCCATCAGAACGTAATCTTGTTACTCTTAGGACCCCACCTCGAGACCACAATTATAGTCTAGTCTATTAGAGAGTCTTAGTGTTAAGTTTCTCTTGACCTTTAGTCAACCCGAAAATTAGAACCCCTGATTCTATCATTTCCCTGATCATTACACTTCTGTGTTATCGACCGTAGAAATCTCATCGTAGCTTTTCATGAATCGTATCCTAGGAGTATTCATCACGCGATCATATTCTTTGCCCTCGATACACGTGAGCGCTTCCCGACGATTATCGTTAATTTTTCGATTCTTCTCCGTTGCAAATCTTGATTCTTCCAAAGTTATTTTCGATTTTCTTTATTAAAAGTTTTCACTCAGTTTAAATTTTGTTTTTTTTAAAACCCCCTTATATATATTTAAATTCTTTACTTTTCGATTGAGTTAAAATACTTTCTTAGATTTTGAAGTCGTCTTGGTCGTAAATTTTTATTACAATCTCGAGACCATTTTCTAACCTATATCTACCGTATTTCGGTTTTAAAATCTTATTACCATTTTTGATAATTCAATATATCATTTCCTTCCATTTCTATACTACTAAGTTTATTATTAAATTTTTTTCACTTATCGTACTTACTTTTAGAATGTTTTCTAAGCTAAATAGAACTTCAATATATCTTTATATACAAGAACAATATTCATTGTGCGCATACTTCAAAATTTTTGGTATAAATCTATTTCCGTTTACAACACGATCACTGCCTCACCCTACTCATTATTTCTTTGCCTAAAAAAACTTTTCCGTGTTTTCAAATTTTCCAGTCTGTTCGCCTTTCCTACATATTTTCATAAAAAAAAGATATATACGACATCATATTTTACACATGACTCTCTTTTGCCTATTTAATTATTTAGAGCAATATTTTTGTCTCACCCAACCAGATGTCTCCTTATCCCCACCTTATCCGAACTCGCTCTTTTTGATCTTGTTCGTTACGCTTTTGGTTTCGGCTTCCTGTCCATTGTGTAGATGCTAGTGATTGTCATTGCCGGTGTCAACCTTAGTATAATAGTGAGCCCATTGATTTTATTGCGATGTCGTTGTGGTGCATGTATGAGTAGAGTGTGTGGACCCGTGTGTGTGAACCCCGGCGTATCACTCACGTATGAGTGTACTCCCATGTAGTATATTAATGTTTGCCTCTTGTGTAATATATACATGCTCAGTGTTATTCATGATATATATGAAGTTGTATGAATGATAGTGTTTATATATAAGTATTGGATAGCTATACCACTTTAGGTACGTCTATGTATGTTAGATTTAGTGTTGGAATATCTGCTAGTAGAGTATGTGGTAAATGTTTGAAATAGTATATTAGTAAGTCATGTGTATGTTGAGTGTAATGATAATAGGTGTATTTATAATTAAGTGAGTAGGCATATTATATGACCTATATGTTAGTACGTGTGAGCGTGTGCTCGTGCGCAAATATGTAATGTGCTTAGACGTAAGTAGTTATGTATTTGCTGCATGAGTATATGTGATATACGTGTGGTAATAGGATTATAGTTTTGATAATATTGCTTGTCTTGATGGGATGTTATGCGTGCGCGCGTATACCGTGAGGTATACACGATTATGGTATGTCTTAATCTATGTATGAATAAATAGATGTGTTGGAATACTAATTATAGGTAGATGGCTACGGTGCGGATGTATATTACGTGTATGTGACTATACAATGAATGCAAGTATTAGAGAGTGTATTAAAGTTATACGTGTGCTGATATTGGTAATATTACTATAGGGTGAAAAATGTTTGCTTTATGTGGGCTTTACTTGACTAAATATAGTGACTGATATTATGGTATGTATGTGGTTATGTTAGTGGATGTATACATATTGGAGTGGTATTGGTATACGTATAGATACCGTGTTATGTATATAGAGTTTTCTGATGTGGGCTTTGGAGTCTCACTCAAGCTTGAGTGGGTATACTAAGTATATTGTTACACATGTCTGTGGTTTGCGTATAATACTGTGAATATAGTAATGGATGATGTATGTATAGTGATAAGATTAGTTGTGTCTGGTTGTGTTACACACATGATTGTGGGTGGCTATACCAGTATATAGTTATAGGCATTGGTCTTGGGGTAAAGTTATTTACTAAGGACTTACATGTTTGACTGTATATGTGCTAGCTAACTAGGTGTGTAGTTGTGCCAAGTATATAGTGGTATGAGTGATATGTATGAATAGTATATTAGCGTGTGTGGGTCTGCACCATGCACGAGTAAGTATGTGCTTAGCTATAGGTGTCGTGATTATGTTACGTGTGATGAGTTTTGAATATAGTTATAAGACTGTATGTGATGTGAATATAGGGCGATGTATCTGCGTGCATTTGAATAACTATAAATTTGTGTAATATATTAGTGGTGAATGTAAATTAGGTAAAGTAAACCTGATTTAATAATGTGTGGTGTGATTACGTGTGTTGATATGGTTGGTATTGGATGTATACTAGGAGATATAGGGATTAGTATATCCATGTTTGGTTGTACATATGTAGTTATCTATATGTGAAGAATTACGATTGTATTTGCTAGTGTGAAACTATTTTTATAAAAGTATGTGTAACTTGGTTGTGTGATAAGTGAGTAATAGTTATATAGGGATGTATATGATTATATGAATGATGGGAGTACGTGTATGAATTTGACTGTCTATAATAGGTATAAGTATAGAGTGTGCATATGTATACATGCTTGTAGTATCAATGTTTGGCTATCTAGTGCATATATAAGCACTTGTAGTGAATATACCTTATTTAAATTATAATGTGATATGATTGGGGTAGCTACTAGAGTGATTATATATTTATAGCCAGAAAGTCCGAGGACGGACTTTATTCTAAGGTGGGTAGGATGTAACGGCCACTTCCGGTCGTACGTATTTTGTGCGTATGTTGATTCGTGTGTGTATTTTCGTATTTGATTTTATTATTGTATTTCCGTAGTTCAGACGCGCGATCGAACCCCGTTTTCACGACCCTCTCGGTGACGCGAGCGTCCCGGTATTTTATTTGAAATTTTTGGACGTCGAGGGATCAATCTGCTTATCCCTTTACTAATTCCTAAAATATTCTTATATATAAAAATTTAAAGTTTAATAAGGCCTGCACGATTTTTTGAAACTAAACCATATGCATTACTATTTCTTCTATCAGTACGTTTAGTTGCTTGGATTAATAAATCAAATCACTTCTTGTTAAAGTAAGCTGTTTTTTTAACCTATTAACAATTCAAATTAAGACTCATTTGATTTCTTATCCTATTGTAACCACCCTCACGATTCTGATATCCAATTAGCCATGTTCTCTCGTAACCACCCCACACCTGCTGGGCCAAGTCACCAGTATCATCATTATCACGCGTCAACAACCTAACAGACTTTTCCCCACGTACATCCTCTCTCTCCTCCCTACAAAATGCAACCGCAGCCTACAACTTTAAAAAAATCTCAAAACATTTCACCTGGGCTCACGGTGTACCCATCATATCAATTTTTTTAGCTTAAACTTAGATCACTGAATTTCTCCTCTCCCTTCGAAACACAGACCCAACCCTGTCCTCGCGCAGCCACATCCTTCAACGTCCGACCACCCTACGGCCATCACAACCCCACGCACGTCCCTCTCTTCCACCTGCAGTCGACGCGCACTCCACGGCCAGCACACCAGGCCGCGCCCTAGCCAACCTCCAGCCAACCTCCGCCCGGACCACGCACAAGCCCCGACGCCCAGCTCCGCCTTGCACCACGTCGCCGCCGTGCTGCAGTCCTCGTCACCGACGCCGGAGCACCCTACGACTCCACCGCCCGCGTCATTGTCGCCGCACTTGAGGTCGCCGTCGTTCCGCCGCTTCGACCACACACACCCGAGGCACCATACGTGTAAGTTAATCCTAATGTGCATTTTAAACCTAACAGTGGGTTATATAGTTTATTAAATGGCAGAGGTGTATTAATTGATGTTATGTAATTAGGTTATAACTTGTAACTGTTAATGTGAAGGGTCAGGCTGTCAATACACTGATTGGATTATTAAACGAAGCTTATAACATATATCCATATCTTAGCCCACACTAGTTGTATTAGCTTAACCTTTATATAATTTAATCGAAACATGTTGTGTTAAATAAATAACGTTTGGCAACCTGTAAGTTGATGTAAGTGTTTTTAAAGGGTATTATCTGTGAAGCAGCAGTATCACACTTGGTTTTGAGTTATAAACTATGGTATTGGCTACTTAGTGAACTGTGTACCTAAGATGACGGACATCAACTATTAAAATAAGCAATACCTCTGTAGATGACATTAACAGTAACTTGTGACAATAGATTAGTACACCACTTAGGTTAGTTTTGCTTTCATTGTCTGGGCCCTATAATAATTACAAACGGACCCATAAGCTAAATGATGTCAAGAAGCACAAAAATCAGTAAGCCACTTATATAAGTAACTGTGTTGGCAGTTATTAAAATGTTGGTAGAATTATTACTAGCAGGACCTTATATATGTTAGAAAAATCATTACTAGAAGCATGTTATATGTTGGTTTAATGGACACCACCCCTAGGGTTGAGAACCTATAAAATTGAACCATTAGACGTCATAAGAAATTTTGTCGAAACAAACCTAATTCGGATTTGTGTTTAATCAAAACAGAGAACCCGTCGTTCCGTACCGAACGCGAAACCAGAATTCAACCCCTGACGTCGCTACCCGACGTCAGAGTAGCTCTCGCGTCGTGTTGAGGCTGGTTTGCGTTGTGAGCACGTAGGTAGACTCGGACTGATTGAGCAGGATCGTGACTTCGTTATCTTTCAGGCAAGTGATACTTGCCAGTTTTCTCTTTAGGCCACGTCTTAGGCCATTTTGTACAGTAGCGTAAAGAGACTAGGCAGTGAAATGATAGCTGCCTAGACGACACTTTTAGATCTGGCTTGACAACGAAGCCAGATCCGACACCCTCATCATGCTTGCATTCATACTACCATGCCATGTTTAAATTCAATTAACGGTACGCAAATTATCTGTTCATTGTCATGTCATTGCATGCTTCCAATGTTCATCGTGATTAAGTAGCACACGCTACACTTATTGTAATGATTGAGGCTAGGCACCTGCTTTGCGGGCACAACCCGATGCCAAAAACACTTCCTGGCTCGTGATCCAGAAGGTGGACGTCAGTCCATAATGAAAAACACTTCCTGGACTCGTGATCCAGAAGCGAGCTCACGTACTTGGGAAACCAAGGCTCGACACACTGGGGAGGGGTAGGGTTAAGCTATCACGCAGCGTAGGAGGATGCCTGATCCGCTCCTTCAGCTGTAAGGAGTAAACCCTGTGCACATCGTGAAATGGTAACGTTCGTGAAATGATAAAGTTCGTGATTCGTGAAAACAGTGTTTCGTAGCCTCTGCTACGACGTGCATGCATGCCATCATATCATCTTAAATTGTTGCATTCTTTAAATGTCATGTCTTTTCATTATATTTAGAACTGATAGTCACTTTATTTTATTTGTATCCTTGCACAAAAGTCCTCCGCTTTCTTTGGGAGACTTTTGCTGACATGTGCCCTTTTCTCTTTGGGTGTCACATGTCAGGTTTTGAGCCTGACTTAGTTGCAGAGGACGACAGGTTGCTGACGTTCAGTCCGAGGATTCCGGTCCTACCATTAGTCTCAGCCGGTGACTCTCTTTTAGTTGTTGTTACCTTCTTAGTAGTAGTTGTTAGGTTGTTAGGTATGCAGCACCATTACTTGTTGTAGTTTCGGCCATGCTTTAGGCCTATTGTTCAGACTTGGTACCTTGTGACTCTTTCTGTGATGTTGGAATAATTGATGGATGTTGAGTTGGATTTTCTTTTGTCTGCTTTACTATCGTTGTTGTTGTTTCGTTGCAATGCAAAGGACCTGCTATTATTTGTAATTTTTACAGACGCTTATCAGACTGCAGCTTCACAGCTCCACGTCTGAGCGGACCTCCTCACGTCTCGCCTTCCATATTAGGGAAGCGGGGCGTGACAGTAACGGTTACCCCCTCCACATTAGCAGGTACCCTGAGGCTAGGCGACCGTGTCTCGGGGGCCTCTACCCCTCCCCCAGTCGACCCTTCACCCCCGCCTTCCAGGTCGATAACGGAGGGTGCGATCCCCTCCCCGGACCCGCCCCCTGCTGACCGATTCTCCCCCGCCCCTGAGCATCAGAGATAGACGAGCTCGCAGGCAGTTTCCTCCTCTTCGTGGACACCTGCCCCCTCATCAAACTCTCCACCACGCCTTCCTCGCGCAACCTTTTGGGGACCGTCTTCTTCGACGTTTGCCCCGCCTGCTCTGCAGCTCGCTTCATCATCTCCTCAAGGGACAGACTCATGGTGTGACCTGCCAAAGAAAGAAAGTTCAAGGTAAGCACTTCAGACGCACTAATACCAAAATCTATTGTACCTTCGGGCCAGATATTCAACGCTATCATCTCAGCCCGGGCGAGCGTCTTGTAGTCTCGGCCCTCCCCGGTATCGCCATTAGAAACTGTGCCACATGTTTCTCCTCGTCTCCCAGTTCAACCCCCTCCTTCGCCTCGGGATTCAGCTCTCCCCAATCCGATCTCATCAACACATCCTCCAGCACGAAGACAAACACATATTGCTTACGCCACCCCTTAATCTTCCCCGGTAACCCCCTAATGAGCGGATGGCTCCTCTTCGTGGAGAGATAATAGCAGGACCTCAGCTTCTTCACCGTGAAGAAATAGCGAAACAAAGACAGCGATGGGTGAACCTGGTTACTCACGCACAGCACAAGGAAACCCACAACCACACTAATGGCATTAGGCATCAGACGATACAAGGGCAGCTCCAGGAAATTCAACACATCTAACACGAATGGATGGGAGAAGCGCAACCCTTGCTCGAAGGAGGACACATACACTCCCACCTCGTGGTCACCCGCAAAACACACCCTCTCTTGCACGTCCGGTTCGCGAACAGAATACGGTGGCCTGACATACAACCCGAAGATCTCAGCAAGGGACCTCTTCAGCACCGACTTCACACCCGCAATCTCGAGGGGCACCGCCCCAATTTCCACGACAGGGCTCCCTTCCCCCACCACCCTCGACCCCTGACCACGAAACGAAGACATCAAGGAAGACATCGACAAAAACAGACCTCTTACCTAAAGGGCACCGACGACTCGGACTGCAACGCTACGTCGCCGGCCGATTCCACGAGGACAACTCCGGCAAGGGCAACGAAATCTCCGACAACCCCAGCCGCTTGAAAAACCTTCGCCCAGCAATCAGCCCTACCTCGCTCCCCACCCAGAGATCTTTTTAAGCGACACCGCGAAGTATCGTGACCGTCGGCCTCGCGCCACGTGTCATCAATCTGTTCTCTCTTCCACGTCGATCCACGTGGTCTGACGCTTCGAGTAATGGCAGCCGTCACTTCTGCCACGCGTCAGCCTTGAAGTGGTCGGGTCGCTTCGATTCCCCCCCCCCCGCCGTCAAATCGTCAGGATGACGTCTAGTCACGCGACCGCCAACAGGCCCCTTCGATTCCCGCCCAAATCCCAATGAAATGATCGCCCCTAGTCGAAATTACGCCATCCTTAGCCTCTTCTTTCTATCCGTCGCTCATACCCACGATGAGTCCCGCCTCCGTCGGGGCGGTCGAAGCAAGGATGCGCCGCTTAATCAATTTCAGACTTCGGTTTCAACGTTTAGCAAACGATCGTACGAACTGTACCACCTCGCCCCACCTCGCACCGCTTCTACAATCCACCTGGAATCACACTTTTGCTTCGCAACAAACCCCTGGTAAACGCGGTACATCTCAACTTCCCTC
Source organism: Scilla litardierei (assembly GCA_030789695.1). Classification (NCBI taxonomy): domain Eukaryota; kingdom Viridiplantae; phylum Streptophyta; class Magnoliopsida; order Asparagales; family Asparagaceae; genus Scilla; species Scilla litardierei. The sequence goes on along the minus strand of CM061135.1, from coordinate 718,449 downwards.
TCCCGATGACCCGAATATCCTCGGTATAGCGAACTTGGGGGCAATTATGTCCCTCACAAAATAAATGGCCTACAGACACAACAAGGAAGAAGACAGTCCGACACAAGACCAATTCAGTGCATTTATCTAAATAGCAAAGCTATACATTAAGCCATCCGCACGCTACAACAAGACATTGGGTTTAACCCTCATACAAGAAGGTACAGGATTCCCCAAACCCACTTCCTCAGCGACGTTGCCTCTCGGCTGACCGAGCCCTCATATCTCTCACCACTTGGTGAACTCCCGCATCCCTTGCCTCTTGCAACATCGGCACAACATGCTCGTCATGGTAGCGGCGGATAGCGGCATCGATCACTCCGCCCTCAACTTCCCGTTTTTCCTCCATCCGCCGCATCATGATACCCTTCTCCCTCTTCTCTGCCTCAAGGGTCTCCTTTAGGCTGGCTATCTATCGCTTCTGCAACTCGATCACCGTCTCCTTGCTAGCCATCTTTACGGCGTGCTTCGACCGGATGTCGTCCCTCTCCCGCGTCACCTCTAGGAGTTGGCGCTCGACCGTAGCTTTTGACGAATCAAAGTACGCGGCCCGCCCCTTTTCTACCTCACAGGCCATCCTAACCTTCTCCAGCTCCGCTTCCATGTCCTTCAGCTTCCCCTTGACCTCGTCGAGGTCCGCCCTCGCTGTCTCAAGAGCCGCTCTGGTGGCGGCCACAGGAGTGTGACGCCGCAGGGCCACCATGTCCGTAACCATCTACAAAAGACCCGAATCAGCGAGGCACGAGTAAAGAAAGCCTGAGGGCGAGACGAGGGAACCGGCTTACCTGCACGACGTGCCATACAGCAGAGCCGCACAACCGTTCCGCCCCCACGCGAGTCAAAGATTCGCGGTCTCACGGTAGCATGCAATACTCTGCGAGGCGCGCTGCCACCCCGGCGTCCTCGAATATTGACTCGTCACGGCCCACTCGAAAGGGCAACTTATGGAGGCGGTCATCCGAAAACGCCTCGACTTCCTCCCGAGTCCTCTTGAAATGAATGAGGGCACCCTCACAACTCGGGCTCATCGACCTCCCCATATCCCGCAAAGGGATCCTGTATGGCCACTTCTGAGCCGAGGGCGCCTTGCGAGGCTCGACCACCTCCGATACCCCCGGTGGGACGGAGGGACCTCCCACCCGTGCGGACGAGCCCGCAGGGAGGTCTTCGCCGAACCTACTGGTAGAGATACTTGATTCGGCCGCCCTTCATCCCCGGTTCGCTCTCTCCCCACTAGAGACCTCGCCTCCCCGTTCTCGGGATCCTTCTTCACGCGCCACTCCCTTGCCTTTCTCGCAAGGACCAGTGTCCTCCGCGACGGGGACTCCGGCTGATCCCGACACCTCCTCCGGCCCTCACATCACGTCTCCACCTACGAAGGAAAAAGAGATCAGTGTAAAGCCTAGCTAAAGGTTTACCAAATGTCAAAGATACCTAGGGACCAAAAGTCCTGGACGAGCCGACTGCTTCGCATCAAACTTACTGACCGAAGGTATGCCTCAGGCAGTTCCATCAGAATCTGAGCTTTTGCTAGATCATCCCCAGTCAGCTCCACCCTTTCATTCACTAGAGGGTTCCATGTCCCCCAATTCGACATCAACACCACATCGCTCGGTATCATCACGAAGGCAAACTCCCTCATCCATTCGCCGACATCGTCGGGCACCCCGAGGATAAGTTCTCGTCCTCTCCTAGCACAAACACAATGATACATTCCCCTCTTCCGAACTACGAAGAAATGCTGGAACAGCGCCAGGGAGGGACTCAAGGAGCAGGCAAGACACAAGACGACGAACCCCACCAGCAAGCCCCAGGACCGAGGCGCCAGGGCAAATATCGACAACTCCAGGAAGTTCAATAGATAAAGCAGATACGGGTGGATCAGGAAACGGAGCCCCAACGCGAATGACCGGACATAAACCCCGACCTCATTATCTCCGGGCGAGCACACCGTTTCCTCCGATCCGGGGACCCGTACCTCATAGGGCAGTCGCACGAACCGCACGCGAATCTCCCTGATGTTAATCCTGTCCGACCTACATTTGAGGGACCCAATCACACTCGGAACAACGGTGCGCCATGACCCCCTTTCCCTAGACCACCGCACCCCCCGCGGCAACGCCCCCTCTTCCACAAGCTCCTCCTCCCCCACTTGCTACCGCCTCCGAAGTCGAAACGAGAAGCCATCAGTCGGAAAGTAAAAGAAAATTACCTAGCTGATCCGTCAGATCGGGAAGACGTTCGGAAGAAGATTACCGACGGCAGAAGTTGTAACCAAGCCAGCAAGCGATAGACGGAAGTAATAGACACCGGAGAAGAATCGAAGACAGAAGAAAACTCCCGCCGACCGCCTTCCACCCCTTTTTGTTTATAAAATAGGCCACCGGGTCATCACGACCGTCGGTGCGTCGCCACGCGGCGCCCATCGGGATGTCCTTAATGCCTCGACTGGCGTGAGAGTCACCTCATCCACGCATCGCGAACCCAATCGTGGAGACGCTCGTTTTTCTACCACCCTTTCGAATCGTAATAATGACCAATAGGACAGGAGTTCCGAAGATAGCGCCGCCGCCCCCGGGCGCGGCCGGGATCCTTACCGACGGCTCAAAACATCGGAAACGGTTCGCCCTCTGAGCTGAGCCGGGCTCCTGCCTCGGGCTCGAAGGCCGGGGGCAATTGTTACGACCTAAAGATCGTGGGAGTCTGGCTCCCGCCTAGAACCACGAATATACCTCACTGACTCGCCCCTTTGCCAACGGACCGCCGGACCGGGGGTCCGGGGCTACGTGGGAATGGGCGCACCTCGCTGCCCCCCTCTATCGACCGAGGCATATGACCTGTCTCGCTCGGCCCGCCCCGGCAGTGCGCTCGGATGCTGACTGAGGCACGAACATACCCCTCCCTGCCAGTGGTCCATGATCCGCACCCGAAAAGGTGCACGGCCAGGCCGAACAACCCACAAACAGGTCGACCCGGCGGACCCACACAAACCCCGCCGTTAGGGATATCACCGCTGGACCCTTGATTCATCACGCACGACAAACAACCTGGTATAAAGACATGACTGACACTACCACCGCCTGACCATCTGACAAAGCACCCCCGGGCCGCTGCGCCCCCTGACACTTAATGCTTTCGGCCCTGACATCCTGACAAAAGCGCCCCTGGCCGTTGCACCATCTGACAAAAGCAATGCTGACACTCCTGTTCCTGACTTCCTCTTCCGAAGCTTCCGCTGACAGCCAGGCCAGCTCAGCATGTCGAGGCAGCATGCCAGATCAGCCCCACCTAATTGTCTCCCATCAGGTATAAATACCCCCTCACTTCTTACAGTGAGGGGGTTGGCAAATCCTCTCTGAATCCCATTATTCACACACGAGAGCAAAGGTCGTCCATATCTTTGTTCTCCCACTCATAGCTCGTCACGTACTGTCGACACACCCTTAGTCCGACCTGCGTGCCCCGCCCCCGCTTTAAGTCCAGTCACTAACTTAGGCATCAGAGAGGCTAAGGGTTGGACCCCAACCTGGCCTTTCTGACAAGTTGCTCATTGTGCAGGGTAGCTCGCCTCTCGACTGATATGCGCCTTCGGCTCCCGCCATCCGATCCTCCTCCGCCGCGTCCGACGGGATTCGACTCCGTGGTCTGTTCCGGCGGCAAGTTTAGCCTCTTCACCCCACTAATCACTTGTCAAAAAGCCTACCTAAATCCTCTTATCAATATAACCACCGTGCCCTTGGTTCCCCATAATACAAATTCATTGTACGCGAGTTCCACCCCGCAACAACTATAAATATATATGTGAGTACATATTGTGTGGATATTATATTGATATTACTCGGATATATAAGTATATGTATGATTAATAGGTTAGGTGGTCATAATATGCTCTCATATGTTCATATGTATTCATATGTCATGTGTAGCCCATATGTGCATGTATAGTTGTCTACTTGAATGTATGTTTGAATACTATATTGTTTTATTATGTACTGTGAGCCTTATGTCTATTGGCATACATATGTTGGCTATGTATGAGTGTGCATTATTTGTGTGGGTAGGGATCTATATTTGTATGTATTTGGGATATATCATATGGGTGTACATATGTGTCCTTCCTTGTGGGGATTTATGTGGATGACTGTAATTATATTGAGTGTGTATATTTATATCGAGTGCGTATACTTGTATTTGAACAACTTGGTGGTTGTACGCATCCTTAATGGTTATAGTGATCTCTATAGATATGTGTATAGTAGAGCTATCGTATTAATGGATGTGTATGTAGTGTATATATCCTGTGTAGGGCTATGTGTGGACCTATGTATACTACTTATGGATTTACGTATGTATAATTTATGTATACATATGGTTTATGTACTAAAGTAATATATTTATATAGATCTTGCTGCATAAGTGTGCATAGTATTTGATGGTATAAATATCGGTGTCTGATGATCTGTTATATGAGTATGTATATCTGTTGGTGACTATTTGTATATGTATACTATTAAGATTGTGTGTACGTTGGATGTTCGATATATAGTGGTATGAGTACCTACAGTTGGTATTGTGTAGCTAGTAATAATGATATGTGTGCTTGTAGTTGGATGTGCATAGACATGTTTATTAATATTGTGATTAGTATAGTGGCTATAAGTGAATGGGTGAATATGATTATGTGCATATTGACATGTTTAGTCATATTGTATCGGTGTAGGAATTTATAGATTGTAGTATGTTGTATCATATGTGTATGGAGTCCTAGGACTGATAGTTTATGTGTAGATACATGCATGTGTATATCTCGTGAGAATATCTGTATGTATCTATCTGGATGAAGTCATATCCATAATAGCGTATAAGTTGTGACTATATTTGTGTGGCATGTGTCTCTGTGGAGTGACCTCATAATGTAGTGCAATTACCTATATTGATATTATCGTGGAGTACATATATGACAGTGAATTGTATTGATATATATTGCATTTGTGAAAGTGTGTAATGGTATGTGCATGAGTACGCGTGTATGTGTATATCAAACATTTGTGTGTATAACTGTTGGTATATGACTATCTACTATATGTGTATAGCAACTAGCTGAAGGTACTTATGCATAGGTTTGTGCTAGTGATATCGTGTGTCCATGATAGGTGTATATGTTTATGTTGTATTGTATTAGTGCAGTGTTATATCTGGTGTCATATGTGTAGTGTTATGCGTATCGGTGTATCGTGGTCTAATATTATATGTGTTTAAGTAAATATATATGTGTGGATAGGCCATATGATTGAGCCTAGGAATACGGGGTATCACCGGATAGATATGTGTATGTGAGTATATCGTAGCGCACGTGCACGCACCTACAACATGAGTCTGTATGTGCATTGTGCATGCATGTATGACTGCGTAGGTGTGACTACCTTTGTATGGTTATGTATATCTGCCTGCATACTTGGACATTTAGGAGTATACCTGGATAAATGTGTGTAGGGATGGGTATGTCTGGGTGTTGTATATAGTATGTGTGGTTAGATATGTGCACGAGAATCTCTTGTGCTAGGAAGTAGTAGCTGTATGCACGGAATAGAGTGACCTTTAGCATCCATATCAATTCACCCTAGGTTGATCATTGGTCAGGGAAGTCCGAGGACGGACTTGATTATTAAAGTGTGTAGAATTTAATGGCCCAAAGTACCATATACGTCAGGGCCTATATTTGTGTGTGATACATAGTATAAGTATGCTTGAAAACGTGTGTAGTGTGTACAATAGTAGAGTGCAGTATATGTTATTCTGTAGTGATAGGTTGGTATTTTTATTAGTGTATTATTATTTATTGTTGGATTAATAATATTAGTGTGCTAGGATTTGTATTGATAAGGATGTTTATCTAGTAATGAATTGAGTGTAGGATTCATTGTGTAATATTATTAGTATTACCATTATTGTTAAGATTATTGTGTATTAATATGGACGTGTATTGGGCAACGTATTGAGTAATGTGTTATTGTGCATCATTATTATTTTTAGTATTATAATTATTGTTGATATTAGTATTGTTGATAGTATTAGTATCATTATTATATGTGTATGGCATTCATGTGTTGTGTGTGTGCATGGAATATGGGGACAAGTGTGAAAGGGGTTAAGCGTAGTGGTAACCCTTGTAAATAAAACCCCAAGATAGAGGGCATTTTTTTAGAAGCAGAAAGCAATGGCATTCTTGTAATTAAGGAACAAAGATGGATGGTTTTTAATAAGAGGACATGTGCAATGGCAAACTTGTGAATAAATGGAACTTTCAAGGAGATATTTTTATCCTTTTTTCTTCTACAAGCTCTCCTCTCCTCTTTCTCTTCTTTCTCTTTTTCTTTTCATTTTGTTTCTCATTTTTTTCTCCTTTTTTGGCCGAATTATCCAACACACAAAAAAGAAAAAAAGAAAGAAAAGAGAAAAAGAAAGGGAAAATCAAAGAGGGAGAGGAAGGAGATGAAGAGAAAGAAAGAGGAGAAGGAAGAGAAGCTCTCATCACTTGAAATGAGGTAGGAACCCATCCTTGTGAAATTTCTATTAACTTGGGGTTGTTGGGATAGTTGTAGCTCCAATTAGAAAGCAAGTTGCCATTTTTAGTCAAGTAACAATCTAAAGCTAGCAACTTTATTAAGTCACATGCTATAATTAAGACAAAGGTGGATTCTTTCATGATCATCATACCTAAAGTTGACATTTTAAAGCAAGTTCCATAATTAGTTATCATAAGGATTGAATCTTTCGTGATAAGCCTTAAGTGATTCCTCTCAAATTTACATGCGGTTACAAGCTTGTATGTTCACTCAAGCTCCTTTAGTAAAATCATTAAAGTTTGCATTTTACTCACGTTCCTTCTAATGATTTGCTTGTGGAAATTGCTTTGGATGTGTATGGAAGTAGTGTTGTGGGAGTTGTAGTGGCATGACTATATTTGCATACCATGTTGTGTGGGAAGAGGTGCAATGGCAATGAGCCGTGTGCATGGATGCATGATTCAAGTGTATGGGTTGTAGAAACGAGATTTGAATGGAATAAAGGGGGAACACAAGTCTATGCCAATGCATTCCCTTTTTTTAATGCAAGTTGTAGCATTTCATGTCGCATGTTATAGTAAATTGAACCATCATGCGTAATGTTCCATTTGCATATGATAATACTTGTAGATGTTGGTGTTGCATGCTTATTCGTTTAATGTCAATACATGTTCTATGTTGCCTCATTTATGTTGCATGTCTTATGTTCCAACATGACATCTTCATATTGCATACTAATTAGTGCCACTTTAATGTTGTTAAATGTAATTGGCATTGATGTTCCGTATGTCTCCTTAATGATGTTTAATTACAATTCCCTTAACGTGGTATGCTATTTACTTATTTTCAACATTAATAAATGATATGGATGTCTCGGTCTGCCACATGACGTGTGAGCACCCTAGAAAGGGGTTGGAGGAGAACTGGGTACTTGTAAGATATGAGGGATGGACGTTGTGTTATGATGTTGATGTACATTGCTCAGTTTCGGGTACTTGTAGTGATTTCAGTACCTTGCTCAGTTTCGGGTACGATGAGTTGTGGTGTTGTGGAGTTTTCCTCACTTACACCCCGGTGCGGAGGGACAGATGGAGTGAGAGGCCCCGTTAAGGAAACAGTGCTCGTATACCACTGGCGGGTGCTCCTTACTGCCCCACCTTGGGGTGGAGTCCAGTTCCTCATATTCAACGACACACCTATGTCTCCAAATAAAATGTAATTAAACGTTTAATTGCTGTAAATTTCCTATATGCGGTTTTTGTTTCTTTTTCCTTGCCTGGTGAGACTATGTTTCTTTTCATGCCCTGCACTATTTTGTGATTAAAAACAACATTTCTCAAATTAATATTTAGTTTCTGCACGAGTTGGGTTTTCTACTTCGACACGCTTGACGTGCTCCAGTTTTTGGTTTCAGGTTTATTGAGCTGGAGGCAGAGAGAAGGAGTTAGAGTTATGGTTGATGAGCTTGGATTGTGGGTTAGGGAGAGAGAGAGAGAGAGAGAGAGAGAGAGAGAGAGAGAGAGAGAGAGAGAGAGAGAGAGAGAGAGAGAGAGACCTTGTACTTTTGGGGTTTCTTTCTTGAGTTTAAAGTTGTTGTATGAAGATATTACTATGTAGAAGCATTGATTCATTAATTGGTTCGGTGCAGTTTTTCTGTGTTGGTCTCTGTTGTTGATATTGTCGTATTGTGTTGCTTGATTTGGTTTTATGTATGGGAACACTACAGCTACTATCTCAGCAGTGCACAGTGAACCTGCTTGAGTTTGTTTTTGTATTTCCATTCGTAACACTCGTTCCTCTGGGATCACATGGGACGGATTCGTACTTCCCGGGTATCTTGGGGGGCGGGGCGTAACATTTGCTTTAGCACTTGTAGTAGGGTATGTTTCTATGTTGTAGTTTCTTGCAGTCATGTTGAGGCCGTGTTGTTTTTATTTCGTGTACGAACTTCTGGATGTGTCTTTGAATTAATGAATGTTTTTATTGTTCTGAATGCATGTAAGAAACCTGCAATGATGTTGTCACAGACGCTTAGTGAACTCGAGCTTCATCGCTCCAGTTCATGCGGACCTTTGTAGCGTCCCGTTTCCATCATACTTTGGGAAGCGGAGCGTTACAGGTTTTAGTGGTGGCCCATGCTGGTCATGCATTTGCAAACTTCAGAACAATAGAAATACTATCATTAGCCAAAACGTCTAGAATTACCTCGTACACATAATTTACCCGAGTTTCTCGTCCCAGCATGGTAGGGAGACCCAACACCAGGATTATAGAAAGATTTAATTAGACACCCTTGCTAAGATTTAGTATTATCATCTTAGGAGTCCCCTTAGTGGTTTCTCACCCAGCTCTGACCATATTAGATTTTTGAGTTTCTTTTAGTCGATTGCTCAGACCTATCAAATTTCGGACCTAGCAAAATGCAGTGATCGTCGCATCCGTGCAAGTTGAACCTGAGAAGCCTGCAGTAGTGAGATATTTTTGAAGACATCTCCCCTGAGGACATTTCTGGATTGTCGCCCGATCGAGTATTGGAGTTCAGCATTGATCTTATGCCAGGGGCTCAACCGATTTCGAAGGCGCCTTACTGTATGGCTCCTGCAGGGCTGGAAGAGCTGAGGAAGCAGTTGGTGAGCTATTGCAGAAAGGTTTCATTATCCCAATGTATCTCCCTGGGGTGCACATGTCTTATTGGTGAAGCAAAAAGACGGATCGATGAGAATGTGCATTGACTATCGAGAGCTGAACAAGATCACAGTGAAGAATAAGTAACCATTTCCTCGCATCGATGTCATCTTCCATCAACTCTGTGGATCACAAGTTTTCTCGAAGTTGGATCACATGAGTGGAAACCATCAGGTGAAGGTTAAGAATGAGGACATCTACGAGATGGCTTTTAGGACCAAGTATGGATACTACAAGTTCGTTATCATGTCGTTCGGTGTGACCAATGCTTCTGCGGTGTTCACGAATCTCATGAATCTCATATTCTACGAGTTTCTGGATAAATTCGTAGTAATATTCATTGATGATATATTGGTCTATTCGAAGAGCGAGGAAGAGTATGCAGAGCATCGTCACATGCTATCAGGGACTGCCCTCACCTAACAACAAGCCGACGACTGCTAAACCTTCTAGACCTACTCAGCGTGTACAACCCTGGCTCCACAACAGAAGGCTTTTGAGCAAGTGAGGCAGAACCAGCCGAGGTGTCGGGCATTCGCCATGACAACAGCAAAGGCTGAGACTGTTGAGCAAGTGATTTCAAGTAATGCCTGGCATTTCTTTTATAGTACTTATGGTATATGTATAGTAGATCCATTGGTATTTGTGATGTTCGTAGTGTATATGTGGATAATGTGTATGGACCCATGTGTGTGGATCTATGTGTCCCACTCATGTATGAGTGGGCACCCTCTTGGCATATTAGTATATATAGTATGTTTACATATTGTGTTGTATATGCATATGTGGTGATATACGTGATAGATATATAGTTATATATGGTAGTAAGCGTCATACTTATATGTATGTGTAGATAGCTATATCACTATAGGGATATCTGTGTGTATTAGAATTGGTGTTTGACTATCTACTAGGTGTGTATGTATTTTGGATGTACCTGTCAATATTTATAATTGTATACTAGTGAGGTCATATGCATGTTGTGTGAAATTTACATGATAATAGACGTGCTTATAATTGGGTTTACATATCTATTGTATGGGCGGGTGCTCATGCATGGTTAAGTATGTGCTTAGTTATATGTATCTATATTTATATTATAATATGAAAGTGTGTCTTACGTATAGTAGTAGGAATATATTGTTTTGTATTGCTTGTCCTACGAGATGATAGATATACGTGTGTTTAGATGTATGCTAGGAGGTATACAAGATTGTATGTTTGTGCCTATGTATAGATGTTTGTATGTAGTAGTATACTAGCTTTATGTAATTACTATGGTTGTGTATACTTGTGTGAACATACAGTACATATAGTTATGTTTTGTGTAGGTATGAGGTATGTGTATAATAGTGTAAATATGGGTATATGTGTAAGTGTATGCATACGGGCATGCGTTATTTTTATTATAGTGTATGTATGTCTAGAGTAGAGTAACCTTAGTCCACTCGTCCATAAGTTGGCCCTATTTGAGGATTTCTGAGGACGGACTTGATCTTAAGGTGGGTAGATTGTAATGACCTTAGTGCTATATAAAGTAGGGCATGTCTATTTTGCGTATTGTGTAGTGTATTGTGTGCATATACATGTATAGTGATATGTATTATGTGGTGTGTAAAGTGTATTCTGTAGTGTGTAAAGTAATTGTACTATTGATGTGTTACTGAATATGATTGTATTTACGTATTAGTATTGAGTAGTGTGTTTATACGACGTGTAAAACTATATGATTGTGAATTATGATTGTATAAATTTGGTAGTGCATTGCATATTAGTAATAATGTGGGTGTGCAAGATGACGACACACTTGCAGTTAGTAAGATGATGATGATGTGTGTGTATTAAAGTAATTGCCTTAATTATAAATGTAATGTGTGATGGCTTTATATTAATTGTGGTGTGTTATAGTTATGGTGTATTAGTAATAATATTTATATGAATTAGTGATTTATGTATGCGTGGTATTATTATTACTAGCATGGTTGTTAATTAGTATTGCTAATAGTGATACTGCTATTGTTATTATTATTAATAGTGTTAGTAAAATTGATTGAGTGTTAACGTATGATCGCATAGTTGTTATTTAGTGGTAGTGTGTGTGCATATAGTAGAGAGTGTGGTGTGTGTGTATTGGAAGAGGAAATACATGAGCACCGTCCTTATCTATTCCCCGCACCCTAGTTGATAGAAATTCCGAGGACGGAATTTTTCTTAAGGTGGATAGGATGTAACGGCCACATTTCTGTCGTACGTATTTTCGTACGTATCTCCTTGTTGTATTGGATTGTGTGTATTTTGTACTTTGATTTTTATTTGTAGGTTCCCTAACTCAGACTCGCGATTAGACCCTGTTTTCACGACCCTCACGATGGCGCGATCGTCCCAGTATTTTTCTTATAATTTTTGGGCAACACCGAGTCGATGGCGTTATGGTAAATCTATATATTATTTTCCTATATTAAGTAATCTAATCTAAACTTAGAGTTAGCTGTTAAAAATCGTTTTGAATTTAAATTCTTAAAACAGATTTCTTAACTTAAACGGACTCCTTTAAAAACAAACTTAATTTTCCTGTTTGCAGTTCATAACAACCCACGAGGCCTTCACGTTCTCCCCTCATTTCACAACCAACCCACGTCATCCACTCTTCCATCAATTTGTAACAGCATGTCTCTCTCCTTTACAAAGCCCAAGGGAAAATACCATTCTCTCTCCTCTCGCCCTCGCCCCCATGCACGTTCGCATGCACGACGTCGCAAACAACCCACGTCGCAGCCCTCTCCTCCTTCTTATTCTTCTTCTTATTAAACCCAAGACCCCTTCTCACAGCCCCTCTCCGACTCCACTCGACCTCAGCCCATCACCGACAGCGCCGCACCTCCCTTCCCGTCGCTGGCGAGCCCACAACCCACGTTCCCTCCAATGTTCGTCAGTGACCCCCCTCCAGCCACCTCGCCTCGCAACATCGAACCCAGCTCGCCTCTGCCCTCTGCCACAAACTCTAAGCCTACATCGCCCACCTCTCATCCGCCTCCGACCAGTCCCGTCACCCAACCATCTCTTCGACCTTCCGCACCTCCTCCCTACGAACCAACAACAACCTCCAAGTCTGCCACCATCGCCGACAGCTGCAACCTCTGAGAGCCCACAACCCCTTTTCGACATCACTTGGCCTCAGCCCCTCACCGGACCACCAACCACCCCCGCCATTGCCCTCCACCACTCACAAGCCCAGGCACCGAACTCCTCTTCGACATCAACCCACTGCCCTGACCCCAGGCCGACCCAACACCGAACCCCGACAGCGCCTTTGCCATTCGTACTCCGGCCACCAGCCTCCTGCAACTCATCGTACCCCTCTCCCCTGCCACGTCGACAACCTCATGCCACAAGCCCATGCCGAACCCATCTCACCATGCCCGCACGACACCTCCTCGACTCCAGCAGCCTGTCGCTGCTCTAAACTCCTCCTCCACTGGTGTCACACAACACCGACAACTCCACAACCCGCCAAGGACAGCCGCAAACGTGCCTCCCCAGTCGTCACCACACCCTCCAACTCCGACGTCACCTCCCTCATTCTCCCCTCTCGCCGCCTACCTCCGACCACCGGCGCTGCCCATCGCCGACGTCCACCATCTGCATTTAAACACGTAAGAAAAAATACGTTAGTTAAGCTGCATGTTAGATTAGTAAGTTAATCTATATTACATTTTACAACTATTTTTGAATTCTAGGGCTGACTAGGACAAGCTGACTAGGACAAACAGGTTGAAAGAAAGGCGGTTTAGATTTAATCTTGGGAAATCAACGGTTAAGATGAGATTTTGAGAAAATTTTGGTGGGAAAATCATTTCTGGGGAAATGAAAGTTTTTGGGGAAATGAAAGTTTCTGGGGAATGAAAGTTTCTGCGGAAATGAATCTTTTTAGGGAATGAAAGTTTCTGTGGAATAGCAAAGTGCATGCAATTAATGTATTTGGGTAAAAAACTTTAACTTGCACTTAACGTTGCAGATCGAATGTTGTCGCAGATCGAATGATCTCTCCCTCAACGCGGGGCCCACCATTTCTTTGACGCATGGGGCAACAAGATGAGAATAATTTTCCACGTGAAAGGCACCCACGAAAATTTTTTAGCGGCCTTTCCGCACCCCCCGTCGAGGGCGCTGCTAAATTTTTTAACGCTAATTTGTTGTTCTGTGCCGAAGGCGCCCCTACCGAATTTGTTGTTCTACGCTGAATTTGTTGTTTCGCGCCGAAGAGGCCCACGTCGAATTTGTTGTTCCGCGCTGAAGGCACCCGTGCCGCTAAATATATTTACACTAAAGTGTTGTTCCATGCAATTTTGGCTGTGAAAATAATTTTTTGCAGAACAAAGATTTCGCGGGGAAAAATTTTAAATGAACCGTGCCCGCGTGCACATGTTATGACTAGTATATATATATATATATATATATATATAATATTTGTATCTTATATTATATTAGTTAATATATATATATAATATTTGTATCTTATATTATATTAGTTAATTTAGTTTTATATATGCAGATTAGTTGTTTAGTTAATTATAGATCAGTGCGTACATTTTCAACATGATGTTAATATATAGGGGTAGTTGTTACATACTAGTTGTTATATTGAAAAGAGAGAGAGTGTGTGTGTGTTTGTGTGTGTATAAGTTGTTATAGTAACTACATATAAACTGTTAGTTAGTAAGCTCAGTACGTAGTATATAGTATCAGTAAGTTAACATATGATATAAGTTAGTTTATTTTGTTAGTTCCTATATGAACAGTAACTTTAATAGGTGAACAGTAACATTATATAAGAAACAGTATAATACATTGATAAATTAGTATTGTTTTAGTTAAGAATTCTTAGCCTAATATGAAATCTAATGGCGCAGACAAATCACATCTCTCAACGCGATCACCTGGACACCTGTAACCAGCTACAACAGGCAAGTGTGCGAATTTATTAAAGTTTACGCATTTAATTGTATTACCATGTTAATCTGAGTTATGAAAATTGAGACGCGACATGACATTCACGAACATTGCCACGCTAACCTACACTTGTATGTGACACGATGATATAAAGTTTCGCTAGTTTATGATACAAGACTTGTTAATGAAAAGTATTTGTATGCAGCATGTTCATTGATTAACCAATTTAATTACCTTGTTCTAAAATGTCTTAAATGCCATAAGTTATTAATATGATATCATGTTTCACACCATGCTTGTACACACATATTAGAATGGACATTAATGGAACATCGTGAAAGAACTTGAATTCGTGAACTTGAGCCCTTAATGGCGAAATCTTGAATTCGTGAACTCGTGAACTAGATAGGTTGGCTCGTGTTCCAGCACAACATTCGTGAACTTGCGCACTCGATGGCGAAATCTTGAATTCGTGAACTCGTGAACTTGATTAGGCTGGATAGTGTTCCAGCACATCATTTGGGTGGGGTTAGGGTTGAGCGGCCTCTAAGCGTACATGAAAGGGTCCCCTTCAAGAGCACCACTTATACGGTGAGTAGCGTCAATCACGATTATACCCCCGTGAGAAGGATCGATTCACTCACCATAACTTAAAGGCGTGAACCCTAGGCATGATAGAAAACATATTGATGGAACTTGAATTGATTGTCGTACTCCACTTGCACACTAGAATTGTCATGTTTATAACTGCTTTGCTTTAATATCTTTAAAACTGCCATGCTCATAATTACTTCGTTTTAATTCTTTAGAAATGCTATGTTCATAACTGTGCTGCTAAATAAATGTATAACTGCCACATTAAAACTGCCTTCACTTTTCAACCTGTTTTTAATAATTCGTACACCTTGTCTTAGGCCATCTCACCTTTTACTTGCCAAACCCTTGCTGACATCCATTCATGTTTTTGGAATGTATGTCAGAGCGCGAGACAGAGTACCATGAGGATTTGTTTGAGGTAGCTGACCCAGTGAGCCAGGAGTTTGTTGACCTGGAGTCGCTCCCTGCGGAGGTCTAGAGACTTGTTCTGTTGCCGTCTTTCTTTTAGATTTGCTTTAGCACTTGTTGTAGGGTATGTTTCTATGTTGTAGTTTCTTTCGGTCATGCTGAGGCTGTGTTGTTTTTATTTCGTATACAAACTTCTGGATGTGGCTTTGAATTAATGAATGTTTTTATTGTTCTGAATGCATGCAAGAAACATGCAATGATGTTGTCACAGACGCTTAGTGAACTCGAGCTTCATCGCTCCAGTTCATGCGGACCTTTGTAGCATCCAGTTTCCATCATACTTTGGGAAGCGAGGCGTTACACTTGAGGTCATTGTATGAACCGCACATGAACAGTGTCACTTAGATTACTGATCTAGCTTCGAGGCAAGGCCTGTCGAAAGGTCCTTGGTTGCATGAGACTTGAAGCGTTTGAGGAGAGTAATGATCAAGAAAGGATTCGTCTCTCCCGTTATGGGGAGTTAGTGTTGTATGTGTTGGTTCGATCTTTAGTGAAAAACTTTGGCCAAAGTATGTTGGAAGAAGTCCAACATTATTTGACTAAAGACCGATGGAAACTAACCAAGTTCAAGCTATTGGGATTGACAGTTTGACGGTACCCTAGGCTTGACTAGGCGACATAGTTTTGACGAGGAGACTAAAACTGCGGTATTCATCCCGGACACAGTCAGGGTGGTCTCGACAATACTGATATTAATGAGTTAACCACATAATTATGATACCGAAACAGGGATGGCACATGCTACTCGTGGTCACTGCCGTCTGGGTTTCGAGCCCCACCTATAGTAGGGTCAGGCTGTAGGGTCTCACGCAGAGTGAGACCTTCGTCAAGTAATATATAGAATTAAAGGAGATGATGCATTGCAAGGGAATTAATACATCACAAAATGTTTGTGACAAAAGCTTTAGAATATTTAGGATGTGGGAAATTGCATATGATGCAAGAGGTCATGAATATGTCGTAAAATATTTACGAGCATAATTTATATAGAATGGACACATGAGATGTGCACCTGGATGATGGGAACGTCTCAATCTAAACTCAGGTTGGAATGGCGTCCAAAACGGACTCCAAATGAAGAAGTTAGAGCCAAAACGGTGAAAAAAGGAGGGCAACCCCAAATAGTTGGGCCGGGCCCGCCCGCAAGGGCAGGCGCCTGACCCACCCAGCGGGCGGGTCAAGCCCGCCCCAGCCCAGGCGGGTTGGGGCCCGCCTGCGCATGCGAGCGGGCACCCAGTCCGCACCCGTAAAACGGGTGGGTGCCCGCACCGAAACAGTGGACCCCATTATGGGGCCCACATAATTGAAACCATAAGGTTTTAATTTCTGGCAGCTGGGCGGTATGTAAAGCAAGGTTTTGGCCTAACTTTGGAGGCTTGTTTGAAGGGTCAAACGTCAGAATGGAGTGCCGTTTTCCCCATGCATTCACCATTCAACCCTCTTCGCAATGATGTGTGATATCGCTCTTGGAGGTCAACAGTTGGAGAGATTTAATTGACTAAATATTGCCTTTGTGAAATGCATGTTGTGTGTTGAGAAAATTCTCCAAACGCATCTAGTCCCACATCGGAAATGGAGAGAAGAGGAGGGGTCACCCGCCTATATAAATAGGGACCAACCCCCCTCCTTGAAACTGCAACAAGATCCAGATCTGAGTAGCTCCATTAAACATGAGCACGCTCGGATCTAAGCTTAAATAAATCATTCCATCATCTTCCTAATTCTTCCTTGCTCCTGATCAGGCTCTAGCAAAGCTACAAAGGAGCTCGGATCGGATCCGAAGTCTTGACGAAGGATCCACTCAAGGTGAAACTTTCTTTGGCGCGTGGCTCGGCGACAGTGTGTTGCTCGCCTCGGGACGTGGTTCGGTTCGGTTCGGGACACGGTTCAGCTCGGGATGCGGTTCGGCTCGGGAGAAGCGGTGCGAGGCATCACTTCGAAGATAAAGAAACGTTGCTGAAAACGACGCTTCGTATTTTGCAGAAACAAAATGAAAGGTATGTAGTTTAATTAAACATGCGTTTATAATTACAAATAGGTTGATAGATCTATCCTTAGGGGTTGGTCGGACCCAACCACGAGATAGTAGACATTCTGGCTAGGGTTGTTTCTTTATGGCTGTTCTTAAAATAGTTTTAAAATGATTTTCCGCTGCTTTATTTGATTTCTTCATGTGACGGCATGTATCCATCAGTACGTGTATATTCTTATTTTACGTATTTTTATATATTAAAAGTATTTTAAAATGGGTTGTCTGGAGTTTAATATCAAAATTGGTTTCAAAATCCTTTATAAAAAATATTTTGTATCCTCAAAATAGTTATAGCCTATTTTAGTAAATTTGAGTGCCATCCAATACCTTTAAATAATTTATATAATATTTTATATTTAATTATTACTGATTTAGCTGTATCACTTATTTTTCTATATAAACGATATCAAAACGATTTCAAACTTCTACGATGTGTTTCTATGGTCATTTAGTACTCCCCATATTATTTTCGCAATTTTCTGGAGTCAAATTGACCTAGAATCCGCAAACCCGCGACCCCAACATTTTGGCCCGAAACTCGTACTTTCGTAGCTAAAACTTTGAAATGGACTTCATATTCATGATCCTCGCAATGATACGAACGCGTGACATTTTTTCTGGAATTTTTCGGAGTTATCTGTGATTAATGGGTATTTTAGTGATATTATACTATTACTAATTACCGTTAACTAATTACGTTCACTAATCACTTTTACTACTACTAATTACTTAGCTAAACCTCTAACTGTCGACAGCATCCCCCTCCAATATTTTAAACATGGGTTAGCTTTTCTAAGATTAGTCAACCTATTTAATTCTTTGACTAAGTATTAATTGCATACTTATATAATATTAATTTTAGTTTATTATTTAAACCCCTTAACCTTAACCTCTCTTCCCGTTCAAAAACCGAGCTCCTCTCCCCGTTCAAAACTCTCTCTCCCTCTTCCCTCTTGCCGGCGTCGAAGCCACCCTGACGACCCTGCTCTGCTCCGCCTCAGCCGCGTCCGCCGCCGCCTGCTTCCCCCGACACCACAGCGAAGCCGCCCAATGATCCCAGCAGCTGCTGCTACCGCTGTGCATCCCACAGTCGCTTGCAGCCGCGCGCGATGCCGCCCGCCATCGTCCGAGACGCGCCGCCCCCCACCGCCACGAAGCCTGCCGCCTCTGCCGCCGTTCGCCACCCTCCGACGCTGCTCCATCGCGCGCTGCTGCTGCTCTCGCAAAACGCGTGAACAGTGTTGCGTTTTTGAGGTGGGAATGCACAATGTTTTAGTATTATATGTATATATGTATATAAATACCTATCTATTATATAAAAGAGGGATGTTATCAAGAGAAATTAGATAAGAGAATTTGGACATGAGAAATTGGATAAGAGAATTTGGATATCTATTATATAAAAGAGGGATGTTATCAAGAGAATTTGGATAAGAGAATTTGGATATGAGAAATTGGATAAGAGAATTTGGATATCTATTACATAAAAGAGGGATGTTATCAAGAGAAATTGGATAAGAGAAATTGGACATGAGAAATTGGATTTGAGAATTTGGATATTAGGGATGTTAGCAAGAGAAATTGGATAAGAGAAATTGGACATGAGAAATTGGATTTGAGAATTTGGATATCTATTATATAATAAGAGAATTTGGATATCTATTACATAAAAGAGGGATGTTATCAAGAGAAATTGGATAAGAGAATTTGGACATGAGAAATTGGATAAGAGAATTTGGATATCTATTACATAAAAGAGGGATGTTATCAAGAGAAATTGGACATGAGAAATTGGATAAGGGAATTTGGATATCTATTACATAAAAGAGGGATGTTATCAAGATAAATTGGATAAGAGAATTTGGACATGAGAAATTGGATTAGGGAATTTGGATATCTATTATATAAAAGATGGATGCTATCAAGAGAAATTGGACATGAGAAATTGGATTTGAGAATTTGGATATCTATTATATAAAAGAGGGATGTTATCAAGAGAAGTTCGAAAGGAGAATTTGGACATGAGAAATTGGATTTGAGAATTTGGATATCTATTATATAAAAGAGGGATGTTATCAAGAGAAATTGGATAAGAGAATTTGGACATGAGAAGTTGGATAAGAGAATTTGGATATCTATATTACAATTAAGGGCAGATTTTGAATGTGTCCTATGTGGCAATGTCACATCAAGTTTTGGAGGGAAATTTTTGGGATGAAGAGAAATTTGTTGGGAATACACAAAAACATTGAAATTAGGAATTGCCTTTTTAATATTAGTTATGAAAAAAAATGTTGTGGACACATACAATCTCATCTTGGGAATGAACGCGAGTTGTGGGAGAATGAATGCGGGAGAATGCTGCCAACTCATTGATCCGTGTTACAAAACCCTGTAAAATTTCGATCCCATCTGCTGATATTTCAGGGGAAACTAATAATTATTGATGTTTGTTTAAAATTAGTGGGTCCAAGATTTTTAAATGAACAGTGTCCCACGGGCACGGATTATACGTATATGAAGCCGCGCCCGCGCCAAAGGCGCCAGCTAAATTTTTTAACGTTGATTTGTTGTTCCGCGCCTAAGGCACCCGCTCCGAAATTGTTGTTTTACGTCGAATTTGTTGTTCTGCGCCGAAGGCACCCACGTCGAATTTGGTTTTCTATGCCGAAGGCGCATGCGCTGAATTTGTTGTTCCGCGCCTAAGGCACCCGCACCAAAATTGTTGTTTTACGTCGAATTTGTTGTTCTGCGTCGAAGGCACCCACGTCGAATTTGGTTTTCTGTGTCGAAGGCGCATGCGCTGAATTTGTTGTTCCGCGCCGAAGGCACCCGCACCATTTTTAACACTGATTTGTTGTTCCGCGCCTAAGGCACCTGCGTCGAAATTGTTGTTTTACGTCGAATTTGTTGTTCTGCGCCGAAGGCATCCACGTCGAATTTGGTGTTCTGTGTCGAAGGCGCATGCGCTGAATTTGTTGTTCCGCCCTGAAGGCGCCTGTGCCGCTAAATATTGTAAGCTAATTTGTTTTTCTTTTAAATTTTGGCTTTGAAAAAAAATTTCGGGGAACAAAGATTTCGCAAGGGAAAATCTTAAATGAACCGTGCCTGCGGGCACGTGTTATGACTAGTATATATATATTAAAGGCTGATCTCGTTTTAAAATTCATATTAAATTGCACATGCATTAGAAAAATACGCAGGAAGCCAGAAAATTCGAAACAACGAAATGGATTCATTGACGCTGGTTTCCTCGCCAAAAGACAAGTACATCTCCCACAATGATTTTTCAAAGGCAAAACTCAATAAAGTTAATTTCGCTTTAAAATTCATATCACGAGATTTTCATGTACACCGACGTACGATAAAATATGTGTTGTAGTGCTAGTTAATACGCTCAATTTGACAGCTTGTTGGAAGAATTTAGACGTACGATTTGCTCTAAATAAATCTTTGAATATATTGTAAAAATCGTTTTCTTAGTTTAAAAATTAATTTTTACCTTTGTAAATTAATAATAAATGCCTATTAATTATTTCGAAGTCTTGAAAATTATGTACTTGTTTTTAGAAAAAATATTATAGGATCATTTGCTTAGTTATAATCATCTTGTGCTCGCTTCTTAATATAATCGACTGCTTTCAACCTTTGGTAAAATTAAAATCTGCACTTGTAAAATCATAAAAAATGTGTGGACTATTATATAGACTATTGAGACATCACAAAACAACTGTACACATCGATACGGTGCAAATTGAACTGAACAGACTGAAATGACTGATGGAACTTAAATGTAAATTGCTAGTACACAAACTTTGACCTGGCACTTGACTTGATCTATGGGTTTGGAGTAGTCTATAGTCACAGAGGATGTGGTAGTGACTGGGTTTGCTCGACAACTTTACCTCACATATACACTAAGTGGATGAAAGTTCTTGATCGATCACCCAAGAAAAAGGGGTCGGTGAGTAGCACCGCGGGTAGCTCCCGATGGTGGGACACATTTTAGTCACATATTGTATCTTCGGGCATGGAGTTGGCACTAGAGCAAATTGGTCATTAAATATTGCTTTAACATCTTCTTCTTACAGGTTGCTGCTATCAAACGTTAAACTGCTACAGGTTGCAAAATTGTTATCAAATGCTTAACCGCTACAGCTTGCAAAATTACTATCAATTGTTTAACTGCTGTAACTCTTTCATATTAAACTGGTTAATTGTTTCTATGTACTCACACCAAGCTTGATTGTAAAGTTATGCCTAAATTGATGGAGCAGAGATTTTAATTGGAATTCTTAACATTGGTTTCACCTGGTGTCTAGGATCGTTTGTGTCCAAGTTTTGGATCACCATACTTGCGGGGATAGTGACATACTTGGCCAAACCTGACTGGCCGTGAATGCATGGGCCAATGTTAGAATCACAATCAGCATCGACGTAAACATTGATTATGGCTATATCTTGATTTCATCTTGGATTTATTTAAATACTTAACCTTTTGTTTTGGAGATCATCTTGCCGAGTAAAACTCGCTGACGGACATTTCACTTTATTGTTTTATGACCGTCAGGTATCGATAGTGAATTCTCTGAAGAGACTACAGCAGAAGTCGAGCCAGTGCTCGAAAAATACGTGGAGTACCTACCCGTCGAAGATTAGACTATTACCTTCGCGAATGAACCTTTATATTTAGAATAATATAATATGTGTACTTTGTTGATTCGGCCATACTAGGCATATGTTGTACTTTACTTTCAGACGCTTTGGTATTGTAATAATGTCATCTGTATTATTTCTTAAAAGCATGCAAGATCCTGCCGTTTTATTTCACAGATGTATTATTGTGTTTAAGCCAAGGAGGACGAAAAGATATAAAAGAAAAAAAAGTACTCCTTGTTTTAAGCACATCGCGGGCCCGTTCATGTCCTCGCTCCGGGTATAGTAGGAAGCGGGGCGTGACACTTTGTCTGACCGACTTAGGCCGGACGTCGATTTTATGGTCCTAAGGACCTAGAAAACCCTACAATTATCTCTGCATTATGCTCTTAATTAGATATATTCATTGAATGTTAAGATGTATTGCATGATTGAATGTTGCTAATGGACTTCATTTCCTCTAGTCAACCTAGTTTTGATGATTTTGTTACGTATTTGTATGATACACTTTCATGTTTTTCCAATTTTCATTTGGTATCACATTAAATGCCAATCTTATTCTTTATATTCTCATGATTGTTTTACTTTTATTTAGCATTAGTTGTTGTTTCTCTACTCCCACTGTTTGGATAATACCATAGGAGGAGAGAAATAAATAAACTCATAATTTTGTGCTAATTAGCGGCTAAACTTGAATCTAATATTGAAATAGCCTTAGATTCAGGGGGAGTAAGATATAGTGAATTGGGATTCAAAAAAAATCCTAAATTCAAATATTTGAATTCATTTTCATTCACGTATATCATACTATTGCTTTAATTGATCATTAGATGCGCATATCTTTATTGTCTAACTTGATTGACATCTATAGAGGGGGAGTAAGTATTTTCTTTAAGCACAATTATTTATTTTTGTTTGAGTTTATTTGTCATCACCAAAAGGGGGAGAATGTTGAGTATTGGACTTCTCCCTACTTGGTTTTGATGATGAGCAAACATAAATACTTGTGACTAATCCCATACATGCAAGTAATTCATTGCCTACGTTAATCATGAAGATCAAATGCAATGAATGACACTCAATGATCAATCAAAGCTCAAAGAGTTGAAGATTGGGTGATCAAGATAAAGATAGAAGCTCAAAGACGTCAAGATCATTTAAGAGAAAGAAGAGAACCTAATTCAATGTAAATCTTTTATTCTCTTATTTCTTTCTCATTAGAATGTAGCCTTGAAGTAGAGTAATGTTGGAGCACTCATACATCACTCAATCTAGCCTAGGAATTCATTAGAATCTATTTCCTAGGACTCTAACTCTTAAATTACCTGAATTGTGCATTTTAGGTTTTCAACAGGCGACTGCTGAACATTTGTCAGGCGTCTGTCTCCTTACAGGCGCATGTGATTTGTTCTACAGTCGTCTATTATGCCCACACGTTTGACATAGTATTTTGGGCTTTCTATATTCAACTCCAACAGGTAACTGATGTACAATGTACATGCACCTGGCTAGTTGCAGGCGCATGTGACTTGTTATTCAGTCGCATGTATCATCTTGCCCAAGATATTCCAGTTTTTTCAACTTTCGTACTTATGCAATCAGGCGCTTGATGTTGGTTTCCCAGTCGACTGCACATAGCAAAGGCGCCTGTTTAGACCACATCAGTCGCATGTCCATCCTTGCCCAGATCTTTCATTTTGGCAAGATTCGCACTTGTGCACACAGACGACTGACATTGTATTCCCATTCGCCTATCACATGTTTATACCACATCAGTCGTTTGTCCTTGCTGCCCAGAATTCTTTAGATTTGTTAACATTCGCACTTTACCACTCAAACGCCTGTTAAAAGTTTCTCAGGCGCCCAACTGTTTTCAGGCACCTGTCCAACCTTCATCAGTCGCCAGTCCTACGTGGTAAGTTTCCGTTTGAATTTCCACCTACCCTCTGACACAGTGCCGCAGGCGACGGTCCGTTCTTCATAAGTCACATGTTCTGCTTGTAAAATCAATCCATTAGGATTTTCCACATGGATTTTGAAGGGGTCTTTGGGTATTTCGTTTAAGGGTTTTAAAGAACCTATAAAAGAGTCTCCTATTATTTCATTGGAGAACTCTTGGAACCTTTAAGACTTCATTTATCTCATCTCTAAGCTCTCAAGCTTTCATTTGCAATCAAAGCCCTAGAATTCCAAATCTCATCTTGTCTTCTAACTAGAATCAACTCATATCCTCTAGCTTTGGGGAAGACAAGTGCAAGGGCTACTCTCTCTTCTAGGAAGAGATCAACACACTACTCAATTTGCTCCTTCAAGTTCTACTTCAAGGCATATGTGATTTGTAAGTGTGTCATTTCAGATTTCATAACTTTCGTAATTAGTTTTACTCTCGGTTGTGAGAGTGGTTTGATCCCAAGTTGTGGGATTCAAGAACATCAATCTTGTAATGATTGCACTTGTAGGATTGCTACAAGTGGGTTGAAAGGAAAACTCAAGCTAGGGTTTTAGATTGAGTATCTGGGTGGTATCCTAGGTGGTAGGGACGTAGAATTACCGGGAACAAGTCGGGGTTGACTTGGGTAATCCGAACCCTTGAACATATTGTGTTTGATTGTTCATTTTTGTTTATTCATAATTCCGCATCTTTGTTGCTTAGGATTTTAATTAGGCATAATTGTCTTATTAATTTTATAAACACTATTTAACCACCCCTTCTAGTATTTTCCTCATAGCACATGGTCCTTACAACTAGGACCCAAGAAAAACCCACACTCAGGATGTGGGGCCCGCGAGAAGTGAAAAAGGAAAGAGAAGTGTGGGTGTATGCGTGTGTATCGTATGAGGGGAAAGGGGGAAAAGCATGAGCTAAAGTGCAAAAAATGTGCATGGTAAAGTGGAAAAAGAATAAGGGCAAACATGTAAATATGGATAAGAGGAAAGGATTTTGTTTGCATGAAAGGGGAATTGCAAGCATATAATTAATGTGAATGTGGGTAGGGGTGGCAAACGAGTCAGGTCGGTTCGGGTTCGGGTCGACCCGGATTGAATTCGTGTCGGTTTCGGATGACCCAGACCTGGGTCAGGTTCGGGTTAACCCGGATTTATTTAAAATTTTCAGTTTTAAAAAATTACGTTTTCACTTAAACTGCAAGCTTCGATCACGCGACCAACCATACTCCACCCCACCCACAAACCAATTGTATTAGAAAGCTCTTGATACAAAAATGAGCATTTAAACTATTTAATCCCATTTAGAATTAAGACTAAGGGAATTGAATCCAAGACCTCTTAACGGAGAGGACGACAATTCAAACCGCATAACCACAATTCCCCTTGTGATTGTGTGTTGAAGTTATTATATAAACTTTTATATATAGAGAAAGTAAACCAGGTAGAATTCGGGTCAATCCGGGTTGACGGGTCAAATCCGTACCCGACCCGGAGTTTATCTGGGCCGGTCTGGTCAAACCGGATCCTACCCGACCAGGATTGGCCACTACCCATACCCGGTTAAGGAGGCCGGGGTCGGGTCGGGTTCAGTTTGCCACCCCTAAATGTGGGGAATTTTTTTGGAGATTCCAGAAAACATCCAGCATCACACAAACCACATTTGGCATCACATGCTTAGTGGCCAAATATTGATCAACACTTTATCTACCATTTTATCCTAGTAAGATAAATTTGTGCTTCATAGAAGAGACTAGAAATTGCCCGTGAACAAAGTGCACGGGGTAAAAACAACACCCCAAGATCAGGCCGCGGTGCACGCGTGCGACCAAAAAGGAGCGAAAATTGTAAGCGTGTGTGTCGGCAGCGTCGGGGGTAAAAACGGAGGCTAAAAGGCAGAGAACGGAGGCTAAAAAGGCCAGAATGAAAAAAACCAAGGGAACAACACAATTAAAAGGGATGTCGGGGGCCTGGTTTTTTTTGTTTTTTTACTTTAGTGGGGGGCTTCCCCCATGGTCCGACGTGACATTGCCACGTCGGACAAAGCCGTGGGGCAACGCCCCCAAATGTAAGATAGAATAAAAAATAACCAGTGCACAAACTGCTCGGCACGGGAAAAAATCCATGAACAGGATGCGGTGAACGCACGCAACTGTAAAGGAGTGAGAAGTGCGGATGGGTGTGCCGGTATCGTCGGAGGTAAAAGGTGCAAAAGACAAACATGTAAATAAGTGGCTTGGTGGTGTTTTTTTGGGGTTTTCGGGAGAATGACAACCGTGTAAATAAGTGGCTTGGAGGGGGTTTTTAGCGGGGTTTGTCCCAGTCAACTTGTGTCTGGGACAAAAAACGCCACATATGACAATCTTAGGTGGACAATTCCATGTGACAATGAATTCAGCCCCACCCTTCAAATCACGGTCTTCAAAACCGACCCACGACCTGTCCCTTGCCTAACAAGCACGCAAAAGTGCACTTTTTCTCTTCGCTGCCCCGCTCAATGGCACTCATCATAAATCTCTTTTAAACCCAAGACATTTATTTAACCCATCTCTTCTATAAAACACAACCTGCCACCTAGACTTATCCCAAGTGGCAGGGGTTGTCCCAGTCACAAGTTGACTGGGACAAACCTCCAAAAAATAACCCCACTCTTTCCTCTTATTTACATGTTTGCCACTACCACCCAAAAACCCAAAAAACACCCCCCAAAGTCCACTTATTTACGTGTTTGCCCTCTTTTGGGCTTTAGGGTTTTGGGCTATGGGGTTTTCGGCCATGGGGGTTTTTGGGTCTTTTGACCCCCGACGCTATCGACACACACACACCCACACTTCTCTCTCCTTTTTGCTTATGCGTGTGCACTGCATCCTTTTCGTACGGGGTTTTTTTCCGCGCCGTACACTTCTCTTCTATAAAACATAACCTGTGTAACGACCCGCTCTCGGGGGACCGTTACTTATTTGGTTTATTCGCAGGTTCCGCAGTTTACCAGTGAAATCAGCATAGCCACAACTCAGAGATGCATCACAATACTCAAACCAGCGTACAGACGTTATTACAGTCCAAATTAAAGTACAACAACAACCAGCACTCTCTCTCACAAATACATGAAGGAAGTACTGAAAGGAAATGCGGAAAAGGAAATACACTGTACAACACACACACCAACAGGGAAGTAACTAAAACTCTGCCGCCTCTGGGTCAATGTAGGCTCCATTAACTCTGGGGCAATCTCCTCGATCAGGTCTTCGTCTGCCGGTGCCATAAATGGAACCGAAGGTAAGTCACAACAATTCTAGCGATAGAAAAAGAGGAGTGCACAAATATGGAGCAGTCTATAGTAAATAAGTGCGGTAAGTAAAGTAGGGTCAGACAAGCATGCAAGTGCGATAAGTAAAACACATCAAGTCAAGCATGCAAGGGTGACAAGTAAAGTAAAGGTGACCAAGCAAGTAACTAGTAATGACGATAGCAATGAAAATAGCAATAGGGAGAGTAATTGTGCCTATTCTAATTTGTGACTTATAACGGGAAGTACAATGAGCAACCAAGAGGCCAACTCTTGCCGCGGGTGCTACCCGGGCGAACCAATTCTCTGAGTACTGTGCAATAAACTGTGATCTGTGATCTGTGATGGTTGTCACCGGCACTGTTATGGGTTGCTAGAACCCGCACGGTGACAACAAAGTCTGGACTAGTCGCTCCCGCACTTCCGCAATTATAAGTTACCCCAAAACCCAGTGTCTGTGCAGGTTACCGTACTTTGCAATTTTACCAGTCATTTACTGTTCTTACATTTCCAATTACAATCTTTCTGTCAAGCAATGTCAATAATCTGTTCAGGTCAATAACTGTTCCGAGACTAGATGTCAAGTCCTATGTTCATACGAGTACACTATCTATATTTCTAAGGATAGAATTTACTGTGACTTACAATTTTCGAGGTGGTGGTAGTGATCCGGGACGGGATCAAGTGTCGATGCACGAGATTTGCTACCTGTAAACACAAGAGATAACTAGTTAGAGAATACCCTATTTTCTTATTTATTTAAGTTGAGTGTCTGATTTTAAAACTGGTTAAAACGGCGATAAAAAGGGTCCTAAATTTTTATATAGAATATATATGATAAAAATAGTTTTACTGCAAGAGGGAATATTTTTCTGACGTCTATAGTAATTTTTATAATTTTTAGAAACTCAAAACTAGCTTTAAAACCTGATTTATTTAAGTGGCGCGTATCTTCCGTAAATTGTTCCGGGAGCAATCATAGTCGGAATTACTCAAATGAACAGTCAAAATGACCGTCTCGAAGTTTACTTTCAAATATAATTTTATCACATATTATTGTGAGTGAAAACATCGAGTTACGATTTTTAGAAAGATTTATACATATTTAAATTTTAGGTTCAAAAAACGATTCTGGGAAAAGTAGGCGTCTGCTCGCAGTGAGACTAGCGCCATTGGGTCCGAAATATCGTTTCTGATTTTCCAGAGTTGGTTTCGCATTTTTCTGGTCCCTGTATAATTAGTTATGGATTTTATACTATAAACCCTATTTAATAATTATTTAAAAACTATAATTACGAAAATATTACTCAAATTTACGAATTTGCCATCGGGGTAATTCCCGCTGCTGCTCGATAATCGACGGAGGGGGGGGGGGGTTTCTGTGCTTGGCCGGCGACGAGCGGCGACCGGGGCGGGGGTGTGGGCGGTCGACGGCGGGTAACGGCGGCGGGTCTTGGCTCCGGCGATCGACGGTGGCGTGGGCGGTTGACGGCCGAGCGGCGACGGGCGGATGCTTGAGGACGACGGCGGCGGGTTTCCACGGCGTGCGAGGCGGTTGGGCGCGGTGCTGCGAGATCGGAGCACGACGACGTCGATCGGAGGAGGGGGCGGTGGATCGGGCTCGATTGACGGCGGTGGCGGTTGCTGATCGGGGCGGGGGCGCTGGCGACGAGGCAGCGGCGGTGTAGGGCGGCGGCTCGGCTGTAGCGGCGAGGGCGTGGAGGCGGGCCGTCGGAGCAGTGAGGGGGGCTGTGCGAACCGGCGGCGAGAGGAGGCGTTGGGGCGGCGGTCGTCGCCGGCGAGGGGAGAGCAGTGGCGGGCGGCCACGGCGGCAGGGCGTGGATCCGTGTGCTCGGAGGAGGCGAACGTCGGCGACACTTCTGTGAAGGCGGGGAGCTCCGGTAGCGGACGTCGACGGCGAGGCGGGCTTCGTGGGTCTCGCCGGAGTTCGGAGAGGGGGAGCGGGTCTGCTCGTGGCGGAGTTGAGGGTGGTGGCCGCCTCGTGCGAGTCGGGGCTTGGCGGAGCTGGGGCGGGGGCGTCGTCGATGCTTCGTCAGCGGCGAGGACACCGTCGGAGGGGGGTACGTGAGTGAGAGAGGGAGAAGATAGATAGAGGGTGAGGGTGGGTTCGTTCGAAAAGGAAATAGAGATGGAGAGATCGGTAAAGAGATGAGAGAGTTAACTGTGTGTGTGAACGAGAGGTGCCTATGGGTTTAAATAGGTATTAGCAATGGCGAAATTGTAATTGGGGGGACACACACATTAAAGAGGTAGATGTGTGCTGGATCTGAAATTATTTCAGATCCAACAAGCAATTCGGTTGATAATTAGGGTAGTTGGAGGATTAGGGGTAAATGTAACTAGTTAAAAGTAGTTAGTAATTGTAAAAAGGTCATTAGTGAATGTAATTAGCAAAGCGGTGAAATACAAACGCGTTTTTACAAACGACTCCGAAAAATTACGAAAACATACCCACATGATCGTATCGACGCGAGGATCGCGAATACAAGATCCGTTCTGGGATTTGAGCTACGGAAATACAAGTTTTAGGCTAAAACATTTAGAAAGCGGGTCTACGGGTTCTAGGCTGAAATGATATCCGAAAATTACGAAATTAATGTGGGGAGCCCTAAATGATCATAGGATGCTACTGTAGAAGTTTGAAAACGTTTCGATTACGTTTGAATAGAAAATAAATTCGTCGAATCAAAACGGTAATTTTGGAAGATGAATTTTAACAGGAATGTTTTGGGCATTTGTGAAAATCTGAAATTGCTGAAACACAATATGATAAGTCTAGTGCTCTAAAATATTTTTAAAAGAATTTTTGAAATCAGTTTTGATATACAACTCCTAACCAACCATTATAAAGAAGATTTAGAATAAAAATACGCTAATTACGTATTTGAAGTGTTTGAAAAATACAGGCCGTTACATTCTACCCTCCTTAAAATAATTCCGTCCTCGGAATTCAGAAGATCGGTAATCGCCTAAGCAATTCAAATGATCGACCGGAAGGCTTGACGAACGTCCACGACATAGGAAAATAAGTTGTTAATAGCATGAAATAAAACGTGATATCACATCATTAAGAAAACAAAAGACGAATACATGAATACATACTATTACCATAGTTTCCGTAACTAGTTTCCTAACCTAGTATCATCACCATAGTTACTTCAGATTTATCACTT
The DNA here is from genome assembly GCA_030789695.1 of Scilla litardierei. Taxonomy (NCBI): domain Eukaryota; kingdom Viridiplantae; phylum Streptophyta; class Magnoliopsida; order Asparagales; family Asparagaceae; genus Scilla; species Scilla litardierei. The sequence continues at coordinate 688,029 of CM061135.1, read as the reverse complement.
AGCCAACACATGAGATAATGGCGCTACATGAAAATGATAGTTATAACGATGAGGACATCTGTTCGAACTTGGAACCTGAGGTGACAAGTCAGTAGCAAACTTTATTTAACAACATAACATGAAGATCATAAAGTTTAAAAGGGGGTGCCGAAAGTCATGATATGGTAGGGTAGGTAGTATAGGGTAGGCGGGAACGGGGCTCGAGGAAAGGATGAGGACAAAGGCAATAATGAGGGGAGGTGGTAGGCAGGAAAGAATTCCAACACGTGGAAAAATCGGGTACAAGATGGGAGCAGGGTTAGAAAAGAAATACGAGTTTCAAAAACGTAACAGCCTATACGCGCACGTTACGTTTGGCTCGTCTCAAAATCTCCAGCATCATCCTCGAGTACTTCTGAACGGCTTTTGCTGAGGAACACGAACTTTGGATGATTGGGTGTATCAATTTCTACCCTCCTTTGACGACAGTCAATGGTGGCATGAAATGATCTCAACCAGTCCATCCCAAGAAGTCGGCAAAGAGATCTCGTCTACAAATCACAACAGATCATTGGAGGCACCCGCTGGTAACCGGTAGGGAACTGCCAGCGGTCTCGACCTTCCAACGAGAAGTCAGAGGTTCAACAGTGATAGCATGTGTTTGAACGAAACGACTGGCCAAGAAGCAATGTGTAGCTACTGAGTCGAACAGTGTGAGGGCAGGTTTACCGGCTATTAAGACGGTACCTACCGTGATAAGAATCAAGTCTAAGCTTACGATTTCTAAATATTAGAGCATGTAGCTTAGTGAAAAATCACATACCTATGATTACTTGGCCCGTAGCTTCGGCTTCTTCCACTGTCATGGTATAAGCTTGGCGTCTCTGGGGCGCCTGTCGTGGAGTCTGCTGGTACACTTGCTGCTGAGGAGGGAGTAGTTGACGTTGCTGAGCAGATGGTGGTGGTCGCTTCCGTTGTGGAACTCGAACTTCTGGTGGTCGAAAATTCGAACGCTACTCTCCGTAGCCAGAGTTCAAGCGTAGAAAGATTCTAAGAAGGTCAATCGAAAGGTCATCAAGCTAAAAGAAGGGTGATAGTGATGAAGATCGATGGCGTTACATAATCATGATTCACGTCCTTGCGGTCCAGCGGACACGGTCAGGGAAGTGACTAAGCTAGGATCACTTATGCCCAGTCTAGCCAGGTCGATCCACAGACTTTAGCCAAGCACATTGACCGGTATCATGGTCCATTGAAGGAAGATTATCATTCATACGAGTGCCACCGATACAAAAGATTTTTATTAATAACTAATTAAGCCTATCAAAATTTAGGTTTTGTTAATGGCTTTTATTAAGGCCAGATAGGTCAGCTCTATTGGGCTCTCTGAGGTGTTTCCGTCCATCATTCGGGTGTCAAACCTGCATCCATAGACAAATGTCAGCTTAGTCGAGTATCGTATACGATACATCCTGGTTTCACTATACTGTTCACGAGGTATTTTGCACGGACCTGCGTGGGCCGCCAAACCTGTAACGACCCGCTCTCGGGGGACCGTTACTTATTTGGTTTATTCGCAGGTTCCGCAGTTTACCAGTGAAATCAGCATAGCCACAACTCAGAGATGCATCACAATACTCAAACCAGCGTACAGACGTTATTACAGTCCAAATTAAAGTACAACAACAACCAGCACTCTCTCTCACAAATACATGAAGGAAGTACTGAAAGGAAATGCGGAAAAGGAAATACACTGTACAACACACACACCAACAGGGAAGTAACTAAAACTCTGCCGCCTCTGGGTCAATGTAGGCTCCATTAACTCTGGGGCAATCTCCTCGATCAGGTCTTCGTCTGCCGGTGCCATAAATGGAACCGAAGGTAAGTCACAACAATTCTAGCGATAGAAAAAGAGGAGTGCACAAATATGGAGCAGTCTATAGTAAATAAGTGCGGTAAGTAAAGTAGGGTCAGACAAGCATGCAAGTGCGATAAGTAAAACACATCAAGTCAAGCATGCAAGGGTGACAAGTAAAGTAAAGGTGACCAAGCAAGTAACTAGTAATGACGATAGCAATGAAAATAGCAATAGGGAGAGTAATTGTGCCTATTCTAATTTGTGACTTATAACGGGAAGTACAATGAGCAACCAAGAGGCCAACTCTTGCCGCGGGTGCTACCCGGGCGAACCAATTCTCTGAGTACTGTGCAATAAACTGTGATCTGTGATCTGTGATGGTTGTCACCGGCACTGTTATGGGTTGCTAGAACCCGCACGGTGACAACAAAGTCTGGACTAGTCGCTCCCGCACTTCCGCAATTATAAGTTACCCCAAAACCCAGTGTCTGTGCAGGTTACCGTACTTTGCAATTTTACCAGTCATTTACTGTTCTTACATTTCCAATTACAATCTTTCTGTCAAGCAATGTCAATAATCTGTTCAGGTCAATAACTGTTCCGAGACTAGATGTCAAGTCCTATGTTCATACGAGTACACTATCTATATTTCTAAGGATAGAATTTACTGTGACTTACAATCTTCGAGGTGGTGGTAGTGATCCGGGACGGGATCAAGTGTCGATGCACGAGATTTGCTACCTGTAAACACAAGAGATAACTAGTTAGAGAATACCCTATTTTCTTATTTATTTAAGTTGAGTGTCTGATTTTAAAACTGGTTAAAACGGCGATAAAAAGGGTCCTAAATTTTTATATAGAATATATATGATAAAAATAGTTTTACTGCAAGAGGGAATATTTTTCTGACGTCTATAGTAATTTTTATAATTTTTAGAAACTCAAAACTAGCTTTAAAACCTGATTTATTTAAGTGGCGCGTATCTTCCGTAAATTGTTCCGGGAGCAATCATAGTCGGAATTACTCAAATGAACAGTCAAAATGACCGTCTCGAAGTTTACTTTCAAATATAATTTTATCACATATTATTGTGAGTGAAAACATCGAGTTACGATTTTTAGAAAGATTTATACATATTTAAATTTTAGGTTCAAAAAACGATTCTGGGAAAAGTAGGCGTCTGCTCGCAGTGAGACTAGCGCCATTGGGTCCGAAATATCGTTTCTGATTTTCCAGAGTTGGTTTCGCATTTTTTCTGGTCCCTGTATAATTAGTTATGGATTTTATACTATAAACCCTATTTAATAATTATTTAAAAACTATAATTACGAAAATATTACTCAAATTTACGAATTTGCCATCGGGGTGACCGGGGCGGGGGTGTGGGCGGTCGACGGCGGGTAACGGCGGCGGGTCTTGGCTCCGGCGATCGACGGCGGCGTGGGCGGTTGACGGCCGAGCGGCGACGGGCGGATGCTTGAGGACGACGGCGGCGGGTTTCCACGGCGTGCGAGGCGGTTGGGCGCGGTGCTGCGAGATCGGAGCACGACGACGTCGATCGGAGGAGGGGGCGGTGGATCGGGCTCGATTGACGGCGGTGGCGGTTGCTGATCGGGGCGGGGGCGCTGGCGACGAGGCAGCGGCGGTGTAGGGCGGCGGCTCGGCTGTAGCGGCGAGGGCGTGGAGGCGGGCCGTCGGAGCAGTGAGGGGGGCTGTGCGAACCGGCGGCGAGAGGAGGCGTTGGGGCGGCGGTCGTCGCCGGCGAGGGGAGAGCAGTGGCGGGCGGCCACGGCGGCAGGGCGTGGATCCGTGTGCTCGGAGGAGGCGAACGTCGGCGACACTTCTGTGAAGGCGGGGAGCTCCGGTAGCGGACGTCGACGGCGAGGCGGGCTTCGTGGGTCTCGCCGGAGTTCGGAGAGGGGGAGCGGGTCTGCTCGTGGCGGAGTTGAGGGTGGTGGCCGCCTCGTGCGAGTCGGGGCTTGGCGGAGCTGGGGCGGGGGCGTCGTCGATGCTTCGTCAGCGGCGAGGACACCGTCGGAGGGGGGTACGTGAGTGAGAGAGGGAGAAGATAGATAGAGGGTGAGGGTGGGTTCGTTCGAAAAGGAAATAGAGATGGAGAGATCGGTAAAGAGATGAGAGAGTTAACTGTGTGTGTGAACGAGAGGTGCCTATGGGTTTAAATAGGTATTAGCAATGGCGAAATTGTAATTGGGGGGACACACACATTAAAGAGGTAGATGTGTGCTGGATCTGAAATTATTTCAGATCCAACAAGCAATTCGGTTGATAATTAGGGTAGTTGGAGGATTAGGGGTAAATGTAACTAGTTAAAAGTAGTTAGTAATTGTAAAAAGGTCATTAGTGAATGTAATTAGCAAAGCGGTGAAATACAAACGCGTTTTTACAAACGACTCCGAAAAATTACGAAAACATACCCACATGATCGTATCGACGCGAGGATCGCGAATACAAGATCCGTTCTGGGATTTGAGCTACGGAAATACAAGTTTTAGGCTAAAACATTTAGAAAGCGGGTCTACGGGTTCTAGGCTGAAATGATATCCGAAAATTACGAAATTAATGTGGGGAGCCCTAAATGATCATAGGATGCTACTGTAGAAGTTTGAAAACGTTTCGATTACGTTTGAATAGAAAATAAATTCGTCGAATCAAAACGGTAATTTTGGAAGATGAATTTTAACAGGAATGTTTTGGGCATTTGTGAAAATCTGAAATTGCTGAAACACAATATGATAAGTCTAGTGCTCTAAAATATTTTTAAAAGAATTTTTGAAATCAGTTTTGATATACAACTCCTAACCAACCATTATAAAGAAGATTTAGAATAAAAATACGCTAATTACGTATTTGAAGTGTTTGAAAAATACAGGCCGTTACAACCTGCCACCTAGACTTATCCTAGGTTGCAGGGTTTGTCCCAGTCAGTCAACTTGTGACCGGGACAAACCTCCAAAAAATAACCCTTTCCTCTTATTTACGTGTTTTCCACTCCCACCCAAAAACCCCAAAAAAACACCCCCCAAGTCCACTTATTTACGTGTTTGCCCTCTTTTGGGCTTTAGGGGTTTGGGCTTTCTTTTGGGCTATGGGGTTTTGGGGTCCGGGTTTTGTTTTTGGGTCTTTTTACCCCCGACGCTACCACACACACACACACACACTTCTATCTCCTTTTTGCTTGCGCATGTGCACCGCATCCTTTTCGTACGGGGTTTTTTCCGCGCCGTGCACTTCTCTTCTATAAAATACAACCTGCCACCTAGACCTATCCTAGGTGGCAGGGTTTGTCCCAGTCACAAGTTGACTGGGACAAACCTCCAAAAAATTGCCACCACTTTCCTCTTATTTATGTGTTTGCCACTCCCACCCAAAAACTGCATAAAACACCCCCAAGTCCGCTTATTTATGTGTTTGCCCTCTTTTGGGCTTTATGGTTTTGGGCTTCGGTTTTTGTTTTTGGGTCTTTTTACCCCAACGCTACCGACACACCCACCCACCTACACTTCTCTCTCCTTTTTGCTTGTGCGTGTACATCGCATCCTTTTTGTACGTGGTTTTTTTCCGTGACGTGCACTTTGTGCACGGATTATTTCTAGTCCACGTATACATTCTCTCGGTCCAGTCTACCCCTCCCCGCTCCGAAAATCCCCTAAAAAAATTCCTAAATCCCACCAAATTAAAAAGAGAAGGCAAAACAATAGCGAATGCACTGATTCTTCCATCGATTTGGGATCTTGATACGATCAATTAGGGTTTCTTGTTGGAAATGAGGGATGTTTTGGTGGCTGAGAAGGATAGCTACGGCGTGCTGGGGCCCGGTCCGGCGGTACGTGCGTATCGGAAAGGACGAGGAGGAGGACGACGCCCTGCTCTGGTCACGTGACATCGGCCAGCATTCCGCCGGCGAGTTCTCGTTGGCCATCGTCCAGGCCAACGAAAGCCTCGAGGACCACAGCCAGGTCGAGACAGGCCCCACTGCCACCGTCGTCGGAGTCTACGACGGCCACGGCGGGCCCGACGCCTCCAAGTTCATCACGGACCACCTCTTCCTCCATCTCATGAGTAAGTGTAGTTCTTTGATTTCAATTCAAGTTCTTGAAGATCTTTTTTATGAAAATGCAGACTGCACTTTGAATTCAAATTGAACTATAGTGCAGTCGGTTTCTTGATTAAACTCCTAGTTTGTGATCGAAGTATATAGGGCAAATGATGGTGGGTTAACGGGAAATGAGATTTCTAGGTTGAATATAGAATCGCAAATGATAAAGCTGTCATATCAAATGAGGATGTGTTGGGTTGGAATGATCATTTATTGAGGACATATGGATGGATTGTTCTTGAATAAAGTGTTGATATTCAAGAAGAGAAGTAGCAATTTGACGATATTGAGAGGACATATGGATTACATGCCATGTCTAAGACGTTCTTGAATCTCAAAGAAGATTTGTAGTTTTCTGCTTTGAAAGATAAGTCCTATCTTTTGAAGGTCCAAATATCTCTCTATAGTGTTATCTATGTTCTGATTTTCTTGTATTCTTTCGTAGATGTTTTTCCTCCATCGTACACTGTAATTATTATAGCCCATCATCCATCATTGCTGGTGCGTTCTATGGAATCTGGAATCTGGACTTTACATGATTTAGGGCCTGTTCTTTTGCCCGAACGAAGCTGAGATTCCACCAAAAACCCTACCGTTCACATCCCATCACTTCTCTCTCGTCTGCGTTTCTTCTTCATGTTCTTTTGCAAAAAAAATCGGAATGGTGAGAATGCCGACGTGGCAGCCGAAAATGGGTTGTGAGGCATCCGCGCAAAATGGCATGGGTTACGGAGGATTCCAGCTGCGTGGGCCCCCCTTCTCCCTCGCAGCCAATCACAAGTTTTTTTAATTCATAAATAAACACCCGGTTTAATAATAATTAATTAATTATTTTAACAAAAGTGGACCCCATATCTCACTTTCTATCTTAACTTTCAAACCCAAAAGAACACACATACACAAGGAAGTTACTACGGGCCCCACAACTAACTTTCAAACCCAAATTTCTCTCCCATTAGATTTCACACTTCTCAACTTTCCCAATTTATACTTTCCTACAAAAGAACATGCCCTTAATTGATGTATCCTTTGTACTAACAACTATTACTGCTTCTTTTATTACTGTTAACAGATTATATGACATCCTTCATGGCTTAGGAGCATACTGTTAGATTCACGCGGGTCAAGGCCCATGCCCAGGCCCATGCCGCCGGCCCACCAAGCCCACGGGCGCGTGCCCACTTGCCTAGAAACCCTAGTTTTTCTTATTTAATCTAGTGCTATCCGTCATTTGTATTCATGCTTGATGAATGATATTTCTCTTGAGCATACTTAGGTAGATCTAGATTAAACGAGTGCAGACGTCCTCTATCGGCGTCTTGGGAGGAGAATACACCTTTTTGTATTCAATTATCTTGTTATTGCTTTTATCTCTCTATAAAAATTGCGTCTTTTGTTGGATCCTAACAATTTGGTATCAGAGTACGTGACGATCCATGGCGGCTTTGACAAGATCGTAAGACAAAATTGAGGCTTTGGAGGCAAAATTTACAAGCGAGATCGACGGGATTAAGAAATCGTTGGCGGCAAACGATGAATCCATGGCAAGGTTGACGGCTTCCATCAACCAATTAACGGCGAATCAAGCGAAGCACGATGAACAATTCGCGCAATTGATGGGAACCCTAAATCAATTGGCGGCAAACAACAAAGGAGAGGGGAACCCTATATCTGCGGGAAAGGCGCCACCTTTAGGCAAGGGGAAGGAGAAAATCGAAAACTGACCCGGAAAACGACTTTTTAGTGTAGGAATTTGCCGAAGATGAGGAAGAGGAGCCGTGGAGGGTCGATTACCGAGAAGAAGTAAGGCGGAGGGCCGTGGAGACCCAAGGAGGAGCCGGCGGCACACTTCCCCCCAACCACTAAGGGCGCACACACGAAGGGGGGCCGCGGCAGCCCCCATGGCCCCACCGCCCCCGAGGAGGAGGTGGCCTCCCCTGGATGCGCCCAGGGGCGGCGAACCCCCCAGGGGGGCCGGCAGCCTGCCCTGGGTTCGCCCAGGGGCGGCAAACCCCCAGGGGGGCCGGCGACCCCCCTGACCCGCGGGGGGGGGGGGGGGGGGGGGGGGGGGGGGGGGGGCTCTGGGGCCCCCAGGATCACCGGGCGGGGCCGACGACCCTGCCCTAGGCAGGCCACAGCCCCATCGACTTCCCCAGGCAGGCGCGCGACTTCACGGGGGCTTTTGGCGGTAATTTTCAGCAGGGACAGTCACAGTGGGAGGCGTCGACACGTGATTTCGAGGATGACTTGGGCCCCGGAGAATTTCAGGAGCACAGAGACTACGACGAGGGTTATCGGGACCCTTCTGACCCTCGATTTGATGACGGAAGATGGCAGCTACCGCCCCACCACCCGGAGGGACACACAGTAGGCGCAGGAGGGGGATACAGAGAATACCAGGAGTGGCCAGAGGGCAGGTTTGGAGGCGACGAGGGGCACATAGACCGAGGAGGAGGGCCCCATGGGGGCTACGAGCGACGCCAAGAGAGATATCAGCACTACCACCAGCCTAGACATGGAGGAGGTCGCGGGGTTCAGGGGGATTCAGCGCAGCTAGAGTCCCCCGCAGTCGAGGGGACGATGGCAGAGGCCCCCCTTCGCGGGGCGACGCAGCAGAGCCTCCCCCCGGCCGTCGGGGAGGGACGATGGTAAAGGCCCCCCCTTCGGGGGGGCACGGCAGAGGCCCCTCCTTCGGGGGGGAATCACAGAGCCCCCCGGCAAGGGGGTTGAAAATTGTAGACCCCCGTCGGGGGGGGTGTTGAAATCGCAGACCCCCTTCGGGGGGAGCCCGAGGGTTTAAAATTTTTGTTTTTTGTTTTTTTGTTTTTATTGATTATCAAATTGACATAGATTTATACATGCATATAGAATAAACTTTGTAAAATCATAGTTATCAATATATTGTTGCGGCGAACCGTTGTGGCGAACCGTTGCGACGATCCTTTTTGGCGTATTAGGAGCGTGGATTTTTCTTTCTATGGATCTTCTCTTTTTACAATCGTCTCTGGACCGCCTAAGGAAGCTGAAGATGCCTATATTCGATGGAGCAGATCCGGTCTCGTGGGTCTACAGGACGGAGAGATTTTTTAGAGTCTCCCAGATGACCGAGGAGCAGTAGTTGGAGGCTGCTGGCATATGCCTAGATGGGAAGTCCCTGGCGTGGTTTCAGTGGAAGGACGCGAGGCGCCCCTTTCGCTCATGGGAGGAGATCAGGGACCAGATGGTAGGGAGGTTCAGAGACCCACACGTGGGGAACGTGTGGGAGCAGATGCTATCACTCCGACAGGATGGTACGGTGAGAGACTACTTCGAGAGGTTCGAGGCTCTTTCAGGACAGGTGCATGGGGTGACCGACGAGACGATGGAGAGCACCTTCATGAAGGGGCTGAAGGCCACTATAAGCGCAAGATACACATGCATAAGCCTCAGAGTCTGATGGAGGCCTTAGAGTACGCTCAAATGGTGGAAGACTGGCAGATAGAGGAGAGAAATGCAAGAGGTGGTTGGAGTGGACCGGTTTCACAGAGTGTCCCGACCGCGACATGAGAACAGAAGGCAGCTACTGGGGCAGATCAAGCAAGTATTGAGAAGACTGGAGAGCAGAGCTGCGCACCGCCAGCGGGGTGTCAGTTTAGGAGAATGACTGGCGCCGAGATGAGGGAGAAGAGACAGAATGGGCTCTGTTTCAGATGCGATGAGAGGTTCACTCCAGGACACCACTGTGGGGGTTGTAAGCTGCAAGTGTTGATCGCAGAGACAGATGATGATGATGATGTGGAGGACGAAGGGATCGGAGGTGATGACGACTCCCCCTTGGAGTAGCACCGTCTGTGATGTCAAGCACCACCTTGAGGACAAGGTGGATTTTTAGGGGCAGAGTAATGTTAGATTCACTCGGGTCAATGCCCAGGCCCAAGCCGCCGGCCCACCAAGCCCACGTGCGCGCGCCCACTTGCCTAGAAACCCTAGTTTTTCTTATTTAATCTAGGGCTAGTCGTCATTTGTATTCATGCTTGATGAATGATATTTCTCTTGAGCATCCTTAAGTAGATCTAGATTAAACGAGTGCAGACGTCCTCAATCGGCGTCTTGGGAGGAGAATACACCTTTTTGTATTCAATTATCTTGTTTTTGCTTTTATCTCTCTATAAAAATTGCGTCTTTTGTTGGATCCTAACACATACCTTCCATTGCTTTTATGTAATCCAACTCAAGTTAAATCACTGCAGTTAAAGATATGTTGGTAGTAAGTTAGTAACATGGCCTTTCTGGTGACTATTTCCCTTTTATGTTTCAGCACAGTTTTTGTGATTAGAATGAATTACTGTTACTCATTATGTTCCTGGTGTTTAAAGCAGCTGGTTTGGGTTGTTTCGTTTTTATTTCCAATGATATGATCACAACCTCTTTTTCTAGCTGCCTTCCCCCGAGTATGTGAATCAGGTTGGCAAATCCATTATGACTCCTGGTAGCAACTTGGTAGTCCTTTAAGAATTATTTTTCTGTTTCCTGGACGTTGCAATACTAATTAAGAGGGGTTAATTTGGAGTGTCATTGCATGTTGCTTCCTGCAGTATTGTATACTTTGTTTCTGAAATATGTTTTTTCCGTGGTTAATAGATTGTATGTGGTCAAAGGATTGATGGGATAGGAGAATGTATGTGCTTATGTTTATGGTTTTAGAGGCAAGTTTGGTTTAGTTTTGTTTTTATTCATTGGGAATCACATCCAAGTCACAAGACCCACAGGTTGACAGCGTTCCCTTGCTGTTCTCATAATTGGATGCATAATTATAATATATATAGATAATTTCTCAAATCAAAATCCATGTTTTCCTGTCTTTTGTCTTTCCTTGTCAATCAATTTGTCCACAAACTAACAGGAATTGTAAATTTGTGTGCAGGTTCATGTGATACATTACTAATATTAGTTCTCATACCTTTTTTGTGTCTGATATAGAATATACTGCTCTTACCTCATTTCTAGATGAATGCCGTTTTTGTTCAGAACTTCTTAATGTTTTTTTGTTCAGTGCCCTTTTGATTGCTTGAAAGCTCTCCATGTATGACTTATATTGCATGACTGCATGTTGATGGTTGGTCGTTGCTACTTTGTAGGGCTTTAGAGGCAAAAGTACCCAAGTTGCTAGCAGTACAAACTCCTTTAGTGATGACGACGACATCAGACATATGCTCTCAGCTTTGAAGCCTGCTGGCCGGGGAAGGAAAAGATCTATGGCCTCTCAAGATGCCTCTGATGTTGGGAGAAGTGGTGCTTCTAGACGAGGCAGGGGCATGGGCCTCACGGTTTAAAGCAGACAACACTTGATGCGTCCCTCAGAGTTCGTCAATCTGGGAGGTTACTTTCTGTTTCAGAGTGTTTTCTCACTACAGAATCGTTGACCGTGGACTACCCGGTCAACGTGGTCAAGGGGCCGATTTGGGTCCCTTGGGTGCGTCGAGTACGTGTAGACGTGACGCGAATCGGAGATGCAGACGACGTGGAACACGTCAGCTGGGCCGGGTCTGGATCCTCGGCCTCAAGGGGGCTGAGGGGAAGCCTCGGCCCGGTGTGAGATGCTCGGCCTCGGACGGTCGGACGACGAGGGGAAGCCTCAGCGCCTTGTCTTGATGCACGGCCGATGCGGAGCGGAGGGGGAGCCTCGGCTCGGATGGATGCGCTCGGCCTCGGTCGGTCGGACGACGAGGGGTAGCATCGGTCGTCTCGCTTGATGCGCGGCCGGCGTGGAGCGGAGGGGAAGCCTCGGCTCGTGGATCTGACGTCCTCCCGAACAGACGAGAACACTCGTCAGGGAGGCCGGACCTTGGTTCCGGCCAAATCCCATCAGATGCCTAAGTCAGATGACGATCTGAAAGAGGAGGCTCGGCGGGGACGGTTCGACTCGAGAGGAGATCGGAACGACGTCCTCCGGCGCGAGCGGGGGGAAGGAGATGAAGTGGGGGAACTAGGTCGTTGATGGAGTACCTTAGGTTTCGTTACCTGAGATGCGGTCCTTTGTCCAGTCGTCCTTCTAGCCCTTTTATAGGCCACTCGTCGTGATTGCCCACGACTCACGTCCCTCGTCCGCCCCCAATCGTGCCCCCTCAATCCGCCTCCCCATCGCCGCTCCCTGCGCCATCCCAGCACCTCCTCATAACGGCCATTAAGTGGTAGCGGGCCTGGGGGAACGGTTATCGCTGGAGTGGGCGAGTGACTTGCGTGTTTTCGGGGTCGGGTCGGATCGACGTTCGGGGGTCCTCTAGGGGGCCTTGTCGGGCGGGCCTGATCTCGCAGATGGGCTTCTGATCGGTAGTCGGGTTTCTGGGCTTCGGCCAAATAGGCGTAACAATTGCCCCCATTGGTCGGGTCGATCGGCCTCGGCCGGTTCGGCTCGGCCGATGTGACTTCTGCCGATTTCGACAGGCTCGTCAGTCGAAGCCGATTCATTAATTGGGCGTCATCATGAGTTGGTCCGTTCGATACTTTTAAGACGCGGGTTCCGAAGCGCCGTCGGTCCCCTGATGTTGCCACGTGTAACTGCGGGTTTATCCCCACCGTTCGCGGGGTCGTCTTTGGTAGAGAAGCTGGGTGGGTTGTGAGCCGCCATCCCGTCATCCTCTTCTTTGTGTTGATCTTGATCCTGCTCGAGCTCTGTCCCATGTCGTCTTCCTCTGCCACTGGTTCGGGTCGGCCGGAGCGTGATGCCACTCCTAACCCGACGGGTAGTCCTCCTTCGGCGATTCGTCGGCATGTGGGCGAACTTTCAGGGGTGCCTCCAGAGGTCTTAGCGTGGCCCTCGTCAGTATGTGCCACCACCATCGGGAGTATGCGCTCCGCCTACCTGCTTCCGCCTTACTCGGCTCGTGCTCCTGGGTCCGACGAGCGGATCTGCCTTCCCGGTCCCAACGAGGTTGGAGTGTACGAGAAGTGCTTCCGCTACGTGCTCCGTTTCCCGCTCCACCCATTTATCATCGAGTTCCTTCAAGCCCACAACGTGGGCTTGTGCCAATTCTGCCCCAACGCCATCGGGCTCCTCGTCGGGTTCGTCGTCATCTGCATGCTGAGGGGAGTGGTGCCCTCCCTCTGTCTCTTCGCCCAGTTCTACCGCATGAGTCATCACCAGTCGGGGGCGTGGATTTATATCAGCGCCCGCCCGAAGATGAGCCTTGTGTTAGGGCTGCCGAGCTCCCTGAAGCGTTGGAAGGGGGAGTACGTATTTGTTGTGTTCCCATCGAGTGTACCTTTCCCGATTCGTTGGGGAGCGGCCGACGCGGTCATCCTTGACCTGGGTGATCCAACTGCCGCTGAGCTGCAGACGGCGAAGGCCCTGCTGGCGATTCCTTCGAGGGAGCGGATGATCGACGTCCTCTTCAGCAACCATAACTTGCGCAAGACGGTGTGGCCCTTGGGTAAGTTCTCCGAACATTCGCCATTCGGGGTTGCTCGGGCTCTTCTCGGCCTCTTACTTCTTCTTTGGGTGCAGGCGGATTCCCTCTCGGTTCTTCTCCCGCTAGCCCTCACGTGCTGGCCCCGGGTCCGGGCCCGCGCAAGAGTGATCATGTGTTGGAGGTCCGGAAGAAGCAGCGGGTCGTGACCTCATCTGTTGGCTCCAAAAGGAAGAAGGGGCCATCTTCCTCCATCCCCTTGTTGGAGTCTTCCAAGAGGGTCCGCGAGGGGGTCGAGGAAGTTGACGTCCCGCCGTCCGTCGATCAGCACCGACCTGCCCCCGTTGAGATTGCCTGGCCGTGGGTTGGCCCCTCGCCTCTCCCGAGCGGTTCTCTCCCTGATGCCTACGATCGGTATCTAGGCGCGTTCCGCTCCGACCCGGGCGAGTTCCCTTCGTCAGGGGAAGGCCTTCTTCGTCCACGCTTCCCGGTGGGGGAGGAGGAGTCGGTGTTTTCGAGCCGCGGAGCTGCCGCACGAGTGGCCGAGAATAGTTGCCTCCCTCCCGATCAGGCTGCGCTGGATGGAGTCAGAGGCGACTGTTTGGCCACCTTCGTAATTCAGGCCGGCCAACAGGTAGAGTGTCTCTGCTTGTCCTCCCCCTAGCTGCTTTCGCCGTCTTACCTTTGTTGCCTTGGTGCAGTTGTCCTCGGTGGGACTCTCGATGAGGCGCCAGTTTGCGGCGCTCCCTAAGGCCAAGTCCGACGCCGGGCGAGATCCTGATGTCCGCGGTGATGTGGGGGAGGTAGGTCAGTTAGATGAGGCGCGAGTCATGTCCTTGGAGACCCGCATAACTGAGCTGTCCTCTGTCCTCGAAGAGACGGACCGGGAGAGAGCCTTGGCTTTGGTTGCAAAGTCAAAGGCCGAGGCGCGGATCGTCGAGCTTTTGGGAGGCGCCGACACATCTGGGGGAGCTGACAAGATCACCGTCTCCGTTGCTGCCCCCGAGGCCCTGGAGCTCTCCGGTCGTCTGGAGGCGGAGGAGGAGCGGGAGAGGGCTCTCCTTGCTCAACTCGGCGAGCGCTCCCGGGAGATCGAGGTGGAGAGGGCGGAGCACCAACGCCAGATCGAGACCTTGGAGGCTCGGGTGCGTGAGCTTGAGGGGGTGGATCCATCCCAGATCGCCCAAGATGCGGTGGAGGAGTATGCCACCTCCTTTGTTGAGTCCGCCTTGGCTGAGGCGTTCGAGAAGGGTTTCGCCCGTTGCCAATCCGAGATCCAGAAGAAGTTCCAGCTCTCGGGAGTCAACTTCGAGGATCTCCGGGCGCACCCTGTCGGCGAAACGGAGCGTGGGGGCGTCCCAAGTGAACAGCCAGCATGTGGCTCCACGGGCGCCCCTGGAGATGTTTGAGGGAGGGGAATGCCCCTCGGCCTCTTCGTACGCCTCTTTGTATATCCTTTTGTTAGGCGCGCGCTTAGCAGGCGTCCTATCGGGCGAGGCTTCCCTTGTCCAGAGTGGGATTCTTGGGAACACATTTATCTGGAGAGGAACAAACTTAAGTAAATTTATTTCGTAGTAAAACAATACATTTATTGAAAGTACTTGCGTACGTGTTCCGTGTTCCAGGCGTGAGTGAGAATCCTCCCCTCCATATTGGCTAGACGGTAGGTTGCGGGTCCGAGGACCTCGATGACTTTGCAGGGTCCCTCCCATTTAGCTGCGAGCTTCCCTTTGCGAGCAATATCCGGGTTGAAGCTTGCTTTAAGGAGGACCAGGTCCCCAAGGTGGAAGCTCCTTCCCTTGACCCGAGAATTGTAGTATCGAGCCACCTTCTGCTTCTGGCGGATGATGGTGGCTAGGGCTTGCTCCCGCCGCTCTCCGAGGAGCTCCAGACCGAGCTCCAGGCCTTGCGAGTTCCTGTCTTCGTCAAAGCACTTGAGGCGGAGGGACTCTTCACCCAGTTCGACCGGTACCACCGCCTCGGCCCCGTAGGCAAGCATGAACGGGGTTTCGCCGGTGGCCTCCTTGTGGGTCGTCCGGTATGACCACAATATCCCGGGGAGCTCTTCTGGCCAGTTTCCTTCGGCGTCCTTCACTTTCTTTCGGAGGGGCTCTATGATGCATTTGTTGGCTGCTTCCGCCATCCCGTTGGTCTGGGGGTGCGCTACAGAGGCGAAGAGAGCTTGATCCCCCATTCCGCGCAAAAGTCTTTGAACCCCGCGGAGTCGAACTGTTTCCTGTTGTCTGTGACGATGGCCAGTGGCACTCCGAATCTGGAGATGATGGAATTCCATACGAAGCTTTTCGCTTTCTTCCACGTGATGGTGGCCAATGGTTCAGCCTCGATCCACTTGGTAAAGTAGTCCACCGCCACAATCAGATACTTCCGCTGCCCCAGACCCGGCTTAAATGGTCCGAGGATGTCGAGCCCCCATTTCGCAAAGGGGATGGGGCTCACGATAGGGATGAGCTCCGACGGGGGAGTTGAGGTGTGGTTGGCATACCTCTGACATTCTTGGCACTTTTGGACATAGTTCGTTGCGTCCTGGACCAGGGTCGGCCAGTAGTATCCATGCCTCAAGATCTTCCGTGCGACCATCTTGCCCCCGTGGTGATTTCCGCAGATCCCTTCGTGAATCTCCCGTAGGACGTAGTCGGCTTCCTGCGGTCCGATGCATTTCAGGTATGGGAGGACATCCGCCTTCGTCCAGCGTCTTCGGTAGAGCGTCCCCTCGTGGATCACGTATCGGAGCGCCTTCCTTTCCAGGGTCCGACGCTCGTCCCAGTCCGTCGGCACCTCCCCATGAGTAAGGTACCGTATGATCGGGTCCATCCAGGTGCGATCTTGGTCGATCGCCATCACCTCCCGCTCTTCCGTGCCGGGGGACTGCAGGTTCTCCACGTAAATGGTGCGGCCCAGCTCCTTGGTTGAGGACGAGGCTAGCTTCAACAACGCGTCTGCCCGTGCGTTCTCCAAGCGTGGGAGATGTAAGACTTCCGCGCTTTTGAACCTGGACAGCGCCGCTTTGGCGACGGCGAGATACCTCTGCATTGCTTCCTCCCGCGCCTCGTAACTTCCCAGAAGCTGGTTGACAATGAGCTTCGAGTCGCTGAGGAGGCGCACGGACTCGGCCCCGAGCTCCTGGGCCAGCCTCAGGCCGTTGATCACCGCTTCGTACTCCGCCACGTTGTTGGTGGCCGGGAACTCGAACCGCAACGCGTATTCCATGATGTTCCCTTCCGGAGATCGGATCGCTATCCCAGCCCCGCCTCCTGACTGTGTTGCCAATCCGTCCACATGGACTATCCATGCTCCTGTGACTCCTGATTGGACAGGGTGGATGTGGTCAGCCGAAAGAAAAGATAAGGGCTGGGCGATTACCGTTGCTGGGCCTTCTTCCTCCGGGGGGTGTTCTCCTTCCGTTGTGCATTCAGCGATGAAGTCGGCCAAGGCCTGCCCCTTGATGGCCGTGCGTGGCTTGAATCGGAGGTCGAACTCGCTCAATTCCACCCCCCAGTTTAGCATCCTTCCCATTCGATCGAATCTCTTGAGATTCTGCTCCAATTGCGAGTCGGTCAAGACCAATATGGTGTGGGCTTGGAAGTAGGGCCTGAGCCTTCGCGCTGAGAGAACGAGGGCGTACGCCAGTTTCTACATGGGCGAGTATCGCACCTCCGCCCCCTTCAAGATCCGGCTCGTGTAGTACACCGGCCACTGCACTCCACCGTCTTCCCTGATTAGCACCGAGCTCACCGCTTCCTCCGCGCGTGCCAGGTAAAGGCTTAGCGACTCCCCTTCTCGTGGCTTGGACAGGAGAGGCGGACTGCGAAGGTACTCCTTGAGATCCGCGAATGCCCTGGAGCAGTCTTCGTCCCATGGTATCGCCTTCCTGTTGTCTGATGGTTCCGCGATCGCTTTCCTCAGAACTTTGAAGAAGGGGAGCGATCTTTCCGCCGATTTGGATAGGAATCGCCCCAAGGCCGCGACGCGCCCATTCAGCCTTTGCAGTTCTTTGATCGTCGTCGGCTCCCGCATATTGATCAATGCCTCGATCTTGTCAGGGTTAGCTTCAATGGCACGGTTAGTTATCATAAATCCCAAGAATTTGCCGGATCTTACCCCGAACGTGCACTTCGTGGGGTTGAGTCGGATGTTGTGTCGCCGCAACCGCTCGAAGGTTTCACGGAGGTCGGCGATATGGTCCTCCGGCTTTCTCGACTTGACAAGCATGTCGTCGACGTAGACCTCCAGGTTCCTCCCGATCTGGGAGTAAAAAACCTTGTTGACCATTCTCTGGTAGGTGGCCCCTGCGTTCTTCAAGCCGAAGGGCATCTTCTTGTAGCAGTAGGTTCCCCGGTCCGTCGTGAAGGCTGTCATCTCTTCGTCCCGGGGGTCCATCTGGACCTGATTGTACCCTGAGTAGGCGTCCATGAAGCTAAGCATCTCGTAACCCGAGGCATTGTCCACAAGGTGGTTTATGCACGGCATGGGGTAGCTGTCCTTGGGACAGGCTTTGTTGAGGTCACTGAAGTCCACGCACATTCGCCACTTTCCGTTGGGGTTTTTTGACCATCACCACATTCGATAGCCACTCCGGGTACCAGACCTCTCGTATGAAGCCGGCGTCGAGAAGGCGCTCTACCTCCTCGGAGGCCGCCTTCATCTTCTCGCCACCCAGGTTTCGCTTCTTCTGCCTGACCGGCTTGAAGTTGGGGTCGGCGTTGATCTGGTGGACGATCACCTGGGATCTACGCCGGGCATGTCCTCTGGTGACCAAGCAAAGACGTCAAGGTTCGCCTCCAGGCACTCGACCAGTCGGCTCCTCAGGTCGTGGCTTAGCCCTCTCCCGATTGAGACGAACCTGCCCTCGACGTCCGTGACCGGGATCTGTTCTTGTTCCTCCGCAGGGGCGGGTCTCGACCCGCTCCTTAAGTCGAGCGCGGCCATCTGGTCGACTAGACGATCCTCGGGCCCTTCCTCCTCCAGTTGGTAGCAGGTATTCGGTCTCCCCGCGTCACCTTCGACCTGCCCCATCCCCCTTGGCGTTCGGAACTTGATAGTCTGATGAAGGGTCGAGACAACCGCGCCGATGGCGTTGAGAAGAGGTCGGCCGATGATTCCGTTGTACTCCGACCCGATTCCCAATATGACGAATTCTACCGCCAGGGTCACCGAGTCTGGTGGGCCTCCAAGTGTTACTGGGAGGCGGATCGTGCCGACGATGGGGGTGGAATGACCTGTGAACCCTACCACGGGACCCGAGCGAGGTTCCAAGTCTTCCTTCCACAGCCTCATCTTCTCCAGGGTTGACATGAAGAGGACGTCGCAGGAGCTGCCGGTGTCAATGAGCAGCCGCCGTACCATTGTTGTGTCGATGATCACCGACACCACCAAAGCTGCGTCCGACATGCGCGCTGCCACTGTCGTGCCCGTCCTCCCGACCGGTAGGGCCGGCGAGGGTTTCCTGGTCTTCTCCTCATGGTCCTCCTCGCGCTGGGCCCGGGCCCTCTCTTGCCAACCATGGCGGGCCCTGTTGCCTCGCGCCTGAGCCTTGCCCTCCCTTCGTCGTGATGGGTGAAGCCGTGTCATTGCAGGTGTGGTTTGTTTTTCGTGGGATAGTTCGGTTCCCACAGACGGCGCCAGATGTTTCAGAGTGTTTTCTCACTACAGAAGCGTTGACCGTGGACTACCCGGTCAACGTGGTCAAGAGGCCGATTTGGGTCCCTTGGGTGCGTCGAGTATGTGTAGACGCGACGCGAATCGGAGATGCAGACGACGTGGAACACGTCAGCTGGGCCGGGTCTGGATCCTCGGCCTCAAGGGGGCTGAGGGGAAGCCTCGGCCCGGTGTGAGATGCTCGGCCTCGGACGGTCGGACGACGAGGGGAAGCCTCGGCGCCTTGTCTTGATGCACGACCGATGCGGAGCGGAGGGGGAGCCTTGGCTCGGATGGATGCGCTCGGCCTCGGTCGGTCGGACGACGAGGGGTAGCCTCGGTCGTCTCGCTTGATGCGCGGCCGGCGTGGTGCGGAGGGGAAGCCTCGGCTCGTGGATCTGACGTCCTCCTGAACAGACGAGAACACTCGTCAGGGAGGCCGGACCTTGGTTCCGGCCAAATCCCCTCCGATGCCTAAGTTAGATGACGATCTGAAAGAGGAGGCTCAGCGGGGACGGTTCGACTCGAGAGGAGATCGGAACGACGTCCTCCGGCGCGAGCGGGGGGAAGGAGATGAAGTGGGGGAACTAGGTCGTTGATGGAGTACCTTAGGTTTCGTTACCTGAGATGCGGTCCTTTGTCCAGTCGTCCTTCTAGCCCTTTTATAGGCCACTCGTCGTGATTGCCCACGACTCACGTCCCTCGTCCGCCCCCAATCGTGCCCCCTCAATCCGCCTCCCCATCGCCGCTCCCTGCGCCATCCCAGCACCTCCCCATAACGGCCATTAAGTGGTAGCGGGCCTGGGGGAACGGTTATCGCTGGAGTGGGCGAGTGACTTGCGCGTATTCGGGGTCGGGTCGGATCGACGTTCGGGGGTCCTCTAGGGGGCCTTGTCGGGCGGGCCTGATCTCGCAGATGGGCTTCTGATCGGTAGTCGGGTTTCTGGGCTTCGGCCAAATAGGCGTAACACTTTCCATGCCAGTTTTATTCTATATTTTTCGTATTTTATTGAACCCTGTTGACTGTTTAGGGTCAATGACAATGATTCGGTCAGTGCAAATTCTGAATCCATTAGCACCAAGCATGTTCAGTTATTTGGTTCTTTTCCCCTTTTGCCTATTTAGGTTGAAGAGGGGCAGGTGTATACAAATCGCATTTGTAGTTAAAATATACTCAACATGTGTATACAATTCTTTTCCCATGTACATTTTTCTTAGTTAATCAGCATCAATTTAAACCTAACTCAAGTTTAAAATTGAATCATCAAATTTAGGGCATGTTTGGTTGCAAGGGAAAGTGTAGACTCCCCCTCCCTGTGTGAAAAAAGGAATAAAAAGGAAATTATCGCATTGTATTAGTGGGTTGGGTCTGTTTTGGTTCCTAGGAAAAATGATTGTGGAAAAAAATGATGGCAACATATTGGAATATATTTGCATAAATATTTGGAGGAGTGATCAAATATGGAATTATGATTTGGGATTATTGCCAAACTTAATTCATCTTAGTCACATCTATTATACAATTGAGAGATGTTTTTGAATGGGGTTGAGACTAGGACAAAAAGGTAGATAGAAATACGGCTGGGATTGAATATTGAGAAATCAATCAGTAGGATGATAGCTTGTGACAATTTTGAGGATAAATTAAATCTGGATATAACTAAATTTTGGGAAGCTAAAATTTTAAATTTTGGGAGGAACTAAATCTGAATGACTAAATTTTGGTGAATTAATTTTTTTAGTTAACTAAATTCTCTGGGGACCTAACTTTTAATTTAAAATTTTAGGGGAAAACTTAATCTGGATGGAAATTTTAGGGGGAACTAAATCTAGAGGGAACTATACTTTAATGGAACCAAAATTTTTAGAGGGAATTAAATTCTATGTGGGAACTAAATTTTAGTATGAATGTGATTAAAAATTTTTGTTGGGAGAGGAGAATATTGTGAAGGTGGCTGTAAATTGTTGCGGCCGGTAATTGAGTGGAGGGGCAATTGGGTAAAATGACATTTAAGGGATGTTTTGGCTATTTAAGGGGGTTGAGCCGGCCCTAATTCTGATGCGAAATTTGAGAGAGTATTTTATTTTATCCCTTAGATTAATTGTATTAGGATTTCGGCTTTTCCCCTAGGTTAAGAATCGTCTTCTAGTTATTAGTTAGCGAGTAGATTATTGTATTAGTGTTCCTTTTTAATTGTGAGATCTGAAATTCCAATAAAAATCCCATTTTTATCTTCAAATCCCTAGCAAATCGCATCAATTGCGGCCGGTAATTGAGTGGAGGGGCAATTGGGTAAAATGACATTTAAGGGATGTTTTGGCTATTTAAGGGGGTTGAGCCGGCCCTAATTCTGATGCGAAATTTGAGAGAGTATTTTATTTTATCCCTTAGATTAATTGTATTAGGATTTCGGCTTTTCTCCCTAGGTTAAGAATCATCTTCTAGTTATTAGTTAGCGAGTAGATTATTGTATTAGTGTTCCTTTTTAATTGTGAGATCTGAAATTCCAATAAAAATCCCATTTTTATCTTCAAATCCCTAGCAAATCGCATCAATTGGTATCAGAGCGGTTGATCCATGGCGAACACGCGAGCAACGGAGCGGATTGAAGTCTTGGAAGGAAAAGTTGAGAGGATTGAAGCCCAAATCAGTAAGGGTTTCATCGATCTAAGGAAAGAAGATGCGGAGATGGCCGCGGAGATCCGGAAGGAGATGAAGGAAAATCAAGAGAAGACGGAGGCCAAGATGAAAGAGATGACGGAGATGACGGAGGGGAAACTATCGGAATTGACGGAGGCCATAGCGGCGTTGACCGCTCATCTCATCCCAGAGGCGATCCAAGCAAAAAGGAGCCACCTTTGGCGAAGGACAAGGGTAAAAAGACAATTTTTTTGAAGATGAACCGGATCTAGACGACGATGGAGGGTTTGACCAAGGAGACAACGCGTGGGGGACCCACCAAGACCTCGCGCCGCCGCGCCGCGACGACACAAACCAAGAGGAGGATTTCCGGCCAACCGGAACACCCCAGGGTGGCCGTCGGCCCCCCAGGTACCTCTGGGGGGCCGGTGAACCCCCTGGGGGGCGGCGGCAGGCCGCCAGGGCCTCGGGAGGGGCGGCCGCACCTGCCGCCCCCCTGGCGGCCTCGGCAGACCCCGCCGCCGCAGTCTGGGGCCCGCCGGCCCACTTCCAGGGCCGGCCGGCCCAGGCGGCGGCCTGGGGGGCCTCGGCCGGCCCCAGAGGGGGGATCCGAGGCCCGCCCGACCCCTGGGGGGCCCACTGACCCCCCAGGACGTTGGACAGGTGATTCCGCAGGTTCCCCGACCCCCGGGGGCCCCACCCGAGGTTCGTGGAGCGCAATTTGGGGGTTTTCAGCCTTTTGGGGGACCCAGCGGAGGATTGCAGCAGGGTGGAGGGCCCCACCAGATCACAGGAGGCCCGTCGACTCAGCCCCCACCCTTTGGGGGAGTGACGGGAGATTGGAGATCGTACCAGGATCCTCCAGGAGGCCACCAGGCGGAGTTTGGACACCATCAGGGAGACTAGCAGGGGCACGGAGCAGAGGGAGGCTACCGTGATTGGACTGAGGCTTATGTTCCCGACAGGCGACAGGGATACCAGCACATGGGAGGATTCCAGCCGTAGGAGAGAGGTGGATTCGCTGGCGAGAGGCGTCTGAGGAAGCTGGAGGTGCCTGTTTTTGAGGGAGGCGACCCAGACGACTGGCTGTACCGGGTGGAGAGGTACTTGGAGGTGTCCGCTGTCCCAGGGGAGGATTGGCTACGGGCGATAGGGGTCTGTCTGGAGGGAGAGGCTTTGGGCTGGTTCCGTTGGACCGATCAGCAACGGCCTTTTCAGACCTGGGCTGAGTTTACGACGCTCTTGACAGAGCGGTTTGGAGGAGGTCCGGCTGGCGGCGTGTTTGAGAGACTGTACTCGCTGAAGCAGGAGGGGAGCGTGGGTGATTACATCAAGAAGTTCGAGTCACTCTGCCACCGAGTTCGGGGAGTCTCTGAGGAGTCCCTGGAGGGCTGTTTCATGAAGGGGCTGAAGCCCACGGTGCGGTCGGGGCTGAGACAGTTTGAGCCCGTTGGTTTACGGGGGATGATGACACTGGCCAGGAAAGTAGAGGATCATCAGGAGACAGAGCGAAGAGCCCGGGGGACGTGGGGTGGCTCTACGTTTCGAGTGCCGGACCCTGGAGGGGGACAAAAGGGGGCCGCAGGAGGGGTAACATCCACTGACAGCACAGTGGCTACCAAGGAGAAGGGGATGGAACCCCGACCCGGAGGACATACACGACGAATGACAGAGGCAAAGATTCGTGACAAACGGACCAAGGGCCTGTGTTTTAAATGCGATGAGAAGTTTACTCCTGGGCATCGGTGCGGGAATCGTACTCTTCAGATCCTGATAGTGGATGACGAAGAAGAGGGAGAAGAGAGTGTGATAATGCTGGAAGCCGGCGTGGACGATGAGCAGGAGCACCTGCACGTGGAGTAGCTGACCATACACGTCACACACCACCTTGAGGACAAGATGGTTGTTTGGGGGCGGAGTAGTGTTGCGGCCGGTAATTGAGTGGAGGGGCAATTGGGTAAAATGACATTTAAGGGATGTTTTGGCTATTTAAGGGGGTTGAGCCGGCCCTAATTCTGATGCGAAATTTGAGAGAGTATTTTATTTTATCCCTTAGATTAATTGTATTAGGATTTCGGCTTTTCCCCCTAGGTTAAGAATCGTCTTCTAGTTATTAGTTAGCGAGTAGATTATTGTATTAGTGTTCCTTTTTAATTGTGAGATCTGAAATTCCAATAAAAATCCCATTTTTATCTTCAAATCCCTAGCAAATCGCATCATAAATTTGGAGATGCTGCAAATTTTTTTGGAGGATGAAAGATTTTGAATGGGTTGAAATTTTTCGGGAAAATATTTAAACGGCACGTGACATACATGGGTTATGACCAGTACACATGTAACTACACTTTACATAGACATCTGACTTGTATATTATTACAACAGATGTGAAAATTTTCATTGTGACATCTTGACACATTTTGTTGCATAGATCAACTTCTGTAACTGCATCGACTGCAGTTAGATATGGGTCGGCTTGGTTCAGGTTTGCTTAAGTTGGACGAGTTCGGTCTGGTTCTGGTTTTGATTTGGTTCGGTTTGGATTTGTTAAGGTTGGTTTGGTTTGCGTTGGCTTGGGTTGGTGGTTAGGTTCCGTTTGGGTTGGTCTAGCTTGGTTTGGATAGGGTCGGTTTGATTCGGTTCGGGTTGATCTGGCTTCGTTCGGTCTGGTTTAGTTCGGTCTGGTTCGGTTTAGTTCGGTTTGGATAGGGTAAGTTCGGTTCGGGTTGGTTCGAGTCAATTCGGTTGAGTTTGTCTGGTTCAGTTCGGGTTGGTCTGGTTCGGTTCGGTTCGGGTTGGTCTAGTTCTGTTCATTTCGGTTTGGCTTGAGTCGGTTAGATTCGGTTCGGTCTGATTGGGTTGATTCGGTCTGGTTCGGGTTGGTCTGGTTCGGGTTGGTCTAGTTCGGATTAGGATTGGTTTGGTTCGGATTGGTCTGGTTAGGATTGGTTTGGTTCGGGTTGGTTCGATTAGGATTGTTTTGGGTTAGCTCGAGTCTGATTCGGTTTGGTTCTGGTCGGTCTGGTTAGGGTCATTTTGGTTTGGGTTGGCTTGGATAGATTTGGTTCGGCTCGGGTTGGTCTGGCTTGGTCTGGTTCGGGACATGTCGGTTCGGTTTATTTCAGTTCGGGCTGATGCGGTTTAGTTCCGTTTTGATTTGGTCTGATTCGGGTTGTTTCAGATCGGTCTGGTTAAGATTGATTTGGTTCGGATGGGTTCGAGTCGGTTTGGTTAAGATCGGTTGCTTAGGTCGGTTCGGGTTGGCTTGGGTCGGTTCGGGTTGGTTCGGCTCGGATTGGGTTGGTTCGGTCAGGTTGGGGTTTGCTCGATCTGGTTCGGTTTGGTCTGGTTAGGATTGTTTCGGTTTGGTCTGATTAGGATTGGTTTGGTTCGTTTTGGGTTTAGTTTGGTTTGGATTGGTTTGGTTAGGTTGTGTTCGGGTGGGTTTGATTAGGGTCGGTTTGGTTTGGGTTGGCTTGAGTCGGTTTAGTTCAGTTCGGTTTGGTTAGGATTGGTTCGATTCGGTTCGGGTAGGTTCGGTTCTAGTAGGTTCGGTTCTGGTCAGTTCGGTTTGGGTTGGCTCGAGTCGGTTTGATTCGGTTCGGTTCTAGTCGGTCTGGTTAGGGTCAATTTGGTTCGGGTTGGCTTGGGTAGTTTTGGTTCGGCTTGGGTTGGTCTGGCTTGGTTTGGTTTGGGACATGTCGGTTTGGTTCATTTCAGTTCGGGTTAATGCGGGCGGGTTCCGGTTCGATTCGGTCTGATTCGGGTTAGTTTGGATTAGTGTAGTTCGGGTCGGATTGGTTATGATCGATTCGGTTCTGTTTGGTTCGGATGGGTTCGAATCGGTTTGGTTAAGATCGGTTCGGTTCGGTTCGGTTCGGTTCAGCTTGGTTCGGGCTCGCCTCCGCTTGGGTTGGGGTTGGCTTGGCTCGGGTCAGTTTGGCTCGGGTTGGCTTAAGTCGGTCTGGTTCGATTCGGCCTGGTTAGGATTGGTTTGGTTCGGTTCGGGGTTGTCTGGTTCCGTTTGGTTTGGTTTGCTTCGGTTCGGGTTGGCTAGATTAGGGTCGGTTTGGTTTGAATTGGCTCGATTAGGCTCGGTTTGGTTCGGGTCGGATTGGGTCGGCTTGGCTCGGCTTGAGTCGGTTGGTTTGATTCTGCTTGGTTAGAATTGATTCGGTTTGGTTCGGGTTGGTCGGGTTAATTCTGGTACGGTTCTGGTTGGTTTGATTTGGGTCGGTTTGGTTCAAGTTCGCTCAAATTAGACGGGTTATGTCCGGTTCTAGTTTTGATTCGGGTCGGGTTGGATTGGTCAAGGTCTGGCTTGGTTTGGATAGTGTCGTTTGATTCGGTTTCGGTTTGATATGGTTCAGTTCGGTCTGATTCGCTTTAGTTAGGGTTGGTCTGGTTCGGTTCGGTTTGGATGAGGTTGGCTCGAGTCGGTCTCGTTTGGTTCGGTGTGGTTAGGATTGGTTTGAGTGGGTTCGGGTTGGTTGGGTTTGGGTTGGCTTGAGTCGGTCTGGTTTGGGTCGGGTTGGTGTGGTTCGGGTTCAGTTCGGGTTGGTTTGTTTAGTGTCGGTTTGGTTTGGGTCGGTCTGATTCGGTTCGGTTCTAGTCGGTTTAGTTAGGGTCAATTTGGTTCGGATTGGCTTGGGTAGGTTTGGTTCGGCTCAGGCTGGTCTGGCTTCGTTTGGTTGGGGACATGTCGACTCGGTTCATTTTAGTTCGGGTTGATGCAGGTCGGTTCTGTTTCGATTTGGTCTAATTCGGGTTAGTTCGGATTGGTCTGGTTCGGGTCGGTTTGGTTTTGATCGGTTTGGTTCGATTCGTCTTGGGTCGGTTTGGTTCCGTTTGGTTCGGTTCGAGTTAGCTTGGGTCGGTTTGGGTCGGTTTGGTTCAATTCGGGTTGGCTTGGGTCGGTTCGGTTCGGGTTGGCTCAAGTTGGTCTGGGTAGGTTCGGTCTGGTTAGGATTGGTTTGGTTCGGTTTGGGTTGGTTGGGTTTGTCTGGTCGGTTTGGTTCGGTTTGGTTTAATTCGGGTTGGCTTGGGTCGGTTTGGTTCTGGTTGGCTCAAGTTGGTCTGGTTAGGTTCGGTCTGGTTAGGATTGGTTTGTTCTGTTGGGTTGGTTGGGTTTGTCTGGTTCGGATTGGTTTGGTTCGGATTAGTTTGGGTTGGGTTGGTTCGATTAGAGTAGGTTTTGTTTGGGTTGGCTCGAGTCAGTCTGATTCGGTTCGGTTCCATTCGGTCTGGTTCAGTCTAGTACTGTTCGGGTTGGTTCAATTTGGGTCTGGTATGGTTCAGGTTAGCCTGATTAGGGCCGGTTTGGTTTGGGTTGGCTCGAGTTGATCTGATTCGGTTCGGTTCTCGTCGGTCTGATTAGGGTCAGTTTGGTTTGGGTTGGCTTGGGTAGGTTTGGTTCGGCTCGAGTTGGTTTGGCTTGGTTTGGTTCGGGACATGTCGGTTTGGTTCATTTCCGTTCGGGTTGATGCGGACTGGCTCCAATTCGATTCGGTCTGATTCTGGTTAGTTTGGATTGGTCTGGTTCGGGTCGGTTTGGTTAAGATCGGTTCGGTTCGGATGGGTTCAAGTCGTTTTGGTTAAGATCGGGTCGGGTCGGGTCGGCTCGGTATGGTTCGGTTCGTCTGGTTAGGATTGGTATGGTTCGGTTCGGGCTTGTCTGGTTCAGTTTGGTTCGGATTGGTTTGGTTTGGTTCTGTTCTGGTTGGTTCGATTAGGGTCGGTTTGTTTTGGGTTGGCTCTAGTCGGTCTTGGTCAGTTCGGTTCGGCTCAGCTCGGCTTGAGTCGGTTTAGTTCGGTTAGCATCTATAATGCAGGTTTGTCTGGTTCGGTTCGGCTCAGCTCGGCTTGAGTCGGTTTAGTTCGGTTAGCATCTAAAATGCAGGTTTGTCTGGTTCGGTTCGGGTTTTTCTGGTTCGGTTCGGTTCGGGTTTTTCTGGTTCGGTTCGGTTCGGGTTTTTCTGGTTCGGTTCGGATTGGTTTGGTCTGGTTAGGGTCAGTTTGGTTCGGGTTGGCTTGGGTAGATTTGGTTCGGCTCGGGTTGGTCTGGTTTGGTTTTGTTCGGGACATGTCGGTTCGGTTCATTTCAGTTCGGACTGATGCAGGTTGGTTCCGGTTCGATTCGGGTGGGTTCGGATCGATTTGGTTCGAATGGGTTTGAGTCGGTTTAGTTAAGATCGGTTGCTTAGGTCGGTTCGGTTTGGGTTGGGTTGGCTCGAGTCAGACTGATTCGGTTCAGTTCGGTTCCGTTCGGTCTGCTATTCGGGTTGGTTCAATTTGGGTCTGGTATGGTTCGGGTTGGCCTGATTAGGGTCGGTTTGGGTTGGCTTGGTTCGGTTCGGTTCGGTGCGGTCTGGTTCGGTTCGGTTCAGTGCGGTGCGGTCTGGTTCGGGTCGGTTCGATTAGGATCGGTTTGGTTAGGGTTGGCTCGGGTCGGTTCGCATCTTAAATGCGGAGTTCTCAGGTAATGCTTTGAGCTGAATTCAATAGTATATGTAAATGATTCATTGACATGCATCATGAGACAAATTGTATGATGTCGAGTGCAGGTTTTCTGTGCAAAGAGCAAGCCCAATGAGAGGAGAGTGCAAACACTTTGCAAGTGCAATTTGCAATGTCATCCACTGAAACGTGTTTACATGGTGATGAGCCAATTGATCCTGCAGTCAAAATTTGTAGAATGCTCTGGTTGCTGGGAGTTGAGAGCAAATGTAGGAGAGCGGGATATATGAGATTTTTCTTCTTGGTTCATTTCAGTTCGGGTTGATGCAGGTTGGTTTTGGTTCGATTCGATCTAATTCGGGTTAGTTCGGATTGGTCTTGTTCGCGTCGGATTGGTTAAAATCGGTTCGGTTCGGATGGGTTCGAGTCGGTTTGGTTTTGATCGGTTCGACTCGGCTTCGGTCGGTTTGGTTCCGTTTGGTTCGGTTCGGGTTAGCTTGGGTCAATGTGGTTCGGTTTGGTTCAGTTCGGTTGGGCTCGGTTTGGTTCAGTTCGGTTCGGTTTGATTTGGCTTGAGTCGGTCTGGTTAGGTTAGATTAGGAATGGTTCGGTTCGGTTTGGGTCGGGTCCAGTTTGGTTTGGTTCCGGTTGGTTCGATTAGAGTCGGTTTGGTTTGGGTTGGCTCAAGTCAGTCTAATTCGGTTCCGTTCCGTTCGGTCTGGTATTCGGGTTGGTTCAATTTGGGTCTGGTACGGTTTGGGTTGGACTGATTATGGTCGGTTTGGTTTGGGTTGGCTCGAGTTGGATTGGTTCGGTTCGGCTTGGTTCGGATTGGTTCGGTTCGGTCTGCTTCGGTTCGGTCTGGTTAGGATTGGTTCGGTTCGGCTCGGGTTGGCTCGGGTCGGGTCGGTTAGCATTTAAAATGCGGAGTTCTCAGGTAATGCTTTGAGCTGCATTCAATAGTAAATGATTCATTGACATGCATCATGAGACAAAATGTACGACGTTGAGTGCAGGTTTTCTGTACAAAGAGCAAGCCAAATTGCTATGCCTGCCCAATGAGAGGAGAGTGCAAACACTTTGCAAGTGCATTTGCAATGGATGATCCACTGAAACTTGTTTACATGGTGATGAGCCAATTGATCCTGCAGTCAAAATTTGTAGAATGCCCAGGTTGCTGAGTTGAGATTAAATGTAGGAAAGCGGGATATATGAGATTTTTCTTCTAGGTTCATTTCAGTTCTGGTTGATGCAGGTTGGTTCTGGTTCGATTCGGTGTAATTCGGGTTAGTTCGGATTGGTCTGGTTCGGGTCGGATTGGTTAAAATCGGTTTGGTTTGGATGGGTTCGAGTCGGTTTGGTTTTGATCGGTTCGGCTTGGCTTGGGTCGGTTTGGTTCCGTTTAGTTCGGTTCGGGTTAGCTTGGGTCGATTTGGTTCGGTTCGGGTTAGCTTGGGTCGATTTGGTTCGGTTCGGATCGGTTCGCTTCGGTATGGTTCGGGTTGGCTTAAGTTGGTCTGGTTAGGTTCGGTCTGGTTAGGAATGGTTCGGTTCGGTTTGGGTCGGGTCGGGTTTGTCTGGTTCGGTTCGGATTAGGATTAGGATTTGGCTCGAGTGAGTCTAATTCGGTTCGGTTCCGTTCGGTCTGTTATTCGGATTGGTTCAATTTGGTTTGGTACGGTTCGGGTTGGACTGATTAGGGTCGGTTTGGTTCGGTTCGGCCTGGTTCAAATTGGTTCGGTTCAATCTGGTTCGGTTCGGTCTGGTTAGGATTGGTTCGGTTCGATCTGGTTCGGAATGGTTCGGTTCGGTTCGGTTCGGGTCGGGTCGGTTTGGTTAGGGTTGGCTCGGCTCGGCTCGGCTCGGGTCGGTTAGCATCTAAAATGGAGTTCTCAGGTAATGCTTTGAGCTGCATTCAGTAATATATGTAAATGATTCATTGACATGCATCATGAGACAAAATGTACGACGTTGAGTGCAGGTTTTCTGTACAAAGAGCAAGCCAAATTGCTATGCCTGCCCAATGAGAGGAGAGTGCAAACACTTTGCAAGTGCATTTGCAATGCCATCCACTGAAACTTGTTTACATGGTGATGAGCCAATTGATCCTGCAGTCAAAATTTGTAGAATGCTCAGGTTGCTGAGAGTTGAGAGCAAATGTAGGAAAGCGGGATATATGAGATTTTTTCTTCTAGGTTCATTTCAGTTCGGGTTGATGCAGGTTTGTTCTAGTTCGATTCAGTCTAATTCGGGTTGGTCTGATTCGGGTCGGATTGGTTAAAATCGGTTTGGTTCGGATGGGTTCGAGTCGGTTTGGTTTTGATCGGTTCGGTTCGGCTCTGCTTGGGTCGGTTTGGTTCAGTTTAGTTCGGTTCGGTTCGGTTCGGTTCGAGTTGGCTTAAGTCGGTCTGGTTAGATTCGGCTGTCAAAATGGTGATGAGCCAATTGATCCTGCTGTCAAAATTTGTAGAAGCTCAGGTTGCTGAGAGTTGAGAGCAAATGTAGTTCATCTTCCTACCCTGCTCCTGGAATCTTTTGATATTCTTTAGTATGCATTGAATTATGTAAACTGACATTAAGATTTGAACTACTGTATGCTGCATGGAAAAGACAAGCTCAACAGTGACTCCATGTGTTGCTTTTCAAATGCAATTTGGTCTGTTTGGCCTTATGTAAAGACTAATTCAATGGATTTAATGTTAATTTGACCTCTTTTGTTTTCAAATGCAATTTGCTCTTGCTATTATTCTACTGCGATCAGAGATTTGCTGCATATTGGAAATCATATTTTGTTTCTTTTGTTGTGCAGAACAAATATTTTGCTTCATTTGTTGTGCAATAAAACATCCAATTTCTTTTCCCTATTTTCCTTAGCCAGTATCTTTTATGGAAATGATATTATATTTTTAATGTGACATCTTTGTTATTATTTTTTTAATGTCTTTATTTTAAGTATACGAGTCCCGATGGGCAAGCCCATTTGGGCATTCTTTAGAAAGCCCATATAGGCTTTGGGCTGGCCCGAAAGCCCTCCCGTTTGAATTGAACATGTATTTGGCCCAGCCCGGCCCATTATCATTCTTACACAGGTTGGAAAGATGAAGTCGCTTCCACCCTTTTTTATCCCTTTCTTTTTTTTCTTGTGTTTTTGGGCCTCGGCGTAGCACAGCCCTTCACTTTTCATGAACGTTCTTCTTTTCATGAGTATGTTGTCCTCTTGCCTCTGGCTTTATCAACAATGAACAGTAATTAATATAAGTAAATAAGCCAATAGGAAGGGGCATTTTTAATCCCAAAATTAAATGTCAACTAGACGTCATGACAATAAAATTGCTACCGCCGTTGGATTTATAGAAACAAAAGTGGGCAGGGGAGGAAAAAATACGGATGAAAGGGAAAGGGAAAATTGAACCATCGGCATCAGCCCGATGGTTTCGAGAATTGTAGCTCGGAAGGTACAGAGATGGATGCAAGATCAAGCTGTGTCTTTTCCTTTCTTCAGCATCTGGAGCTTCGATTCTGCTTCTTTTAGCTGTGATCTCAACAGGGCTATTCGCTGCTCCAACTCCTCAATGGTTCCTCGGATAAAAGAAGGCTTGTATGGTTCTACGAAGTACCGGGAAAATTTCTTCAATGCGTCTATTCCACAAACCTGCAAAAACCGCACACATGATTAGAGATCATGTAATTGAAATGCATGAGTGAACCTGAAAATTCTTGACCAGACCCAAAAAATTTCTACCTCTTCCGGAAGCAACGGCAACTTGGTTATATGGAAGTCATCATACAATACATGGAACTGATCTATGTATTTCTGTTGCATCTTAATGCGTGCTCTCAGCAATTTGGATTCCATGGCTAAAAGAATCAAACACATCAGAAGAGGTGAAATGAGCATATGAATAAAGCAACTAATATAAGGACAAGCTACTCATTCTACTTGTTTAGAAATGTGAGGCACCTTCGTCATCAAAAAGTACTTGGTTAATGATGATATTGTGTACATCTATCTCAAACTTAGCCAGTTCCTGCACCAATCTCTCTGTCTCGTATAGTGAAAGAAACTCCGGAATGCAAACACAAACAAACGTGGTCAAGTCCTGACAAGAAAATGGCATCCAGCATAAGGATATGTAGTCATAAATGTACCATATCTGTGTTTCACCCTACAGAAGTTATAATTTTGTTTTTTCTAATTTCTATGCATTACCCATGAAGACCAAATATGACCAATGAGGCGTAATCACATAAAAGAGAATAAATCGCTAGAATTATAATTCCTGGATAGGTGAAATTGCTGCATAATATGGACATGCAGGATAGAACAGTCTACCTAACACAATGTTAGCGGCAACTGTGTTCAGCCATTTGCACTGCGCACACACAAGCATCTTGCTGCTCCGACAGGGGGTATGTACCACAGAAGTTTACCAAACAGAAATGAGGATGCTGCAACATAACCCTTTGGAGGAGGAGAGAAGGGCAGCCCGTGATTACGCTAATGTTCAGTGTCCATCAAATAATTACGCTAATATTAGGTGTTTGCATGTGTTTGTGTGCATGTTATCACATAGCAAGCGTTTGTGTGTCCGTCTGCATGTGCTCACGTGTGAATACTTGTGGTGTATGGCCCAAAAATATGGTGCAGTAATGACCAGTATGTTGTATTTTATAAATGAAAAAGCTGAGCAGCATTCGTATGAACATTCTTTCATTGAAGAAAGTGTAGAAAAACATCATATAGCCATTCTTCAAATACATAGTATAGATGAATTGCCCACATGCCTGGCCCTGACCCAGGGCAGCCGCCCAGGGCCCAAGGCCAGGGGGCCCATTTTTTAAATGTATATATATAATACATTAATACATTATATAATAAATTAATAATAATACGAAAAAACGGTTCCGTTGGTTTGTTATCTCTTCGCAGACTGTTCCGATTCTCCGAGATGGTTCCGATTTTCCAAGAGACGTTTCCTTTCTTCTCGACAACCGCAAAACACAAACCGAGGCGATACCGCGACAATTTTGTTCTTCTCGCAGACAGCCACCATCTTCTTTTTCTCTCTCAATCGACTCGTAAGTCACCTACTTCTCGCCACAGTAATAATTTTGTATTAACGAGCCACCTAGCATTGCACTTGGCTAGGTTCTAAACCCCCAAAAAATTTAGTATTTCAATTTTTTTAAAAAAATTATATTTAAAGGGCCCAAATTTTTAACTCGCACTGGGCCCCAATATCTTTAGGACCGGTCCTGATTGCCCCCCAGAAGATAAAGGGAACTTACATAAACAAAAACAATGCTAAGCATCTATCTTTACAATTGAGGGATGCAGATCTCATCTTTGTCCTACTAGGACGAACCTTTGTCCTATGTGGCGGGGGAGGGGTGTGCCACCTCATCCCTCCACGTGGGGTGTGCCACCTCACCCTCCCAAATGAAAGCCCCCCCAATTCCCCTTTTTACAAGTCTACCATTGCCCTATCATGTCCTAAAAATCACCCCCAAATTACCCATTGTCTCCCCCATATTTGCGGGTTTGCAACTGGACATTTCCCACTTAGACCCCAGGGGTTTTTGCACTTAGCCCTTTGTTTTTCGTCCTTTTACATCCCGACGATACATACACACCCACTCTTTTGTCGATTTCGTGCGTGCACCGCATCCTGTGTGGGTTTTTATTCCGTCATGCACTTTTTACCCACCCAACGATACCCACACACACGCTCTCTTCTCACTCTTTT
Organism: Scilla litardierei; assembly: GCA_030789695.1. Lineage (NCBI taxonomy): Eukaryota > Viridiplantae > Streptophyta > Magnoliopsida > Asparagales > Asparagaceae > Scilla > Scilla litardierei. The sequence goes on along the minus strand of CM061135.1, from coordinate 654,190 downwards.
GTCGCTTGCGTGCGTGCCGCATCCTTTGTATGGGTTTTTTTACGCCGTGCACTCTGTACACCGGGTTATTTCTAGTACATAAATAATTCACAGTCATGGATATTTCCCCACCTATTTTTTTCAATAAGGCAATTACAATAATCATTCTCAGGAAATATAAAAGGGAAAATATGCCGACCTTAAAATTTACATGAATTTCGCTTACCTCCCTTTCAATTCTCTTCATGCCTAAAACTCCGGACCCTCCTTCCCTTGACACCAACATATAATTATACTCACACGAATATAGGATATATGGAGGTCATAAGATTCCTTTTCTTTGCGTTCTCTCTCTCTCAACCTATATCCAATAGGCAAGTAATACCAAAGCAATCCTCTTCTCCTCCCTTTTCTATCTCTCGGCTCCAAGAAACCAAAAGGACCTCATATTACTTTCATTTCCATTTCTTTAACGTGAAAAAGGAAAAAAAAATCCAACTTCTCCCCTTTCTCTTCCCTTAATTGAAGATTAAATCAATCGACCAAGGGTGTGTTTAGATTTCAATTCCTCCATTCAGTATATAAAAGAAGGCATCCTTTCAAAGAAACTTAACAAATTCCTCCATTGAGCTTGTGATGCTTCAGCAAATTTCAACTTTTCTTATTTCATGAAGATTGCATGGTTTTGATTAAAAATTGGGATCTCCATTATAAAAAGAATTCATTTTCGTAAGTTTTTAGGTATTGTGGATTTTCAAGAAAAGGGTTTTCAAAATTCAAACAAAAGCAAAAACAAATAAATTTTCCACCCATTTCTATACATGAATGCTAGAGTACTATAAGGAATTAGGGATCAGTTCACAAAAACAATCATCATGTGAGATATTCTATGCAGGTGGTACGAGGAAGAGATGAAGCATGCAAAAGAAGAAGATAGACACTCCACAGAGTCATAAATAATGCATATGAAGCTGACTATTTTCGTTACTAAATTATCTGCATTTATATGCAAACCATTCCCATTTATTATAAACTCTCAAATTTTATAAGCTAGCAACATACATTTATGTATAAGTAGTCTATCTTTATATTCATGTACCTACTTTCTAGTTGAATATACAATTATATATTTATTTTGTTAGAATCAGATATTTTGGAAAAAAAGAGAATTGATTTCTCCTCTCCATTGTATTGATATGTATAAGAAACGATACAAAATAGATACTGTCTATTAGAGCCTAAATACCCAATTACATAAGTATTACATAATTAAATCTTAATGCTCAAGTTAGAGCATATTTGTTAATCATACCCAGCTTGTCACTCAGAAAAGAAAACAACTTTGAAAAAAAGGCATCGGTAAGATATATGCTTATTGTTCTAAAATGCAAATAAAAGAAGTACAAACCAAATTTGCATACATAACATCACGAATAAAATGAAAATACTTCAATATGTTTGGTCCTCGTTTATAAAGATTACTGCGTAATCAACACAATACATATGCATAAGATCGCCACTTAAAACCCAAGCTTTAATTATGTAATAATTAAGTAATTGTGAATTTAGATATTTGGGATCATGTAAACCCATACATGTTATGTATCTTGCAATATATATGCCAATAGAATGGGGAGGGTAAATCAATTCGCCAAAAACTCCGAGTCTAACATGAATCAGAGCAAAACCCCAATCACCCAACAAAACAAAATTAACCCTAACTCTAATCCTTCTCACTCCTAACCATCGCCACCCCTTTCATCTTCTTCGGCATCACATCCTCACCAATCATCATTGGAAAACTCCACCTCTACCGCCACAGTTTTCTCCTCATCAGCACCTAGTTGTCCCCGCTCTCCTACTTCAAATCTGATCAAATCCTGATCTAATGAATGAGATCTGATCAAATCTCAAATCTATTTTTCAAAAAACTACTACTGTTACAGTTATTGTAGCAATGATGTTACTATAGCAAAAAATAGCCTTTTCTTTTTCAGTATTATTACTCTGGATCTCTGTGATATATGGCTACCACGTGTTTGATTCTAACGACTTTGCCATCATTATTTATCTGAATCTCGTCTATCAATTTTGATTATTTAAGCAATCTGGCTGCTGGTTTCTACCTCATTTGATCTGGTTATAGCTACCAACTACCTGACTACTAGTTGATCTGTCTATCTGGCTGTACTGGTTCGGTAGTTATCTGCTGTGATTTTATCTGGTAATGATAAGAAGTCTTCGTTGGCCGTTGCTAATCCTATAATCCCAACGACTCTCCTGCTGTAGTGAAGCTCAATGGAACAAAATATTGTTGCAGGCATAACCCTTCAATCTTTTCACTAGCTTACAAGATGATCCATCATATCTCAAATTTGGTGATTATGATAACTAGCTTGCTAGAAACTATTGTGTCTAGTGGTGACCGCCTTTCGGTTCCGGTTCCAAACCGCCGGTTCTGGTTCCAGCAGAACCATGAACCGGAATCGTACCGATTTTGAAGCGGTTCACGTCCAGTTCCAGTTCTAGGGCGGTTCCAATTCCAATTCAAGTCCGGTTCAGCTGTGGTTCCGGTTCGGCTAGGTTCCGGTTCGGCTGTGGTGAAAATATATAAAAATTAAACAAAATTTAAATGCAAATAACTTAATTTGAATAAATAAATATGCATTAATCAACTTAAAGCAACTTACATACAACTATATGAGCAAATTGAGGATGTGAAAAATATAAATAAATAAATAAATAGGCTTGAACTTAATATGTTAATAAATAATTGGGCTTGAACTTAATATGTTATCATTATTAAGTTGCATATATATCCTCTAAGCAGAAAAGTTTAGAAGAATCAAAGCGCACATAGTTCTTTTACATTTTACATTAGTCACCGTCGTTGGTGCCTTCTATATCTATTCCCTCTTCGAAGAAGTCGTAAATCATTTCATATTCCATTTCTTATTGTCTTTGTGCTACCTTTGTCCAATCATCAACACAAACTTAAGCTTCAATTGAATCCGAACTCAGCCAAGAGCTTTTATCTAATATATTTCCACCTCTGATTTAACGGCAACTGTAGAGACTAGCATTGCAAGAACTTGTTTGGCTATAATAGCCAAAATTGAAAATTGTTTTTAATGCTTCTTTCACCATTGTAATATATCAAGTTCACTGTCATTTTGATGCGATCATAACTTACAGGAGGAGGCGCACGGCGGCAAATTCGGCAAATTCAGGAGCTAATCTATAAATTATGAATTTTGGGGGGTTTTATGCAAATCTGAATGGGGGTCTTTGTGCAAATCTGCACTTTAGTCCTTTATTTGGCTAGGGCCGGCCCTAATGGGGAATTTATGCTTTAATTAATTGTGATCCCCATTAGCCAAGGTGTCCACGATCACCTTTTGGAGATCTTAGACTTTCATCTCGAATTGAAAGTTAGGAGAGTGCCTCTTCTCAAATTAGGATAATTTATTTTGTTACTTTCAGATCAGAAAAATCAATAAAAATCTATTTTTTTCTGTCCCCCCACAAAAATCTCACCATTATTCCACAAAAAGCCTTGGATTGAATCAAATTGGTATCAGAGCACGTCGATCTATGGCGACTACGAGATCCAAGAACAGAATCGACGCGTTGGAAGAGAGGATGGAGAAATTTGAAAGCAAGGTCCACAACTTGATTAAGAAGAGCACGGATGAAAAAAGGCGATTTGGATCGAAGATTCTCATAACTTATGGAAGTCATCGGACAATCGAAGCTCTCCATCGGTCAAACGGTGGCAGCGTGTGCCGAAAAAATGGATGAAGCCCTAGATCCGGAGCAAAAGTCGAGAACTTTGGCCAAGGGGAAGGAGAAGGTGGAAAATTTTGAAGGGCTACTCTCCGATGTTGACAACTACTTCGTGAAGGAAGATGGGCCATTGATGGAAGAACACCAACCCACGGACCCTACAAGCGATGAAAGAGGGCAACCAAACTCCAAAGGGCATCAACAAGGCCGGACGAACCCTAGGGACACCCCCCATGTTCGGCCGGAAGCATAGATCAGCCGGTTGGCCCCTGGAATTGCTAGCAGGGCCGACCGAACCCTGCAAGCAATCTGCAGGGTCGTCCGACCCTGCAGATTGCCCAGGAAGTGCCCAGGAGGGGCCGCCGATCCTGCAGAGGGCCCAGGAGGGGCCGCCGACCCTGCAGAATGCCCAGGAGGGGCCGTTAATCACCAAGTGTCTGACAGCCCCTGCCAAAGCTAGGGCAGGGGCCGCCGACCACTTTTCAGCCACCTGGGCCGCCAAAGGGATTCCAGCCAAAGGGATGGCCGCCGGCACATCTACATCCCCTAGGAGGGGTTTCCGAGCCCAGACCAGGCCGATCTGCATGGGTAGGGGCTGAAATGCATCCACAGGCCTACGACGCAGTCTAGAGATTGACGAGGATATCAGGGGTCCCGATGGGGCCCTGCGAGGACTATAATCGATACCACGATGCTGATCATGAGGTTTTCGATGGAGGAGCGGATTGGGGCGAAGCTGCATGGGCAGTTGCTGATGGAGATCAGAACCTTATTGGAGAATATGGCTATGACGTATCTCCTCCCCCGCCGCCACGATCTCAGCAGGGGAGATGTGCACATGGAGGGTTTACTGCGGAGAACAAGATCGGCAAGCTGAATATGCCTATTTTGAGGCGGAGGACCCAGCCGGATGGCTATACAGAGTTGAGCAATATTTCGAGGTGTCGATGGTGCAGGAGACAGAATGGCCGAGGGCAGTTGGATATGCCTGGAGTGAGAAGCACTGTCGTGGTACCGATGGACACAGCGACAACGACCTTTCCACACTTGGGAGGATTTCACGACACGCCTATTGGACCGCTTCGGGGATGTGCAGACAGGCGACGCATATGAGAAGTTGTATGCTATGAGTCAGGATGTGACAGTCAGAGAGTACATCAAGAAGTTCGAGATGCTAGCGGACCGAGTCCATAGGGGTGTCAGGAGAGTCCCTTGAGGGTTGTTTTATGAAGGGACTGAAGCCCACCATCAGCGCAGAGCTGAGGATACAGAAGACCACTGATTTGTTAGATCAGATGAACCTCGCAAGGATGGTGGAGGATATACTGGCAGAGGAGGGGAGAGCTCGAGGGGTGTGGGAAGGTCCTTTTCGAGGACATGCACCTGTAGGTGGACAGAAGGCAGCCATAGGGTGAGCAGCAACCACGGGAGGAGCAGCGGCCAGCAAGGAGAACGGTGTTGAGGCACGACCAATGGGGCAGATAAGGCCAATGACAGAGGCTGAGAAATGAGAAAAGCGTGCTAAGGGGCTATGTTTCAAGTGTGACACAAAGTTCTCTCCAGGGCACCGATGTGGTGGCCGTACCTTGCAGATATTGATCATGAATGATGATGAGGATGCGGAGGATGTGGTAGAGCTCGAGGCTAGCGAGGAGGATCAGGAGCACTTGCACTTTGACATGGCAAAGGTATCCCTCAATTCCGTAGTGGGGTTCACACCGAACCACACCATGAAATTGGTGGGGGCATTGGAGACTTGGAGGTGACAGTGTTGGTGGATAGTGGGGCTACACACAATTTCATTTCTCGCAGGCTAGTGGAGGGTCAGAGGTTGTAGCTCAGTGACACAAGCTGATTTGGTGTTGCTGGGGACATGGCAGGTGGCGCGAAGCAGCGATGTATGTCAAGGCTTGCCTCTTACTATTCAGGGGGTCCAGATCATCGCCAACTTCCTCCCTCTGGAGCTAGAGAGCACGAACGTCATCCTTGGCATGAAGTGGTTGTAGACCCTAGGAGATACAAAGACCAATTTAAAGCTTCTCAGGCTGGAGTACCAGGAGGGAGGACGGACAATAGTGTTGCAGGGAGACCGCATTCTATGTAGTTCTATGGTTTCTTATAAAACCATGGCTAGGGCTCGTCATTTGACAGGAGGGGGCTTCTTGATGAAGCTCCAGGGATTGTCGATGGAGGAGGCGGGTGAGCGGCCCGATCAGGAGATAGCACCAGAGTTGGAGCAGACGTTGAGCCAATATGAGGGGGTTTTCCAGACTCCACATGGTCTCCCACCACCACTTGACCATGAGCACACGATTGTCTTGAAAGAGGGGGTGTCTCTTATCAGCGTGCGCCCCTATCGGTATCCTCATGTGCAAAAGGATGAGATTGAGAGGATGGTAGGGAAGATGTTGCAGACGGGGGTGATCCAGCCGAGAGTGAGCCCAAATTCTAACCCGGTCCTGCTCGTGAAGAAGAAGGATGGTAGCGAGCGCTTCTGTGTAGACTACCGGACCCTGAATAAGGAGACTGTGCCTGACAAATTTCCTATCCCTGTGATTGATGAGCTGCTTGATGAGCTTCATGATGCGGCGGTGTTTTCGAAGATAGATCTAAAGTCTGGGTACTTCCAGATTCGGATGAGGACGGCAGATGTTCTAAAGACGGCATTCAGGACGCATGCGGGGCACTACGAATTCCTCGTCATGTCCTTTGGATTGACGAATGCCCCAGCGATGTTTCAGGCCTTGATGAATAAGGTCTTTCGCCCCTTACTTGCAGAGTTTTGTGCTAGTCTTTTTTGATGATATCCTGATTTATAGCAACAGTTTGAAGGAGCATATAGGACACTTGCAATCGGTGTTACAGGAGCTGCAGGAGCATCAGTTGTTCACCAACAGAAAGAAGTGTCGCTTTGGACAACCACATGTGAAGTATTTGAGATATGTGGTATCAACAGAGGGGGTGTCGGCAGATAAGTCGAAGATTATTGCGATGTTGGACTGGCCTCGCCCTATGACGTTGCAAGTCCTACGGAGATTCTTGGTCCTTACAGGATATTACCGGAAGTTTGTCCTGGAATATAGCACGATAGCATGGCCTTTGATGAAGCAGCCGAAGGACAACTTCCACTAGGGATGAGGCGACCAGAGCTTTTGAGGCCCTGAAGCAGGCGATAACTACGATGCACGTTCTAGCATTGCCAGATTTCAGCAGACCGTTTGTGGTGGAGACGAACGCGTTAGGGAACGGTTTGGGGATGGTACTTATGCATGATCAACGCCTAGTGGTTTATTTTAGTCAGGTTATGTCAGTACAAGCGCGACTAAAGTTGGTTTATGAGAGGGAGCTGATGGAGGTAGTGCTCTCCATAAAGAAGTGGGGCCCTATTTACTTGGGAGGAGGTTTGTTGTGTGGACCAACCAGAGGATCTTGAAGTATCTTTTGGAGCAGCGCATGGTCACAAAGGAGCACCAGAAGTGGCTCTCTAAGCTGGTGCATTACGCATTCGAGATTCCGTACAGGCCAGGTTTGGATAATAAGACGGATGACGCCTTGTCTCGCAGAGAGGTGGCAGAGGTGGCAGCGATTTCAGTGCATGTCTTGCTGGACTGGGAGCCGCTATGGAGAGAGATAGAGGCCGATGAAGGGTTGACGCTGATCCAGGAGGCGCTACAGCAGGGATATACGGATTATCCAGTATACACCTTGAGTGAATAGAGGTTGCTGTATCAGGGACGGTTGGTGCTACCGCGGACTTCGTCCCACATACCGATGATCTTTCAGGAGTTCCATGGCAGTTCGGTGAGGGGACACTCAGGAGTTCAGCAGACCTACAGGAGGATGGCTAGGGAGCTGTACTGGGTCGGGATGAAGAGGGACATCGCCAGGATGGTAACGGAGTGTGACGTATGCCAGCGTCACAAATATTTAGTGATGTCCCCCGCAGGGTTACTTCAGCCACTAGCCTTGCCAGAAAGGGTCTGCAAGGATATCAGCATGGATTTCATCGATGGGCTACCACGTTCTGAGGGTTACACTGTCATATTCGTTGTAGTGGACCGCCTCAGCAAATATGCTCATTTCGTTACCTTGCGGCGGCATCCATTCACAGTGGTGACAGTTGCCATGTCATTCATAAAGGAGGTCATACGACTGCACGTGTTCCATGCCTTCATCGTTTCTGATCGAGATAAAGTCTTCATAAGTAGTTTTTGGAAGGAATTGTTCAAGTTGCATGGGACCAAGTTGAAGAGGAGCACCAGCTATTACCCACAGACAGGTGAACATGAGCGTGGAGACATATTTGCACTATTTTGCTTCAGAGTCACCGAAGCAGTGGGCCAAGTGGTTGGCTTTGGTCGAATACTGGTATAACACTTCTTACCACTCGGCGTCGCAGTGTACACCTTTCCGCTTCCTCTATGGACGGGATCCCCCACATCTGATTCATTACAGCCGCAGTTCGACCCCAATATCTAAGGTGGAGAAGTACTTAGAGGAGATGGATGTAGTGCTAGAAGAGCTGAAGGAGCACTTGTTGAGGGCGCAACAAATTATGAAGGCTAAGGCAGGTGAGCGCAAGAGAGATGTGCAGTTTGAGGTGGGGGACAAGATTTATCTCAAACTGAGGCCATATAGACAGAAGACGTTGGCACACCAGAGTAATGAGAAGCGGGTGGCCCGTTACTATAGGCCATTTGAGGTTCTGGCTAAGATTGGAAAGGTGGCATATCGTCTGAATCTACCGACAACATCCACCATCCACCCCCGTGTTCCACGTGTCACAACTACGACGTGCTATTGGAGACCACACTCTCTCACCTCCCCTTCCACTCACCCTTACCGATGACATGGAGGTATTGCTCGAACCACAGTAGGTAGGGGTGGCAAACGGGTCGGGTGGGTTCGGGTTCGGGTCGGGTCAAATTTGACCCGACCCGGATAGGGGTAAACCCTAACCCGATCCAGATTGAATCCGGGTCGGGTTCGGGTGATCCGGAAAATTTTCGAGTCGGGTTCGGGTTAAACTGTCGGGTTAAGATTTGACTTATACGCTACTGCTCCTTTTTTGATATCCAGCTATTTATAAAGAGCCACCGACAATTTATTAAGTGTTGCATAATTTTCAGTAGCTCGTCGCTTAAATCGCACGGATGACAGCAATGAAGTATAATTAACGTTACCATTTTATTAACGAAAGTAATAAAATTAACAAAAAAATTTGTATGTAAAGGAAATTGAATTCAAGACCTCTAAAAGAAGATGACAACAATTCAAATCGTATAAGCACAACTCCCAATGCAACTATGTATTGAAGTTATTATATAAATTTATATATATATATATAGAAAGTAAACCGGGTCGAATTCGAGTCATCCGGGTTGACATGCCAAACCCATACCCGACCCGGATTTTATCCGGGTCAGGTCGGGTCAACCAGTTTCCTACTTGACCCGTATTAGCCCCTACCCATACCCGGTTAAGGATGCCGGGTTGGGTTCGGGTCGGGTCGGACTCATTTTGCCACCCCTAACAGTAGGTCAAGGGGGTTCGCCAGAGTGCAACAGGAGCCTAGGAGGTGCTTATTAGATGGCAGGCACTACCAGATTATGATACTACATGGGAGTCTCGTGAGGTGATCGGGCGGTAATTTCCAGACTTCACCTTGAGGACAAGGTGGCTCTTTTGATAGGAGAGTAATGATATGATCATAACTTACAGGAGGAGCAGCATATTCGGCAACTTCATGGGCTAATCTGTAAATTCTGAACTTTGGGGATTTTTGTGCAAATTTGCACTTTGTGGGGTTTAATGCAAATCTGCACTTTAGTCCTTTATTAGGCTAGGGCCGGCCCTAATGGGGATTTTATGCTTTGATTAATTGAGATTCCCATTGGCCAAGGTGTCAACGATCACCTTTTGGAGATCTTAGACATTCATCTCGAATTGAAAGTTAGGAGAGTGCCTCTTCTCGAATTGGTGTAATTTATCTTGTTACTTTCAGATTTGAAAACTCAATAAAAATCTCTTTTTTTATTTGTTCTCCCACAAAAATCCCACCTTTATTCCACAAAAAGCCTTAGGTTGTTTTACATTCACAAACTCAAAAAGCTCGATAAAATTTTTAACTTTTTTGTTTTTTGCATTAATAATTGATAGCCATTACCACCAAATCTCGAAGATGAAAGGTGAGATGAAAAATCATTTTGTGCAACATTTGTATGAGAGGGATCCTACATATTAGCATATTCATCATATAATATAAAAACTTTGAACTTAACAGAAGATAACAAAGCAAGACAATCAACTTTTAAACCTAAAGCATAATAATAATATTGCAAAGATGTGTCTAAATGATCAAACTTACAACGCAGACCAAAAATAGTTGCAACCATATAAATAGCTGGAATGCGTTGGTAATATTCCAACTATTTTTTCTTTATAGCATAAACAATAGATGCTAAGTCAATATTGGTTTAACATTCTTCAAATGCACTAACAATATTAATACATTCAATACGAAATAAATTTGTGGTGCGATATCAAACACTCGATAAATTATTGATAGTATCATTAAAAACTTTTAATAATTCACAAACTTTTGTGTACAAATTCCATTGTTGAGGAAAAAGACATATTACTAACATTATATTGCATAAAACTACACAATAACTCTTTATAATTATTTCTTTATAATTATCACTTTAAACAGGTAATTTTTACGTGCTATTCCAACGGGTTAGAACAACACGTGAAAACTTAATGGGCTTTTTATTGTCGGTTTTTGCAAAATTTTAACCATGATTTCATTATATTTGGATGCTTTCCCAAATAATGAATTGCTTTCCTACTTGGTTCAATAGAATCTTTTAGAATATCTAATCCTTTTTAACACAAATTTAAAACATATCATGCACACTTTGATGAAAAAATCTCCCATCAAAACAATTTGACATAACTCTTTAAAAATCGAATAGCAACAATACTGTTTAAATCATATCAAAACCAACTGCAAAAATTTTATTTTCAATCTTATATTCTTCAAAAAATAATTCTAAATATACGATAAATATTATCATCGGTATAAGATTCATCAAAAACTCGAAATGCAATAATTCTTTTTTGCAATATCCAATTTTCATCAATATAATGGCAAGTCACACTCATATAAGAGTGTTTGCCAATGATCACTCCATATATCGGAATACATAGATACACAACCAACAAAAACATCTAAAATTTTGTATCAAATCTTTTTTTTCCATTTTTGTAAATATTAAAAGTTTACGTGCACGACAAGCTTGTGGATTTGATGTGTTATGAACATAATTCATAAAACCAACTTTCTCAAAAAAAAGAAAAATGTTCAACGACAACCATTCTAGCCAACTCTTTTCTATTAGTAAAATCATAATATTGAAATAGTTGATTGGTAGAAGTAGCGTTGTAATGACCCTGATACCAATATATTAGTACATATTTTTGGAATATAAGTATAAGTATATATTTATCTTAGTATTCCATAATTTTTCCTAATTTTTTATAGTAAAGAAATTATTTTTAATCATCTTTTGGTGTTAGTTATATGTAGTAATTAAAGGAATACTAGAATAAAATGGAGTATGTGGAATGAGATACTTGTATACGAGGGAGTATGAGTAATTAATAGGAGTATTTTTATATATCAAAAATACAAATCCTAAAATTTTTCCCATGGCAACACCTCCTACTTGAGAGGTGTCAACATGCCCTTAATCTTTACCTAACTCCCTCCATATGGCATGCTTGGGGCGAATTTGGACTGGTGATGAGGCAAATGCAAGGAATAAAAGGGAAATTTTTTGAGAAAAATCAGGAGGAAGAAGGAAAGAAATAGATAAGAGGAGATCTCTCTGCCTCTTCTTCCCCAGTTCACACATACAACCCCTCTCCTTGTCTTTCCTCAAGCCAAAACTACACACAAACCCTAACTATAGGAAGAATGGCCCAGAATTATTTGAAGGACATCAAGAGGTAGGATCTTAACTAATCTAATTAGGACGTAGTTTAGAATCGCGTAAATCAGTTTTAATTGCAGTAGAAATGATGAAATCACACGGCCGAGTCACGGTCATGCCGTATGGAGGTCGTTCGACCATTAGAAAGCTCAAACGGTCGTAGAATGACCGTGTTGTTTTGACCTCACACGGCCATGTCGAAGTACGACAAGGTGGTGTCGACCCCATTGGCTCTTTAACGCGTCGACTTAGACACGAGTGTTGGTAGATGGATGCCCCTCAACCCACACGGTCGTGTAGACTACCCATACGACAGTGTGGTCAATTTTCTTTTGAATTGGGACTGAATCCCACATGCCCGTGTGGAGTCTTTTCCTGAGCTTCATTAGTTGCCTCCACACGGCCGTGTGGAGGGCCCAAACGGCCGTGCGGCCATGCCTCCCCAGTTTTAACGGAACATTGAATTATCGTTTTTGCTGCCATCTTTGTTACCCAATTGTCGTGATTTTGATGCTAATTATATGATGATTTGTGATTCAGTTCTCTTGATTAAGAATTCATGTTAAAATGATGAACTCCATAATTTGTTGATATGCTAACTTTATGAAGAGATGAAGCATGATAATTCCTATGAAATTTTCATATGAAACTAAAAAAGAAAAAGAAGCACATAATGAAGAAGAAGAATGGATATGATAAAGATATCCTTATGAAATATGAAAGTGGTGTTAAGCCCACTAAAATGAAAATATCATAAGGTAATAAAAATTGAGTGAGATGAGTGTAACTAGTCTGGAGTCTTCAGTCCATTCTAAAATGGGTAAAGATCTAGATATGGGTTTTGGGGGATACGTGTAAAAAGTAGGCGTTAAGGAGTGGACACAGATATGAATTCTCACCCATGCTCTCGGTAGCCGGCAGGGGAAGTAGACATGGTTATAGAGGCCGGTGGTGTGCTCGTGATACACCAATGTGGTAATTGATGGTTTGCTCCGTTTTCTACAAAAATTGAGAATTATCACTCCCGACAGAAGGAGTTACAACAGGCCCCTACGGTGCTCGTGTCACCGTTTGGGGTACCACTTTTCACCCATCTTGGATGAAGTCCAGCTCCTTAAGTGTCCTACGATTTACACGGATTCCAAAACATGTAAACTGATAACTTTAATGCAATTGTCATCAATTCATAAATGTTGCAATCTCATGTTGACATGTTCCTCAGTTTTAGTTCAGTAGGCGTTAAGGAGTGGACACAAATATGAATTCTCACCCATGCTCTCGGTAGCCGGCAGGGGAAGTAGACATGGTTATAGAGGCCGGTGGTGTGCTCGTGATACACCAATGTGGTAATTGATGGTTTGCTCCGTTTTCTACAAAAATTGAGAATTATCACTCCTGACAGAAGGAGTTACAACAGGCCCCTACGGTGCTCGTGTCACCGTTTGGGGTACCACTTTTCACCCATCTTGGATGAAGTCCAGCTCCTTAAGTGTCCTACGATTTACACGGATTCCAAAACATGTAAACTGATAACTTTAATGCAATTGTCATCAATTCATAAATGTTGCAATCTCATGTTGACATGTTCCTCAGTTTTAGTTCAGTACCTGCATGTTATGATGTAGTCTCTTATGCATGTTTTGTGGACCCCTTTTTCTTTTAGACCACCCTTTTAGATAGGTAGTCCGGTTCTAAAACTGGGTCATACCTAGTTTAGTTAGGTATCTTACTGGGTCACGTGTTGACGTGTCCCATCTACGTTTTTTAGGTCCAAAGTTAGAGACGCCAGAGCAGACCCATGATCAAACCCGTGATCAGCAATCACTCCATCTTCAGAGGTACATACATATACTGATGGAGATTTAGTCCACCTAGATTTCCTGGGGGTAGATTAGCGGGTGCGTTGTACTGGGTGTGGACACTTTTTGGGTTCTTTTGAGGATTAGGGTTTTCTTTTGGTTTTACCCTTTCTTTACTTTCGTACCCTTGTACGGTTCAGAGATATATGATGTACTCTTGTATAAAGAATGTTCAGTTTAGTATTTCCTTTTTAGTACCTGTGGATTTTAAATTTTGTTGGAGCTCTGTACTTTACTTTCTGTGCCATTCCATTATGTCGTAGTGACCTGCATAAATAGTTTATCTAAATCACAATTAATGCCTAGTAGTATTTGGATCTTGGGGGCTCAGAGCCCAGTGTCTGAATACTACGGCGGCCTAGTCAGCTAAGCGTGTTCCGTATTTGGAAGAGCGAGGCGTGACAAAGGTACCTTGCAATTTGAGCTTGAGAAGATGAATTACCTAATTTGCTCGAATGTTAAATCTTTATATGCTTCCATTATATTCCATAACCTACGAATGTACTCCAAGAATATTCAACGTTGCAATAATTATATTTTACCGTTAATTTTCTATCGGGCGCCTTAACAGAGACTTTGAACAAATCTGATGGGTTGCGCTTGCTCTCTAGTCCACTAACATCAATTTTTGCATCAAGATTTTCTCCATCTCTGGGAATTTAAGATTAAGATAATTGAACATTAGCATTAGGATTTGAGATAATCCATCATTATGGATTGCAGGATTGGAAAAGCCTTCAAAAATTAGTAAACTAGAATCATTGGAAAAATCTTGATATTGATGAAAATCAAATTGATTATAATCATCATCAAAATCATGGATATCTTGAGGAACCACTAACCATTGAGAAAAAATGAGAGAAAAACACTTCAATAATTTAAAGTATAAAAATTCAAAAAATTAAATAAAAATGATAAAAAGTAGTATTATAGAAAAATTGAAGAATGGGAGTTGAGAGTTGAGAAAAGAATGGTGTGAAGATTTTGAAGGAGTAAATAGTTATTTATAGAGATTTTGGGTGGTTGTGGGTGCAAAAAACAATTTTGGGGGAATGAAAAAAGGGGCCGTTGCCCCTTTATTTTTAAATTTGAAGGGGCAACGGCTAGTGGGGCAACTCGTTGTTGCCCCTTGATTCTCGGTCAGGCCAGGTGAAGACAACCGATGTAATGACCCCAAAATCAATATACACATATTAGTACGTATTTTTTGGACGTACGTGTACATTAAATTTTGGGCTATTTTCATGATTTTTTTATTTTGGGGGTGAAGAAATTATTTTTAAATAATTTCTAGAGGCCCATGGATTAATTTAAACAAGTATTTAAGAGTAATACTTGTATTGGAGTGAGAATACACGGTATAAATGGAGGTATTTTTATTTTTATTAAAATCAAATTCTAAATTACCCTAATAAGCCACCTCCACCTTAAAATGTGGCATTAGGAGGTTGATCCCCACCAACTCAATGCTAGGTGGCAATCAAGGAGGAAATTAGGGGGATGAGGTGGATGATCAGGGGATTAAAAGTAAAGATTGCAAAGGAAAAATCAAGAAAGAAGAGAAAGAAGAATAGAAGGAAAACTCTGAAGGAATTTCCCCAGCCTTCTTTCCTTTCACGCACGCACACAACCTGCTGCTTCATTTTCCCCAAGCTTAACTCCACAATCCAAACCCTAGTTCCTTGATCCATTGGAGGAGGAGCTAGCTAGTTCAGAGGGTCTTCAAGGAGAAGAATGGCCACAGACTTGTGTGAAGGACAATCTCAGGTATGATCTTAACTGGATTAGTTAGGATTAAGTTTTAGAGTCGTCAAGTTTTAGTTTTCATCGCTATCGAAATTAACAGCAGATGAACCCACACGGCCGAGTCACGACCGTGTGGAGGTCGTGCCGTCACCACACGGCCGAGTCGTGGTCGTGTGATGTTCGTTTGACTCTCAGACGAGTCACACGGTCGTAAAACGATCGTGCTCATATTTTTGGCCCCACACGACCGTGTCGAAGTATGACATGGTCGTGTCGACCCTATGAGGTCCTCAACCGCGTTGACTTAGACGTTCGGCCCCAAACGGCCGTGTCGTTTCTTTAAACGGCCGTATCGCCATAATGTGTAGGACCTTAGGCTGTGGACGCCACACGCTCGTGTGGAGTTCCCCACATGCCCGTGTGGACTTCAAGTCCACACGCCTGTGTGGAAACTCCCAACAGCCGTGTGGCCATGGTATCCCAATTCTAACAGAACACTGAATTGTTAATTCTGCTACTATCATTGTCAAATAATTGCCATGTTATGGATGTTAATCACATGATGAGTAATGATTCAGTTCACTTGTTTAACAAACCATGTTGAGATGTTAAGCGCCATGATGTTGTTGATATGATAACCATGCTAGGAATGTTACTTATGTGGCACATGATAGTACAGTTTGTATGCCAATAATTCATGATTATTGTTAAGCAGAAGGGAGGCATGTTGTTTCCTTTGTGACTTCATATGAAATTGGAAAAGAAAAGTATGTGATGATGATAATGGATATGATGATAATATCAACATGAAATGGATTAATGAAATATGAAAGTGGTCTTAAGACCACTAAATGAAAGTATCATAAACTGATGAAAATTAAGAGTGAGATGAGTGTATCTAGTCTTGAGTCTTCAGTCCATTCTAAAATGGGTGAAGCTCTAGATAAGGGTTTTGGGGGAATACGTGTAAAAAGTAGGCTTTAAAGAGTGGACACTTATATTGATTTCTCATGATGCCGGTGGTGTACTCATGATGCACCATGACGGTAATAATGATTTGCTCCGTTTTTCACACCAAAATCGAGAATTCTCACTTTCGACAGAAGGAGTTACGAGAGGCCTCTCCAGTGCTCGTTTCGGTGGTTGAGGTATCGCTTTCACCTACACTGGGTGAAGTCCAGCTCTTTAAGTGTCATACTATTTACAAAGATTCCCAAACACACAACTGATAATTTAATGTAATTGTTTTTAATTCATAAATCATGTTATCTCTTGTTGATTGTGATTCACAGTTTTACTTTTAGCTCTTGCCTGACATGATGTGTTCCTGATGATGAGTCTGTAAAACCGTTTTCTTTATAGACCACCCCCTTTAGATAAGTAGTCCGGTTCTAATAATGGTACCTACATAGTTTAGTTAAGAATCCTGCTGGGTCACGCGTTGACGTGTCCCACTTACGTTTTTCATGTTCCAGAGTAAAGACTTCAGATCAGACTCGTGCACAATAGTCTGCTCCACCTCCTCAGATGGAGACTTTAGACGGTGACTTCGTCCACCTAGACTTCCCTGGGGTAGATTAGGGAGTTTGTTGTACGGGTGTGGACACTTTTTGGGTTTCTTTTGAGGGGTGGGGTTTTCTTTTGACTTATTCCCCACTTTTGTACTTTTGTATCCTTGTACAGCCAGTTGTATATATGATGTTCTCTTTATATAGTAATGTTCAGTTCAGTGTTTCTGTTCAGTACATGGGGATTTAAACTTTGTTGGAGCTATGTGTTTTACTTTCTGTATTATTCCAGTGTATCGTAGCATACATGTATAGTATTATTTAAATCACAATTAATGCATAGTAGTATTTGGACTTAGGGGCTCAAAGCCCAGTGTCTGAATACTACGGCGGCCAAGTCCGCTACGTGTCTTCTGCATTTGGGAGAGCGAGACGTGACATGTTTTTTTGGTAGACCATGCAGGTCTCGAATCTTTGATATACGTAAAATAGTACAATAAAGCTCCAACGTTATAATCCGTCAACCTTGTACTGAACATTATTTCCTCTGTTCATGCCTGCAGAATGGATAGCGGGAATGGTGCGTCCGAGAACAGGACTCTTGCTTCAGATGTGGCCTCATCTAAGTCGTCCTTGATGGCGAAGATTCTGATATGCATCTTGGATCATTTGGGTCAGCTAGACGAGAGGATGGCTAGTACCTCGACACAGAAGATAGGAGGTATCAGACAGTTCAATGCCTTGCACCCAAAGTCCTTTTTGGGCAAGGAAAATCCTCTGGAGGTGGACAAGTGGATCAGACACACTGAGGACGACCTGACGGCAGTTGGATATCCGAGAGATGGATAGGTGGATGCAGCGAATAGGCAGGCGCAGCTGACACATCAGGCCCGAGACTGGTGGGATGCACATGAGTTACACCTGACTGGACCAGTCTCGTGGGAGAAGTTCAGGGAGTTGTTTACGGCCCAGTTTCTTCCGGAGACGAAGGATGAGTTATGTCTGAGGTTCAAGCACCTAACTCAGGGATGACGGAGCGTGGATGCCTATGATGCAGAGTTTTCATTACTGAGTAAGTTTGCACTGAAGTTGGTGAAGTCAGAGACTAACAGGGCCAGACGTTTCAGGATGGTACTGGACCCAGAGTTTAGGGCATCGATGTCTACGATGGATCTGCCTACACATGAGGCCCTACTGAAGGCGGCCAGGATGTATGAGACCCACTTGAGGAGTGTAGGAAGGGCAACAGCAACATCAGAGAGACGCTGTACTGGTCAGTAGAGGAGTTTTTCGAGGCTTACTCAGACCACTCAGTTTAGGAGGTCTGGAACTCCACCAGCACCGCAGCGGCAAGTGTCTCGCCGAAATTGTGGCAAGCCAGGACATGAGCAGAAGGATTGTAGATTCATTTCTTTCCTTTCTGGGCAGTGTTTCACGTTCGGTCAGACAGGGCACATCAGCAGACAGTGTACTCAGCAGGGACAGACCTCTAGACCAACGACACCAGTGGCAGCTAGGCCGATGCAGCAGAGGGCCCTTTCGTTGGCTCCACAGAGACTTCCCCTATCAGCCCCATCAGCTCCTGGTAGATTACTCTTAGAGGACCACCTAGGCCTCCCCAGCAGCAGACCATCAGGAAGGCAGCGCCGAAGGTCAGGCCTTTACGCTGACGGCTGTAGAGGCAGATGATACATGACGAGTCATCACTAGTAATTCTTCATCTTTTCCTTAAGTGATTATTGTTCTTTTATTTCAGTTATAGTATGATATTGCTATGCTTTGGGTTTTAGACTCTTATTCTAGTTTTATGTCTTTCCCCTTGGGCAGTATGTGAGTTGCTTCTTTTCCCGCCATATCACTCTTTGATTCATGAGCTTCACATTGCTTCATATCTCAACAATTTGTGGCTAGGTACTCTATAGTAGTAGATTTCTATGCTTCTAGTTGGAATATTCACACATGAAGTGGAATACTCTGCAGTTCTTCGGGATATCGGCAGTGTCCTGTGAAGATCTGTGGATGAAGATTGTATGCTGATTTCTTAGTGATGGTGATGCCTCATTTTGATGCTGTGTTTGAAATGGATTGGTTAGGAATATTCTACGCCACCATAGATTGTAGACACATGAGGGTAGTATTTTAGATTCCCGACCATCCAAAGTTTGAATTCTTCAGTGGCAATAGTTCACTTGAACCATTAAAGTTTAAGGCCAACCCAGTAGAAGAGGTGATGATGGCGATGGAAGTTGAACTAGTTTTACCAATGGTAATCCGGGATTTTCCCGTTGTCTTTCCAGACGACATCTATGGACTCCCTCAGACAGATCTTTGGAGTTTACCATTGATTTGATACCTATCACCCAACCGATTGCTAAGGCTCCATACCGTATGGATCCTCCAGAACTAGTTGAGCTTCGTAGTCAGTTGAAGGATTTGTCTGAGCGTGTATTAATTCAACCTAGTATATCTCCATGGGGAGCACCAGTGCTATTGGTGAACAAGAAGGATGAATCTCGAAGGATGTGCATCGATTACCAGGAATTGAATAAGGTTACAATGAAGAACAAGTATCATCTTCCTAGGATTGATGACATCTTCGATCAGTTTGGTGGATCGCGAGTTTATTCAAAGCTGGATTTGAGAAGTGGATATCACTATGTGAAGGTTAGAGGATCAGATGTTCCGAAGACTGCATTCTGAACTCGTTACATCCATTACGAATTCTTAGTGATGCCCTTTGGCGTTACTAATGCACCAGCCACATTTATGAGATTGATGAAACAAGTCGTCTATGAATATTTGGATAAGTTTGTGGTAGTCTTCATTGATGATATTCTAGTGTATTCGAAGACGGAGGAGGATTATGCAGAGCATTTGAAGATAGTCTTGGAGACTCTAAGGCAGCATCAGTTGTATGCCAAATACAGCAAATGTCAGTTCTGGTTGACTACGGTTGCTTTCCTTGGGCATATTGTATCATGAGATGGAATAGCTGTAGATCCAGAGAAGGTCGTTGCAGTAGAGAAGTGTCCAGTTCCTAAGTCAGTCACATAGATCAAAAGTTTCTTAGGATTGTCTGGGTATTACAGGAAGTTTATCAAGGATTTCTCTAAGATAGCTGCACCGTTGACTCATCTTACTAAGAAGAGTGTTGATAACAATTGGACAGAAGAATGTCAGCGAGCATTTGATGAGCCAAAGCAGAGACTGATCATTACACCTGTACTGACAATTCCAGATCGCTCGGGTGGATTTGAGGTATTCTGTGATGCATCTGGCCGAGGATTGGGATGTGTTTTACAAAAGCATGTTAAGGTAGTAGCTTATGCCTCTAGATTTTTGAAGACGCATGAGCAGAACTATCATACGCATGATCTATATTTGGCTGCAGTGATATTTGCATTAAAGTTATGAAGACATTTCCTTCTGTGTGAACATGTGAAGATATACACGGATCACAAGAGTTTGAAGTATGTGTTCACACAAAAAGAACTTTACATGAGGCAACATAGATGGCTTGAACTGATGACAGATTACGATATTGACCTTCAATATCATCCTGTGAAGGTTAACATCGTACCTGATGCTCTCAGCCATATGCCAGCAGTAATGATGATGACGGTGTAGAGACAACTTCGTGGTGACATTCGTCAGATGAAGATTGAAGTTGTTCTTCCTGGTACGTCAGTGATGATGATGAATATGCAAGTCCAATCTGATTTTATTGAGAAAATTAAGGCGGCTCAGTCGAAGATAAGAAATTGAAGAAGATTCGAGAACAGACAGAGACTGGACTTCGCACGGATTTCCGTATTCATGAAAATGGATCGCTACGCTTTGGAAGCAGGATTTGTGTGCCAGCTGGTGATATTCGGGATGAACTTTTGAAAGAGGCTCACAGCTCTCCTTACTCCATTCATCCCGGAGGCACCAAGATGTATCGAGATCTGAGACAACATTTTTGGTGGCATGGTATGAAGCGTAGTGTTCACGTTCGTATGACACCTTTAAATTTATAGCCGCAAGAACACGGTGTAGTTGTAATGCTATACGAGTCGTCCTATAGGAGGCAGCTGGTGCTAATAGTTTCCTTCTAAATTAATAGCTACGCAATCAAATAATGCGTCGAGAGTTAAGAAAACTAGGAAGAATATCAATAATAAAAGCTCTAGGGCATGGATATCCCTACCATTCGATTAAACTAGGATAATAAAAGCTCTAGGGCATGCATAATTAAGTATAATATAGGCAACCACAAGTTAAAACGAACATAAGTTTACAACTAGTAAGTATGGTATATCAAGTTCTACAAAAGCATCAAAGTTGAGAATCACAAGCTAGAAATATATCAAATAATACAAATATAAGAACTCCCACAAAACAATTGTGAAACATTACAAACAGCAATCATTGTCTAGTTATTTAGAAAGAAAGCAAATGGCATACAAGCATCCACAATTAAAGTTGAAAATTTAATTCTTAAATTTGGATAAAATTCAATTCGATCTCAATATTTAAACATCAATTAATTTCTTAATTTTACATAAAGGTACACCACTCCAAGGATACATTAACAAAATTTTAGAAGCTAAGAAATTTCGAAATGTATCATCACTTTCAAGAATGCAAATTAGTTCCTCCTCAAATGGCCCTCGATTAGGCAATTATTCTCTTGACAATAGGGGTGGCAAAATGAACCTGACCCGACCCGATCCGACTGCAGCCTCTTGAGCCAGATACGGGTAGAGGCCAATCCGGGTCGGGTAGGATCTGGATTGACCCAACCGATCCAGATAAAATCTAGGTATGGAACGAGTTTGACCCATCAACCTGACTCAACCCGGATTCCACATGCGTATATATTCTTAATATATGCATATTATTACCATATAACCAAATATTCACATGCCTCATTGATAAGTGATGATGCGACTTTGGGTTCAAATCTTGTTGGGGTGTTTGGGGTTTAATTTCAAATTGTTAATTAATATATAAATCAATTCCAGCTTTTTCTTTCCTATATATGTGCAAATACTAATTATTCTAACTGTCACTGGTAACTCTTTTGGTAAGTGTTTATATCAACTAACGAGAGGTTGAGGGTTCAAATCTTGATGCCCGCATATTATTTTTATCCTCTTTTCAGCCTGAACCCAACCCGCCAAACAAGTCAGGTCAGGTACGGGTGACCCGATTTACTCCCGGGTCTACGAGTTCCCAAATCTTAACCTGGATTCAATCCAGATTGGGTTCGGGTTTACCCTTATTCGGGTTGGGTCAAACCTGACATGACCCAAACCAGAACCGTTTGCCACCCATAATTGACAAGTGTAAATTATTAAATGTTTACCAAAATCTGGAGAAGCTGAGTATCATTTACATGTTAGACACAAGTGGCAGATCCTCTATGTACTCATCTGTCATAGGTCTTTACCCTACCATACAAACCACCAGCCAGTAAAATTATGAGCCTTTTACTTCCATATTAAAGTTAATAATGATGATCATGGCCTCTATTATTAAATATATGTCGAACCAAGGTATTAAAAACAGAAACAAATCGGGTTACCGAACTGGACGGTTCCCTTTATGTTACCAAGTCTGAATTAAATGCCACATTCAAACTACTGATTCCTTCATAAACCGGTGAAATTTTAAGATGCAAAAACTTGATACAACTCTGCCCTATACAGTACAACAGAAGTTTGTAATCTTACTGGATCTGATGTTTTTTTTTCAGATGCTCAAACATGACACTACTCAAGCTTATACAGTAAAACATAAGTTTGTGATCTTACCGGATTTTTGAATTGCTTGTTCACTTGTTCAATCACATCCTTCATTCCCTCAAGTTTTCCTAGCATTGCATCCTCACTGAATTCATCACCTAGGCCAAAAAGACGTGTAGCCTGCCATAAACAAATAAGTCAGTTCACTAGAAATTGCTAATATGTCTCACACACGCGCACACACAAAGAAAATCATATTAGGGTGTATGCAGGACATTGTTGTCATTGGCAACAATGGGCTGTGACATTCTGCAACATATAGTGATAACACCTTGATGCTACCTTCCTACTCTTTCTTCTTGTTAACATTCTATTATAAGAATAAACGGTAAAATCATATAAGATAATATTCGCATTTGCATTTGGAGTAGACAATCCCCCTTACGGCGCTATGGTGAGCACCATAAGGTCCACTTCCACCATCAGTCATCCATGGTTTCTAGCCGTCCTCACCCAATCCCCATGCCCATTCCGATCACGCTCCTGTGGTCCCTCACCTACATTTACTATTGGTTGACAAATGGTATCACGACTCTCCACCTACAAACCTATGCCACATCATCCTAGCTTCCATTGTTGCTTCCGTGTTATGAGAGTCATCATCTAGTGCAAGAGTCTCATAATCCTCGCACATGTTTCATATGTGATATATCGGCCACTCCACCAAATGTCGACTCCGTCAATAACAACCCATCCCCCTTGTCCGATCCGAGTTCATTACTTTGCACCCCACTTAGTCATGCAATAGTTGATGCTGCAACCATCATCATCATCATCGACATCTTTCCATCCACCACCATAGATGTGTCCATCTACACCCCCCCCCCCCCCCCCCCACAAAAAAAAAATCCATTTCACCCTAACTACAAACAATCACAGGATACCAACCACCCATCCCACCCGCAAACCAACCCTGCACTTCCCCCAACCCCTTGGTTAACAACCCCTTCACCACCCTTTCCATGCTCCAGGAATACAAGCTACCCAAAGGTAAGGTGATCATCAAAGTTGGCTAATCCTTCCTTCTCTATCTGCCTTAGAATCCGTCCTCAATCACATTTGGCATTGGGATTGGAGATGTGTCGCCCAACCCTTGGCGAAAACTTCCGTATCACCTTCCAGATAATCAAAAAATGATTAACTAATGTACCAAGAATCAGCACCTCATTGACGGCCTCGCTTTCAATCTCCCATGATCGACCAACCACATAGCATCAAAGTGTATGGCCTCCCCCCTTGATTGTTTGGTGTAGCCTCCCTTGTTTTGCTAGAAGGAGCATAATATCGCATTCTATGTCACCTGCTGTTGTTCCCTTCTCAAAATCCACTTTAGTGGTCTATCGCTCCAACCTCTTGGCTGTTATGGTTCAAGATCACTACTTTTATAATATCCATCCTCTCAAATCAATTAATCAACCACCGGACCGTCATTCACTCTTACTAAACTCTATCCTACCTCACCACCTTAATCTAATCTGCTCGCAAAGCATGATAGCGAAGGAAGCTAAACATCACCACTCTACAAAGGCCAACAGGCCCCCACACTTGTTCATCCTTACGTGGTATTCTAGGCCCAGGTTCATCTACTAAGCAAAAATTGTGTGAGCAACTTGAGTCAACACCAGGCTCTTAACACAACCCAAACACATGCCCCTCATAAAGGGATTGATGCACCATGTGACTCTACATCTCCACTCCCAGCTCCCATCAGCAATCTAATCGCATTCTCTCCTTTTTTTAATGATCCTTTGTCATTAAAGGCAAACCAACCTTGGCCCTTTTTTCTAACCTATCCCCTTTTGTCCATGTTTCTTCACACCGCTTAAAGTCGTTTGTCATCATAAATGCAAATTATATTATCCCCATCTTACTTAACCATCGTTTAACCTTCTTCTTAGCCTCAATCCAACACCTTACAAATCCACATATGCCAACCCGCTCCTCTGCCTCAACCTAATACTGATCGGCCACTCATGGACGAATCATCTTGATGCAACACAATCTGACTCCTAGGTCTGCAATGCTTAGCCCACCCTAACCAAACTCTATCTCTTTTAAACTTGGCCTCTTCATCTAGATAACCCCACATCACTCCTCTGCAAGCAATGACGAGAGTAGACTCTTGGATTGGTGGGGTCCTCATACATATATGATACATATGCATACATATATACATGCATACAAATACATACATACATACATACATACATGCATACAAATACATACATACATACATACATACATGCATACAAATACATACATATACATACATACATGTATGCATACATATACACATACATATACATACATACATACATACATACATACATCTATATTACATTTGACAGAGTTTTTTGAATCCTAGGGCTGACTAGGACAAGCTGACTAGGACAAATGAGGGGGATAAAAAGTGGCTGAGATTTAATCTTGGATGATGAACGGTTGGGATTAAAAATTAAGATGAATGGTTTGTATTTTTGAGTTTGTGTGGGGCCCATTTCTTTTCGTAACTTGCCATTTGACTTGGGAAAGCAAGTCTGCTTTTGGGGGAGAGCAAGAGGCTTTTTTGGGGATAGCAACAATCATTTGATTCTAAGATCTTTTCCAAGACAGCAACAGACATTTAATTGCAGGAGAGAGAGGAAGAGAGATAAAATTTTGACTATCAATTTTTGTGTGAAACTAAATTCTCTGAAAAACTAAATTTTGGGATGAACTAAAATTTTTTGAACTCGAAAATTTCGCTGGGAGAACCCTACAATTTTGGAGATGAACTAAATTTGGATGGTACTAAATTTGTTGAGGAACTAAGATTTTTGTTATTAACTTAATTCCTTGGGATGAGCAAAATTCTTGGGGAACTAAGCTTTTGACATGGGAATATCTTAAATGAATCGTGCCCTACGGGCACGGGTTATGACTAGTACATATATATACATACATACATACATACATATATATATATATATATATAATTTGGTGGGTGCCTGTGCCCCCACTCCCTCCTTCCTAGTTCCGCCCATGCCTGTGAGGCATCCCTCTTTATTGTAACCCAATATTTGATGCATATCCTTTGTACCTCTCCAACCTAGGCTCATCCCCAAATTCTCCCCAACCCTATATTTCCCTCTCTTTCATGGGACTAACCCCCTCCCTCAATCATTCAAATGGCATTGCTACTTCTGATTTCATGCATTCATCTTTGCCCATCTCCTTCACTATAAATTCCTCACATAAACTAAATTTAATGTTAAAGGATGGAATAGAGAGATGACAGAGAAGGATATTTATCGAAGGTGTTTCTAAGATTTATTTTCAAGCATATACTCGCACTGAGCATATACCTCACACTGTTCTTCCAAAAAAACAAAAGAGAGTGAGTTCAGTTATGTAAGAGCAAATCAAGCAAATGTCTCCATTAATGTGATTCTCAAACATTGACGTTGTGTGCTTTGCAGTGTTAGCTCAATCTTCCTCCCTTAATAACACATTGACAATCCTCACAACTCCCATGTCCTTGTGCTGACCAAACAATACGCATTTGCTCCTTGGTTCTCAATCATCATCAACCCCCGTCTGCAGCTCTGTAATATTCATATAGAAAAGATCGTCATAGATCTCACACCACCGGCCATCATTTTTTGCAAATGTACTAGGTTGTTCCTAAGGATTCCCTCTAAAAGCATCACCAACAAGGAGGGGCTCAAGAGTGTAGCCATCGCCTCCAAACAGGTCTAATTTTAAGGATAATCCTCGATTGAGATCTATGTACCACCTATAATCCATGTGTCGTCTCTTACACAATGATACTAAAAAATATGTAGAATGGCTACTTATTGAGTTCTGACCCTTGAGCCACTACCAAAAGCTACAAGTAAAATGGATATTTATTGGGTTTTGACCCCAAGGCATCATCCAAACGTTGCAAGACCTGGACAAAGTGAGGCAGGACAAATATAGTTTCAACTTTCAAGCCTCATCAGCAAGGTGTTTGTTGATATTCCCCAACCATGTTGATAATCTTATGGAACATCTGAGACATGGGATGCCATTAAAAATGTGTTTCCATCACTGACTTCCTCAAATTATATCAAGCTAGCATCGTTTATCATCAAGAAGCCAAGCTGGCTTAACGGTCTCAAGCAATTCTAAGATTAATTGGGGGTGCACGAATAGAAGAATGGGTAACAATGGACTCACAGGGAGCCTCAAGTGGCCGGCTCGTTGGTTGGATTTCCAAAAAAAATAAATATACCTCCATCCAAGGAACTTCCTCTGTCATTCTAACTCGATCTTCTCACTAGCTCCATCTATGGTCCAAAAGATTACTCCCTATACCTGGTAATGTCAAAATTGAATCCTACGAGAATATGGTTGACAGACCCTTGGATGGTTATTAGAGATTTCAAGCTATTAAGATTTACACAGAACATACAGGTACTACTATCAGTGCTCATACATTACATTGAGGACTTCAACTAGTCGGTTAAATGTCTTTACCTTGAAGACATCCCTATCAATGGTAGAGTATCAACGTTGGGTGACACTCGATCATTTTTCAAACTTGACAGATGTCGTGTCTCTCAAAATTGGTATTCCCACTTCCCTTTATTTAATGTTACGACCCGTCAAATCCTTGTTCCGACCATGCCACACCAATCCTTCCATCTTGAGAACCTATTCTATTTTGGAAAAATAATATGTCAACGCTACTTTCCTCACCTTATGCACTTCAGAGCATACAATTCCCTCCTATGGCAATGCAGTCGCTAAATTAGCCTTCACAATTCGCAAATCCATCCCATGATCAAAATATGAACCTTCCAACCTTTGGTAACATCATATACCACAAAATTCACCTCCTTAATCATATCCACTTCCCAGACACCAGTAATGAATCTTGGCCTTTATCCCCTTTGAAATTCTTGCTAAAGAAGAAAGTGCATCAAAATTGAAAGAAATGCATCGGTTTGAAACGGTGGAGTGGAGGCAACGCTCAAGAGCAGTGTGGCTCAAAGAATTTGATGGCAACGCTGCCTATTTTTAACCATCTGCGTCATATTCGTCTTATTACTATCAGTGAACACTACTATGATGCCCGAGAAGACATAACCGATGTATTTTACCTTCCACTTTCGTAACTTTTTTGGTATCACACCACCCACTTTCTTTGAGACAAACTAGGATATGATGGACCCTACCACTGATTAGTCTTTCCATGCGCTAAGGTCCCATTTACAAAGTGATAAATTAAAGCAGTGATGTTCTCCTTGATGTGAAAGAATATCTACCTCTTTCTCCTAGCTTTGGAGACTTTAAGTGAGCCTTCGGTTAAGGTCCGGCGCTGAAAGCCCTCTAGATTGAGAGCTATGGGGGCAGGTGAAGATCAAACAAATATGTTAGAAGACAGGGAAAGTTAACAGCTAATCTATCGCCCCTCTCCCGGACTTTTTAAAACACTGGGAAAATTGTCTTACATCGGATCTTCCTTCGTGAACTATCCCTTAAAGATGGCAAAAAGTACTGGTTTTGCTGCTAGGTGAGATAGAAAAGTTTCGAAATTAGACCCCACTCCCTAAGGAAAATGAGCTATAGTGATTTCGCTCATAGGTGAGTTAACACTTGATTGACTCCTTGATGTGATAAGGCTCCAGGATGACCTTATCACATAGCTTGAAGACTTCTCCCATTATAAGATGAATCTATAATGGGTATACTATGCTCATATCATCATCCCTAAATTCAAAGCATACTCTACCGGACACTTGGCCTATTAGGCTTCTTAATGCATCCTTCAGGATCATTATCAAAATCCTCGACAATCACCTCATGCAATGTATTCACCTCCAAATTGACAACACCCAAACGACCTTCATAAGAATATATATTCATCCTTGACAATGTAACCTTTGCTCATGAAATCACTGCTTCCCTTCATCACTCCTCCTGTGATGTGATCCTTCTTAAACAAGATTTTGAGAAAGCCTTTAACTTCATATATTGGAATTTCTTCCTTGAACCATCAAAGCTCATGGCTTCCGTCAAAGATGGCTCTCATGGCTCTTGATTGTCTTGGTTCTGCCACTTTGGTCACTATAATTGGCCCTTAGTTCAAATGCTATTAAGGTTTGAGACAATATGACCCGATATCGCCTTACCTCTACATCCTTGGGATTGATGTCTTCACTCAGATCAAAAATTGGTCCGCTTATTTAGACGTCCTCTCTCAGATAGAACTTCTTTTGTCCTAGCAATCTCGTTAGCCTCCACAATGTTGATGATATCCCTCTTTTTTTTTGGGAGATAGTCCCCCCAACCTCAAGCTTATGATCTTCCCCTTTGAGGCCTTGTCTAGACTCAAATTTAACTTCTATAAGTATGTCATTTATAACCTTAACCCCAATCCCCTAGTTGCAAACATCACGGCAAACACCTATGGTTGCCAAATAGCTTCCTTCCCCTTCACCTACCTTGGCACCATTGACACTATGGATTGATGCATATCATTTTGAAAAGACCATACCCTCTCTAAGGATGGGAAGCCTATTCTAGAAAACTCTATCCTTACTGCATTATCCTTGTATACATGTCATATTACTGTCTCCCCCAATGTGTGATTCAACATGTGGCACATATCCAAAGGGCCTTCTTCTGGAAAGGTAATTATAGCACTTTGGGTGGCTTTCGTCTAGTTAAATACAACCAATGTTGCAAGGAAAAAAGGTAAATTGCAAAAAAAATATCCATATTCCATGCGTAGTTGAAATAATAACCATCAATCTAAGAAACTAGCAAATAACAACAAGAACATTGGGCATTAGTACCCCCTATGCCAATTGAATTAAGGGTAGTTTCTGCTATTTTCATGTATAGTTTCTGCTAATTTCTTTAAGTATCAATTCAACTATGCCTATAGAACAAAGATAGTTTTAAAATTTGCCGGAAAAAAATCAAGGCAAACTATCAAGTAATTACAGAAGCTCATACAAGACGAAGACTCCTTGGGTTGCCCTTGTCAAATTCAACCATTGCAGGAGACTCTTGAACTTCACCTCTATAATATTCTATAATAGTCAGATGCCTAACCCTTTTGAAGAGGAGAAACCACGCCACCACTCAGTTTCTAGTTGGATCACTGGTTTAAGCGTCAGACACATGCAGAGTCCTTGCCCCCAGTTGTTTGCTCTCGCTTCACAACCATCGGTTATGGTTCAGGATCAATTTCATACCACCTCAAGCTCTTGGATAGTACCTTCCGAAGATGCAAAGACCCCTCACTATTACAAGGCTTTCTAAACTCTTCAATCTACTCAACGGCTTCAGATGGTCGGACAGCTCTCATCAGGATAGTAGACACTGCAGTCTACATAGCTCTGGTAATTTCATTATTAAGTTAGTGTATCAACTGTTGGTTCTGCTCCTATCTGTGTTACAGAAGAGTGAAAGCAAATCGTAATTATATAAGAAGAAAAGTAGAGAAATTAGCAACACCGATAACACAAAGTTTTACTTGGTTTGGTAATATGACCTACGTCCACAAATGGTGACATCGATGTTCACAAGGCAAGAATACAAATACATAACGATAAATAGCTAGGATCTGAACCCACAAATAAAATCACAGAAGAAAGCCCTAAGTTTCTTGTACAAGAGGAGAAGAAAGACATTTAAAAACTTGATTATCTAAAATAAAATACAATAAGCCCTTTATATAAAAGATTTCAATAGCATACTGTCTTTAACCAAAAAGGATTAAAACAACCAACTAATCATATATCAATTTATATTTACACCTCCATTGCATGAATAACCACTTGTATGAAATAGAATTTGAGTTACACTTAAATTATTATCTTCTAGATAAAAGGAAATTAACTTGGTCATGAGATGAGGTTTTGTATAGGAGACCAAGAACCATGTTCTATTCAGATTAAAATAGATACATATGCATGACTTCTCCTACATTGGATTAGATTCAATCTTTGGATATGGATCGGATTTGGATATCAAATTCTATGCATCACAACTCATCAAATTTTCACTTTGATACAGATAGATGACAAATTTTTCACCTTAACTCGAACACCATCGAGTAGCTACTAAACAAACACATCTGACGTTACCAATACCTTGCAGGGCTTAACCTTCATTACAAGAAATACCAAGCAAATACAAGCAATGCCAGACTTGCACAAAGGAACGAGTTTGGTCATCATGTCAGCTGGATTGTCTTGAGTACCAATCTTCATCACATTGACGAATCTTCTTTATATTAACATTCAACTCTTGGATGAAGTAATACATAACATCAATATGTTTGGTCCTCTCATGACACATGAATCCCTCGTTAAGTGAATTGCACTTTAACTATCATAGTACATAGTAGTAACTTGTTTATACAAACCAATATCACCGACCAAATCTCTCAACCAAATGCCTTCTTTCACTACTTCAATAACTATCATATACTTAGCATCTATAATGGACAAAGCAATCATCAACTGTTCAGTCACTTTTCAACTAATGGCACAATATGTTATCGTGAATACGTAGAATGTTAAGGACCTCATTTGATCTAAATCACCTATATAATCTGAATATGGGTATCCGATCAAACATAACTATCATCAAACATTCTGACGTACACCAAACCAACATCTGCAATCTGCATTCCCACCAAGATACCAATTATCCACTCCAAAGCCTGCCAATATGTCTTCCCAGGATTACTCATATATCCGCTAACACTGATGGCTTGTAAAATATTCGGATGGGTGTAGACTATAGATACATAATGCTTCCGACGGCACTAGCATAATGTACACTAGATATGTACTTTTTCTCCTTCAAATTGAGGGAAGAGTGTAACTGAAAAACAGATGTATGCGGTAAGTGGAATAGATACGGGTTTTACATTCTTCGTGCCAAACCAACCAGGAACTTTTTAATATAACTCTTTTGAGAGAGGGTTTGCCTAAGTTTCTATCCATATGAATCCCAATACTAAGAATCTGTATAGCTGCACCAAGACAACTCATTAATGTCAAGACATGATCTGACTCAATGATGAGCATGTCATCAACATACAGCAGTAGATATGTAGGTATGTATAAGAACCATCATCGAGCTTACTAAAATAGATTCAATTATCATACAAGCTTTTTTTATATCCATGGCTTACCATAAAAGCGTCAAAACTCTTGTACCATTGACGAAAAGACTCCTTCAAATCATACAGAGATTTCTTCAGCTTGCAAATATAATCTATTTTCTTGAACCATGAACCCTTCTAGCTGCCTCATCAAGTTAACTTATAATATAGAAAAGCATCAAGCTGTTCAAGCTCCAGATCATAACTGTTGACCATATGACGTAGCTCACGGATGGATGTGTGCTTTAAAACTATAGAGAACAATTCATTGGAGTCCACGTCTTTTTTTAATGTAACCTTCCGCGACAAGTAGTGATTTATACCTTGTTTCATCAACCCTTGGAGCTCCTGAATTTTTCTTGAAATCCTCATTGCAACCAACAATCACTATTTTGATAGTTTGACTAGCTCCCAAGTCGGTTTCCTCTGAAGAGTTCTTTTATGACAATAATCAACTGTGCAGATTCCTGACTAGCGATTGCTTTTGAATAACTGGAAGGCTCGTAGATACACCCTATCATGCTTAATACATAAGTTAAGTTACAAGATCTGCATAAACTATAACTCTCACGTGACCTGATCTACTTCCTCTCTCGACCAATAACAATACTATGTTGTTGCAACTCAATTACTGAATTCATGCACATCTCTGATTATGATAAACTGGATTAAGGATCTGATGTTAATTTTCTTCAAACTCAATTTGCTTCCTAACACCATTCTTTTTCTCGGAAGAGACATCAGCTCATTTGGATAAACTATAGATTTCTCATCAAAAGCCATGTCTTTGTTGACCACCAACTTAGGCTTAGGATTGCTAGTTCAAATTTTGTATTCTTCCCCCCGAAGCATAACCAACAAAAATACCTTTCTTTGCCCTTGGGTTAAGCTTTTCATCATTAACATGATAATATGTAAGGTAATCAAATACTCTCAAGATAATGTTATTAGTAGGTTTACTATATCATATCTCGATAAAAGTTTTGTAATCGATTACAATAATTGGAGATTGATTCACTAGATAACTAGATAACAAGCTGTGAATATGATGCGGACGCGCCGGGCCCACAGGAGGCGGACCCGCATGATGGGGGTGGCCCATCGCACGATGCAGTCGTGCGGGACGAGCCACCGGTCGGGTTGGTAACTTACTTCAGGAGGAGGAGCCGTGGGGACACAACTTAACTCGTAGAGGGGGATTTTTGTCTTTCAACATAAATCTGAACTTTTCCCCTTATTTTATATTTTAGGGCTAGCCATCATTTTCTTTTATACTTAATTTTGTGAAGAACATTTAGGCGTCAACTTCGACGATGTTTAGGCTTTAGTCCGTGCATCAAAAGCTAGGAGAGTGTGTCTCCTCTTTAAAGAGATTCATTATCTTATTGTTCTTCGTCGTTCTTCGTCAAAATTCCAATAAAGTTTCTACCTTTTTCATATTTTCCACATATATTCGTTGTTTTACTTGTTTGTGCGAGTAAATCGCATCAAATTGGTATCAGAGCGGTGAGATCTAATGGCGACGGGCACGAGATCGAAGGCAGATTCCGTAGACGAGAAGATTCAAGGGTTGCGCGAAGAAATCAACAAAGAATTGGAGGCCACTAATGAAAGAATCAATGCATGGTTCAAGGACGTCGCTCACACGCAAGAGGATATGCAAGGAGATCTACGAGTGATGAGGGCGGAAATTGGTCAAATCGGCCAATTTTTTCTAACCCTAATGGCGAAAAAAGAGAAGAAGAATGGGAAGAAGATTCAAGGGGATGCCTTAGAGGAGATCCTCGACGATTCCGACCTGGAAATCCAACAACAAAGAGCCCACGAAGCGAAGATGGCAGCCATGTTTTCAGAATCGTCCGGATCATCGACAAGGGGATTCGGGGAGGTCGAGGAGGGGCAGCCAGGTGCGACGCACCCCCTGGAGGGGTCGCCGGCCCCCCAGCAGGGCGGCGGGGGCTTGCGACAGCATGCAGGGCCCCGCACGACCCTGCAGCAGCCGCCGCACTGCCGCGCGGCCCTACAGCAACTGCAGGACAGTCGTGCGGCCCTGCAGCAGCCGCAGGAGGGCCGCGCAGGCTTCCCCCTGTAGAACAGGGGCCAGGGGCCCCTCGTTTGGCCCTTGGAGGCCCCTACCATGTCGGTTGGGGATCGAGGTCTTTTCCAGTGGCAAGGGGCGACTGTGGAGCCCTGGAAGTCTATTGCGGGCTTTCCGGGGCACGGACGAGGCCCAGGTGGGCGCTTTGGAGGTAGAGTTGGGCAACCCCTGCACATGGAGTTTTGGGGGGGGGGCCTAATTGGTTGGGACCAGACGGCAGACCACAGTGGCTTGAGGAGGAGTATGCATGGGAGCAGATTGAACCACCTATGGGTCATGACGACGGGAGAGTGTGACGGTGGTATGTACCACAGGAGAGGAAGGCTGAAGGAGCGACATATGGGGACGTCAATGCTGATCGGAGATTAAAGAAGCTCAAATGTCGGTGTTTGAGGGGCTCGATCCGGATGGATGGATTTACAGAGCGGAGCTGTATTTTCAGGTGATGGGATTCACGGAGGAGGAGGTCTTACATGTCGTGGGCATTTACTTTGAGGAAAAGGCGTTGGCATGGTATCGGTGAAGGATACCCCGGAATCCTTTTTACTCGTGGGCAGAGTTGACGGCATATTTGATGGATCGGTTTCAAGAGACACCGGGAGAAGATTTCTACGAGCAGCTCAGAACTCTTAGAAAGGAGGGAACAGTGCGGGATTTTATCAGGAAGTTTGAGTTACTATCGGGCCGAGTGCATGGAGTCACGAAGGAGATACTCATGGGGAACTTCAAGGGGGGACTAAAGCATTCCATTCGGGCCGAGTTAAGGATGCAGAGCCCCGGGGGCTTAGAGGACCTGATTCGCCTCGCACAGAAGGAGGAGAAGCATGCGGAGGAGCGGTAGATACGATGGGCCTGGGGGGCCCAAATCCCCGCCCAGCACCAGCAGCAGCATAGAGGGCTCCTACAGGGGGTACCGGAGGCCAGAGGAGAGGCTCGTCCAGCGACGTTGGGGAGGCGACCGACAGAGGCAGAGGTGCGGGCGAAGCAGGCGAAAGGACTATGTTTTCTCTTTGACGAGCGGTTTACCCCCGGTCACCGATGTGCGAGTCGCCTGTTGTAGATCACTATAGTACTAGATGAGGAGGGATATGTGGACGATGAGGAGTACGAGTCAGAGGAGGTCGTGGAGGAGAAGTCCCATCTGGATGTAGCAGATGTGTCCCTGAATTTCGTGGCAGGGTTCATCCTGAACCATACCATGAAGCTGTCAGTGCGATTGGACGACACGACGGTGACGGTACTCATAAACAGTGGGGTCACCCACAACTTCATCTCTCGACAGTTGGTAGATCGTCATGGTTTGCAGCTGAGCACTTTGGAGAAGTTTACGGTCCTGTTAGGGACGGGGAGGATGGAGGAGAGCAGTGAGATGTGTAAGGGGTTGTGCTTGACATTGCAGGGTGTGCAGATCATGAAGGATTTCTTACCCCCTAGAGTTGGGCAATATCGATGTGATTTTGGGCGTACAGTGGCTGAAGGGGTTGGGCGAGGTAAAGGTGAATTGGAAGTAGCTCAGGATGGAGTTCCAGGAGGGGGATCGCACAGTGGTTCTGACAGGAGACCCCAGACTTTGTTTCTCCTTAGTGGCTTTCAAAGCCATATCGCGCGCCCTACAGAGGTCAGGAGAGGGATTCTTGGTGGAGTGTCGAGGTATGATGACAGAGGGTGAGGAGCCACAGGAGGAAACCCCAGCCGAGGTGGAGCAGTTGTTAGAGCAGTATCAGGAGGTCTTTCAGGATCCGCAGGATTTACCACCGGTACGGGTGCATGAGCACGCGATAGTGTTGCGTGAAGGGGCGGCACCAGTGAATGTACGGCCATATCGTTATCTGCACGTGCAGAAGGATAAGATCGAGCGGATGGTGCGAGAGATGATGCAGGCAGGGGTGATCCAGCCCAGTGTTAGCACGTTTTCTAGCCCGATGTTATTAGTAAAGAAGAAGGACGGGCGCTGACATTTCTGTGTAGACTATCGAGCACTGAATAAGGAAACTGTCCCCAACAAGTTTCCTATTCCAGTGATCGATGAGTTGTTGGACAAGCATCACGAGACATCGGTCTTTTCGAAGATCGATCTGAGATCGGGGTACCATCAGATACTGATGAGGCCGGAGGATGTGCCGAAGACGGCGTTTCGCACACACGAGGGGCATTACGAGTTCTTGGTCATGTCTTTCGGCTTGACCAATGCTCCCTCGACCTTTCAAGCCTTGATAAACAAGGTGTTCCAGCCATTTTTGAGGAGGTTCATCCTGGTGTTCTTCGACGATATACTCATCTACAGCAGGACTATAGAGGAACACTTGGGACACTTGGAGTTGGCTTTTCAAGAGTTGTTGGCACATCAGATGTATGCAAATCAGAAGAAGTGTTAGGTTTGGGCAAAGGCAGATTGAATATCTGGGGCATGTAGTTTCTGAGCCAGGAGTGGTGGCTGATAGATCGAAGATTGAGGCGATGTTGGACTGGCCACTGCCGACGATGCTGAGGGCGTTACGTGGCTTCCTTGGGCTGACAGGGTACTAAAGAAAGTTCGTGAAGTGGTATAGCACCACAGCATGGCCCCTTACCGAACAGCTGAAGGACAGCTTCAAGTGGGGAGAGGAGGCGACCAAGGCCTTTGATGCCTTGAAGGTAGCAATGTCGACGGCATCGGTCCTAGCTCTACCAGATTTCAGTGTATCATTTGTAATGGAGACGGATGCGTCGAGTTATGGCTTGGGAGCGGTTTTGATGCAGGGGGGACGACCGATTGTGTACTTCAGTCAGGTGCTGTCGTCTAGGGCACGACTGAAGTCAGTATATGAGAGAGAGCTGATGGTGATCGTCCTGTCCATACAGAAATGGCATCCATATCTGTTGGGGAGAGACTTCGTGGTTAGGATGAACCAGAGAAGTCTAAAGTACTTGCTGGAGCAGCGGTTGGTGACGAAGGAGCATCAGCGATGGTTGTCCAAGTTAGTAGGATACCGTTTTGACATTGAGTACAGACCAGGGTTGGAGAATAAGGCGGTGGATGCGTTGTCTTGCAGAGGGAAGGGGGCTAGTTTAAGGGCTCTTTCCTTATCTATATGGATGGATTGGGAGCCAATGCTACAGGAGGCAGAGTCAGACCCAGAGTTGAGACAGATCCGGGAGGCACTGCAGGGAGGAGGAGGACCGAAGGGATACTCATTGGAGGGACGGCGGTTGTTGTACCAGGGGAGGTTGGTGTTGCCGATGACGTCGACCTTCATACCGACACTGTTTCAGGAGTTCCATGGCACGGCGGTGGGGGCCATTCGGGCATGCAGCAGACGTACATGAGGATGGCCAAGGAGGAATTTTGGCCAGGAATGCGGAAGATGGTAGCTCGGTTGGTAGCTGCTTGTGACGTTTGCCAACATCACAAATACATGGACATGGCACCGGCGGGATTGTTACAGCTGTTAGTTTGAGAGGAGGTTACGATGGACTTCATAGATGGGCTTCCATGGTCAGAGCGGTACACAGTGATTTTCGTAGTGGTGGAGGATTATATGAGGGAGAGAGATGGTATGCTGGAGGAATTGCGGAGGTATTTGACGAGGGCACAGCAGGTAATGAAAGCGAAGGCCGACGTGCACCGTCGAAACGTGCAGTTTTGAGAGGGTGATATGGTGTACTTGAAGCTGTGACCCTACCGTCATAGATCGCTAGCTCAGCGAAGAAATGAGAAGCTAGCGGCGTGGTATTATGGGCCATACGAGATTGTGGCCCGGATTGGTCAGGTGGCATACAAACTTAGGTTACCCCCTACGTCGGCGATACACCCAGTCTTTCACGTGTCCCAGCTACGGAGGGTGATTGGTGATCATGTGTCGTCAGCGTTACCGCCCACACTTACCGATGACATGGAGGTGTTGTTGGAACCGCTGGAGGTGAGAGCCGTGCGGGTCGGCAGAGGGAGGTGCTAATACATTGGACTGGCTTACCTGATTGTGACGCTACTTGGGAAGCGTTCGACGTGATGCAGAAACAGTTCCCAGATTTCCACCTTGAGGGCAAGGTTACTCTTCTACGGGCGGGTATTGATGCGGATGCGTCGGGCCCACAGGAGGCGGACCCGCATGATGGGGGAGGCCCATCGCACGATGCGGTCATGCGGGACGAGCCACCGGTCGGGTTGGTGACTTACTTCAGGAGGAGGAGACGTGGGGACACGACTTAACTCGTAAATGGGCATTTTTGTCTTTCAACATAAACCTGAACTTTTCCCCTTATTTTATATTCTAGGGCTAGCAGTCATTTTCCTTTATGCTTAATTTTGTGAAGAACATTTAGTCGTCAACTTCGACGGTGTTCAGGCTTTAGTCCGTGCATCTAAAGCTAGGAGAGAGGGTCTCCTCTTTAAAGAGATCCATTATCTTGTTGTTCTTCGTAGTTCTTCGTCAAAATTCCAATAAAGTTTCCACCTTTTTCATATTTTCCACATATATTCACTGTTTTACTTGTTTGTGCGAGTAAATCGCATCAGAATACCATCTTAACACAAAAGTCCTTTCACATTGTGTTAAATAGCATGCACCTTACTCTCTCCAACAAGAACCTGTTCATCCATTCTGTAATTTCGTTTTGTTGGTAAGTTTCTTTCACCGTGTGATAGCTCAAAATATCCTCTTTCTGACAGAACCCATCAACTTCTTTGAAACAAAACTCTATGTCGCCATCTATTTGAATATGCATAATCTTCTTTACGGTTTGGTTCTTGACCAAAGCTTAAGACTTCATTCTTCTTCTTCAACATATATATCCAAACTATCATGAAATAATCATCAATAAAAGTAAATATATACCTTACACCACCTTTGGAAGAAATTGGAGAAGGCCCAGACATCCGAGTGAATGTAATCCACGATGAAATTCATTCTGTGAGTAGCAATACTGAATCCTTTTCTGCTTGTCAAAGATGCAATGCTCACAAAAATCTAACTGCTCCATCTTATGTCCTTCAAGCAAATTTGTTTGCTTAACATTGTTAATCCCCTCACGCTCATATTCTCAAGATGAGTATACCATAATATGGTCGTGTTGACTCATACTCTCCTGATGATACCGCAAAAACAACGATAACCGTAGTACTTTGAAGAATATATAGATTATTCGTCTGGAGACCTTTTATAATTACCAACATACCTTTGATGACTCAAAAGACTCCACCTTTAAGAATACACCAGTAATCTTTCTTATTTAGTATTTCTAAAGAAATCAAGTTTTTCTTCAAATCTGGCATGTACCGAACCTCTCCAAGAATACTCACCATGCCATCATGCATCATAATTCCGATAGTCACAATGCTGACTATCTTGTAGAATGTAATGTCTCCTGTCAAAATAATTCCACCATTAGCAATCTCATATGTGGTAAACCAACGAAGATGGGGGCACATATTAAAGGAATATTTGTAATCTAGTACTCTGATAGAAAACAATAGTGTTTTGATGGAAGAAATTTAGGGATTTGGGAGAAAGATGTGATTTTTATAAATGAAAACAAAAAAATTCAGGATAACTTGGCCTCAATTCGATAAGAGGACCGCTCTCCTAGCTTTGATTCGAGATAAAGCCTAACTCTCCTAAGATCTACTCTAGTCTACTCCTAATCTTTCTTCTTCTCTTAAATTTCATATATGACTAGCCCTAACCCCTTCTCCACTATATAAAGGACTGATTTGTCCATAATTACAAAAATACCCCCGGCCCAAAATTACAAAATTGCCACTGGTGTGACCACACCTCTATTCCCAATACTACTCTGTCCTCCAAGAACCATCTTATCCTCAAGGTAGTGCATGAATCCGTGGGTGCTCTACTCCAAATGGGGTGCTCGTCCCCTCCTGACTCTTCCTGCGCTACTCCAAATGGGATGCACATCCCCTCCTGACTCTTCCTTTCCAACGACTGTGTCGTCATCTTCTTCGACGATCAATACCTGCAGCGCACGATTCTGACAATGATGTACCGGCCCAAATCTCTTGTCACATCAGAATCATAACCCCTTGACGCGCATGTCCAGGATTTTCTTCTATGTAAGATGTGTGTACTTGATGTCAGTTGGATGCTCGCCGCTCTTCTCATGTATTGTCTGGCACATCATTAGCTGGGGCTTCGGGGTCTCCTCGGCAACGTAAGTGCAGAATGTGTCCCTGTTATTCGCTCCATTGGCCCGCCATTCTGCGATGAGCATATTCTCAACCAACTAGGCCAGCTCCATCGTCTCCATCAATCCACTCGGCCTCTGTAAGCGGTGCTCAGCTCGAATGTCAAACCTGAGTCCATTCATGAAGCTCCCCTCCAACGTCGACTCAAGGATCTCCCTTACCCGGCCCGCAAGCACCTCAAATATTTCCATGTAGTCTCGAACTGTGACATCTTGCCGGAGGGCAAGGAGCTGCTTGTGTAAATCCCCGCCTGGGTGTGTTACAGAAGCGGTCCAACCAGCAATTTTGAACTCCTCTCATGATCGCACTCGTTGTCGTTCTCTCTACAGGTATCAGGACAATACCTTCCCATCTAAGCAGATGCCGACTGCCCACTGTTTCTCCTCCTCAGTCAAGCAATTTACTGCAAAGTATCTCTCTGCACGGTAAACCCACCCATAGAGATCCCCTCCTTCGAAAACTGGCAACTTCAGCTTCTAACCCGGCTCTCGGGACCAAACACCATATGTCTTGCTCTTCCCCTCGGCTGGCCGAAGTGAAACCGTTGATAGGTATCCTACAAAGCTCTTCCTTCACCCCCACAGGCCTCCTCCTGCTTCACCATAGGGAATTTGTCTGGCACCATCGTTCCCCAATCCTCCATCACTCCAAGCAAGATCTCCGCCATCATCGACCAAGCCCCAAGAATCATCATCACGATCATTGTAACCTCTCACGATCATTGTAACCTCTCACGATCATCGTAACCTCTGAAGCGGTCACCGAGTCTCCATGCTTAGCGTCGAGCTCTGGAAACCCCCTACGCATCATAGGATTGATGGGCTCCAAGGAAGGGACCGCCCCGCCCCAGAATGTCACGGCCATGTCGCCAGTCGGAAAGGGGCATGCTTCTTTGATAGATCACCTTCAAAGACCACAACTTTACGTTTCCATTTGTCCTAAGCTTGCTCCTTTATCCTTCTAACTTCGTTGGAGTCTTCATCTTCCCTCAAATCTGGATTTGATGAGCTCTTCTTAGACCTAAGGCTTCCATTCATCTCCTCTAATTTTTTATTAAGATTTTGATGTGTCCATATTTTCTATACTTTTATTGCACATTTTCATAGCACTTTCATTGTCCAATGTTCACTTTTCTATACATTATCGCGATTTTCACGATATATTTGATTCTCGTGGAGATTTGTGGATTTTCAGAAACTTTGGAGCGATTCGGAGCAAATTTGCGACATGGACAGATCCGAGCTAGCCGGAGCATCAATGGCAATGTCCACTAGGTGCTTGACGAGGTGGAGAAGAAAATTGGAGGAGGAAAAAGGAAGAGAAGGAGAAAGAGACCTTAAAGTTCGGATTTCCAATCAGCTCGACCGAGTGGAGTTGTCCAATCGGGCCGAGCAGCTACACCCAAAAGAGGAGCTTCATATGCACCACTCGGAGTCTCAGACCAAGCTGAAAAGCCGCTCGGTCGGCACACTCGACGGCCGCATTGCAATCCCCAACAATTAGCCGTCGAGCGAAGGCGAAGAAGCAGCTCGACCGAGTAGTCAAGCTACTTGACCGAGCTGAATGCACAACAGAACGATGATTTCGAAGCCTTTCCAGCCATCTGCAGCTCGACCGAGCAGACGAGTTACTCAACCGAGTCCAACTGAAGACAAAACGACATTTTTGAGCCTAGCAGTGGCTCCCTGCAGCTCGACCGAGTAGGACATCTACTCGGTCCGAGCTCCCAACTTCCCAGGCCAAGTTCAAGACGAAGGTCACAGCGATGGAGCCCTAGCTCGGACCGAGCGGCGCCACTACTCAACCGAGTAGGGCGCCACAGCCAGATTTTTGTTGGGCCAAGTTGGGCATGGTTCGAAAATTTTGTGGTGTCCACCCCTTTTGTATTTAAACCTATTTTCTACCCTAGATTTAGAGAGCTTGTTTTATTATTCTAGTTTTAGTTTTAGAGAGAGTTTTTGAGCCGTCGTTATTGTTTGGAGACAAAGACTTGGTTTTTATTATTGCGTTTTGCTTTGGAATCTTTGGATCTTAATTTTCTGGAGTTTAGTTCTTCGTCTTTGTTGGTTTGGTAACGATTTCTCGACTCTCTTATTTAGTTTTGATGTCTATTCTTGTGATGTTGACTACTATTGT
Organism: Scilla litardierei; assembly: GCA_030789695.1. Classification (NCBI taxonomy): domain Eukaryota; kingdom Viridiplantae; phylum Streptophyta; class Magnoliopsida; order Asparagales; family Asparagaceae; genus Scilla; species Scilla litardierei. The sequence continues at coordinate 611,963 of CM061135.1, read as the reverse complement.
TATTGATATTGCTTTTGTTGATATTTCTATGAATTGCGAGTAGTCGTTTCTATGGCTAATGGATAAGCCCTATGATCTTAATATTTAGATGTAAAGTTACGATTTTTACGTTGTTTTGGTATAAAAGGACTGTGATTTGGTTGATCTAGCCAAGTTTGTAGAAGATCCTATTTAGGGTTTGTGATCCACAATAGTGGCACATATCCTAGCCATACTATCCTATGAACTTAATTAGGCTCGTTAGTGAATTCAATTAGAGTTCGTGATCTACGATAGTGGCACGCACTTTGATTGTTTTCACCGGCATCCTATATTACTAGTTGATGATCTACGATAGTAGCATCAAGGAACCTCTAACCCGCGACGGTGGCGTAAGTAGAGATTGAGAATAGTTGTCGTTCGTAATACACGGATCGCGTGCAAAGCCATTCACGAGAGTGGGGCTAAGTACGGGATACGCTAGATGAGTGGTACAACGATAGTTGGCCATGAATTCCACCTTCTAGATGCGACAATCTCTCCCTGTAAAACCAATTCAACGTAGAAATTATAACATAGCATCGACATCCGACGATCCTAGTGGTGACTCCTATTGCCTTAGTCTTTATTATATTTTAAGATAAGAAATACTTGTGACAACCCTCAAAAACACTCACAACTGACCTTGTTTCGTGACTTTGAATAAATCCACGACCTTAAATCAACTGCCTCCCTGTGGGATCAATATCTTTCTATATTACAAAGCTTTGACACCGTGCACTTGCGGTACATTTTCGGAGTTAAATCCGAAGCACATCAGATTTCCATAGACAACTTCATTTGATTTGAGTTCTCTCCTCAATCGCTAACATTCGCTCATCCATCAAAGAAAACTTTTCCTCCGTCGATCTCCTGAGCCCCTCAATCTTGTCATTGAGTTTCTCCTCCAAAGCTTCGATCTTTCTTGCTCCTGCCATGATTTTAGAAAATGCTAAGATTTTGGTGGAAGAAATTTAGGGATTTGAGATAAACATATGATTTTTATAGCTGAAAACAAAAATACAAGATAACGTGACCACAATTCGAGATGACAGCTCTCCTAGATTTGATTCGAGATAAAGCTTAACTCTCCCAAGATCTGGATTTCCTCCTCAAAAGAGACGATTTCTCCATTGCCCTTGCCCTTGCCCAAAGGCGTCGTCTTTTACTACAGATCTGTGCCGTTGACTTCATTTTTCTTCTGATGTAGCTTTGTAGCTTCCTTTTCACGTTGAGGGCCGCGATAGATCTTAAAGAGTTCCTTCAGCATGGATTCGATAGACGAACATATTTCCCCCCATCGATTGTTGTCGATCCGCCATCAGGAGTTATGCTCTGATACCAATTAATAGGAAACGTTATGGTTTTGGTGGAAGAAATTTAAGGGTTTGGGAGAAAGATATGCTTTTTATAATGAAAACAAAAAAATACAAGATAACTTGGTCTCAATTTGAAAGGAGGACCGCTCTCCTAGCTTTGATTCGAGATAAAGCCTAACTCTCCCAAGATCTACTTCAGTTTACTCCTAATCTTTCATATTCTTCTCATAAATTCCATATATGACTAGCCCTAACCCATCCTCCAATATATAAAAGACTGATTTGTGCATAATTATAAAAATGTCCCTAAGGCCCAAAATTACAAAATTGCCACTGGTATGGCACACCCCTATTCCCAACACACTCACTCATCAAGTAGGCGAACATGATGAGAAAACTACATCAGCATCTTAAAAATCTTCTTCTACAATGCCAACTGAAGAATTATCATGTGACTTATCCTTTGATTTGCTTTCTTCTTCAGGCAATCAAATTTCATGTATCATTTTTGTTTACAATAATGACACTCAATATTCTTCAAACGAGATTTTATTTTAAAATTCACCTAGACTTGGAATCTTTTACATGCTTCTCTAATCGACCACGTCTATTTCATTGACAAGAGCCCTTTACAACCAAACCTTAAGATAGGACCTCCATGATAGTATTGAAAACATTCTATTGTAACTCGTAAGAGTGAAAAGTAGATCTCACGTCTCAGAAATAGTGTCTTAGGCATAATGCATGGAGTGATGAAATTCGCAAAAAGGAGTAAAGAGCATAATAATATTAAATTATTAATGCTGAATTTTCATCATCAATTTTAGCATTTATATTTTTAATATCTAACAAAATCTAATTCAATTCATCAAAATGGTCTTTCAGCCACGTACCTCCTTTCAAGCGAAGAGTGAACAGACGTTGCTTCAGATATAACATGTTGGTCGACAACTTTGTCATGTACAATGATTCCAATCAAGGTCATAAGCTAACCGCAATTTTCTTATCAACTATCTACATAAGAACTTCATTGGATAAACAAAGTTATATAGTAGCAGCGCTGGATTCTAAGGTTGCTTTCCCCGCATCAGACATCAAATTCGCCATCTTGTTTTTTTCGACAGGCGCTTCTACAAAGTCGTGTTAACAAAGCACCCATTTTGATGTGCCAACGACTTAATCTATTCTTCCCATCAAGATTGTTGATTATGTGCTTCATGGATAGCATGTTTTAACTCAGTCGGAAACATTGCTAACATTCTGATACTAGTTTGTCACAGATAACGAAAGTACGAAAGTAAATTGTACTCACATAAGAAAGAAAAGTAAAAAATAGCAACACGTACGACACACAGATTTATATAGTTTGGTACTATGACCTCCATCTATGGACGGTAACATATTGATGTTCACTATTTCAGAAAAGGAGAATACTTCAAAGTGATAACTCGCTAGGAACAGAACCCACGAATAAAGTCCTAAAAGAAACTTCCAAATTTCGTGTGCAAGAGGAGAAGAAAGACACTTTAGACCTTGATAATTTAAAGCGAATACAATATTACCTTTATATAGAATATTTCTATAGTATATTATCCTCAATTACATAGGACTAAAACAACTAATCTTATACCAATTTGTATTTACACCTCTTGCATGAAGAACCATTTAACCATTTGTATGAAAGAGAATTTGAGTTGAACTCAAATTGTTGTCTTCTAGCCAATAGGAAATTAGCTTGGTCTTGAGAGGATGCTTTGAATAGGATACCAAGGATCCATATTCTATTCGGATTGAAATAGATCCACAAATGTTGTGACTCCTATGCGGGAATGGATTCGAACTTTGCAAACAGATCAAATTCAGATATTGAATTCTATTTACGTCACAACTCAACAATGTGCAACTTCATCCTGTCTATGGAACTCCCATGCACCCATTAAAGTATGCATGCATGCCTAAGCTTTGCTGGATAAACTACTCACCGGTGTCAATCTCATAAACCGATTCTTGGGCAACTCTCATGGACGTAAGTTCTGTTCAACACCCAGCTGAAGCTGAATCCTCTGTTCATATTTTCTTTCCCTACACATTCTCCCTTGATATGTGGGCTCCGCTTAGAGATGCGCATAGCCTCAAGGATTGGCCTGTCAGCAGTATCAGTTGCCGGCCACTGGAATGAAACTCTCACATCTTCACCAACAAGTATCAGTTGCCGGCCCACCTCGCCTCAAAAGCTCGTTCATCAGTATACTGAAATGTGGGAATGCAATCTCCCTATACATAAAGGCTGTAGAGACACTAGCAGCTAAGCATCTCCCTCCCTCCCTCCCTCCCTCCTTGTGTAACTTCTATCCGATTCATGCCTTCTTAACCCTCTATTTACCGTCACCTTCTATTCGTCTTTTCTTCATTTTTTTTCACTCATAATAAATAGAGTGTTTGATTGCCCTTTTCTCAACAAAAAAGAAAGAAAAAACCTATAACATAATATTGTGAATCAACAACAATCCAGAGAAACAAGATGCTTTACAACAGATAATCTTTTGATGCTTGAACATGTTCGCTCTAAGTAAGGCATGTTTTCCATGTCGTAAAACTTAAAGGCAACAAGAATGTAAAGGACATGTCATAGGAATAAAAAATTCTCAGTATAAAGCTTTCTACTTTCCTCCATCGATAGGACCTCTTGTAAAAGTAAACATATAGTATTGTAGAATCTAAGAATAAGATTTTATTGATGAGCATAATAACGCAACCTTGAAATGACAAATGTAGCAAGATTTCCAGATATTTTGTACTGTCACATGCATTATACGGTTAACTATAAGAAATTATTTTAAAATGTATGGATAGAATTTCAACCTGTACAATAAAATTTTCATCATAGACGGCCTTCCTAGATGATATAACTATATGCAGGAATTAAGCCAGCACTGTCTTACATATAATGCAACTATTGCCATCATTCATAAAACTGGAAGGGTCAAATCATTCTCTTACACAGAAAAAAGGATAAAAGAAATCATATTCCACCAGTTGTATGTTCTTTTGTTGTATTTTCAAACATATCAATTATTTCAAACAAAAATTTTAACTCCAGACGAACGATGCTATATCATAAAAATCGGTCGCTACAGAAAAACAAGTTGTATATGTATCATATCTCAGTTGACACTTTATAAATCACATATGGTTCAAATGTAATCTTCATTATTTAAGCTACATCACAGAAATAGAGCACCAAGTTCGTCTAACAAATTTTTGCAGGACATGTACCTGGCTCAAAAGACCACCAAATCTATTTTTCAATGTCATCACTTTTGCCAGACCCTTCTCCAACGTTGATGGGAACTGCAATAATCTTAATGTGTGCCCTGTTGGAGCTGTATCAAACACTATGACCGAGTAATCCATGGTTTGGACTAATCTGCATGACAAATTAATATAAATATATTTCAAAAAAATGCAACCAAGATTATTACAATTTTGCTGGTAGGCAAATTTTCCATGCTACAATCATCTGGAAAAAAGGGTCCAAGAGTAATGCTGCCAAAATGAACTTGGAGTGATGTCAGAAAGCGTTGTCTCCCAAGACACATAATCATAGCTTTTAATACCATGTAGGTCCCAAAATTTTACATTATTTCCAAAATGAAGGAAGTACATAGTTTATTTTTTTTCTTTTCTTTTTGGGTCTTTTTTGGATGGGGATTGGTTGGGGAGGGAGGATAGTTACTCTTAACATCCTCCCCACAATCACAACTCATGTATTTAAATCATACAACTGAATAAAGCAGCTTGTCATATATTTGGAGATGCTAATGATACTACTGCATGATATTAACAACATAATACATAATATCACTGACAGATTTTAGTTAAAACACCAAAGTAACTAGTCACGCCTTCACAAGGATTAATATCCATGTTTGATTTTAGTCTATGTAGTGCTAAATGGCATTTCCTTATCAGACACATACCAATGTTTATTCACATGATCTTTGCTTCTTCGAAGAAGGTTTCCATCTAATGTTTTTACACAGTGCCCAACCTTCTACGTTCTTCAAAATGTATATAACTTTATCCATCGTTCGAACATTATTTTCAACCTATTTATCAGTATAATGAATGACCTCTCAAAAACATACATTTGGCCTGAAATAATTTACTGTATGTGAGTTTTTTCAGGTTGCAAATCAGTTTCAGGCCGAATAAACACAACAGAGGTAAAGAGAAGACAACTTAGCTATTGCAACCCAGCATCATTTTCTAATTTTTGTTGAGATATGGAAAAGGAAAAAAACTCTGCTAGCTGCTGTACATAAAGAAGCGCAGAGAGAAACACATTTTCCTTGTTTGGCTAAGATTGACATCTGAGAATGGATTCACATTCTCTTTTTACATGGCAGAATATGACAAGGAAGGAATGGTTATACATTATAAGGCTTTATCAACAAGTTTAAATATGGATTGCATTCAAATATGACCCGGACCATATTTTTGTACTAACTTCTAAGTAGGCAATCTGGAGATAGGTCTGATTTCAGACAAATAGGAATGAAACCTACATCAGATTCCATTAAGCACCCAAAAATAAGTCATGTCAGTCGGGAAAAAAATCATTGAAAGGATATTACCAAATGTGAAATGTCAGATACACCAGTCTAAAGAAAATAACTAGTTCAGCGACGGATTTCAAGAGGTCTCGCTTAGAGCCTTTGATGAATTTCCAAAAGATCAGGCATAGGAACTTAAGGAAAGGAAAGTAACATATTGGCCTGTTGCGACCCAACCAATATGTTGTCTCATTTTGTAACAGCCCATTCTAATTCCCCTCCCCCTTCTCTTTTTCTCTTGCGCCCACTCAGAAAAGCCCACAATGGCTTTTATTCTTTTCTCCATCTTCTCTCTCTCATATCCGCAGCGACACAGGTCCACCCTGGGGCCTTCAACGCATCTTTCCCCCTCTCTCACCCCCTCACTGTTGAGTATTGATTCCCCGGATTTGGTTTTGATGATGAGCAAACATAAATATCGTGAACTAACTCCGTTGTGAGCGCAGTTATGGAGATCGTCGCCAAACTTCTATGAACATCAAAAGCGACGTCTCGAGACTTCTCAAAGCGCGTGATCGTATGCTTGAAGCTTCGTTGGAGCTCAAGGACCATTATTGAAGTCAAGAGATTCGGATCGAAGCATTTGAAGACGGTTCGTCAAGTTTTATTTATAGTCTTCTAGCTTCGTTTCGTAGATTGTTAAGCCTTGAGTAGGTCTTACGGTTTAATCTTCATAACGCTCATATCTTAAAGCTAGGATCTTATTAGAAGCCCATAGATTCTTTCCCGAAGCTTAACGCTTCTTATCGCGGCTTCTTGTGCATGTTAATTGGTTCAAGAAGAAGAACCAACCGACTAGATGGCAATCTAGTCGGTCGGCAATCCTTCTTGAACCGACTAGAATGCCTTGCCTAATTTCAGCTCATTCACCGTTTACAGTTAGTCGGTCCAAGAAGTTTCACCGACCGACTAGTTGTGAAACTAGTCGGTTAGAAATCCTTCTTAGACCGACTAGTTGTGTGTTCAGTTTTTTAGCATGAGCTACTGTTTATCATTAGTCGGTCTAAGAACGATTGTCGACCGACTAGTTGAGGAACTAGTCGGTTGGAATTTGTTCTCAGACCGACTAGTTCAACTTGTATTCAGCCTATTTGATTTCATCTGTTAGTCGGTCAAAGAACACTCACCGACCGACTAGTTGTGAAACTAGTCGGTTGGCAAGTCTTCTTAGACCGACTAGTTATCTATCTTCTGAACTTCACCTTTTGGCTGTTTTTCAGTTAGTCGGTTCATGTTGAATCACCGACCGACTAGTTGATAAACTAGTCGGTCAGTGATCCTTCTTTGACCGACTAGTCTGCTTCAGAATAGAGCCGTTGGAGCATTAAATACCACGAATGTTGCTCTCTCTTTCATATATCCTATATATACTTGAAGGGCTACTTTCATAGCATTCAAGGCTGATATTCTAGAGGTTTAGAGAAATCAAAGAGGAGCCATTTTCAACTCTATTCCAAAGCTCTCTCTCTTCTCACAAGAATCTCTCCCTCAACTTCTTGAGCCCAAATTCCTCAAGAGAGATTCTCTCCATTGTGAGCCTCTCAAGCTAAGAGCTTGATCCAAAGTCACCAATCTCTCCCTAGCCACATATTGCTGGTTTTCTTGGTAGAGCTAGGGTTTGGTGTCATCTTCTTCCTCAAAATCCTTCTTGCCCTAATATTGGTAAGTATACTCAAGGCATAGGATTTTGTGGTAAGTGTTTCATTATTTCATCTCATTTGTTATTTGAGTTGTAACTCTCGGTTTGTGAGAGTTTGCTTAGTCCCAGGTTGTGGGATTAAGGTTTTGCGTGTTCCCGGGTTGTGGGATACACGGACATCAATTGTAGGTCGATTGCACTTGTGGGGTTTTCCGCAAGTGGGCTAAAGGAAATCTTGGGTTAGTGGTTTTCTAACTCAAGTATCCGGAGAGGATCCGGGTGGTTGGGACGTAGGATCACCGGGAACAAGTCGGGGAGACTTGGGTGGATCCGAGCCCGTTACACACTTTGTTTGCGTTGTTTATTCTTGTTGTTTGTAGTTTATTCCGCATTGTTGTTTGTATGTTTGCACAATAATTAGGAATAACTCTCTTGATTATTTTAAAGTACTATTCATCCCCCTCTAGTACGTGTGCAGTAGCTACGCAGGGCATTACATTTGGTATCAGAGCCAAGTTCATAGCTATGACAAACGACTACAGCGTTTTCAAGAACCGCGAAGGAGCTTCTTCGGTGATGGAAGGACACTCCTCAACTAGGCCTCCCTTCTTCAACGGTACCAATTATCGGTACTGGAAATACCGGATGGAAACGTTCCTCCGGAGCACTTCACTATAGAGAGCCACGATGACGGAGTATGTCGAGCCCACCGAACAAGATTTCGCGAAGTGGACTACCGCGGAGGTCGCCGCGGAGGTAAACAATGCCAAGGCAATGAATGCCTTGCAATGTGCTTTGGAGCCCAAGGACTTCAACAAGATATGCACATGTAAGAGTGCATATCAAATTTGGAACCAACTCCTCATCTTGCACGAAGGGACGAGTACGGTAAAAGACTCTAAACTCGTTGTTGTTAACAAAGAGTTAGAATTATTTCACATGGAACAGGGTGAAAGTATGAAGGAGTACTATGCTCGCTTCGTGGACATATCCAACGAATTGGAAGCTCTTGGGAAGAATTATACCCAAAAGGAGAAAGTCACGAGATTATTGACGGACTTCCTTCTTGTTGGGAAAAGCATACCTTCGCCATCGAGGAAGGTAACGATATGAATAAATACACTGTCGTTCAACTAATGGGTACCTTGTTGTCTTATGAGATACCCAAGGACAGTAAGATCAAGATGCAGGAAAAGATGAAGTCTTACTTGGAGCAAGACGTGCCCAAGAAAAAGGCGATTGCATACAAGGCCGCTCCATCTACATCTACATCTACCGATGATGAAGAATCGGAAGACGAATTGGACATTGAAGCTTTGACCGATTTGGCAAAGAAGTTCGACCGATTCTTCCGAAAGGTAAGTTCAAGAATAATTCTAAATTTAGTTCGACAATGCCTCCGCTCCTGTGTGTTATAAATGCAACAAGCCAGGACACATCAAGCCGGATTGTCCTCTAAACAAACACAAGGAGAAGTGGAAGTCCCCCAAGTACGACAAGTCAAGAAAGTACAAAAAAGGGTACAAGAAAGGACTTGTCGGTTCATTCACCGACTCCGAAGAGGACTCCTCAAGTGGAGAGCCGGATGATGAACAAGTGGAGAAAGCAAACACGTGCTTCATGGCGAGAGAGGACCATGATCAAGAGACCTCTTCCGATGAAAGCGAGGATGAAGGCAATGAGGTAACGATGGATGAACTTAGATTAGCTAACGAACAACTTTGGTCTAAGTTTTCTAAATTGGCAAGTAGATATATTAAGACTAAAAATGAGCTAACTAGTCTTCAAACCTCACATAAGCCTATCATTATCAACAACGACACCGTTGTTGAAGGGTTGAGAAATGAGATCGTAAATCTCAAATCTCAACTTGAGCATGTGCATATTGAGGATTCGGATGAACACGAGATAGCGGATTGGATTTCTCGAAACTCAACTTTGAGTATTGAGAATGAGAATCTCAAGTCTCGTGTTTATGTACTCACATCGCAAGTGTCCACCTTGGATGCTTCTATGCATTCTCTCACCGAGAAGTATGAGTACACATTAGGCCGAATTAATGAATTCAATAAAGGTAAGGGCCATTTGGATAATATCCTAAATGACTCACTTCCGGCCAATCATCACATTGACTTGGGGTGTAAGATGGGAGACTCATCCAAATCGGTCACGACCTTTGTTAGGCCATCTTCCGAAGCCTCAACTAGTGGGAGTAAACACCCCGTGGGTAGTGCATCAACCAATGGTGCTTCCATTAGGTACACACCCCCATTTGGAAAGAAACCCACTTTGGGTGGACCTCCAAAGAAGGGTCATGCTTTCATGTATACCATGCCGCGTAGGAACACACATCCTACTCCACATGTTTGCACGTATGATGATTTTTATGCTCCACATCCACGAGCACGTGCACACCATGTGAGACGCACTCATGCACGTGTTCCTCCACATGCATATGTTCATCCACACTATCATATGAACAATTTTCATCATGTGCCATATGCCTATCCACGACATACATCACGTAGAAATCAACAACATGTGCATGCTCCCAATAGGACTAGGGCTCCCAAGAAATTCACCATTTGGGGCCCAAAGGACACAAGCATGCATGAAAAACAAGCTTATATAAATTTGTATTTCATGAATGTCGTGCATAATGATGATTTCGTTGGGAAGTCTAAGTCCAATTGGACTTGGCTTCCAAAGGTCTAATCTCCTAGGACCCAATGTCCTTGGGTACCATGGAAGGATATTTTTGTCTTCAGGTACTCAACAATAAGAGAAGGAGCAACAAACCTATATCTCGCTCCAAGACTTATGTTTTCTAGGTTCAAGCCCGTGGGAAACCAACCCTACCAACTCCTTGGTTTTGCAAAGTTCTTCATTCAAATGGAGTTGATGGTGCTTTAGTGATGCACCAAAGTAGGGGGAGCTTAATGTTGTAAGTATATTCTTACATTTGGTTTCCATATGTGTTGAATGCATGTAGATGTCTCTTCGGATTTTAGACTATCTCATGCATTTCTTGATGCTAGTTTTGAGCTTTTGTTATAATTCTTATCTTTCGTATGCTCATGGCATTCCATGCTTATTATTGACTCATTTAGTGAGTATCTCTTTTGGAATGCATGCTAATACTATATTTGTGTATGCCATAAATTTTACGAAGTTTCTATTTCTATTTTTTGGCATTACACTGTTGCATGTTATTGATTGCATATTGTTTTAATCACCTTGTCACCTCACTTCGAACATTTCACTTAGATTTGGAATGCTTATTCTTTGTGATTCTTTTCGATCGATGTTGTGACATTTGGTGTTGTATGATGTGTACTTCATGTTGCCATACGTTTCTTGTGCACATTGTATTTTTGTCTCTGATATTGACTTCGTCGCTCGACGATTAAATTTGATTTAATAGAAATTATTTCTATAGAAACATAGAATTGTTTTCCATGCACTAATTTCTTCAAGAATGTTGATATTGGAGAGTATGTTCCATAACTCAATAAGTGAAATTGATTTGAGTTTTGATGATTTCGGCTTTCGATTTTCGACTATGGTCTCATTGACACGCTTTGATTTTATTCGGTATTTTACATTTGATATTTTACATAGATGTCATTTGGACCGTGGTCGTATTCTTAGACTCCCGTGCTTTTATTTGTAGCCATTGTTGTTGTCGTTGATCTCCTCCCGCTCTTTTTGCTAATGCCAAAGGGAGGAGAGAATTAATAACGACGATGTGCTTAATGATAATTCAAAGCATTTTACCGTGAAGCTAATTTGATATGTTAGATTCAGGGGGAGTCAAGATATAAAAATGGATTTAGATCCTAAATTTCGATATTTGAGTTCACATTTTATACTTTCCTCGTCTGCTTGATGTGTATGATCATTATTGAATGCGGAACTAACGTGTCATCAATGCAGGGGGAGTAAGTAAAATTCATTTGAATTATTATTATTGATTATTATTTATGTTAGTTTGTCATCACCAAAAGGGGGGAGAATGTTGAGTATTGATTCCCCGGATTTGGTTTTGATGATGAGCAAACATAAACATCGTGAACTAACTCCGTTGTAAGCGCAGTTATGGAGATCGTCGCCAAACTTCTATGAACATCAAAAGCGACGTCTCGAGACTTCTCAAAGCGCGTGATCGTATGCTTGAAGCTTCGTTGAAGCTCAAGGACCATTATTGAAGTCAAGAGATTCGGATCGAAGCATTTGAAGACGGTTCGTCAAGTTTTATTTATAGTCTTCTAGCTTCGTTTCGTAGATTGTTAAGCCTTGAGTAGGTCTTACGGTTTAATCTTCATAATGCTCATATCTTAGAGCTAGGATCTTATTAGAAGCCCATAGATTCTTTCCCGAATCTTAACGCTTCTTATCGCGGCTTCTTGTGCATGTTAGTTGGTTCAAGAAGAAGAACCAACCGACTAGATGGCAATCTAGTCGGTTGACAATCCTTCTTGAACCGACTAGAATGCCTTGACTAATTTCAGCTCATTCACTGTTTACAGTTAGTCGGTCCAAGAAGTTTCACAGACCGACTAGTTGTGAAACTAGTCGGTTAGGAATCCTTCTTAGACCGACTAGTTGTGTGTTCAGTTTTTCAGCCTGAGCTACTGTTTATCATTAGTCGGTTTAAGAACGATTGTCAACCGACTAGTTGAGAAACTAGTCGGTTGGAATTTGTTCTCAGACCGAATAGTTCAACTTGTATTCAGCCTATTTGATTTCATCTGTTAGTCGGTCAAAGAACACTCACCGACCGACTAGTTGTGAAACTAGTCAGTTGGCAAGTCTTCTTAGACCGACTAGTTATCTATCTTCTGAACTTCACCTTTTGGCTGTTCTTCAGTTAGTCGGTTCATGTTGAATCACCGACCGACTAGTTGATAAACTAGTCGGTCAGTGATCCTTCTTTGACCGACTAGTCTGCTTCAGAATAGAGCCGTTGGAGCATTAAATACCACGAATGTTGCTCTCTCTTTCATATATCCTATATATACTTGAAGGGCTGCTTTCATAGCATTCAAGGCTGATATTCTAGAGGTTTAGAGAAATCAAAGAGGAGCCATTTTCAACTCTATTCCAAAGCTCTCTCTCTTCTCACAAGAATTTCTCCCTCAACTTCTTGAGCCCAAATTCCTCAAGAGAGATTCTCTCCATTATGAGCCTCTCAAGCTAAGAGCTTGATCCAAAGTCACCAATCTCTCCCTAGCCACCTATTGCTGGTTTTCTAGGTAGAGCTAGGGTTTGGTGTCATCTTCTTCCTCAAAATCCGTCTTGCCCTAATATTGGTAAGTATACTCAAGGCATAGGATTTTGTGGTAAGTGTTTCATTATTTCATCTCATTTGTTATTTGAGTTGTAACTCGGTTTGTGAGAGTTTGCTTAGTCCCAGGTTGTGGGATTAAGGTTTTGCGTGTTTCCTGGTTGTGGGATACACGGACATCGATTGTAGGTCGATTGCACTTATGGGTTTTCCGCAAGTGGGCTAAAGGAAATCTTTGGTTAGTGGTTTTCTAACTCAAGTATCCGGAGGGGATCTGGGTGGTTGGGACGTAGGATCACCGGGAACAAGTCGGGGAGACTTGGGTGGATCCGAACCCGTTACACACTTTGTTTGCGTTGTTTATTCTTGTTGTTTGTAGTCTATTCCGCATTGTTGTTTGTATGTTTGCACAATAATTAGGAATAATTCTCTTGATTATTTTAAAGTACTATTCACCCACCTCTAGTACTTGTGCAGTAGCTACGCAGGGCATTACACTCACTTCGTTCGACGAAAGCCCACTCGCGGAGCTTCGATTCGTTCAATCGCGATTCACATCCCCCTCGTTTCACTCGACAAAGCCCGCTAGGGCTCAGGCGTCTCTCTCTCTCTCTCTCTCTCTCTCTCTCTCTCTCTCTCTCTCTCTCTCTCTCTCTCTCTCTCTCTCTCATCACCGTGTGGCCTTCGGTATGGGCTTCGACGCCATCCATCTCATCCATCTGTCCTCGACGACGACTGCAGAGCCTCTCTGTCCTTCTTTGCGGCTCTGCAGAGGCACATCCTCCTCCTTGCTCGACTGTGGCCCTCTGGGGTTGCTTCGGTCAAGGACGATTGCAGAACCTCTTTGTCCTTCTCTGCAGCTCTGCAGAGACACATCCTCCTCCTTGCTGCAATCGTGGCCCTCTGGAGTTGCTTCGGGTGCTATTTAACTCCCTTCTCCCATCCTTCTTGATTACATGCTCTATAAGTATCTCTCTATAATTTTCAAAGCTATCGGCTTGATTTCTGCGGCTCTTATGGTTTGATTTCACGACGATTTCTTCGGATCCGTTGTGGCATTTTATTCTTAATTTTCTTTGGTTCTTCGGCTACGATCAGGTAGACTCTATTCCATATACTTCAATTTCAATTTCGATTTTTGCTTACTGCCTTGTTGTCTCGGGTTGTTGTTGCTTGCGGTTTGGGGTTTCCTTGCCTGAGATGGGTTCGGTTGACTTCCCTTACTGCAGTTTGGGTTTGCTTGTTGTTTTGGGGGTTCAGTGGCCCTCTTGGCTTGCTGCGTGGGGGTTTAGCCTCTTCTTTGTTTACTACCTGGGGTTTTTTGCTTACTGTTGGGTCTGTTGGCTTCTTACTTGTTGTTTGAGTGTTCCTTGCTTGCGATTGGTTGCGGTTGGTTCTTCTGCTTGCTGTTATGTTTGCGGCTGGCTTCTTTTGTTTATTGTTTGGGTTCAGTGGCCTCGTCCTTGCTGTTTTGGGGCTCCTTGCTTGTTGTTGGGTTGTGGCTGGCCCTCATTGCTTGTTGTTAGGTTGCGGCTGGCCCTTCTTACTTGTTATGATTTGTGGCTGGCTTTCTTCGCTTGTTGTTTTGAGTTCTTTGCTTGTTAGGTTTGGTAGCTTCCCTTGCGTGCTATCTTGGGTCTCTGGGTTATTATTGGGCTCGGCTGGTTTCCTCGCTTATTGTTTTGGGTTCCGGTATGGGTTACTTGGAATCTGATTCCTCTGGCCTAGATCCTCTAGAGCCATTATGAGTTTAACTTTCGGGTTTCTTTTATCAAGCAAATTATCGTGTTTCCTTCGTTTCTTGATTCATTGCTCGAACAGTTAATGTGTTAGTTCTTTTAATATCAGTTCACTCTGGAATATCATGATATTGGAAATATCTCTGTTTCACTTCATTTCAATGCCAGATTTATTATTATGCCATTTAATTATCTCTCTGAGCATGCTAGTACTGAAAGTTTGATATTATGTTAAATTGTGTAGTCTATGGGATGTTACTTATGATATCACTATTAAGGAATGACTGGTGGAATTGAGATTGGTTCTGACATGTCTGGTTGGCACATTCAATCATAATCTATGGACCCCCCCTAACTACGCAGTTTACATGATATTAAACTTAGACCACATCACGACACTTAAAATGTTAATTAATTAAGTTAGCTTGACTCATCGGGTTTTGGGGAAACATATGATTGCGAGAATGCGGGAGTGATTGGAGCATGTCCTTTGGCCCCCTGTCTGAGAGGATTTCAATTCCACGATCTACCACGATCATTCACGATTTATCACGATACTTATTCCATGGATAAACATTTGAATGGATCCTGAGTAGTCTGTTACCCGGCCCGGGGTAGCACCCTTGCGGTCTAGGAAGGTCTGCGAGTTACACATCACACTCTCCCTCATAAGTCACGACCTAGAATTGGTTCACTTTAGTGAGTACCACCTTTCAGTAGTTTGTGGACATCCGATAAACATAACATGTTACTTCTTCGTATCGTACCATATAATTGTTGCTCATATCTTCTTTTATGCATCGTTATTTTTTCTGTCATGTGTTTAGATATTGTCTACTCTATTGAGTTGTGGTACGACTTCTGTTGCCCCACTAGGTGACGCACAGGATTGTACGGAGGCGCCTAAGCACGAGGAGTCAGGGCTTCCGGTACATGACATTAAGACGTGAGCTGGTTGCTGGTAAGTATTATATTTACATTCTAGTTGTAGTGTAAATTGTTTTATATTTTCCATGTTCAGTACTGTGTTTCATGTCATGTTTTGACTATTGCATTCTTTCTGCTCTGCTCCACATTGACTTCATTGGCACCTGCAGACCTGCATATAGTTCTTTAAATTGTGACGACACCCGGAGAGCGAGGCGTTACACATTTGCTACTAGTCTGGTTGAGTGATCTGATCGTGGAATGGAATAAGAAATCCTACCAGCATTCAGCTACCACACTGCAAGCACCTTCCATGGCTTAAGGTAAAAGTACAAAATTATGAAAGTAGACAAATAAAGAGATTGACATTGTGAAGTCAAAACAAAGTAGAATGTCAACTTAAGAGATTTTACATAAATAACATAAATCGCTTAAATTACTGAGTAAATATTGTTGATTAATTTAAAGGTGCCTTCAGCTTAAAGGACTGACACAGTAATGTGAAACATACTATGAGAACACAACAAAAACAAGGCATTTGTCCCAAATTTTTATGGTCGGTTACATAAATCCTTCTTTCCATTGGGATATGAGGGCCATCTCCTCTCCCCAGTTAAATCAACACTATCAAATCAACCTTAATTGCATCCACCCAAGTTCGTTTATCTAGTCTTCACTGTTCTTAACTATGATCATGTCACTTACCATTGACAATACACCTATTGGCATTTGCTAACATGCTCAAACCATCTCAACCAATTCACACTCATTCAGTCCACAATTTGGGCAGCCTCTAATCCCTTCGAAATGCAGCCATTTCTTATCATGTTTCTTCCTTATTCGTGTTTGGCCACTCATCCATCTAACCTTTCTAATTTCAGTGCTTCTTGATTGCCCATCATTCTGACCATATACCATTGCATGGAATTTTCCCTTCATTTTAACGATTATTATAAGATCACCATAAAATTCTAGACACACTTCTTTGTTTCAGTCATCACATGTTGATTTTATATATTGTTTTAAAAGGCAGTTTACACAGCCACATAAGTTTATGCGACCGCATACATGGCCGCATATGCTTATTCTTTGTTTGAGAGCGTCCAAATCACATTATGCGCCCGAAATATGTCGTCATTCTCATATTCAAGAACCTAACTAGTATGTGCACATATAACCGCATACGCAAGTGTATATTCGGATGCATAATTAGATAATCATTAATGTTTCAAAAAGAAAAATGACAGGTGCTCTTTTGTCCTAGTCAATTGATTATTTGTTTATATTTTTCTGAGATTTAGTTATTAATAATACCTTATTATGTTGAAAATTTAATATTACTATGAATTCTACGTATATCTTTTATGACACCAATACAATGCCTTATATTGTTTAATATATTTTTAAATGCACATAATACATTTATTACCTTTTTAAAGAGTTTATGATATATTTTTCTTATTTTTTGTGTTTAGGAATTTTAATCTTAAATGTATATATCTATGTATATGTATATTTTATTTATTTATTTATAAAAATTTTATTTTCACATAATCTCGCATAGTCCATATAATCGGTACATAAATCAAGTATGCACCACGTACTGTTGGTACATAAATCAAGTATGCACCACGTACTGTTGGACCTCACGTATAATGTCGTCACCTTTTAGAATACTGATTATATGGAACACTTCTTCCTCAATTTCACTCTATTGCTGAACAAATGATCTGTTAGAGACACATTCCATACTAGGCCTCTAACAATAGCCCAATTGTTAGATACACATCATATACTAGGCCTCTAACCTTGCTAAGAACACATTTCATACTAGGCCCCTAACACTGGGCTCACACCTCAATTGTTAAGCATTAGCTAGAATCTAACCCAAAACCAATTGGTAGTAGGTGGAAAGGCCCTCTAACTTAGTCTTTATGATGTGGGACTAATTGGGATCTTAACATGATCCTAAATCGTGATAATGGACTCTTTATGGCATTTCTTGACTATAAGTTTGTATTATATGCAATTGGCAAAAGCTACCGTCTATAAATTTTTCGTTTGTCTACTAACTTTAAATCCTTTAAATTGAAATGTTTCAAACCACCTTTCTAAGCTAGTACTTATACCATTCCAGCTCTCAATCACTAGTCTTATCTCATTAGCAAATAGCATTCACGATGGGACTTCATCATAAATAGGCACAACAAAGTTAATCCATAACTAATGCAGAGATATAAAGGGCATGTTGCAGATCAAAAAACGAATTAATCTCTTCAATATTTCTCACCCTAATTATTGATCCATCATTGATACCTTTAATAACATTGGTATACATACTAATATTTGGTTTTCAGTTTTTAACTCGTCACACTACCACCTAGTAACCTTACCAAAAAGCTTGTTCTAAATCAATGAAAACTATCTAATATGGTGCACATGATCGGATTTTCTGTGCGGTCAGCATTTTGAGGGGGCAAAACATTTTTTTATTTTTTTATTTTTTTATCACGTTCTACAACTTGTTGGCTACATCCACACCAATTTTCAAGTGAATCCAACACTTTTTGAGCCTCCATCTATGTATTTCAAAAAGATTGTGATGACCGTTTCAGAACTTGAGCGGTGTTATTGAAATGCATGGGAAGGCTCAAAAGTGTTGGATTCACTTAAAAATTAGTGTGGATGTAGCCAACAAATTGTAGAACGTGATGCAAAAAAATAAAAAAATGTTTTTTTCACCCTTAAATTGTTGCACACATCCATATTCCTCATATATATATGGGATTAATGTAGAACAGGTGGCACCTGATCCAATAAATCAGGTGCAAGACATAAAAAGGTGGGGCCCCACGGGTACAAGCCCATGTGGGGCTTGTACTTCCCACCTTTTTGTGTCTTGCCACCTGATCCATTGGATCAGGAGGCAGCTTTTCTACATTAAATCCTATATATATATGAAAATTTTCAATTACAAACATTTCGCACTTAAATTTCGATGCGAAACTATTTTTATTTATTTTAAAAAAAATTCAAAATTTTTTCCTACCTTCACTTCATGTTGTTATACACCCCTAAAAATAAGGGTTGAAAAATAATGTGATTTGGCCTTCGATCAAGACTTTACAAAAAATTCTATTGTTCTGAAACCGTTAAATTTTGTAACGGTTTGATCGGTGCTCAAATCCTCTTAGGGTTCACCCATTATTTTTCCTGGTGTATATAATTGTATGGATTAAACATCAAAAAATTTGAAAAAAACTCTTTAAAAAATTAAAAATGTTTTCGCACAGAGTT
The DNA here is from genome assembly GCA_030789695.1 of Scilla litardierei. Taxonomy (NCBI): domain Eukaryota; kingdom Viridiplantae; phylum Streptophyta; class Magnoliopsida; order Asparagales; family Asparagaceae; genus Scilla; species Scilla litardierei. Next base: position 593,121 of record CM061135.1, on the reverse strand, counting down.
TTCGCACCCGAAAACTACTATATATATCTCTCTCTCTCATATATATATATCTCTCTCTCTCTCTCTCTCTCTCGTGATGCCTCGTTCATCCCTCATTGTTCTGTTCATGAATCATCTTAGTTAATAGTTTTGACAATTAACCCCTGCATAAAATCAAATTGACCATATATTTCTTTTCTTGGTATTAGCTCAAAGTCTCCTTTAGAAGTACAATCACATTGCTCATAACATTAATCTTATGATATCTTAGAACGTTTTAGATATCTCTCTCACTCTTACATATCATCATTGAACTGCCATTCCTCCATTTATTTGGCATTTTCTTAATACTAGCCTTTGTTCACGTGCAACGCACATATGTAGTTTTAACAATTAATAGTATAATAATATCCTTACTGTCAAAATAACAATGACATTTAAAATAATAACAATAATAAAATAATTATATATTTTGAATATAGATCATAGCTTTATACTTAAAGCAATGACCTAATGATAATGTTGACGATGATTCCATTTTAATCAAAGGATTCTTAATTAAATAATCCTTACTAAACAAAGATATTTCACACAAAAGAGAGAAAATCTAAGCAAATAATCGTTCATTAATAGAACTAACTTATGAAAATATTGATTATATTGGCTTCATAATTATTAGCAATTTGCAATCAATTAATTAATCAGAGATTTTTTTAGTAAATAATTCCTTTAATTTAATAGGTTTTCTAATCAATCAAGAAATTTAAAATAATTATTTGATTCTAATCATTCTTAGTTGCAATTAGACTTTTGTTTGATGTATCTTTGAATAAATTAAGAATTTATTATTAATTAATTACAGTAAGGAAATGACATTTATTAATTAGCATCATCATCATAACCTGCATCCCTAAAAAACAGAATCGGCTTCATGGACTCAATAGAAAGAATGTTAGATCCTGATCATATTAGATCGTGATGTCGGATACTTGTTTCTTAATTATAATTGAATTAAAATTTAAAGGTCTTTTTTATGAAATAATTTAACATTAGTTGATCAATCCTAATAATTAAGACTTAGAATTTAAGATATTTTCTTTTTTAATAAAAAAGAAAAAAGAATCAAGGTCTTAAACAATCAAATAGAGAAAAAAATTAAAGAAAAACATTGAAAAAGTTCACTTCAATCCAAAAGAAATAATAGGCAAAGAGAAAAAAAGAAAACCTTCAATTAGAAAGGGTAAAAGAAGTAAAGGAATTAGAAAGGGTAAAAAAGAACGGACAAAAAATAGAAAGGGTAAATTAAGGAAACGAATAAAACGAAAACCAATTGATATTCAAATCTTGATCCAAAAGGAAAAAAGATAGGTCAAAAAGAGAGAGAAAGAAAAGCGGGAAACAAGAGAGCAAGAAATTAGGAAAACTAAAAATTAGAAAGAAATAAAGAGAGAGAGTAAAGGATTAAAAAAAGAAAGGTGAAAATAAAAAAGAAGAATGCATGGAAGCAAGAGAGAAAGTAAAGTTGAAGGAAGAAAAAGAAAGCGAAAAATAAAAAAGTAACGTCAAAGTAAGAAAAGAAAAGTGAAAAGATGCTACTCACAAGGTTAAATCAGGGGCATGAATACCAAGCAATCTAACCACTAGCAACGCAACACATCGCAATTAAGGTTTGTCTAACCAATATATATATATGGGAAAAGGGATCTAGTGTGCCTCTTTAGATGAAATCCAAGGAAGCACCCCCATTTTCCCCTAGTTCGCACTTTTTTGGAAAAAAAAATCATGGGTTTGTTTTTTCATCCCATGGATGATCAACATACCAACTTTCAAGGGATTCCAATACTTTTTGGGCCCCCATCTACCCCTTACAACTTCAACGTCTGAAAACGTGCTGAAAACCATGAAGTTGCAAGGGGTTGATGGAAGCTCAAAAATTATAGGAATCCCTTGAAATTTGGTATGTTGATCGTCTATGAGGTGGACAACAAACCCATGAAAAAAATTCCTTAAAGGGGGAATGGAGGAAAATGGGGGGTGCCTCCTTAAATTTCATCTAAGGATGCACTCAAGATCCATTTTACCCTCTATATATATATAATAATGGGTATCATATGACAATGGAGGATTAGCCTCATATACCACGACACAAAAGTGGTGAAGTACAAACCCCACATGGGCTTCCCCACATGGGCTTGTACTTATTGTATTGTCCATTTTACTTCACCACTTTGTGCCTTAGTATATGAGGCTAAGCCTCCATTGTCATGTGATACCCATTATTCTCATATATATATATATATATATGAACATGTTCTCGTGTGAAAACTTTACACTAGAACAGGATGCGAAGTCTTTTTTAATACTTTTTCAAAATAATTTTCCAATGTTTAATTCATATATACACATTATGGAAATAATGAGTGAACCCTATGAGAATTTGACCCTCAATCAAGAAGTTACAATTTCAACGGTTTCAAAACAATAGAACATTTTCTACTAATACAATCAAGGGGCAAATAGGAAGGATATTCTTGATTTTTGGTACGTTGGTATATTAGCATGTGTATAACATATTCAACATGTTGGATCATTGAAAACCCCCCACAAAACTTTTTTCTAATGCTTTTTGCAGCACATGAAACTTTGCATATATATACATATATATGGGATTATGGATATGAGCTAACAATATAGAAATTGCATGTGATGTTGGCTCAGAAAATCAAAAAAAAATTTTAAAAATTCTAGGTTGTGTGTACCCATTCTAAAACCTAAATCCCTTTAATATGAGTGTACCCTATAGGTATTTGACCCTCAATCCAACCATTGTAAAAATTTCTACTGTTCCGAAATCGTTGAATTTGTAACGGCTAGATCGAGGGTCAAATAGTGTTGGATTCACTTGATTTTTGATATGGTGATCATTCATAATATGTAAAACAAATTTTAAAAATTTTATAAATATAAAAATAATATATATGTACGTCAGCATGGGAAATTTTCGACACTGACAACATATATACACACACACACACATACATATACACAAAACACACACGCACGCACACAAAACACACACCTATAGCAATGTATATAATACAAATCAATTTATTAAAATCAACGGTCGAAATTTATTCAAAAAACCAATGGCCAAGATCTGCTATTGACAAATGAAAATTGACAAACCCGATCAGTTTATAATAGTGTAGATATATAATTCTGTTGAATACCTCATATAAACTTCCAAGCATTTACCCCACCAATCCTAAAGCCCTCTTAATTTCCATTTTCATTAAATTACCCTAATAAACCAAAAAGAATTATAAAGAACACAAGCTAAGCAATCTTTAACCTAATAACATAAGACACGTGTATTACTAAAGAAAAATTAGTGCATGACATATTACAAAGAACCTGATGAGGATTCAATTTGAATTCAAGTTGTGTCTTTCATAGATTTTATTTGAGTGATTTTAGTCTTTTTTTTAGTATTTTTAAGATTTTGAGTATTTTTTAGTTTTTAAGTTATTTTGGTATGTTTAGTCACATGTTGGATGCGTGAGTCAGGTTTTAAGCCTATGTAAATGTCTTAAACTTATTTTATTTTTTAGTGAATAGAATTTGAGAAAATTGATATAACTTTTATGCTTGCTAAAATTAATTTTTTTGTATTGGCAAGCAAGAATGGGCTTAATTGTCTGGGCATGAGGCCCGAAAAATCTCCACGTGAGAATCGTGTGTGTCTGTTACCGTCAGATCTTCGGGATGCGAGGCTTGAAATTTTATCAAGTCTACATATTTTCCCCAAATTCCCCCCTCACAACTTATTTCTCTTTCGTTCTGTATCAAAGCCACAAATTGTTAAAATGATTTAAAATATTACCTGATATACTTAAACGTAAAACAAATTATAATAAAGATTAAAGATACTGATAGGAACTCGAAGGAAATCTGAAATTTTATTAGATATAAACTGAAAATAAAAGGATAGATGATTACAATTGTTCGGGTAATCGCCCTTCCAAGACGCCGATTGATAGAGGACGTCCGCACCCTCCGGTTGGCCGAAGAACTATCTCTTCGATTTCACAAAATAATCAAAATCCACACACCTAGGGCCGGCCAGCCTCCATCCTCGTTTATAATCATCTAACTAAAAGCCTAATTACACTAATAAAATAACACAAAAAGACCCCAAAGGTGGGCCGAATCTATCGTTACACCGCCCCCGAAAAGCACACTGTCCTCAAGGTGGTGCATGAAGTCCATGGCGGTCCTACTCCAAGTGGGAGTCGTCTTCCCCTCCAGCCTCATCATCCTCCACATCCTCGTCATTACCCACTAACATTACCTGGAGCTTACGTACTCTGCAATGATGCACCGGGGTGAACCTCCCGTCGCATCTGAAGCATAGCCCCTTCTGCCGCCTCTCACGCATCCCTGCCTTCGTCATTTTCCGAATCTGTGCTCCGTGTAGTGGCCCACTGCTCTTCTCCTGATTGGCTGAGTTTGTCACTGTCTTGTGTTGTCCCCTAATCGTGGGCTGGCTGTGAGAAGAGGAGCCGTCCCCAATCCCTACAGACCTTTTTGTCTCCATCAGGGGATCCTCCACCATCAGAGCGTACTCCATGGCCTCCATCAAGTCCTGCAGCTTCTGTATGCACACCTCGGTGCGAATGGTAGCCTTCTGCCCCTTCATGAAGGTGCTCTCCATCATCTCGTCGAAAACTCCCCGCACTTGCCCTGATAGTGCCTCAAACTTCTCCATGTGGTCCCTCAATAAGCAGTCCTGCCTGCCTGAGAGAAAGAAGTTTCTCCCGTAAGTTCCCCAGATGAGTGTTGTGAAACCTCTCCACCAATCCCTCCTTGATCTCCTCCCAAGGGCGAAACGGCCACCTCTCATACCTCCACTGGTACCATGCGAGGACCTTTCCATCTAAGCATACTGCTGTCGCCTCTAGCTTCTGATCCTCCGTCATGCGGGAGAACCTAAAACCCCTCTCCGCCCTGTAAATCCATGCAGTTGGATCATCCCCCTCGAATACAGGCATCTTCAACTTCCTCAACATATCCGTCGCGAAGGTCCCCTCGCCCTCCTGCGTGTATGGGCTAATGATAATGTTGCCACCTCTCTTGATGCCGCTCATATCCCCTCTGTGGGCCTCCATCACGATCTCTCTGGCCACCTTGTGGGCCTCCTCCTTGGCCACCATAGTCTCCCCAGCAGGCACCCTCAGTCCCACCACCACGCTCCTCCTCGAAGTCTCTGTAGCCTCCCCTAGTCTCTCCAGGATACCCCTCGTAGGTGCGGGGTGGGTGTCGACGTCTGTCATCATCATACCAGGGGGTCTGGAGGGTCCCGAAACCCTCCTCAATCGTCGTCGTACTCCTGAAAATTTGCAGGATAGAAATCATCGTCGAACGCGCCTGTATGGACGTCGAGTGGCTGAAAACCCTGTCGGGCCCATAACCCCTCGCCATGGGACCGATGTGCCGTGGGAAGCCCTCCTGAGCTCGATGGGGCCCTATCGGCCCTGTCGGCCCCTGTCTGGGCCCCAGCGGCCCTGCCGGTGATTAGCAGGGCCCGCATGGCCCCACTTCTGCTCGTCGGGGCCCGAGCGGCCTGGAACAGGGCCGCCTGGGCCTGTTGGTGACTGTGGTGTCCCACGCGGCCCTGGGGTGGGCCCCGGGGCCCACGCGAGGCTGCCGAGGCCAGCGAGGGCCCGACCGAGGTCGCCAGCCCCTCGCGTATCTTCCGCCACCTCTAATTGGGCCGGCCAACCCCCTATGGAGCTTTTAGGGTCGGCCGGGCCCCTCCTTGTCGTCGTTGGGTCGTGGCGACCTCTTCCATCTACGACTCTTCCTCTTCGTCTTCGAAGTATCGATCGGCGTCAGAAAGCAATCCATCCTTGTAATCCTCCACTTTTTCCTTCCCCTTCTTTAAAGGTGTCACCTTTTTTGAAGGATTAGGGTGTGTGTCGTCGCCATTCAATTTCGCTGAGATCTCCGCAAGTTGAAATATGATCTTCGATAGGGCTTCTCCATGTTGATTTAGGGCTTCTCTTGCTTCGTTAGTTGATCACCATGCATTGTTAGGGGTTTCTTGATGCCTTCGATCTCCCAATTGAATTTTTCCTCCACCGCGTCGATGTAATCTTTGGATCTCATTGCCGTTGCCATGGATCGACGTGGTCTGATACCAATTTGATAGGAACTCGAAAGAAACCTGAAATTTTATTAGATATAAACTGAAAATAAAAGGATAGATGATTACAATTGGAGGGTTAATTGCCCTTCCAAAATGTTGATTGATAGGGGACATCCGCACCCTCCCGTAGACCAAAGAACTATCTCTTCGATTTCATAAAATAATCAAAATTCACACACCTAGGGACGGCCGGCCTCCCTCCTCTTTTATAATCATCTAACTAAAAGTCTAATTACACAAATGCCCCTACACTAATAAAATAACACAAAAAGACCCCAAAGGTGGGCCGGATCTATCAGGTACAAGTTATAATAAATCAATAGCAAATATTCATGCATCGCAAATTTTGGAGTAATTTCAGAATAATTGCAAATCATACAACGCATAATTTAAAAATGAAATTGACAAACTTAGTTTTTCTTCTTTTTTATAATTAAGCTCCCCAAAAGCAAACCCCCTACCCAAAAAAATCGATAATCCCCTTGCCAAATAGTGGTCGGTGTCTCGAGCCCACAACATCCCACATAGGACGCAGTGTCTCATGCCATTGAGCTAACGCTCTATGGCTACAAACAACTAAACTTGCAAGTATAAGAAACATATAGCTTATATTTAGAAAACTATATTAAAATATTACAAAATAGCATTATTATATATATATATATGGTAAAGTGTTCCTAGGGTGACTCCTTAGATTAAATCTAAGGAGTCGCCCCCATTTTCCCCATATCCCACAATTATTTTCGGAATTTTTTTTTCATGGGATTGTTGTTCACAGCATGGATGGTCAACATACCAAATATCTAGTCATTCCAATACTTTTAGAGTCCCCATCAACCCCTTGCAACGTCATGGGTTTTTCAGCACGTTTTCAGACCGTTGAAGTTGTAAGGGGTTGATGGGGGCTCTAAAAGTATTGGAATGGCTAGATATTTGGTATGTTGACCATCCATGATGTGAACAACAACCACATGAAAAATAAAATCCAAAAATAATTTGAAATATGGGGAAAATGAGGGCGACTCCTTAGATTTAATCTAAGGAGTCACCCTAGGAACACTTTACCCATATATATATATATATATATATATATATATACACACCTACATTACTCATTTTCATGCTTTGTCCATATGATATATATATATATATATATATATATAGGGAAATGTGCCTAAGAATGACCTCGGGTAGAGATACCTGAGCACACCCCCGCTGTTCGGGGTTTGTGAGTATTTTTTTTGAAATTTTTTTTTGCAGTAGGTAGATATACTTGTTATGTAGCTCCCCACAAAATTTCAGCTCGATCCGACACCGTTTGAGCCTCCGTTCATCGATTTCAAAAACGTTGCGCAAAACTGTCCAGATTCCTGGACAGTTTTGCGCAACGTTTTTGAAATCGATGAACGGAGGCTCAAACGGTGTCGGATCGAGCTGAAATTTTGTGGGGAGCTACATAACAAGTATATCTACCTACTGCAAAAAAAAATTTCAAAAAAAATACTCACAAACCCCGAACAGCGGGGGTGTGCTCAGGTATCTCTACCCGAGGTCATTCTTAGGTACATTTTTTGCATATATATATATATATATATATAGCAAAAAATGTACCTAAGAACGTGCGCAGGTAGAATTACCTGCGCACGCCCCCTCTGTTCGGTGTTTGTAAGTATTTTTTTTTTGAAATTTTTTTTTGCAGTAGCTAGATATACTTGTTGTGAAGCTCCCCACAAAATTTCAGGTCAATCCGACACCGTTTGAGCCTCCGTTCATCGATTTCAAAAACGTTGCGCAAAACTGTCCAAATTCTGGACAGTTTTGCGCAACGTTTTTGAAATCGATGAACGGAGGCTCAAACGGTGTCGGATTGACCTGAAATTTTGTGGGGAGCTTCATAACAAGTATATCTAGCTACTGCAAAAAAAAATTTCAAAAAAAAATATTTAGAAACCCCGAACAGAGGGGGCGTGCGCAGGTAATTCTACCTGCGCACGTTCTCAGGCACATTTGCCCCATATATATATATATATATATATATATATATATATATATATATATATATATATATATATATATATATATATCATATGGACAAAGCATGAAAATGAGTAATGTAGGTTATCTAAAAATAATAGCACTTAGGAAGACTATCATGAAAAACATACAAAGGGTTCTAAAATAATATAAAAAATTTGGAACATTTATAGATTTTCAATGCATACAGATCTATTAATATGCTACGATATTTAATAAATTTTATGTGATTAACCAACTAGTTTCTCCTCTTACTTATGTAAATTAGATTATTATTTTTAATGTAACATTGTTTCGGTATCAAATACATGGGATTTCCATTGAAACTTGGTGTGAAATTCATCACTAAAATGTTTACCTTATGGTATTAGAAATTTTAATTGTTCAATCCTTTTAACTTTAATACTAAACCTTCAATACTGGAATTTTAGATCCCAGGACTTTACCAGCATCTATATCTTGAAGAGCAATCCTGAGCAGTCATGATCACTCCTGAGCAGTATATACACCTCACCAACATATTTTCATGTTGTCATTGCATTAAGACAAACATGTTAAGCAGTTACCAATATCCTTGCATGGGCTCAGTTTATCATCTTAAATTCTTTCCCTTACGACCTTTGTAGTCATATACAAATTCAACCTCTGGTGACAAACAGTGTTCAGAAAAATTGCATGACATCGATTTGACATCCATAACTTAGCCAGCAACCTCCTAATACAATAATGGTAATTCAAATATGAAGAAATTTACCACTTAAGAAAGTTCCTAATAAATTTATAATGTCATCCTTAAACCTAAGCTATTTTTTAGCGTTGTTTGTTCAGAAAGAGTTGGGGGTTCTGTTAAGCACAAAATTGGTTACCATAGTAATAAGTTACAAGAAATTGCACCCGGATTTAGATAATCTGTCGAGGAGTTGGCTGCTAAAATGAGGGTTTAGGAGAGGAGTTGGCCGCTAAAAATGAGGGTTTAGGATGTCTTTCTTCGGCAGCATTGTAATTCAACCCTTCTATTTATATTGAAACTGTTGACAACCTTCCTACTCTTAAAATTCAAGTAACAAGGATGACCTGTACCGTTTGCTAACAGGCTAGTCAGCTCAGCCATTTTCACCTAATGTTTTTTTATGAATAAGGATTCATAATATTATCATTTATCTCAGCCCTTCACTCTTAGCACATAGCCAAATATTGTCTTAGCGAGCAAATGACATTGAAAAACTATATCAGCACATGGTCAGTAACATCCAAATTAATTCATTATTTCTTAGGCAATTTTTTATTCTAGTTTGGAATGTCTAGCATTTGAAACTTACTATTTATCTGCTAAAGAAATCACAATTAGCTAACCACCAGTAGTTTGACAAAATTACTTAACAAAAAGGACCTCTGCTAAGTTGAATTAAGTTAAACATTCTCTTGGTTGATTCAGCTGGGCAATTGATTGGTTTTGTCTGGTTCAGGTCAGCCCAATTTGATTTGGCTGCTCATGTAGCCTTCCTCGTCTTTTATTTTCATTTAACATGTTTAAAAATCTACTAATCTAAATGATATGCTCAAATGTTGATATAGTATGTACCATGCAGTTGAACAAGGGCCAATCCACGTTGGCTTAAATTCTTGGTTTATCTCTTTGCAAAATACTAATAATGTATCATACTTTCAACATGAATTTATCTTAAAAATCTCTTACATAAGTTCTCTCATGGGTCATAACGGAAGATTCAAAAGATTTGACCCTTCTGTCAGTGATGTTGGGATCCTATGGATGACAAGTAGATAATAGACGGGTGTGATTAGTATCTTTAATAAAACTCAAAATTTCCCCCTCACAATCTACCTAGGTTATCAAATGGAGTTACCCAAATATAACCTAATCAACAAAGATAGCTTGCAATAATAAAGATAAATGTGGAAGCTAAAATCATCACGCAAGCACAATCACAACCAAAGAGACAACGATTTATCCTGGTTCCCCAAACTTGAGTACGTCCAGCAACACGTCAACAATGAGGACCTAATCCACTATATTTCGGGATTACAACACGTCTCAAATGAGACACACGTTCCAAATGGAACAACACGTCTAATGCAATGGACAACACCTCTCACAAAGAGAAAAGAAAGAAATAAAGAATACAACTTACTCGGTTTACCTCCTTTTACATATAGCCTTAGATGAAGCTCTTCTTATGATGAAGTAAATGCTATGGTAATCTCCAAATAATGTTTAAGTGAAGCTTGTTATAGATGGAGGAGTTTTCGCCAAGCGAATTTGGGAGTTGAAAGCTAAGTGGCCAATAGAGAGGTTTTGGTGCTTAAAAGCTTTGAATGAGGAATATGGGTTTTTCTCTATGAAAATCTTATCAATTGATTACTTAATAAATTCTGCACCAACCCCTCTACTTATATCCCCAAAAACTATTTCACATTGTCCCCAAAATACCCCTAAAACGACTAGAAACGGCTATAAACTGAGGGCATATCTAGGTTCAACAGTCGACTGTAGTAGGCAAGACAGTCGGCTGTTTCAACACTAGCAGTTGGCTGTTTCAACACTACAGTCGGTTGTTTTCTCCAGCAGAACACAGCTCAACTCAACCCATTGAAATTAGTTTGAAATTAGTCGACTAAAAATGAAAAGTAGTCGGATACTTCCCTAAAATGTGGGTTTTGAGTTTATGAACGATCCTAAAATGATGTGAGGGTGTTTCTATGTGTATGAGAGATTCATCAAAGACTTTACACACTATCAAGTCTCAAAAGAGGAATTACATCAAAAGAAAAATAAAATTTACAATAAGTTCTTGATGTAAACTCCATCTTCAAGCAATGTCTTGATGGCTTTGAGCTTTAATGTCTTTAATGGCTCCATATCTCCTTGATTCTCTTTGAATTGATCTTTGAAGCACTTTTAATCTACAATACATTCAATGAAATAATTAGCACTAATATGTTGCTCATCGTCAAAACAAGCTAGGGATACTCAATATACAACATTCTCTCCATTTTTGATGATGACAACATATTGCATAAAAATATGAATTTCAATGCAATGCATGAGTGTATGTGTAACACTCATCTTCTCCCCCTTTGGCATTAAGAAATATTCACTCTCCTCATAGATATATGCATATAGGGATCTAATATCCTAAATGTGATACCAAGTGTTGAATAAAAATTATACTACATGTAGAGATAAAATTTACTTACAAAACTTTTGCACAAGCTCCCCATAAATATGTGCACCATTTGCAAATAGAAATTTCTCGCAATTTATGCACCTTCTTGAAATTTACTTGGAGCAAGCTATTAACCTACATCAAATTTGAGAACCTACAAATCAAACATACAATTTGGTCCTCTTTTCTTTTCGAGTCCATGGAATTTGATACAAAAGTATAGAAAATCATACATTTGGGAAACAAAGCCAATTTGGTTTTGAACTCCCATCACACATATACTTATAATCTCACAATAATGCACATCATGCATGAACCTAGAAATATATTCATCTTTCATTTGAAGTTTCCTATATCCAGGAATCCAAACTTGGATGAAGCCATTTCTAGACCTACGAGTCCTAGTGTGATCAATTTTAGGCTTATCATTTTGTGTACCATATCCTAGGCCAAATTTACTATTAGAGTGTCTTTGATAACTAATCAAGTCATCTAATTTCTCTTTGCCCTTGTTGAACTTATCCACATTTTTATACAACTCATCATATGTGGTCTTGGTGGTAGTCAAAAGCTTATCCAAGTCATCTAACCTAGTGTGAAGATCTCTAATCTCTTCACTAAGAACTCTATTTCTAGTAGTCAATTTTAGATTTCCCTCTATTATCTTTTCCACATCTACAAATGGCATGCAATCAAGATGAATCTTTTTAAATTTACTATGCTCCTTAAGCAATGATTCATGTAGAAAGCAACTTCATAAACATAGCATCATCCTCATCAATAACATCATTATCACTACAAGAGGATTCGTATTCGGATTTGGAATTTACCTTATTTTTATCATTAATTCCATGAAGCACATGTAGGCTTTTTCCTTTCTTTCTTCCTTTTCCTTTTCTTCTTCACTCTCACTTGATGAGTCATCAGAAGAAGCATTGGAATCTCGATCACATGCCACAAATGCTTGTTTCTTGGGCTTTGACCATTTTGATTATTATTTGGCTTTACCTTTTCCATTGTCCTTCTTTTGTAATGGACATTCCTTAATGCCATGTCCGGGCATATTGCAACCAAAACAAATAATGTCATGAGATAATCTTTTCTTATTGAAATTTGACTTACGTTTGAGAAAATTCTTGAATTGACTTGTCATGAGGCAAATTTGCTCGTCATCGGATTCTTCCTTCTCCGAGGTAGCTTTTAAAGTGAGGGTCTTCTTCTTCTTGGCTTCCTCTTTGTCATACTTTCGTTGGAGTCGGAATCATATGATGTGAGATTGGCAGTCAAGTCTTCCAACGTCATTTTCGATAAATCGTGTACTTCCTCAATTGCGGATGCCTTTCTTTTCCACTCCAGTGTGAGTGACTCAAGTATCTTGGTCACGTGGTCACTTTGAGTGTAGCTCTTCTCAAGTGCCACGAGTGTGTTGATGATCTCCGTAAATCGGGCATATATCTCCGTGATTGATTCTCCGGTCTTCATCTCAAAATCTTGATACCTACTTATATAAAGAGATGTTTTAGAAATTTCAACTTTATTATTACCTTCATACGTGGCATCAAGAATTTTCCAAACTTCATGAGTGGTGGCGCATGCTACTCGATTGCTCTCCATGTTGTTGAGTGCACAAAATATCGTGTTCATCGCCTTGAAGCTTAACATGTCGTTCTCCTTCTCGGCCTTGGTCCACTCATTTGTTGGCTTTGTTGGTGGCATATAATCATCCTCAATCATTCTCCACATGTCGAACGAAATAGACTTGCAATAGAAGCGAATGCGGTTCTTCCATGTGTTGTAGTTTGTTCCATTAAGCATAGGTGGATGGTTGGTCGATTGTCCCTCAGAGTACCTATCATTGTCAATGCTTATTGACGTCATCATATAACGAAGCTTCGATACCACGTGTTGGGATCATGTGGATGACAAGTAGATACTAGAGGGTGTGATTAGTATCTTTAATAAAACTAAAAATTTCCCTCTAATCTACCTAGGTTATCAAATGGAGTTACCCAAATATAACCTAATCAACAAAGATGGCTTGCAATAATCAAGATAAATGCATAAGCTAAAAACACCACGCAAGAAAAATCACAACGACATAGACAATGATTTATCCTGGTTCCCAAACTTGGGTACGTCCACCAACACGTCCTCAGTGAGGGCCTAATCCATTATATTTCGGGATTACAACACGTCTCAAATGAGACACGCGTTCCAAATGGAACAACACGTCCAATGTAATAGACAACACCTCTCACAACGAGAGAAGAAAGAAATAAATATTACAACTCACTCTTTATACCTCCTTTTACATATAGCCTTAGATAAAGCTCTTCTTGTGATGAAGTGAAGGCTACGGTGATCTCCAAATAATGTTTAAGAGAAGCTTGTTGGAGATGGAGTTTTGGCCAAGTGAATTTGGGAGTTGAAAGCTAAGTGGCCAATGGAGAGGTTTTGGTGCTTAAAAGCTTTGAATGAGGAATGTGGGTTTTTCTCTATGAAAATCTTATCAATTGATTCCTTAATAAATTCTGCACCAACCCCTCTACTTATATCTCCCAAAAACTATTTCACATTGTCCCCAAAATACCCCTGAAAGCAGCTAGAAACGGCTAAAACAGAGGGCATGTCTGGGCTCAACAGTCGACTGTAATAAGCATGACAGTCAGCTATTTCAACACTACCAGTCGACTATCTGGACTACTACTGTCAGCTGTTTTGTCCATCAAAACACAGCTCAACTCAACCCAACCCATTGAAATTAGTCTACTAAAAATGAATAGTTGTAGGCTACTTTCCTAAAATGTGGGTTTTGAGTTTGTGAATGATCCTAAAATGATGGGTGTGCGTTCCTATGTATATAAGAGCTTCATCAAAGACTTTACGCACTATCAAGATATTAATATGATGGGAAGAACCAACATTCTATCAGAAGACAACATCTGTAGCATTTGTTAGATATTGAGTATCCCTAGCTTGGTTTGATGATGAGCAACATATTGGTACTAATTATTTTATTGAGTGTATTGTAGATTAAAAGTACTTCAAAGATCAATTCAATGAGAATCAAGGAGATATGGTGCCATCAAAGACACTGGAGCTCAAAGCCATCAAAACATTGCTTGACGACGGAGTTTACATCAATAACTTTGGTGGTAGGTGTTTGGGTGGATTGGTAAATGGGTTCCGGCCAGTTGGGGTTGAACAGACAAGCCACGAGAAGTAATGGTGGTCTCCATGAAATCCAATGGATGATGCTTATCAAGTGAAAATTGAAGACAAATTAAAGGCCAAAAGAGTTGGCGCAGACCAAAACCAGGACCAATTAGTTACAAAAGCATATGATGCCACCCGTAAACGGGGACTCAAGTTCAGCCATTTTGTAGGTCCCCAAAGCCATGTGTAAAGACTATGCATTAGATTTTGCATTTAAGAAAAGGCATACTTCAACATTTCAGCGAAGCTCACTGCCTCGTCAACTCCAGGAATTGCATTTGTTAACTCTGAAAGAAAGCTTTCAATGCCTTCATCATTCGTCAAATCATCATTTTCTACCTTAGGATCCACCTCCTGTAAAAATAGAAATAGAATAAAAAATGAAACTTAAGATGGTAACCGAGAAGTGAAAGGAATGTCAATATCCAATCGCATATTTAAAAAGAGGCTGCATATAATTTGCATCAAAATCATATTCATATGGGAGATACCAATGTAATGCATTTATTGCTACGGATCCATTATTTCAGTTCGTTTATTGTCTGTTTTTCTATCTACATTCTAGAGAGGAGCTCCCAGGTTTCAAGTTGTTTCTTAAGGATTACGGTATTCATCCAACTAAACCGACGAAGTCGCAGTCCAGTACAAGTCTGATCATAATGTATTATGTATATAGAGAATAGTCAATGCTCAATGTTCAATTTAGTCGTGAGATATTGAAATCAGTAAGCATACTGGTGTTGGGTTGGTTAGATTAGAGTCGCGAATCGCGATGGAAGGAGGAATGAAGGGGGTTTGTATTTTGCAATGTGAAAAATAAAAAGAAAGGGGGAAACAATAATCAAAAATAAAAGTTGTTTAAAAGGAAGGAGAAATAAAGGGGGGTTAGTGATACCATTGCGAATAGGTTAGTGAAACCGTTGACAAGAGTAGGGATCTTGGTGAATCGCTGCTGGAAAGCATCGCTGAGATTATGGGCAGGATCAGTAGAGATAATCAAAACGGATTGTCGAACGGAGGCCAACAGCATGGCGAGGATTGAGCTGCAAGTGGTCTTTCCCACGCCTCCTTTACCCCCCACGAAAACCCACTTCAGATGCTCCTGCTCCAATATGTTTTTCACATTTCCCTCCAGATCAGCAACCATCATCCGATTCTGACTCTCTTCCATATGAATTGAATTGAATCTAATTGAATATATATTACTCTTGCTTGCTCGCTCGATCCTCTGCTAACTCTAGCAACAGCAGCAGAAAGAGGTAGTGCGGCGGCAATTCTGGGCGCCTCGCCTCGCTTTGCTCTGCTATTTACTTGGGGTCCTAATTAGCCACCCTGGAACCGACGACCTTGGATCCCTAATCCCCCGGAGCAACCGCTTTACTTGGTAACAAGTAATAACACGGAAGATGGCAAATTTTCAGAGTAGTCCAAAAATTACAAATATAATTTAAAACGGGTCAATTTTTGCATAAAATCTAAAAATTAAAAATAATTTGTAAATTCGACCCAAAAAAAATGTTTGCCAAAATCGGCCAAGTTTCGTCACGTCAGCGACCAGTGGCTCTGACTGGGTGCCTCTTGATACTGGCAATTCATTTTTCGATTTGGCCGACTTGACAATTACAGTAATTTTTTGCCGCGCTTGGCCAATACAGCCAAATTGTATTGCTGACGTCCAATTGTTATGCGTACATATATGTATACAAATCCAACATCAAAATAAGTGATGGTGATGGTAAGGCCTTTAGTAGTATAGCGAGAGGTCACGGGTTCCACTGTCAAAACCCTCCTTAAGTTTGTTTTTTTAAGTTTTTATGCAAAAATTTGGTTTAAATTAATTTTATGGGTGATGACTCTTCATGCTAGTAGGCTTCATTCTGATATTGTGATGATTGTAGGGATCGTCTAACCCTTGCAATACTAACAACACACACTAGAGGGTGTGTGAATAGTGTAATGGCAATAAAATTGTCCAATTAAAATTTAACTTACAAATGCGGAATTATGAATGCAAGAGGAATTAAAAGGCACACTCAATCCAAACGCAAACACAAAGTTTTACCCGGGTTCCCCAAACTTGGGTACATCCAGCCACACCAATATTCACTATAGTCCCACACAGAGAAGTGAATACAAATCTCACAATGAGATACCCCACATAGAGGATTTATGTCCTACACAAGGACCCAACAAATCTTACACAAGGATCAAGACTCCCACACAGAGAATCACTAACTCCCACTCAGAGAATTAGGGTTAGCCCTACACTAGGACACTAGAACTCCCACAAAGATAGTTAATTCCCACAAAGAGAATTCCATAGTCCCACAAAGAGACAATCTCCCACAAGAGAGAAACTCCCACAAAGAGAGTATCCTAATCCCACAAAGAGAAATAGGAAAACAAATTACACAATGTAAAGTAAATACTCTTACCTATGCCTTGAGATGCTTACTCATGAATGAATGCAAGGCATGGAAGAGGATCTCCAAGTGCTGGAATATGCTTGAGATCACTTGGATGATTTCCCTTGAGCTGGACTTCAATGCATGAAGAGAGATGAATGCTTAATAGAGGGAAATGAGGGAGCTTGAGAGTGGCTTAAAGATCTCTTGAGATTTTCAATAGAATCAAGAGTAATCAAGAATCAATCCAGAAGTTTAAGCAAAGGCAGCACACTCATATATATAGGAATCCTATATCAAGACCAAAAACCCAAAAAAACAGCCAAATAACCAAATCTGCAACGGCTAGAAACTGGGTAAAAACGACAGGAACAGTCGACTATTGATCAAAAGACAGTCGACTGATCAACGGCTAGAAAATATCCAACGGCTATAATCTGAGCCAGGATAGTCGACTGACGAAGTCAATACAGTCGACTGACAAACAGGACAGGCGCCTATAAATCCTTCAGCAGACGACTGCTGCAGGGGATGGATCGAAACAGAGAGCTGCACTCTTTCTCCAATTCTTCGCACAGGCGACTGATGTTAATACTACAGTCAACTGTCAAATAGTCAGGCGACTGTACATTCTACATCAGTCGACTACTGTAAAATATGGAGAGAAGACAGAGAGATGCAGAGATTGCACTTACGCTAGACAGGCGACTGTTGGCCAATTTCCAGGTGACTGTAAATATACATGTGACTGTAAACTGATCGTCAGGCGACTGTGCGTAAAGCTCAAGTTTGAGTCAATTGAAATGTTGACTTGAGCTGTGCATATCAGGCGACTGTAGAATGATCTACAGGTGACTGGAAATCACCCAGTCGGCTGTGTTTCCCTCATCAGGCGACTGACGGAAAGCCAGAGGCTCCAAATGAGTCTTTGGACAGAGTGAACCTATTGGGTTGGATTCTATGATAATCCTAAGGTTCACTAAGATGGTTAAATGCATGTGCATGAATGAGCAAACCATCTAGCAAGGCATTACATTAACCATATACTCAAAAGAGAGAGAAAGCAATAAAGTAAATTACATGGATTACAATGCTTTCTTAAGAATCTAAGTCTTCAATCTTGATGCCTTGATTGCTCTCCATCATCTCCAAGCTTTAGCACACCTTGAGTCCAACCTTTGGCCCTTGTTCACATGATGCCCATCCTTATACCAAGTGATTAGGCTTCAAGAAAGATATCCTTAAAATAAACTGAGAGACTAAAACATGAGATTCATTAGCAATACATAATGTTGTGATCATCAGCAAAATAAGATTGGTATGAAACACCAATACTCAACAATGATTTGTCTGCAGAGTGGAGGTCTCAAGTTCGAGTCTTAGAATTTCCCTTATCCTATTAAATTTAAACCGATTTTTATTTAAAAAATAAAAAACAAACTTAAGCAGTGTTCGAGAGTCGAACTCGTGACCTCTACATATCAACCGTGCACCTCACCACCTAACTACTTAACTACTTATGTTTGCAATTGACTTTGTATAAATGCAATATATGTACTAATTAATATGGGATAAAGATACAGAATCTGTTTTAAATAGAATTATTAAGTCATAAAGATCTATTGTTTCTAGTAAGTTACAGTCATATTCTCATCGAGGGCAGAACACGAAACTTGTAAATATTGAAATTAGTTTTCCAAATCGACCAAGATTGGATCACTAAAGTCGGCATTCTACTCTTTTTAGTGAAAGTGTGCAGATGCTGACAGAATCAGTCACTACTGCATAGATCATTGGTGTAGTCACGGTACAAACAGAATTAGATCGTGGTTTCTAAATGAAAATTGTAAATGACTTCCTAAGCTTCACATATTTTATTTGTGCATTATTTTTGGCATACTAGAAAGAAAATTATGCACGAATGAACTTGCAGCAGAAATCATCTTCCAACAACAACCAATAAAACTAACTAATGTCATTCTAAAACGAAATCATATCTAATTTAGTTCTATTCCTACCTTTGAATGTCCATCTAAGTTCTTTGGCCCTTCTTATCCTTGAAGACACCATCAATTTCCCAAGCTTTCTCTTTCATATCTTAAGCTCCAGTTGTGGTGCCAATTGGAGAATTTGTTAGAGGAGGTGGAGGTGGAGATGGCTGGGCCTGGCGGTTGAGTTAATGGTGCAAGGGTTCGGCTAAGGGGGGAGAAGAAAGATGCTTATGGGTTCTTTGGCTCCTGCATGAGGGAGATGATGGAAGAGAGGATTTGTTTATCCCTTTCCTTTTCTATGTTCTCTTCATTCTTTCCTACGACAACCCCAATCCTCATCATCCTTACATTTAACCTATTCATGCCATGTGTACAGGAGGTGACAAGGGTTAGTTGGGAATTAGTGCGGTAATGACACATCAAGTATGATGTGTTCTCATTAGAAATTTTTAGGGATTCTAATTTCTAATAAATAGAAATACCTCTTCTAATAATACATACACTTTTAAATACAGGTATTTCACTTAAATACTTCAACCACATTAATTCAATAAGTGTTTTAAAATTAGTAAAAATAATTCTGCTATCATAAAAAATTAAGGAAAAATACCCATAATTTACATAAGTACAAATACTTTTAAAATACGTATATTATACTCGTACTCGAAAACACATGGTATTACATGTGTTCTTCTTCGTGTTCTCCCTCGGGTTCTCCCTCGTTTTCAGGGACATCAGAATTAGAGGGATTTTTGGTAGGATCTAGATCGAATGACATTCTATGCTGGAACCCCTTAGCAAATCTAGCACTACATGGAATGATCTGGGTTTCAGATATATGATCAATACCATGATGCTAAAAAATAAGACTCGGAAAATAACCATGATTTAATGCAGATGTCTGAATGTTGACAAAACTATCATAAATCAATTTTGCCCAATTAATCGTAATCCCGGCTAAAAGAGCGTAGACATATTTTGACATGGTCTCAAAAATTTCAGTGAAGCTGTTGGATTTTTGACAAACATTTTAATACAAACTCAACGCTAAGATTCTTACCGTACGCCTTAAAGCCTTTGTAGTATCTACCCATGTAGAACATGTCCCCTATGAATTTAGCATCGTTCATAAGGATTACTCTTAGCAATTTTTACTGGCAAGGTATGGCTAGAATGCTTCTTACTTTTCTAGGTGTCAACGTGATGAGAGTGGTCTTCACTTGGTGACTATTGTTAAGGTATTGGGTCTCACCATATGTGGTTTTGATGATGAAAATGTGCATTTAACATCTTTGAGTGTATGATCTTAAGGATAATCAAATATTGCACTCAAGAGGGTTAGTGATGAGCAAATAAGGCCATTGACCAAATTAAAGTTAGAAAGAATGACGAATGTGTAACGGCCGCTTTCCGACCGTTCGTATTTTTTCGCGTACTTTTCTCTTTCGTACGCGTATTTTTCTTTGACCTTTCTTCTATCCGGAATATGCGTTGTGTTATGTCGTTGTGACCGTTTGGAAGAGTAGTTATTTGTGGGGTTTTTAGTGAACGTCATTTCACGGTTCGTTCTCCCACAAATCAGGTTTGATTGGAGAGACGTCGCAACTTTAGACTTCGACGTCGGACCTTTTTATTTTTAATTCGTTTTCTGTGAACCCAACGCACGATCGACCACCGTACCCTCGAGCCTCTCGTCGTCACGGTCATCCCGATATTTTTTCATAATTTTCGGACACCGTTAGCCCAACTAAACCCACTAATCACTTTCAAGCCCTTTTAGCCCTAATCAAATTTGAAATTCAAACTCTAATCAAATCCTTATGAAATCCTTACGTATCATGAGGAGATTGTTGTAGCTATACTCACCCCTATTTAACCCACTTTGCACACCCTTTCTCTCTCACTCTCTCTCCTAGTCACCCAATATATACCCCTTTTAAAACATGTTTTGGCACAAACTCATCTTTAAAAACATATCAGGCGAAACCCCTAGGTCTCACGCAAACCCATTATCGCCGCCTTCTCTTTGCGTTTGTCGTTCCCCCTCACCGCCGGTGGGAGGTCTCCGGCCACCCCTAGCCTCCGGCAACCCCCCTCTCTTCCTCCTCCTTCCTCTCTCTCCATCCTCCTCTCTTTCTCTCCCTAAAACCTAAACATAGCCCAGATCTGCGCCCGCCGGAAAACGCCCACGCCGCCGCCCCTCCGGCCACCGCCGGTGGCCGTCTCCACCACCATCCGACTCCCCTCAAGCCCGTCTATCACCTGCAATTCTTCTCCCCCTTCCTGTTGAGTATTAGACTTCTCCCTACTTGGTGTTAATGATGAGCAAACATAAATACTTGTGACTAATCCCCTATTTTGCAGTTAATCCATTGCCTAAGCTATTTATGAATATCTTCTAGCAATGGATGAATCTCAAAGTTCATTGAACGCAAATAAAAATGGATTGGGTGATTGTAGATGTTGATTGAAGCTCCATGAAGACTTCAAGCTCATGCGATGGATAGAAGAGAGATTTCATGAATGTAAATTTCTTTTATCTCTTCTAGTATGTAGCTTAGAAGTAGAACTTTGATGGAGCACGTACACACATCTTCAATTCAGTCTTAGGACATCATTAGATCAATTGTCCTTTGACCCCAATTCATTTCTTTGTGATTGTGCTTGGATTGTTTATAACAGTCGACTGCTGAACATTTTACAATCGTCTGTCTCAAAAACAGTCGACTGTGTTTTGTTCTACAGTTGCCCGTTATGCACAAATTTTTGCAATCTAGTTTTGGGCCTTTCTGTTTATTTCGCACAGGCCACTGATGAACGATTCACAGGCGCCTGTCCTAGTGACAGTCGACTGTGTTTTGTAAATCAGTCGCCTATCTATCCTTCTGCCCAAACTTTGTTGATCTGACTTTTTCGACCAGGCGACTACTGTTGAATATTCAGTCGACTGTCCCTTGGATCAGTCGAATGTGTATGCTGCAACAGTCGTCTGTCTGTGAGCCAATTTATTGACTCAGCTCTCTGGAAATTCTCAGGGTATTTGACAGTTGTCTGTATAAGGATTAACAGTCGCCTGTTCTGATTAACAGACGACTGTATTATCCTCATCAGTCGTCTGTCTTGTTATCTTATAGGATTTCCAGATTTCTTCGACTTACTATTCTTTCGACCAGTCGCCTGTAGAAGTATTTACAGTCGCCTGTTGGTTAAACAGTCGATTGTCTTTGCTTCATCAGTCGACTGTCCACGTGGTAAGTTACCGTTATGAATTCTTACCTACCCATGCTGACTGTGCAACAGTCGACTGAGGTTTCTTCAACAATCGACTGTTGCGAGTTCAGTTTCTATCCGTTGAGAATTTTCTCACGGATTCCAAAAGGGTTTTTGCCTAAACTGTTTTGTGGATTTGAGAAACCTATAAATGGGGCTGCTACTGTTCCATTGAGGGGTTACCTAAGCTATTACAAAATCTCTTAAGATTTCTTTTCTAAAGTTTAAAGCTCTCAAATCCAAAGCCCTAAGAATTCCAATCTTTGATCTCTTGCTTTCCAACCTAGAACCAAAGAGTGATCCTCTAGGTATTTGGTGCAGTCAAGAGAAATGGCTTTCTCCTCTCTTCCAAGAGAGTCGTCAACACACATCACACTTCTCCTTCAAATTCTACTTCAAGGCATAGGTGATTGTAAATGTTGCTTTCATATTTCATTACTTTCGTAAATTGAATTTGTTCTCGAGTTGTGAGAGCGGTTTGCTTGCTCCCAAGTTGTGGGAGTCAAGGACATCGATTGTATTCGATTTCAATTGTAGGGTTGCTGCAAGTGGGTTTTAAGGGAACCTCAAGTTAGGGTTCTAACTTGAGTATTCGGAGGTATCCTAGTGGAAGGGACGTAGGATTGCCGGGAACAAGTAGGAAAGTGCCTTGGGTAATCCGAACCCTAGAAACATAATTGTGTTTGCATTTGTTTCTTATTTGGGTTTAATTTTAGTTCCGCACTATATTGTTGGTTAGCATTTTAATTTGGTGTAACTATCATTTTAAATTGCTTAAACACTATTCAACCCCCCTTCTAGTGTTTTCTCCATAGACAGGATCCTCCCTCTTCCCTATCTCCTCTCAAAACACCTCTCAAACACAACAACACCCAGTTTTGACAGATCTGTCCATCGCTGGAAAACACCCACGCCCACCACTCTCCGACAACCTCCGGCGACCACCCCCACCACCATCGGACTCCACTTGACCCCATCTACATACTGCAAGTGTCCTTTGCCCCCTCAGGTCGCCACATCTCTGCGACGATGCAAAACAGTGACCGTTGCACAAATCTGTCCTTTCCGACTTCTCACGGCCAGCCGCCGTCGTGCACAGCCCCCATTGACCTCCTTCAATCCCCGGCAGACCCCTTACTCCTAGGAGTTCACGCACATCGCCGATCTTGTGTGTTTTCCCTCGATGTTGCCACCACCGTGTATATCCGTTGCACTACCCGCAACCGGAGAGATCTCAATGCTTGCTCACTGTTCTCACCTTTTGCTCGCTGTCCAGACGTGTCTCGCTGTGCTACCCGCGGCCGAGACGTTGCTGACGACGCAGATCCATCGCCGTTCAGACCTGACATCCGCTCTATGATCAAACGCCGAAAAGGTTAGCCCCCTAACGCGTAGTAAGAACCCACACCGTAGCAAATCTAAAACATAATATAAAAGTCATCAACGACAACTAAGTTTATATTTTTGCTCCTTTAAAATGTTGTTCAACCTTAGACATCGACGAAAGGACTTGAATATTTGTGCACATAGGATAGTCGTCGATTAGGCGAAACGAACCAAAAAGATGTGACTTTTGACTGTTAGGGTAGTCCCGCTGAACTTAGAAACTTACCATAATAGGATTGATGAAAGACGCGATCTGAAACCGCCGTTGGCTCGTTTCAGACGAGCCATCGCTGACACACCGCTTCGACGAGACGATCCAGACCGACGACTCACTCGCCACCGCAGGCAAGTGTTTCTCACTTGCGTACTTTCGCCCATGTTTAGGCCATCTTTCCTTAAAATGTAAAAGTACGACTAAAGAGAACAGGACGTGAAATGATAGCGTCCGTGACCCCCTTGACAGCTTAGACTTGACGAAGTCTAAGCACAACAATAACAACTGACAACATATGTTCTATCTGTGTGTGCGTGCGTGTGGACCCCCTAGAATAAACAACTCCTTGCTACTTGTCGTGTCATGGTCCCTGTTACAAAGAGCCTGCGGGCGAATAGGGCACTCTCCAAGTTAGAGAGTGATCACTTGTCAAGATCGGAAATGGATAAGCCTGCGGGGGAATAGGGCACTCTCCAAGTTAGAGAGAGTGATCCCTTGTCATGATCGGAAATGGATAAGCCTGCGGGCGAATAGGGCACTCTCCAAGTTAGAGAGAGTGATCCATTGTCACGATTGGTAATGGATAAGCCTGCAGGCGAATAGGGCACTCATCGAGTGAGTGGGTGATCCCTTGTCATGTCTTGTTTTGAGCCCTTGGGTTTGGGGTAGGGTTGAGCGGTCGCACGAGGAGAGGGTCTGGCCGCCCTCAAACCGTAAGGCGTGAACCCTTCGTGACACACACGATACTTCTTGTATTGTCCTGTCATGTACAGTCTAGTCCTGTAGCCAGTAGCACACGCTACGGCTGTTGTCTGTCTCGTTTACTTTCCTGCTCAGTTTTTTACCTTCCGTGTATAATAGTATAACTGTCATGTCATCACAACTGCATGTAATCAACCAGTAAAACGTTGTTAAAAATTGTTTCACACTTGCAGTAGAGTCTAACCCTTCCTTGTAGACTTTACCTGACGTACAGCTCCTTTTCTCTTGGGTGTTGTACGTCAGGTACCGAGCCAGAGTACGTGGACGAGCCAGAGCAACCTGAGGACTTGGAATTGGAGGACGTTGACCTGGAGTACCTTCCTGACAAGGACCAGTCTTAGAGCTACTTTCCTGTTGCGGATCCTCAGAGGTTTTTATTGCTTTCTAGTTCGGGTGCGTATCACCGTTTACTTTCTGCCTGGGTTGGGTGCTCGCACCATTAGTTTACTTTCTGTAGTTTAGCCATGCTGGGCATTACTTTTCTTTTTAGACTCTCGTACTTCTGGATAACTTTTGTGGAATAAAATGAATGCATCTTTCTTTTTGTACTTTCTGTTGTTTCGAAATTTTATAAATGCAAGAACCTGTACTTTAAATGGTATCCCTACAGATGCTTATTGGGCCCGAGCCTCACAGCTCCGGCCCATGCGGACCTTAGTCACGTCTCGTTTCCGTCGTTTTGGGAAGCGGTACGTGACAGAATGCATCAATGGACTTCAATATATTTAGTTAATATTGATGTATTTTTATTTATTTTGTCTTAGATTGTTAAAGCCTTGTAAGAAGCTCATACACACATTAGATCGCTCTACAAATGATTTAAAAATGTTTTAAATGATTTTAAACTTAGTATCATATATTTCAGACAAGTAGCCGGCAAATCCTAACACAGGAGTCCACTAATTTCATGTGGGTTCCTCTATCCCATGAAATAGTCGACTGCAGTTGTCTGAGTAGTCGAGTACTAGCTGAACTTGAACTGCAGTTGACTACCGACAGCTCTAACGGACAGAAAACACAGTTTTGTGATTTACAAAAGGTTGTTTTTCAATCCGTTGGAGGGTGTTTTTGGAATAGTTTTCAAGGATTTTCCACCCATATTTAAGATGAAGTTGCTAAGGCATTTATTATGATTTTAATGAGCAAAAATTAACTTTGAAAAAATATTCTCAAAAGCTCTCGTAAAAGCCTTTAAAGCTCTTTCTTTGGATCAAGTTCTAAAGTTTTCTTACGTCCTGAGCCAAAGTTTTCTTGATCTCAAATGCTTTAAATTTCATCATCTTTGGATACCAACACTATGTCCATCACAGTCTCAACAAGATTCAAAGTAAGGCTATAGGAAAAGTGTGAGTCTTCTTCCAAAAGAGTAAGTGGAAAATCCTCAAAGTGTTGAGGTGGTGAGTTTATTTTCTTGAGAAGAAAGCTGTTGTAAGCTAGAAATCCTGGGAAGAGGCCATTGTACTATTTAAGAAATAGTGGATTGAGCCGAGTGTGACTCGGGTGGCTGGAGTAGGATACGGGAACCAAATATGTCACGCTCCACTTCCCATTCAACCGAGAACGAGGACACGAACGAGCCCGTGATGTGCTTAAAACAAGGCGGAGTACTTTTTTCTTTTCTTTTTTTTTCCTCCTTGGCTTAAACACAATAACACATCTGTGAGGTAAAATGGCATGATCTTGCATGCTTATAAGAAATAATACAGATGACATTATTACAATACCAAAGCGTTTGAAAATAAAGTACAACATAGGCCTAGTATGGCCGAATCAACAAGAACAACAATTACATTATTTCAAATATTTAAAATTGCAGTCACGAAGGTAAACGTCTAGTCTTCTGCGGGTAGGTACTCCACGTAGTCTTCGAGCACTGGCTCGACTTTTGCACCAATGTCTTTAGCGAACTCACTATCGATACCTGACAGAAATTTCGTAAAACAACAAAGTGAAATGTCCGTCAGCGAGGTTTACTCGACAAGATATTCTCCAAAAACCATAACGTTAGGTATTTTAATCAAACAAAGCTGAAAAGACAAGCAATAAGTTTAATAGAAAAGAGTTATGGCAGTTAAGCATTCACAGCAATTTGTAATCTGCAGCAATTTAATCATTTAATAACAATTTGCAATATTATTAGCACCATGTGACAATTTAGCATTTGATAACAAAACTGTAGCAACCTATACGAGAAGAGGTTAGAGCAATATTTAATAACCAATATATTCTAGTGATAAGTCCATGTCAAAGAGTACGATAGATGCCTAACATGCTGTAAGGTCCCTGGCTATGAGGAAAACACTAGAAGGGGGTTGAATAGTGTTTATGCAATTTAAAATGATGATTACACCAAATTAAATTCCTAACCAACAATTAATGCGGAATGAAAATAAACCCTAAAATGAAACAATGCAAACACAATGATGTTTCAAGGGTTCGGATTACCCAGGTCACTTCCCGACTTGTTCCCGGTAATCCTACGTCCCTTTCACCCGGATACCACCGGATACTCAAGTTAGAACCCTAACTTGAGGTTTCCTTTAAACCCACTTGTAGCAACCTTACAAGTGAAATCTAACTACACTCGATGTCCTTAACTCCCACAACATGGGAGCAAGCAAATCACTCTCACAAATCGAGAGTTAATCTAACAACGAAATATATGAAATATTGAAATAACAACACTTACAATCACAAATGCCTTGAAGTAGAACTTGAAGGAGCAAAGTGTGTTGAATTGTTGATGTCTCTCTTGGAAGAGAGGAAATCCATTTCTCTTGACAGCACCAAATGCCTAGAAGATTTCTCTTTGGTTCTAGGTTGAAGAGCACGAGAATGAAAGATAGGAATTCTAGGGCTTTAGGATTTGAGAGCTTGAAGATGAAAGCTCTTGGTTTCAATAGATGAGTGAGTAACCTCTCAATGGAACCATAGAGGCTGCCTTTATAGTTTCCCCAAAAACCCTCAAACTAAAACCCCAAAAACCCCGTTGAAATCCGTGGAGAAAAAGCCAACGGATAGAATCTACACACGCGACAGTCGACTGTTGAACAAAACACAGTCGACTGTTGCACTGTGTCAGATGGTAGGTGAGAATTCAAACGGTAACTTACCACGTGGACAGTCGACTGATGAAGATATGCCAGTCGACTGTATATCCAACAGGCGACTGTAAATCCTGTTGGATCCTGTGGATGGCAAACAACACTAAAAGGGGGATTGAATAGTGTGGTGCAAATAGTAAACTTTTTCGATTGTTAATAAACGTCCTTCTAATGTTGCCTAAGAAACCAAGTAGAGCGATCTACGCTTGGTTCTTAATCAACAAAGTAATCAAAAAAATCACAGAGTAATTTCACAGCAGGTAGTCGACTCCCTATGAACAGTAGTCGACTCCCATAGAATTTGTAAGCACTGTTAAGATAGATAAGATTACAAGCAATAAATATTATATCTTTATTCACTGCGGATAAAAGTAAGTTAATCTTTGCAATAGATGAACAACAATTAGCAAATAATAAAGTAAGAGCGCAGATAAACAAATACAGATAAACAATCGCAGACACACGGATTTTTATCCCGGTTCTCCATAACTTTTGGGTACGTCCAGTCCCCGACCAATCCGGTACGAGATTTTCCACTATCTGCCTTGGCAAATACAAGTACCTAACTCCACTCGTTAGGATTTCCAACGACCTAGTCTTGACCAGGATTTCCAACTGGCAACACCTAGACTTGTCTAGTGTTCCAACAACAACACAATAAATTGATATCCAATTCACCACAATAAATTGATGGAGATTGGTTTTACACCCAGATTCTATAGCCAAATAATAATAGACAAAATTGCGTGTAGTGGCTTGATAGAATGAGATTCTAGATCACACAAAGATACGAATGAATTCTTTGTGATCTAGATCTAATGTTTTTCAAAAAATCCTTTAAACAAAAATTAAGAGAAAAGTAATACGGATTTGAAAAACAGTTAGCCAATAAAATGAGATTATGATCTTTAAAAATAATAACAGAAGTTGCAAGATCACAAATAGAATTGGCTAAAGAGAGAATGAGAGCTTAGAACTTTAGAGCGTTTGCACGAGAGAATTTGAATTCAATAGTTGTTGTAATTTTCTCAATGAAAATGGTCCTCTATTTATAGGAGAAATCCGAGAATTCGAAGTTCAAATTACTTTGACTTTTGTCCCAAAAATCATGGGAGAAAATCGCTCAATGATATTTCAAAATTCAAGTCAAAACGTCAAACTTCAACAGCTGGTAGTCGACTCCCTAGGAGTGGTAGTCGACTCCCAGTGTGTTTCAGGAAATCTTGATTCTCAGCTGGTAGTCGACTCCCTACCTTTGGTAGTCGACTCCCAGAGGAGTTTTTCCTGCGACACGGCTAGTCAAACAAGTACCTAACTCCAGGGTGTGTGGAGTTTCACTACGGAATTTATAAAACGACTAGAGAAAGCTCTCAAAATCATTTTTGAAGATGATTTAAAAGATATTCAAAACATTTAAAAAAGTTTTGTGTGTGTGAGATTGTATATATGATTTGGCTTTAACAATACCCTAAAAAGACACAACACACTCACTGTAGACTAGGACACGTCTTCGGAAGCTTGATCAATTTGATGGAGTAGATGTGAGCTTCACTTGAGCTTCTTGTTCTATTTGAGCTTCATAATTTGATCTTAGCCACGTTCGTCCTTGTCTTTGAGCGTAGATTGCGCTTCTTTGAGTATGAGCAAAGCTTTTCATTTGTCGCATATCCTGCACACTTAATTGTAGTGTAGTTAGTCCACTAAGCTTCATTTGGTGTGTTCATCATCAAAATCACTTGGGGTGGAATTCAATTTCCATCACTCTCCCCCTTTTTGATGATGACACCCAAATGAAAAATGAAGTAAGTTGAAATTTGAAAATACATTAAAGTATACTTACTCCCCCTGCTTAAGCGGTTCTCCCCCTGCATCGAAGCCGTTAGCAAAACAATACAATACATATGATTTCATTTTTGCATTTCATATTTTTCTTCCCCTTGTCATCAACTAAAAAAAATTATTCAACGACATATTAATCATAATATGATTAAGAGGGGAATTTAAGTTCCTATTCTTGCAAGAGAGATGTTAGTTATAAGAGCAACTAATATATTGCATAATTGATAAGTTCATAGTAGCAAGCATCACACGACTAACGTTATTACAGACCATAAGTTTTAAAGACATAGTTTTTGAGAACCATTGTTTGAAAACCATTATTTTTAAGAAGATCTAAGGATGACCGATGTTCTTCTTCAGTTCCTTGATCTCATCAAGGATCATGACAAGCGTGTCCTCTGTCATTTTGTTGCTTTTCACGACGAGCCCCTTAAGGTCGTCCACCTTTTTGTTAAGGTCTTCAAAGCCTTTCTCTTGTGATATCTTTAATTTCCCAATTTTCTTCAGAAGCATCTCTTGAAGTTCAAGAATATACGCCGGTGCTTCTTATTCTTCTTCTTCGCTTCCTTTTTCTTCTTCTCCTTGTTCTTCCTCCTCAGAATCTGAAACAACAATTTTCTTACCTCTCCTGGAGGATGATGATCCTCCTTCAGCTGCAAGTTTTTCTTCGGGAATGTTCTCATCAAGATCATGGTGTAGATTCATTCTTCCAAGTGCATGAACATCAAAAACTCGAGCCGGTTCTAGAATTGAGGTTTCATGATCCAAAGGCACATTATAGCTAATAAACAAGATTGTGAGATAGTGTCCATGAGCTAGGGTGGATGAGGGTCTATCAGAAGAAGCTGAAGCATGAATAGAATCCATGATGACTTTGGCCCAATTGATGCAGATGTTCCCTAACAAAGCATATATACATTTGGCATGTTTCTCAGATAGGATAGAGTGACTTCCGGATTTTTGACTGATGTTGTAGGATAATATATTTGCCAGAATTCTTGCCGGATAGCGAAGATCGCTACAAGGAAGTTTGGTCTGAAAATGCCTTCCTGGCAAATACATTCTCTCTAAAACACTTCCTTCAGTCATTTCTATTTTATCAAGCAATATGCCAGAATATGGAATGCCTAGGGCTTCTCCAAGAGATTTAACGGTAATGGCAAGTTTTGTATCAAGAACTTTGGTGATAAAACGGCTTTTAGCAAGATCATAATCCATATTAGCATAAAACAAGTGCACAAGCCTGGGATAGCAAAGATAAGTGTTTTTAGAGGAAAATAGGTTGGCCAAGTTCTGAAACTCTAGTATGCTATCAATGCCATAGTTTACAACATCATCAAGCTTAACAAATCTTTCATGGAGGATGGGTTTCTTAGAGATTTTAACGAAGTGTTCAAAAGTGATGCTCCTAAACAGATAGGGTAGGATAGTTTCTTTCTCAGAAGCAGATTCAGATGAGGTTTTTCTCTTATTGGAAAATATTCCCTTGAGAGGCATCTAGATAGAGTAAAAACAAGAATTTTACAATACTAGATTAGCAAGAAAATCATGAAGTAAAATGATGAAGTAAAAATCATGGAGTAAAAAAGTTTTTACCTTGAGTAAATTTGAGATAGAGATGAAGTTGGAAGAGCTCCAAGAAACCCAAGCACCAAGATGAAATTTCAAGAGAGAGAGTGGAACGGGGTAGTCGGCTACCCTAGGGTTTCTCTTGAGGGGTTTTTAACATAGGATGAAAGATGGTAAAGAAAGAGGGCCTTATGATCAAGAGATGGTAAAGAAAGAGGGCCTTAGGATCAAGAGATGGATGGTTAGGATAGAGTTTTAGCTTATTGTGTATAAGTTGCCTTTGTTGACATGAACCCATTAACTCTATAGAACCCGATAGGAGTTAGTCAAAAAACATTAAAAAAAAACAAACCCAGAAATCCGCATACGCACTGGTAGTCGACTCCCTCATGTAGGTAGTCGACTCACTACTGGGTTGAGTCGTTTTCTCATCCCGAGGGGGTTTTGATCCAGGTTCGAGTGCGTTTTTTGAACACGAAATGTTTTAAAAGTATAACACAAATATATAAGATCATATAAAGAGAAAAAATATTTATTTAAATAAATTTAATCATATATATTTAGAGAGAAAAAATGAGTCGCACAAAAAAGCTTTTGATGTTGATCCTTTACAAAGCGTTGGATCTAGTTTTCTTCCTTTCATTTCTTTGGAGTACCTGAAAAAATATAAACGTTTATAGTACTCTTTGGCTTTTGAGTCCGATGAGTTAGTCTTTAGGAAGCCAATCTCAGTATGGTTTAGTTCCTTCATGAACAACATATTTATAATTTTTGTTTAAATGAATTTGTTGAACAAAGTCTGTAGCGTACCTTTTCTTTCGTTGATCGGACAATTCCTTTGGTATCCAGATGCTCAAAAAATTATCGTTAGAATGATGCATCCTAGTATGCTTAACCCGTTTCTTGGTATGATGTGAATCATAACCGAGTCTGGTTTTGCTAGAAGAGGCTTTTTGATCATTTATTATGCTATCTAGCTTCCCTTTTCCTTTGTTGAAATTATCAATAATTTTGATCGTAGCGTCGTATTTTTCTTTGACAGATACGAGAAGATTATTCAGATTCTCAACCTTTTCATTTACCAATGAAATATCTTTTTGCAAGAAATCATTCTTTCTTTAAGGAGACTATTTTCTTTAATGATTTCTTCTTTTTCTTTAGTATCCTTTTTAATATTTCTAAGCGTTCTTCTATGTTCTTTTATGAGCTTTTCATGCATTTTGCATAGCTCCTTATATGCTCCCCTATAATCCATGTCTTCATCATCACTTGATGACGAATCATTGTCGCTAGATGAATCATGATGCGAGCTTACCTTGGAGGATGTGGATGCTATGAAGCACATGTGTGTTGTTTCTCTTCTTTCATCGTTATCTTCTGCTGAGGATTCATCGGATGAGGAATCGTCGCTCTGGTCGAAGGCTGCGTAAGTTTCCTTCTTTGGTCGTCGGAATTTGTTTCTTCCATTGTTTCGCTTTTCATTATTGTCTCTGTTCTTCCCACGATCTCTGGAATCACGATTGTTTCTCTCCAATGGACAGTCTCTCTTGACGTGTCCTGGTTTATTGCAACCAAAATAAATAATACCGTTAGTGGGTCTAAAAGATCGTTTTCCATACTTACTTGTGATGAACTGTTTGAAGTTCTTTGAGATGAATGCGATATGGTCTTCTTTGTCCGTGTAATCGGAATCTTCTTCTTGGGCTTTGAACGCGAGATTCTTCTTCTTTGGTTTTTCTTCGATCTTCTTATCTTCTTCAAGTTTAATCTCATATGCCATGAGATTTCCCATTAGTTCTTCGATGGTGAGGTCTTTTACGTTATGAGCTTCTCGAATGGCAGTTGTCTTTCCCTTCCACTCAGGTCGAAGGATCTTAGTATCTTCATTACCAGCTCATATTCGGAAAGTTTCTTTTCTAATCCTGTAAGCTCATTTGTAATATTAGTAAAACGAGTATTCACATCGGTGATACTCTCTCCTTCTTCCATTTTAAAAGATTCAAATTTTGAATGTAAAACATTTATGCGAGATTCTTTTACCTTTTCGGTTCCTTCGTGACTTACCTGAAGAGTGTGCCATATTTGGTGTGCTGTCTCACATTGGGAGACATGATTGAACACATGTCCTGTTACGGTGCAAAATAGTGCATTCATTGCTTTTGCATTGAGATTAGCTCTCTTTTTGTCGTCGACAGACCATTACCCAAACTCAACGTCAGTAGGTGCGATGTACGGGACTTTAGTAACGGTCCAAGCTTCAATGTCTAATGACTCTATGTGAGTCTTCATTCGAATCTTCCAGCTAGCGTAGTTGGTTCCATTGAACAGTGGTGGTCGCATGGTATTCAGTCATTCAGAGTGGAAAGATGTTGACGCCATCACCTTTGTAGCCTCGCTATGATACCAAGTTTTGGATCCTGTGGATGGCAAACAACACTAGAAGGGGGGTTGAATAGTGTTGTGCAAATAGTAAACATTTTCGATTATTAATAAACGTCCTTCTAATGTTGCCTAAGAAAGCAAGTAGAGCGATCTACGCTTGGTTCTTAATCAACAAAGTAATCAAATAAATCACAGAGTAATTTCACAGCAGGTAGTCAACTCCCTATAAACAGTAGTCGAGTCCCAGAGAATTTGTAAGCACAGTTAAGATAGATAAGATTACAAGCAATAAATATTATATCTTTATTCACTGCGGATAAAAGTAAGTTAATCTTTGCAATAGATGAACAACAATTAGCAAATAATAAAGTAAGAGCAAAGATAAACAAACACAGATAAACAATCGCAGACACACGGATTTTTATCCTGATTCCCCACAACTTTTGGGTACGTCCAGTCCCCGACCAATCTGGTACGAGATTTTCCACTATCTTCCTTGGCAAATACAAGTACCTAACTCACTCGTTAGGATTTCCAACGACCTAGTCTTGACCAGGATTTCCAACTGGCAACACCTAGACTTGTCTAGTGTTCCAACAACAACACAATAAATTGATATCCAATTCACCACAATAAATTGATGGAGATTGGTTTTACACCCAGATTCTATAGCCAAATAATAATAGACAAAATTGCGTGTAGTGGCTTGATAGAATGAGATTCTAGATCACACAAAGATACGAATGAATTCTTTGTGATCTAGATCTAATGTTTTTCAAAAAATCCTTTAAACAAAAATCAAGAGAAAAGTAATACGGATTTGAAAAACAGTTAGCCAATAAAACGAGATTATGATCTTTAAAAATAATAAAAGAATTTACAAGATCACAAATAAAATAGGATGGGCTAAAGAGAGAATGAGAACTTAAAACTTTAGAGCGTTTGCACGAGAGAATTTGAATTCAATAGTTGTTGTAATTTTCTCAATAAAAATGGTCCTCTATTTATAGGAGAAATCTGAGAATTCGAAATTCAAATTACTTTGACTTTTGTCCCAAAAATCATGGGAGAAAATCGCTCAACGATATTTCAAAATTCAAGTCAAAACGTCAAACGTCGACAGTTGGTAGTCGACTCACTAAGAGTGGTAGTCGACTCCCAGTGTGTTTCAGGAAATCTTGATTCTCAGCTGGTAGTCGACTCCCTACCTTTGGTAGTCGACTCCCAGAGGAGTTTTTCCTGCGACACAGCTAGTCAAACAAGTAGCTAACTCCAGGGTGTGTGGAGTTTCACTACGGAATTTATAAAACAACTAGAGAAAGTTCTCAAAATCATTTTTGAAGATGATTTAAAAGATATTCAAAACATTTAAAAATCGTTTTGTGTGTGTGAGATTGTCTATATGATTTGGCTTTAACAATACCCTAAAAAGACACAACCCACTCACTATAGATTAGGACACGTCTTCGAAAGCTTGATCAATTTGATGGAGTAGATGTGAGCTTCACTTGAGCTTCTTGTTCTATTTGAGCTTCATCATTTGATCTTAGCCACGTTCCTCCTTGTCTTTGAGCGTAGATTGCGCTTCTTTGAGTATGAGCAAAGCTTTTCATTTGTCGCATGTCCTACACACTTAATTGTAATGTAGTTAGTCCACTAAGCTTCATTTGGTGTGCTCATCATCAAAATCACTTGGGGTGGAATTCAATTTCCATCAAATCCTTCTACAGGCGATTAACAGCACTAATGGTAAGCTGAGAAAATCTCAGAAAATATTGGGAATACAGGACATGCGACTGATGTAGAATACACAGGTGCATGTGCCATGGGCAGGCGACTGTGAAACCAACATCAGTCGACTGTCACAAATCCTGACATTTTCCAGAGAGTTGAGTATGCAGAGAAGCTTACAGACAGACGACTGTTGAAGCATTGACAGTCGGATGTTCCATGGACAGTCGACTGTAAATACAACATCAGTCGACTGACACTAAAACATGAGATATTCAATAGAGCAAGTTCTGCAGAAGGCTCATGGACAGGTGACTGTTGAATCATTGACAAACGACTGTGCCTTGGACATGCGAATGTAAATGCAGCATCAGTCGACTGGATAGTTGAAATGGAATGATCTTTGGGCTGAAAATAGACAGGCGACTGATTAACAAATCACAGTCGGCTGTCTCTTGGACAGGCGCCTGTAAAATGTACAGCAGTCGCCTGAAAGAGTTAATGCTTAGAAAGCCCAAAAATCAACTGATTAGGTATGTGCATAACATGCGACTATAGAAAAAACACAGTCGACTGTTTTTAGACAGGCGAATGTAAATCGTTCAGCAATCGACTGTTGAAATCACAACATGCACATTCATGAGAAATATGAATTGGAGTCTAAGGAAAAGTGATCTAATGATTTCCTAAGACTGAAAAGAAGATGTGTGTGTGCTCCAACATAGTTCTACTTCTAAGCTACATACTAGAAGAGAAAAAGAAGATTACATTATGTTGAACTCTCTCTTCTATCCAAAGTATGAGCTTGAAGTCTTCTAGGAGCTTCAATCACCATCTTTGATCATCCAATCCACTTTTCTTGCTTTCATTGATCTTTGAGTGACATCCATTGCTAATTGATCTTCATGATATGCTTAGGCAAGGGATTAACTGCAAATAGGGGATTGGTCACAAGTATTTATGTTTGCTCATCATTAACACCAAGTAGGGAGAAGTCCAATACTCAACACATGCGTCATGCGACCGGGGCCAATCCGCGGCGCTGCTCACCGTCCCTATATGGCGACGGTCAAGCTCTAACATCTGTAATGTGTTGGAGGTATTCGGTATGGGTGCATCCAGCCACTCCGTAACACTTGTAATCATAGACTACCCCAATCACACGTTCAAGTCAATTGCCGGGTCAAAAGGACGTGTACTATCTATTTATATTGAAGTTCCATCTTCCATTCATTTATATTGAAATTCTATCTTCCATTCATTTATATTCAGTTCATTTGCATCATTAAATGAAAGTTCACGACTTCACGACTCAATTTAACGATTAAATGAAAACGTGAAAATACGTAATAGTACAAGAGGATGAGCCAGAAATGATTTTAACTAAGCAAATGAGTTTAACTAAGCTTAAAATATTTTTCTAAGTATAGTAGGTAGTTTTCAAGATTGTTAAATAATTATTAAGCATTTTTAAACAATTTAAAAGGGCCAAAAACTAATTTTAAATCAAGAAATCATTTTTACGACAAATATTCAAAGATTTATTTAGGGCAAACCGTATGTCAAAATTCTTCCAACAAGGGGTCAAACGAACATATTAACTAGTACTACAACATATATTTTTCTCGTACGTCAGTGTACGTGAAAATCTCAAGATATGAATTTTAAAGCGAATTTAGCTTTATTGAGTTTTGTCTTTGAAAAACATTGTGGGAGATATACTTGCCTTTTGGCAATGAAACCAGTGCCAATGAGTCCGTTTCGTCGTTTCTGATTTTCTGGATATTGTCTCGTATTTTTCTGATCTGTATATAATTAATTATGAATTTAAAACTATAAAACCCGTATAATAAATAGGGATATACTCGTATTATACGTATATTTGCATATACGTATTTAAATACGTATTAAAAACCCGTATTTTCTTCTTCTATCTTCGTTCTTACGTTGTATGGGGGTTGGCGTCGGACATTGGCGGGATCGCGGGTAGGGGGCAGCGAGGTCGTCGGGTCAGACGAAGGAGCACATCGGCGAGCTGCTCCAGCGAGGTGAGGATATTGGAGGGAGGAGGGTGAGCGGGAGATGGCGTCGGAGTGTTGGATGCTCGCAGCGGCGGTGGGTGGCCTTCATCGGGGAGACGTCGATGAGGGGAAGGCAGGCGGGGGATATGTGGCTAGGGGAAGAGGGTGGCGGGGTTAGTTGGAGCTGTCGTCGGCACTGTCGTTGCGGCGAGCTCGGTGGGGAGTTGCGGGGACACTGCGACGGGATGCTAGCGGCACGTCGAGTTGGTGGTGGCTCGGGGCAAGGCCTGTCACGACCCCCTCCCCGGGATACGCAGGGAGTCAGGGTACATGACGAGAACTAAAAACGTATCTGCAGGTCCATTGCGCATTGCTGGGAATTGTACATGTAGTATTCAACAAACAGCCAACCAACAACACAGAATGTCACAAAGTCACAAAGAAATACTGAAAGCCAAACATTGAACAATTTTATATACATCTCAAACATCCCATTACATCAATTCATTTAGTACAAGCATCTCTCACCCTCAAAGAAAACCCAAAGTACACATAGCTCGCTCCTCACCACTCACCACTCAATTTAAGCTCCAACTTCCAACTACAGAACTCCAAACTCAACCTCCAGCTCCACCTGCCATCCCCAAGAACCACACCTGAAAAAGTCAACAGGGGCACGTCAACGCGTGACCCAGTAGGAATGCCAACTCCCTATAGTATGCTATTATGAAAATAAAACTATTTTACAAGCATTCTTAGCAAGGTGCAAATGAAGCATGGAATGAGCTAAAGGAAACATGCGTATGACATAAAGCATTGAATGCATAACATAACGAATGTACAACAACTAAAGAGTGCAACAACTTAAGTAAAATCAACGCGAGCGACATGAACTACAATAGGTGATGCATATAACAAGGGTATACAACATAGAAGCTACAAGTAAAGAACGTATAAGTAAGCAACATTTAATAATGCTACAAAAGTAACGAAAGTTATTCATTAGTGATTTGGTCCCTAAGTAGTGGATAGACCTTCTTGTGACTGGACCTCACCCCTAGCTGGGGTGGAACAGGCAAACTCCCCGAGACATGCTCTTACTA
Organism: Scilla litardierei; assembly: GCA_030789695.1. Taxonomy (NCBI): domain Eukaryota; kingdom Viridiplantae; phylum Streptophyta; class Magnoliopsida; order Asparagales; family Asparagaceae; genus Scilla; species Scilla litardierei. Next base: position 554,722 of record CM061135.1, on the reverse strand, counting down.
AAGGAGCCCTGTTTTCCCCTTATTTCCCCTTCACATTTTCTCTCATTTCCTCATTTCTGCTACTCCCCGCCACTCGGGCAAGAACAGGAGGGCCGCCAACCACCAGTCCAGCCCCTCATGTTTTTCCCACAACTTAGTGTCCCCCAATCCCCATGTCACCCTCATTTAAGAGGACTTATTCATTCCTTAGCGTTTAAGTGAGGTAACATAGCATACCGCATTTAGAATTGCATTCTTTTTACCAATTTCAACATGACATAAGAGTGACATATTAGAAACAACAGAACTAACATTTTGCATGCAATGTTAAAAGAACATAAATGAACAAATAAGCTAGTATGCTCTAAAATTAGAGGATGGAACATGCAACATAATGAATGACACGAAAGTTCTATGAATAAGAGGACAACCACAACCACATCTCCCTTCTTCATCACAACATGCCCTTGGCATCATTGAAATAGGCTGTAGAGGAATATGCCCTCGGATCATTTGTATTTGATGCAAATGATAATTTAAGCTTAGATATGGACTATTTTACATTCAATGCAAAAGAGATTAAATGTGTCTTAAATTGTTTAAGACTATATTTAATTAAATAAATGCGTTGAAAAGGTTACCTAGATGACGGGATCGTCCCGCTCTAAACGCAGGTTCAAACCGCGTCTAAAACGGAGTCCAAATGCACAAGTTATAGCCAAAACAAGTCAGCCCAAACTGTTGGGCTGAAACCTGCGAAAATGGAGGCCCACCAAGCCCGAATTTTCTGGTTAGGGTTTTTGAAACCTGGGATTTTCTTCACGGCTACGTTTCTAAGAGAAGCATGACTTTTGGCTATCTTTGGATAATTGTTTGAAGGGTCAAACGGACTCGGATTGACGAGCCGTTTTTTCCTACGCGTTCACCGTTGAACACACTTCGAATTGATAGGTTGTATCAATCATGAAGCTCAACGGTGAGTGAGTTAAAATTCATGGAAGTTTGCACTTTGTGAAGTGCAAACTAACTTGATTTTGATTAACTCAAATTAATAGTCCCACATCGGATTTTGAGAAAGGGGAGTAGTCAGCCGCCTATATAAATAGGGGTCTGCTCTCCTCCTCAAAACTCGTCCCAAGCTCTAGATCTGAGCGGCTCTCGTAAATGTTGGAGCACGCACGGATCTAGGCTAAAATAAATATTCTCTATCTCTCTATAAATTTTTGCCTTACTCTTGAGGGCTCTAGCAAAGCCGCAACGGAGTTCGGATTCAGATCCGAAATCTAGGCGAAGGTTTCACTCGCGTGAAACTTTCTTCCGCGCGTGGTTGGCTCGGCGACATGGGATTGATCGCCTCGGGATGCGGAGCGGTTCGAGGAGCAGTTCGGGGAGCGGTTCGAGGAGCAGTTCGGGGAGCGGTTCAAGGAGCGGCTCGTCGTGGGACGGGAGCAGCTCGGAAGACGGTGCGGAACATCTCGCCTGCCCCAGGGTTGAGATTCTGGGTATGTGTTTAAGTTTTCATTTAATTATTCGCAGTAGTTAGATCCCTCGTGGGGTGGTCAGATCCACACCAAGTTGGCAGAGATCCTGGCTAACAGGGTCTGGTTCCTTAGGGTTGCATGTTAATTAGATTAACATAAAAATTTTCCGATGTATTTCTGTCTATGTTCCGTCCGACTTAGGACGGGACAAGAGTTTTTGTGCCCTAAGAGTCCCAGAAAACCCAGCATTGGTATCAGAGCCATCTCTGTATGCTGATCTAGGACTGCGAATTTATTATTTGAATGCTTTTACAGAAAAATGTTTTCTTTAAATTTATGCGATAAATTAAAAGTTTTTTTTGTTTAAAAATTTTATATGATAAATTTTAAACATGAAAGTTTTAAAATGGAATTTTTAAATTTATGTGATAAATTTTAAAATTGTTTTAAAGCTTTAAAACTTTATGCGATAAGTTTAAAATGTTGTTTAAAATTTTATGTGATAAATTTTAAACATGGAATTTTTTAAATGATGTTTTAAATTTATAAGATATTTTTAAAAACTGATTTTAAAAGTTTAAAATTTTTATGCGATAAATATTTTAAAGTAGCATGCAAATGTTATGATTTTTTAAACAAGCTTTTACTTTATGAGATAAAATAAAATGTTTTAAAAATCGTATTTTTAAATTTAAATGTTAAATTTAAGTATGCATGCTAAAATTGTTTATGCGATAAACTTTAGTCTATTTAATTGTTAAATAGTTGTACAATTTTTATGCGATAAAATTAGTGTAAATTTTTAATGGCTATGTCTTCTTGTCCCTTATTTGATAACACAAGACAACCCTTTAGGTTAGCCATTTAATAATGATTAAAATTTATTACTTGAATTTTAATGACATGCTGTGTTTTAATAAAACATTAACACCACTTCAAGACCTAATTCCTGATTAGGGTAGTCCCTTTAATGAATTTGTAATTCTAATTGTTATAATTAATTTTCATTAAAGGACTTCGCTTTTAGCGTTGTTAATAAAATTTATTAAAATCCTAATAATGATTAGGATAGCACGTGATCCTTATAGTTGATAAGGACTTAATAAAAGTTATTAAACAAATCCTAAAATTTTGAATTTAAGGATGCAACTAGTTGATAGGATTAATTAGTTGTTAATAAAAGCTGTTTAGTCTATGGCACACATACAAAAATGACAAGCTTCATTCAATGGACCATGATCCAGTCAATGTGCTTGGCTAAGAGTTCTGGGTCAACCCTTGCTAGTACAAGGGGCAGTGATCCTGGCTTAGTCAATTCCATGTCTGTGTTCCGCTGGACCGCAATGTCGTGAATCATGATTGTATGACACCCTGGACTATATCTAGTCAATGCGTTATAAATCTTATTAAAGATTAATTCGTATCCCTCCTTGATTTTGGAGCTTGGTAACTCAAAGAAGACAATTATAGTTGTTGAGTCTCCTCAAGCTGTGACTTGTTTTTTCTTTAAGGAACAAACTCCAACATACATGTGATGTAGTCTAGACTTGACCCAAATCGATGCGTCGGGTCTCCTCGAGTATCGATTTAAGTCAAATCTGGACACGAAATCAAGGGTCTGACTAGACCAGTCATTATGATTTGTTGAGTCTCCTCAAGATCATAAGTGACTGTGGGTAAAAATCGACAGGGAATCACATGTGATGTGATTGACCAAGAGTTAGTCTACCAGTCATGGAACCAATCAACTTGTTGAGTTTCCTCAAGGTTGTGAGGTTCGGGATGATTGGATCCCTCTTTCACTAATTTTTAAATTCGATTAAATCGTTCGTTATTAAGCTTTAAAACGATCGTAAAAATAGTGGGAGGATATAGATAGATGAAAGCCAATCTACCTATATTTAATATTGAACATATGCAAAAACTAGGGCAAGACTATGTTTACCGAAGGAATCAAAATATAATATTGGAATAAGTTAACTGGTCAAATAGTTGATTGATTGAATATCAAGTTAAATTCTAATTGATGCAATTAAACCATATTCTCGTTGACATTAAATGACCTTCTAAAGAACAGACTGAAGAAATATGATTTCATTAAGTTCTGGGTCCAACAAATAAATTAAGCTACATGTCACTCTTCTCTATATGAGGCAGCTTAAACATATAGGATTATTCGAAGTATGTTTCTCCCTACAACTTGTCGAGCTACCCTCAAGGTTGTATGGACAAACAATTCCGATCCGCAAAGTTCGAAAATTCGATCAAACCGTTTGAGTCGAATACGAGTGCATGATCGGTGCAAGACTATGTATCCCAACCGGATCTTGAGACAAGCAACTTCTTGAGCTAAACTCGAGATTGCAAAGCTCAAGCGTTTGGATACATAAGATGCTTGCATAGCTATTTGTGTTGGGTTAATTAATATCTAAATGTGATTTAGAAAAGGAAGAAGGCACTCCGGAAAGTCAATTGAGAAAGTTAGTTTAATTTATCATTAGTAAAGGCATAAGTAGGAGGAAATGAAAATGTGATATATTTTGATGTCACGATTTCAGAATAAATAGTTATACAAAAACGTCTAACACATTTTTTGGACGAATGTCGTCACCTTGCTTCGGAAGCAATGTTTTGTGTTAAGTAATTTGTAATAACTATATATATATATATTAAATGTTAATATATAAATACACAAGATAGTAGCAAACTTATATGGTAAAATAGACTAGGCCGTATCGAGAGACTAAGCTTCACAAGTCACATAAAGAGGGGTCTGACCTCTCGTATTATGAAGTCTACGGACACTTGTGAGTCTTATCCTCTTAGATAAAATTGGCCGAAACCCTTCTGTAAGACAGTGGAAAAATGAGTTGTCGAACTCAGTCTGGTACATACTGATGTACCCGAGTCTAGATCAACCAAAATAAGTTATTCGTATATTTTATTAAGACACGTGTTCTTGATGAAACACAAGTCTGAAAAAATAAAGAACGAAAAGACAAAAGTATTTAAACTGATTCGATTAGATCGAATGGTTAAATACTTAGCTACATAAAATCTTGTGTAATTAAAAGAAAATGTGATTTTCTCTCAGGTCAAGTCTTCAGTGTGTTAAATGGTATGAATCACACTTAGTTAGACTCGGTGCGATCCATAACAAGTGACTCTGAGTTAAGTCCTTCCTCTGGGTTAAGTCCCAGATAGTAATGCCTAGGTTTTGATAATGTTCTATGAGGACATTATCAATAAGATATTCATTAAATCAAACATTAGGAAGTTGTATAATTACTCGAATCTCGTGAGACGAAGAGTCGAGTTAGACATCATAACTGATGATGACTTAGTCAACTTCCGGGATGAAATTCGGAGAAGTAACTCTGATTTAAAAACTTGATGCAACCAGAATAGGTCCGTGTGCGTAAATAAATTTTGGAATTTAGTTTACGTGCCCAAGGAAAATGTTTCCTCACTTACTGCAAGTAAATCTTTAAGTTGAAAGATTGGTGCAGAAAAGGAAAATAGGGAAGTGCAATAATGTTGGTCGAGAACGGTTTTTCCATACTAATTCCTATAAAACGGATTATAATGAAACCGTTTTCCACCAGCAGATGTACAGAACTACTCGGACCAAACTCGATGTAAACGCTTAAGTTGACCATGAAAATTGGAGCATTCACTTACAAGTTCGTTTTTTCTAAATATGATTTAGACGGACCAACTTATATGAATTAACCAGATAATTTTCTAGGTCAGTGGGAGCGTGTAAATTACATGTGAGACATCAAAGGGATGGAACATATATTTTGACAAAGTGATCAAAAGAGTTTGATTCTTTATCAGAAATAAATATGAGCCAATTGAAATGACCAGTAACTAATTTAAATGATTATCGTAAGGTACGATGAATTGGATAAGATCCAAGTAAATTAAAATATTATAGATTCTGAAAGACCAAATGAATTATTTGAATGAGATTCAAATGGTTGGTCTAAACATAGAAACCCTTAAGTCTATAATGTAGACAGTTTTAGCAGATCCACTCATGAAGGCTCTACCACATGAAGTCAGGAAAACTTATGTGTAAAAACGGTATGAGATACCGAAATAAATGGGCCTGAGTGCAAGTGGGAGATGTTGAGAGATGATACCCTCGAGGCTATCTATCTTCATGTGTGCATAGCACAAACATCTTGTTCGAAATAACAGTAAGCTGTTTGGTAAAAATTTATCTAAGTTATGTTATAATGTAGTTAACATTAGATATTAACTTAGGTAAAGTCCTGAGACTTTATGCAAGGTCAAACAGGTATCGAGATGAGTATCTCGATCATGGAGAAATGTTTGACCGTCTGTAACGTAAGTCTAAAAAGGGTTCTTGGTCGTAGATGTTTCGAGACTAGGATATCGAAACATCGGATAGACCATTGTGTCTTAGTCTTCACCGTATAGCGGTGGCAATGATCTCATGATCGCTTGACTTGGCGAAGTCGTTGACAAGACACAGGTGCTCATTAGAGAATGAGTTCACTGAACGATCCACAAGAGTTATCATATGGTTATATTGACCAATCTGTCAATGATGACTCTGAGTGATGATAGGCTAGTTGGTCTTTTGACTTGAGGTCATTTTGACGAACCTGTGCGTGAACGGTGCCACTTAGATCAAATGACCTAGCTTCGAGGCAAGCCGCGTCGAAAGGTCTTTGATTGGGTGACACTTGAAGCGTATGAGGAGAGTAATGACCAAGAGAGGATTCGTCTCTCCTGGTCAATGGGAGTTAGTGTCGTAGTGTTAGTTCGATCTTTGGTAAAAACTCTGGCCAGAGTATGTTGGAACAAGTCCAACATGATTTGACTAAAGATTGATAGAAACTAACCGGAGTCAAGTTATTGGGGTTGACAGTTTAACCGTACCCTAGACTTGATCTACACGACATAGTTTAGACGAAGAGACTATAACTGCGGAATTCATCACAGAAACAGTCAGGGTGGTCCCGACAATACTCATGTCAATGAGTTAACCACATAATGATGATTCCTGAAGCATGGACGGCAGCCACTGCTCGCGGTCACTGCCGTATAGGGCTTCGAGCCCAACCTGTTGTAAGGGTCAGGCTGTAGTGTCTCACACAGAGTGCGATTCTTCGTCTAGTAATGGGTAGAAATTAGTTAGGGAGAATAATTTGCATTTGATGCAAGGGATAAAGTATTGCAAAAGATGTTTGCAAAAATCATCTCCTGCATTCGGGATAAATGATCCTGAGTGCAAGTGGGATATGTAGAGGAATATGCCCTCGGATCATTTGTATTTGATGCAAATGATAATTTAAGCTTAGATATGGACTATTTTACATTTAATGCAAAAGAGATTAAATGTGTCTTAAATTGTTTAAGACTATATTTAATTAAATAAATGCGTTGAAAAGGTTACCTAGATGACGGGATCGTCCCGCTCTAAACGCAGGTTCAAACCGCGTCTAAAACGGAGTCCAAATGCACAAGTTATAGCCAAAACAAGTCAGCCTAAACTGTTGGGCTGAAACCTGTGAAAATGGAGGCCCACCAAGCCCGAATTTTCTGGTTAGGGTTTTTGAAACCTGGGATTTTCTTGACGGCTACGTTTCTAAGAGAAGCATGACTTTTGGCTATCTTTGGACAATTGTTTGAAGGGTCAAACGGACTCGGATTGACGAGCCGTTTTTTCCTACGCATTCACCATTGAACACCCTTCGAATTGATAGGTTGTATCAATCATGAAGCTCAACGGTGAGTGAGTTAAAATTCACGGAAGTTTGCACTTTGTGAAGTGCAAACTAACTTGATTTTGATTAACTCAAATTAATAGTCCCACATCGGATTTTGAGAAAGGGGAGTAGTCAGCCGCCTATATAAATAGGGGTCTGCTCTCCTCCTCAAAACTCGTCCCAAGCTCTAGATCTGAGCGGCTCTCGTAAATGTTGGAGCACGCACGGATCTAGGCTAAAATAAATATTCTCTATCTCTCTATAAATTTCTGCCTTACTCTTGAGGGCTCTAGCAAAGCCGCAACGGAGTTCGGATTCAGATCCGAAATCTAGGCGAAGGTTTCACTCGCGTGAAACTTTCTTCCGCGCGTGGTTGGCTCGGCGACATGGGATTGATCGCCTCGGGATGCGGAGCGGTTCGAGGAGCAATTCGGGGAGCGGTTCAAGGAGCGGCTCAGCGTGGGACGGGAGCAGCTCGGAAGACGGTGCGGAACATCTCGCCTGCCCCAGGGTTGAGATTCCGGGTATGTGTTTAAGTTTTCATTTAATTATTCGCAGTAGTTAGATCCCTCTTGGGGTGGTCAGATCCACACCAAGTTGGCAGAGATCCTGTCTAACAGGGTCTGGTTCCTTAGGGTTGCATGTTAATTATATTAACATAAAATTTTTCCGCTGTATTTCTGTCTATGTTCCGTCCGACTTAGGACGGGACTAGAGTTTTTGTGCCCTAAGAGTCCCAGAAAACCCAGCATAGGCATCATCGCTCCATCACTTAGCCAATTACCACACAACGCCATTCTCCATAAACACCACCATTCTACATAAACATAGCATAGCACAGCATAACATCATTCGGGAGAACTCGCAACATGAACCATTTTCCATACAAGACTTGAACATGGATTACAAGGAGTAACATGCGTTTAAATTAACAAGGGCTAGCATACCACATGAATTATCCTCCATAACTTAAACTTACTCACAACTTCATAAAAAGATACTTGCAACATGAATCTAATAGCATGAAACCAATAGCATGAAACAAATAGTGACATGAGACTAATAGCAACATGAACGAATAGCAACATGAGACTAACTCAACATTTCCACAAACACCTGATGGGTATTATTAACATGGTTATTGGCACACTATAATATCATTACCAAATAGCATCATGAAGCTTCCTTTTAGTTAATGACAACATTCATTGATGATAGTGATAGAACTAACCATAACACATCGAATGAAACACTAGAAAACAATTCAGCTTGCTGGAAATTGCACAACAGTCCGGTAGAATAACAGTTTACTCCATATTTTTGTACGGAACATAACAATGCAATGTAAATGAAAGGTGTAAGTATGATAGTTTTGAATTCACAGATAAAATTTTAGGTAAATATATTAAGTAATTGATTTATGGTGAATTATTTGGTGAAGTCTGCCAAATCTGTTTTCCAGACAGATTTCAGAGTCTGTCTTGATTGCTGATTTTGGGCCTATTGCATTCAGAATTACGAAAATTAAGCACTTTGATGAAGTTGCAGAAAAACTTGTTAACGTTCCATCAAGACCAAGAACAGCAAATTTCATAGACTGTTCAGGTAATAAACTACATTTTTCTAAACCGTGTCCAGTCTGCAAGAAATTCAGACATGCTGTAAAAGGTGAATTTTAAGCCCATTTTCCAGTTTGATTTGGAAGAAGTTTTGAACATGAAAGTTGTTTATAACTACAAAATACACAACATATAAAATTTCCAAAACATTCCTAATAGCCAATTAAGCCCAGCACTTAGTCAAAGTTTCAGCTTTTCAGGATAATACTTTCTGCATTAAGAATAATAGTGATCCATGAAACTTAATCATGTATTAAGCTCAAATTAAACATGTATCAATTCTACAAATGACAATCAAGTAGCATACTATGTGAAATTGGATTCCTATCTCCAAGAGAAGCAAGAGACCTCATTTTTAGCTCCATGAAAACTCCATGAGAACCCTAGCAAAATTCTCCACCGTCCTCAAGGAAGCCCCCTTCTTTCTCTTCCACCTCTTCATTTTCTTCTTCTTTATTCTTCCTTCCTCTCTCCTTTGTTTTCCCTTTTTCTTTTTTTGTTTCTTGCTCTCTAGATTTCGGCCACCCCACTAAAATGAAAATAAAATGGAGGGGAGATATTTTTGGGAGAGTGTAGAAAGGAGGGGAAAAGGGTAGAAGAGTGTAGAAGGGTGTTGGCTTAATTAATTAAGAAGTTGTCTCTTAAACTCTCCATTATTTACGAGTTTGCCATTCCTCCCAATGGTTCTTGTGTTGACATGTGGCATGGTAGTAATAGCATAAGGTAAAATATCTAATTATATAGCTTGCTAATGAAATACAAGATCTCTTTAGAAAATATCTCTTATAAGTCTACATTAACTAGTATGGCTTGCTAATTAGTATGGCTTCTATTAGTATCTCCATTAACTACACACATGTCATCCTACTACACACACATACATAATTACAAATGTGCCATTACACAGTTAAAACTCTCTTAAAACTCTCTTCTCTCTTCTCATCTCCTCATAATAATCCAAGCCCAACTACCAAGTCCAACCCACTTTAGCTACTAAAATTAGCTAAGGACCCAGCCAAAAATAACAACAACATCCAACAAGAAGAATACTAAAACTAATAATAATAGCACTAATAATAACAACCTCAATGCCATAATATATTGTATGTCACGCAAAACATATACCTTACCGTACAAGGCAACTGGGCCATTATATTCTACCCAAATTAAAATACAGTCCATACTCGGACTTTCCAACTCAGGACATAGCTAAGGGTGAATATAGTTATACAATGTCAATCTACCCCCGAAATTATATATTCAACACATCCATATATCAACACTTATACCATTTCACAATACACACATTCATGGTACTGTACATACACATGCACCTCATCATATAGATGTAGACATGCAACCATGTATGTCTCCTAGCATCCATCCAACATCCACGGATGTATCAGCACACAAGGTTTACTATATCAATATCAATGCACATAAATAATCACCCAAAAATATATTCATCCATACACAGATGTAAGCATGCCAGCATACAGTCACATATGTATCATATACCCATCACATATATTCTTAAGGCATCCACACATTCATGGGTGGAACTCAAGGATCTACACATGCATCTGCACACTCTACATGTGCATATCACATACAATATTTAGTCTCTACATAGTACATCTATATACTACATGCACCTCAATCAAGTATACAACTCAATTTTACACGCTATTCATAAGTCAAACTGTTAGTAACACAAATACTTCAATACAATCACAGAGCCATACGATCATTCATACATATACCATAGTCTTAAGCACATGAGTATATCATCTCAATATACTTGACAAGCCACATTCAACAATTATAAAACCATAGATGTATAGGTATACATACACACACACATAGATATGTACATACGTTCATATTGAATCAACACTAGAATCTCAACCCCCAGGGTTCTATACCTCAGTCTTATGATATCTGGCCCATCCTAAGGCGGGACTCTACACACCGTAGGACTCAACTACCCACAAACACACGAACACTACTTGTACTATTCGGTACACAACCGTAGTGAGGGGACTTGCATGGGCCACCACCTGTCACGACCCCCTCCCCGGGATACATAGCATACTGCATTTAGAATTGCATTCTTTTTACCAATTTCAACATGACATAAGAGTTGTTGAGTATTGGACTTCTCCCTACTTGGTGTTTATGATGAGCAAACATAAATACTTGTGACTAATTTCATATTTTGCAGTTAATCCATTGCCTAAGCTATTTATAAAGATCTACTAGCAATGGATGACTCTCAAAGTTCATTAAAGGCAAATGAAAATGGATTGGGTGATTGTAGACGTTGATTGAATCTCCATGAAGATTTCAAGCTCGTACGATGGATAGAAGATAGAATTCGTAAATGTAAATTTCTTTTATCTCTTCTAGTATGTAACTTAGAAGTAGAACTTTAATGGAGCACTCACACACTTCTTCATTTCAGTCTTAGGACATCATTAGATCAATTGTCCTTAGACCCCAATTCATTTCTTAGTGATTGTGCTTGGATTGTTTATAACAGTCGACTGCTGAACGTTTTACAGTCGTCTGTCTAAAAAACAGTCGACTGTGTTTTGTTCTACAGTCGACTGTTATGCACAAACTTTTGCAATCTAGTTTTGGGCCTTTCTGTTTTTTTCGCTCAGGCAACTGCTGAACGATTCACAGGCGCCTGTCCTAGTGACAGTCGACTGTGTTTTGTAAATCAGTCGCCTGTCTATCCGTTGCCCAAACTTTGTTGATTTGACTTTTACGGCCAGTCGACTAATGTTGAATATACAATCGACTGTCCCTTGGATCAGTCGACTGTGTATGCTGCAACAGTTGTCTGTCTGTGAGCCAATTTATTAACTCAGCTCTCTGAAAATTCTCAGGGTATTTGACAGTCGTCTGTATAAGGATTTACAGTCGCCTGTTCTGATTAATAGTCGACTGTATTATCCTCATCAGTCGTCTGTCCTATTAACTTACAAGATTTCCAGATTTCTTCAACTTACCATTCTTTCGGCCAGTCGCCTGTAGAAGTAATTACAGTCGCCTGTTGGTTCAACAGTCGACTGTCTTTGCTTCATCAGTCGACTGTCCATGTGGTAAGTTACCGTTATGAATTCTTACCTACCCATGCTGACTGTGCAACAGTCAACTGTCGCGAGCGCATATTCTATCCGTTGAGATTTTTCTCACGGATTTCAAAAGGGTTTTTGCCTAAACAGTTTTGTGGATTTGAGAAACCTGTATAATGGGCTGCTACTGTTCCATTGAAAGGTTACCTAAGCTATTGCAAAATCTCTTAAGCTTTCATTTCTAAAGTTTAAATCTCTCAAATCCAAAGCCCTAAGAGTTCCAATCTTTGATCTCTTGCTCTCCAACCTAGAACCAAAGAGTGATCCTCTAGGTATTTGGTGCAATCAAGAGAAATGTGTTTCTCCTCTCTTCCAAGAGAGTCTTCAACACACATCACACTTCTCCTTCAAGTTCTACTTCAAGAGATAGGTGATTGTAAGTGTTGCTTTCATATTTCATTACTTTCGTAAATTGAATTTGCCTTCGGGTTGTGAGAGCAGTTTGCTTGCTCCCAAGTTGTGGGAGTCAAGGACATCGATTGTATTCGATTTCACTTGTAGGGTTGTTACAAGTGGGGTTTAAGAAAACCTCAAGTTAGGGTTCTAACTTGAGTATCCGGAGGTATCCGGGTGGAAGGGACGTAGGATTACCGGGAAAAAGTCGGGAAGTGACTTGGGTAATCCGAACCCTAGAAACATAATTGTGTTTGCATTTGTTTCTTATTTGGGTTTAATTTTAATTCCGCACTATATTGTTGGTTAGCATTTTAATTTGGTGTAACTATCATTTTAAATTGCTTAAACACTATTCAACCCCCTTCTAGTGTTTTCTCCATAGACAAGATCCTTACAATTGGTATCAGAGTGCAAGGTTATTGTTATGGCATCCAACAACAACAATGTTCCTCCGCCGACTTCGTACAACAATCACGACCGTGATGGAGCGTCCACACTTTTTGAAGGTCAATCAACGGTGCGTCCTCCACGTTTCAATGGCACTAACTTTGGCTATTGGAAGTGTATGATGGAGACATTCCTAAGGAGCACTTCGCTTTGGAGAACCCTCCACAAGGAATACGTCGAGCCCACCGAAGATGACTTCAAAAAATGGACGTCTTCCGAGAAGTCTGCCGAAGTCAACAACGCTAAAGCAATGAACGCTCTTCATTGTGCGTTGGACCCGAATGAGTTCAACAAGATATGCACATGTAAGAGTGCATATCAAATTTGGAACCATCTCATAGTTACTCATGAGGGAATGAACAACATAAAACTTTCAAAGTTTTATGTTACCGCGCAAAACTTCGATTTGTTTCATATGCGGGAAAATGAGAGCATTGCATCGATGTACGGACGTTTTACCGACATCATCAATGAATCGGAAGCCCTTGGCCAAATATACACCGAACCTGATACGGTAAGGAAGATCATCATGTGAATGACCTCCAAATGGGAAAGAAGAGCTATCGCCATCGAGGAGGTCAATGATTTGAAGAATTACACAGTTGTGAATCTTATTGGGACTCTCATGTACTCTTATGAGGTAAGACGAGAGAACCGATTAAAGATTCAAGTTATGATGAATCCTTCGGAGACCAAGAAGAAAGCTTTGGCATTCAACGCCAATTCATCATCCTCTGATAGTGAAGAATCAGAGAATGAGATGGATTTTGGTGAAATGGCCCAAATGGCGAAGAAGTTCCACGCTTCTTTCGCAAAGGTAAATTTTCCTCAAATAAACATTTTGAGTTTACTAATGCTACTTCCTCTCTTTTGCTTTAAGTGTAATAAGCCAGGGCACATCAAGAGGGATTGCCCAATGCTAAGAAACAAAGAGAAGTGGACGGCTCCGAAGTACCACAAGTTCGACAAGAACAAGAGAGACAAGAAGAAAGGACTCGTATGTAAATTCGATGACTCATGTGAAGAATCATCAAGTGATTCCGATGATGAGAAGGGTGAGAGCGCCCACATGTGCTCCATGGCACGAGAAGATCCACTCTCCCATGAGAGTGATTCCGACATGGATGATACCGAGGTAACAATGGATGAACTTGGTATTGCAAATGAAGAATTATTTGCTAAATATCAATCTTTAATGCTTAGATATACTAGCTTAAAGAAATCAAATGTTAGCAAGTCATCCATTCCATGCATTATCAATAATGACACCATTGTTGATACGTTAACTCTTGAGAAAGCAAATTTAGCTTCTCAAAATGTCACTTTGAGAGATGAGGTGAATAACCTCAAATCTCAACTAGATCAAACACATCCCAAGGATAATAGTGATCTAGTTACACGACACACACAATTAGGTTTAGAGAATGATTCTCTTAAAACCCAAGTGCACGAGCTCAAAGCACGGGTGTCCACCTTGGATACCAATATTTCTTCTCTTAAGGAGAAATATGAGCTCATGTCATCCCGTATTGTGAGATTTAATAAGGGAAAAGGACAATTTGATGATTTTCTTGCAAACCAATTTCCGGCCACACATCGTGTTGGTCTTGGGTTTGTGAATGCGAATGCATCCAATGCTCGCACCTCCTATAGTGGTGTCACTATAGACTTTGTGAGGCCTTGCTCCGGTGCATCCACAAGTGGTGTCAAAGACCCTATAGGTAGCAAACCTACCAAGAAAGTCACCACTTCACCTTCTCTTCCTTTTGGCAAGAAACCCACTAAGGGTGGAAACCAAAAGTAAGGCCATGCTTACATGTACACTAACACTCATCCACGTAGGAAACCTCCTACTTCACAAGTGGATAATCATGACACCTTTTATGCTCTACACCCACGGATACGTACAAATCCACACATGAGAAATTCTCATGTATGTGCTCATATACACCCATATGTTCATACGCATCATTCTTACATGTATGCACATCCTCTACATGTCATGCATAACCCATATGCTTCATACAACATGCGTGTTCCCAAGCATACATATCACTCTCGTATGTCTTATGCATATCCACCACCTCATGTTTATGCTAGAAATCATGTTCCTAAGAAGCATGCACCACATAGAAATTTAACAAATATGCATGCAACTAGGAAAAGGACTCCCAAAACATACACCATTTGGGGTCCTAAGAACACTAGCCTAAATGATAGGAATGCTTATGTTGATTCCTATTTCCATGATGTTATTAGGAATAGTAATTATGTTGGGAAGCGGAAGTCCACTTGGACCTGGCTTCCAAATGGCTAATCCCCTTGGACCCAACAAACATTGGGTACCATGAGCTTATGGTATATTATATAGGTACCCAAGAGAAAGAAGAAGGGCAATAAAAGTCATATTATCTCTAAAGGGAAAGGATGGATTCTCGATAGTGGTTTCTCCAAACACATGACGAGAGATCACTCTTTGCTCTCCGAAGTGATTAGCATCAAGGATGGTGCAACAGTCACTTTTGGAGGTAATCAAAAGGGAACCATCATTGGAGTGGGTATCGTTGGTAATCCTTCAAAACCCTTAATTACTAATGTATTTCTAGATAGTGGTTTGTGTCACAATCTCATTTCTATTAGTCAACTTTGTGACAAAGGTTACAAGGTTAACTTTGGAGAAGGAGTGTGTACAATTTGTTGATTGTGATTCAAATGTTTTATTTTCCGGTATTAGACGTAAAAATATTTATTATTTGAGCTTGCCTAAAACCGTAGAACATTGCTTAGTTGCTAACAGAAGTGAACAACTATTATGGCATCGCCGTTTTGGTCATGTTCACTTCAAGCACTTATATAAGTTAGCTAAGCATCATCTAGTCAAAGGTTTTCCTAAAATTGCTTTTAATAAGAAAAACTTTTGTGATTCTTGTCAAAGAGGTAAACTTAGTAAATCATCCTTTAAGCTTAAAGAAGGGATTACTTCTAAGAGGCCCCTAGAACTTCTTCATTTAGATTTGTTTGGGCCAACTAGAACCGCTTATTTGGGCAATGCTCATTATGGATTAGTTGTCGTTGACGACTTTTTTAGATTTACTTGGGTTTCATTTTTAACTAATAAGAATGAAGCTTATGAATCGTTTATCAAATTTGCAAAGAAGATTCAGAATCTCTTAGGATCCACCATTATCACTATCTGTAGTGATCATGGAGGAGAATTTGAGAATGAATCTTTTACTAAGTTTTGTGATGACACCGGGATAACTCATAACTTTTCCTTCCCTCGAGCACCAACACAAAATGGTGCTGTAGAGAGAAAGAATAGGACTCTTATTGAGTGTGCACGCACTATGCTCCATGATAGTCATCTTGGACTACAATTTTGAGCAGAGGCAGTGCACACGGCATGTTATGTGCTCAATAGGATCCTAGTGAGACCCCGAACGAACAAAACTTGGTTTGAATTGTTTTATGAAAAAAAGCCTCAAGTAAAATATTTTCGTGTTTTCGGTTCAAAATGTTTTATCAAGAACACTTTCGGTAATCTAGATAAATTTGAGCCAAGATCCGATGAAGGAATTGTTGTTGGATATTCCACACGTAGCAAAGCCTACCGGATATACAACAGAACCTCTTCAATGATTGAGGAATCACTACACGTATCATTTAATGAAGATTTTGATTTTCCACGTGTTGATGATGATAGTGTAGATGTTTTATGTGATCATCTTAGTAATGTTAAGATTAATGATTCGATTATTGATACTAACACTACTAATGAGATTGTTAAAGATTTTCCAAGTGATGCAGGTATACCCAAAGCTTATCCGACCGTTCGCAACCATTCCCATAACCAAATAATTGGAGATATTGGTGTGGGTGTTCGAACGAGGTCGAGAATTGAAGAATTCTCTCATTGCACATTTGTCTCTACCATTGAGCCAAAGAACATCCAAGAAGCTTATGAGGATAGCTCTTGGATAGTGGCAATGGAAGAAGAACTAATGCAATTCGAGAGAAATGAAGTTTGAGAGCTCGTTCCTCTTCCAAGTGGTCACCAAGTTATTAGGACCAAATGGATCTTCAAGAACAAGATGGATGAGAATGAGGTCATCACAAGGAACAAAGCAAGGTTAGTAGCTCAAGGCTACCGACAAGAGGAATGTATTGATTTCGAAGAATCTTTTGTCCTCATAGCTAGATTAGAAGCTATTAGATTACTTTCATCTTTTGCATCCCATAAGAACTTTAAACTATTTCAAATGGATGTTAAAGGTGCATTTTTAAATGGGATTGTCAATGAAGAAGTATATGTTTCTCAACCTGCCGGCTTTATTCATGAAAAATTTCCAAACCATGTTTTCACACTTAAGAAAGCGTTGTATGGGTTGAGACAAGCTCATATAGCTTGGTATGATCGACTTAAGACCTTTCTTTTGAATTTAGGTTTTAAAATGGGAGAAGTTGGTTCTACACTCTTCATTAAAGATTATGAAAATGACATTCTCTTGATTCAAGTTTATGTAGACGATATAATTTTTGGTTCTACTAACTTTAATATTTGTCAAGAATTTTCCAAGGCTATGAAGGATGAATTCGAGATGAGCCACATGGGAGAGCTCACGTACTTCCTTGGACTGCAAATTCGACAAATGGAGAATGGAACCTTCATACATCAGACAAAGTGCACAGTGGAGCTTATAAAGCGATTCGGGATGGAATCGTCTTCAAGCAAAAGGACTCCTATGAGTACTACTACACATCTACACAAGGATGAGAGCGGAAAAGATGTAAACGTTCGTCTATATCGAGGTATGATCGGTAGCTTGCTTTACTTAACCGCTAGTAGGATCGATATCATGTTTTCCGTATGCTTGTGTGCTAGATATCAAGATAGACCTAAGGAGTAACACTTGATTGCGGTTAAGCGACTATTTCGTTATCTCAATCACTCTTTAGATTATGGGTTGCTTTACCCTAATCTAGCACATATGAGTTAATCTCATATAGTGATGCCGACTTTGCCGGATGCAAGTCCGACATGAAAAGTACTAGTGGCACTTGCCATTTTCTAGGAAATTCCTTAGTTTCTTGGTTTTCAAAGAAACATAATTTGGTGTCATTGTCCACGGCTGAAGCGGAATATATTGTCGCGGGTCTTGCATGTGCACAAGTTCTTTGGATGAGACACACTCTTATGGACTATGGTGTCAACTGTGATACTTGCCCGATCATGGTTGATAACCAAAGTGCCATATGTCTTTCCAAGAATCCGGTACACCACTCCCGTATCAAACACATAGAAGTGAGACACCATTTTATAAATGATCATGTAGCTAAGAAGGACATCATCTTAGATTACATTGAAACCCAAAAAGAAATTGTCGTCATCTTCACAAAACCTCTTAAAAGATTCATTTGTGAGGTTGCGTGGAGAATTAGGAATTATGGGTGAATCTGAAATTTAGAAGCTCAACTTTCATGTTATAACACCTTTTTGAGCTCATTTCATTATGTTGCCTTTCTTCTTTTGATGTATGCTATATAGGTGTTTAAGAAAGGCCATTGAGATTTATGTGATTTCATGAATTCTTTGAGATTGTTTTTGGAGATATATGTTACAATTGATTTATCATATTACATTATTTTTATGATGAGTTTGTGATTAGAGTATAGGTCATATGATGAGTGTTCATATCCTCTGGATTTTTATCTCACTGTGCATTTTTAGACCAGGACAGATGAATGTCTTTCCTTCGACAGTCGACTACCCTACTATATCTCCTTAGTCTGAGAATTTATATCTTTTGCACAGCCGACTGATGACTGTTTTCCAGTCAACTGTTATTTTAACAGGCGACTAAATTTTAGTCATCAGGTGACTGTTCTCTCTGTCAATTTTTCTACAGAGCTCTCTGTATTTTTGATGAAGTTTATTGATTCTCGGTCAGTCGACTGCTGTGTTAAGTTCAGTCGACTGTCCCTCGGACAGGCGACTGTATGTTACCCAACAACCGACTGTCTGTCTTCCTGAGATTAATTCTTATCACTTCATCCAGCCGACTGAGTTTCGTTCATCAGTCGACTGTCTACTGTTGTGGCGGTTCACTGCTTTGATCTGAGCCGTCGATTCTTTGATCCAACGGCCCCGATTATTTTCCCTCTTTCATATATATTTTGAGACCGGTTCATTTCGACACTTGTTGTACTCTCTCCTCCGACTGAAATTTACTCGACTTCCCGCTCGAAATCTCCTGTATATCTCTCTTCTGATCTGCTTCGTGGCAACTCTGTTTTCCTCCCTCGTGTGGTTGCTCGTGCTTGCTCGCTTGTTGATCGTTTTCTCGCCGGAATCTTGCCCTACCTTACTTGACCTAGCTATCGACCGTTTGAGTAAGCTCATGGATCCTTTCAGTCATCTGTTTCCTAAAGGATCCTTCGATTTCCTCGATGATCCGATTCCAACTGCTCAACCCACTGATCCGATTCCGACCTCGCCTCCATCTTCTGGAGAATTTCTTCATATCACTGTTGGTGACCCCATCCCCTCTGAGAATGCTGCTGAACACACTTCTCAGCCAGCTGATCATCCTCCTCGTTCTCTACCGTCTGTACCCCTCGAGGATTTTCTTCTTGGTCGGCTGTGTGATCGTGTCACCGCTCTTGAGAAGCTTTCTACTTCTATGGATGAGAATCTCAATCTTCTTTTAGAGATTCAGTTCAAATCCTTTATGCTTCATGGATTTCCCATCCCCGCCGAGCTTCAGGCTCTGTTTGCTAGGTTTGAGGACACTACTCATGTTCGTGTTCCTCCTCCTCCAGGCTTCGTGCCTATACCTTCTGTGGTCCAGACCCCGGTGCCCTGACTCCTGTTTCTGCTCATGCAGAATCATCTGCCGCTCGTGCGTTGTCTTCGAAGAGGAAGATTCCAGCTTTTCCTACTCGTCGCTCTGCAAGGCTCATGTTCTGTTCTTCTGGTCGCCCTTCGGACCCCTCCGTCATTCATATTGACTGAGGCTGCTGCAGTTGTTTTTGTTCACTCACCCGAAGACTTAGATTTTGTTTGTGGTCTGTTTTTGTTTGGGTTGAGTGATTCATTTGTATGATGATGTTTACTTTGTTATATTTATTTTGATGTACGATGCCATCATAATGTATTTTTTTGGATCATGATGTAAGTATTTTTGTTGGACATGTTGATGTCCATCTTCCATGTACTCATCTTCTTTGATATATATATATATATATATATATATATATATATATATATATATATATATATATATATATATATATATATATATGATGCTGTTTAATCTTGTGTCACACCGTGTATAATTGATTATCTTATCTGTGTGATATTTGTGATATTGACTCCATGAATGATTTATTCTCTTACGATGTACTTTTGAGACAATATAGGATTTGATATTGGTTTATTCATGCTATCTCTGATGTGATGAATTTTTGAAACTATTTTTGTTTCGAATATATAAAATGTTGATATTGGACTTTAATTCCTCTATTTACATAAGTATATGATGTGGTTTATGAGTTTTTGAATCTATATATCTTTATACTCCTTGATTGTTGTTAGTTAGTATTTAGCACGATTTTTGTTGCTGTTATTTACTCCCACCTTTTTGGATAATGCCATAGGGGGAGAGAAATAAACATACAAGATTCATAATGAATGTGCTAAGTATGTTCTAACACTTTGAATTTAAGATTGAAGTTGCCTTAGATTCAGGGGGAGTAAGATTACAATGAATAGGGATTTTAAATTCCTAGATTTCTTGAATTGAATTCATGCATATCTTACTCATTTGCTTCAATTGATATGTAGATGCCCTAATATTTGTTAACTAACTTGATTGGCATCTAAGTGGGGGAGTAAGTTTTCGTTACGCACAATTATTTATCTTTTTGTTTATGTTTGTCTGTCATCATCAAAAAGGGGGAGAATGTTGAGTATTGGACTTCTCCCTACTTGGTGTTAATGATGAGCAAACATAAATACTTGTGACTAATCCCCTATTTTGTAGTTAATCCATTGCCTAAGCTATTTATGAAGATCTACTAGCAATGGATGACTCTCAAAGTTCATTGAAGGCAAATGAAAATGGATTGGGTGATTGTAGATGTTGATTGAAGCTCCATGAAGACTTCAAGCTCGTACGATGGACAAAAGAGAGATTTCGTCAATGTAAATTTCTTTTATTTCTTCTAGTATGTAGCTTAGAAGTAGAACTTTGATGGAGCACTCACACACATCTTCATTTCAGTCTTAGGACATCATTAGATCAATTGTCCTTAGACCCAAATTTATTTCTTAGTGATTGTGCTTGGATTCTTTATAACAGTCAACTGCTGAACATTTTACAGTCGTCTGTCTCAAAAACAGTCGGCTGTGTTTTGTTCTACAGTCGCCTGTTATGCATAAACTTTTGTAATCTAGTTTTGTGCCTTTCTGTTTATTCCGCACAGGCAACTGATGAACGATTCACATGCGCATGTCCTAGTGACAGTCGACTGTGTTTTGTAAATCAGTCGACTGTCTATCCGTTGCCCAAACTTTGTTGATCTGACTTTTACGGCCAGTCGACTAATGTTGAATATACAGTCGACTGTCCCTTGGATCAGTCGACTGTGTATGCTGCAACAGTCGTCTGTCTGTGAGCCAATTTATTGACTCAGCTCTCTGAAAATTCTCAGGGTATTTGACAGTCGTCTGTATAAAGATTTACAGTCGCCTGTTCTGATTAACAGTCGACTGTATTATCCTCATCAGTCGTCTGTCCTGTTAACTTACAAGATTTCCAAAATTTCCTCAACTTACCATTCTTTCGGCCAGTCGCCTGTAGAAGTAGTTACAGTCGTCTGTTGGTTCAACAGTCGTCTGTCTTTGCTTCATCAGTCGACTGTCCACGTGGTAAATTACCGTTATGAATTCTTACCTACCCATGCTGACTGTGCAACATTCCACAGTGGTTTCTTCAACAGTCGACTGTCGCGAGCGCATATTCTATCCGTTGAGATTTTTCTCACGGATTCCAAAAGGGTTTTTTTTCCTAAACTGTTTTGTGGATTTGAGAAACCTATATAATGGGTTGCTACTATTCCATTGAAAGGTTACCTAAACTATTGCAAAATATCTTAAGCTTTCATTTCTAAAGTTTAAAGCTCTCAAATCCAACGCCTTAAGAATTCCAATCTTTGATCTCTTGCTCTCCAACCTAGAACCAAAGAGTGATCCTCTAGGTATTTGGTGCAGTCAAGAGAAAGGGCTTTCTCCTCTCTTCCAAGAGAGTCTTCAACACACATCACACTTCTCCTTCAAGTTCTACTTCAAGGCATAGGTGATTGTAAGTGTTGCTTTCATATTTCATTACTTTCGTAAATTAAATTTGCTCTCGGTTTATGAGAGCGGTTTGCTTGCTCCCAAGTTGTGGGAGTCAAGGACATTGATTGTATTCGATTTCACTTGTAGAGTTGCTACAAGTGGGTTTTAAGGAAACCTCAAGTTAGGGTTCTAACTTGAGTATCCGGAGGTATCCGGGTGGAAGGGACGTAGGATTACCGGGAACAAGTCGGGAAGTGAATTGGGTAATCCGAACCCTAGAAACATAATTGTGCTTGCATTTGTTTCTTATTTGGGTTTAATTTAAATTTCACACTATATTGTTGGTTAGCATTTTAATTTGGTGTAACTATCGTTTTAAATTGCTTAAACACTATTCAACCCCCCTCTTCTAGTGTTTTCTTCATAGACAGGATCCTTATAAGAGTGACATATTAGAAACAACAGAACTAACATTTTGCATGCAATGTTAAAAGAACATAAATGAACAAATAAGCTAGTATGCTCTAAAATTAGAGGATGGAACATGCAACATAATGAATGACACGAAAGTTCTATGAATAAGAGGACAACCACAACCACATCTCCCTTCTTCATCACAACATGCTTTGGCATCATTGAAATAGGCATCATCGCTCCATCACTTAGCCAATTACCACACACCGCCATTCTCCATATACACCACCATTCTACATAAACATAGCATTGCACAGCGCAACATCATTCGGGAGAACTCGCAACATGAACCATTTTCCATACAAGACTTGAACATGGATTACAAGGAGTAACATGCGTTTAAATTAACAAGGGCTGGCATACCACATGAATTATCCTCCATAACTTAAACTTACTCACAACTTCATAAAAAGATACTTGCAACATGAATCTAATAGCATGAAACCAATAGCATGAAACAAATAGTGACATGAGACTAATAGCAACATGAACGAATAGCAACATGAGACTAACTCAACATTTCCACAAACACCTGATGGGTATTATTAACATGGTTATTGGCACACTATAATATCATTACCAAATAGCATCATGAAGCTTCCTTTTAGTTAATGACAACATTCATTGATGATAGTGATAGAACTAACCATAACACATCGAATGAAACACTAGAAAACAATTCAGCTTGCTGGAAATTGCACAACAGTCAGGTAGAATAGCAATTTACTCCATACTGTTGTATGGAATATTACAATGCAATGTAAATGAAAGTTGTAGGTATGATAGTTTTGAATTCACTGATAAAATTTCAGGTAAATATATTAAGTAGTTGATTTATGGTGAATTATTTGGTGAAGTCTGCCAAATCTGTTTTCTAGACAGATTTCAGAGTCTGTCTTGATTGCTGATTTTGGGCCTATTGCATTCAAAATTACGAAAATTAAGCACTTTGATGAAGTTGCAGAAAAACTTGTTAAAGTTCCATCAAGACCAAGAACAGCAAATTCCATAGACTGTGCAGGTAATAAACTACGTTTTTCTAAACTGTGTCCAGTCTGCAAGAAATTCAGACATGCTGTAAAAGGTGAATTTTAAACCCATTTTCCAGTTTGATTTGGAAGAAGTTGTGAACATTAAAGTTGTTTATAACTACGAAATACACAACATATAAAATTTCCAAAACATTCCTAATAGCCAATTAAGCCCATCACTTAGTCAAAGTTTCAGCTTTTCAGGATAATACTTTCTGCATCAAGAACAATAGTGATCCATGAAACTTAATCATGTATTAAGCTCAAATTAAAAATGTATCAATTCTAAAAATGACAATCAAGTAGCATACTATGTGAAATTGGATTCCTATCTCCAAGAGAAGCAAGAGCCCTCATTTTTAGCTCCATGAAAACTCCATGAGAACCCTAGCAAAATTCTCCACCGTCCTCAAGGAAGCCCCCTTCTTTCTCTTCCACCTCTTCATTTTCTTCTTCTTTATTCTTCCTTCCTCTCTCCTTTGTTTTAGATTATTACTTGTTCGATCTCCTACACTTGTTACCATAATAGCATCATGAAGCTTCCTGCTAATCCTGTACTCACCGAGATTATTACTTGTTCGATCTCCTACACTTGGGAGTAGCGCTCACACATTTTGAGACGAGTCAGCTGATCACTTCTTTTTAGGAACATGTGGCATTATGGTCTAGGGTAGGTGAGTGCATTAATGCAATTATGCTAAAAGACGACGCAAGAGATGCAAGTACACACTAAAATGTTGTTAGAATCCCTGAACACTATGCAACACAGTAGAGGGGGGTGAATAGTATAGTGGCAATTAAAATCCTAATTAAAAATAATTAAGCAAATGCAGAAATATAATTGCAACACAAACAATAAAGAGACAAAAGGCAGTCACAAACATAAGATGTATCCTGATTTGGCTACGCCTACTCAAGTCCTACCCTCGTCACCCGAGCTATAGATTTTCACTAATCTCACCCTAATCAGGTACCAAAACTCAGACATGAGTTACAATCTCTAAACCTGGATATAAAGTAGTAACCCCTTCTAGGATGGAGTAACCCCTCCAATTGGAGTAAACCCCCCAATATGATCTTACACCTTGAAAGCTAGGTTACAATAAAAATGTAAACAAATACACTCTTACCTAAGCCTTGTAGATGATCTTATCATATGCAATGAGGGTTAGGAAGAGTGTGAAACCAAGTGCATGAATGGGCTTGACACTTGGAAGAAAAACTCTCTTTGATGAAAATTCAAAGCTTAACTCTTTTTTAGAGAAAGATAGAAAGAGAGAATTTTAGAAAGCTTGGAAATCTTAAAATAAGCTGAATAATGGTTGCAAAATATCCTAACAAACTTATCTTGAATAGGACTCAAAAAATCCGTTGTAAACAATTACCTAAAATACCATCCTAACGAAAAAATGACAGCTTTTTGTAAAACATGGAGCTGCGTTTTTCAAGCAACTGGGGCAAAAGTAGCTGATTACAGTTCCATCGGTAATCGACTATCTCCATAATGGCAATCGACGATTTTGAGCAACATGGAGAAACACTCTTTTTCCCATTCAAAGTAGTCAGCTACTATAGTAAAAGTATTCTGTTATTTTTATGATACATGGAAAATTAGCTCAAAATTGATCGAAAAATTATTTTAAATCATTTCAAACCTTTTCCAAAATACTTTTGTGAGTTTAAAAAGTGATTTAAGGCAATAATGAATATATTTACAAGGCATACAAAGCTTCTAAGAATAAAGTGTAAATAACACAAATGTAACGACCACTTTCCGGTCGTACATATTTTAGTGCGTATTTTGGTTTCGTTTGTGTATTTTTGTTTTTGGTTTTATTATTATTGTTCTGTAGCTCAGACGCGTGACCGGACCCCGTATCACGATCCTCTCGGAGGCGTGATAGCTTCGGTATTTTCTTTGCAATTTTTGGAGGACCAGGGGTTAAGTTGTAATAATCTTATTATTAATAGATCTTATTAACTAAATGTTCAAAAATTCAAACTTAATTAAAACCTAACGTTATCTATTTATAATTAAACTGACTCTTTATCCTAATCTAATAACTAATAAATATAAAATGCTGTAAGTTTTTAAAAATTGAATCTGTTAAAATCAAACCCTATCAAATCTGGACCTATTCCACCAAAATCATAACCACCGCAGGCCTTCACATCCTTTCCCCCACGTCACCCATGTTTCATGCATCTCCCACATATCTCATAACAAACTTTATCTCTCTCTCCCTCTCTTTAACCTACTCTACAAAAGGAAACCCAAGACAAAGAGAAACCATGCTTATCTCTTTTTGTATCCCAGTGCATCAATACCCAAGGGTTACAACAGCCCCTCTTCAAAACACCTGACCGAAACTCAAAACCCAAAGAATAAAACCCAGAGCATATCTCTCTCCTCTCATTTTTAAAACTCAAACTAAACCTAGGCCTATACCTATCAGCCGCCACTTGTTTTCAACCCTCCAAATTTTCGTACGCATGCCTTAAAGCTCACTGGGCTAAACCCAGCTCCTCTAATATTTTAAACCCAAAACAAACCCTACAGAGCACTGTCTCTAATTCTCTGCCGCACAAATACCCCTCATCCGAACCTCCTCAGCCCCCGACATGCGCCCCGCCGACGGCCTGCTCCCACTCCCTCTTCTCCCAGTCGCACCACCACCCCGAAAACCCTCAGTCCGCCGCAACTCCAGCCACCTCCCAACACCCTCAGGCGCCCATCCCCCTCTTCCCCCGACGAACTGCAAACCTCTCCTCAACTCGCAACCAACCTAGACCCGTCTCCTTCCTCCCTTCTCCTCAAACACACGACCCATCCCTATCCACACCTCCAACTGCAGGCGCACCACCCCTCCACCCTGCAACAGCGTGCGCCACTTCCCAGGCCGCGCACCACCTCCGAGCAACCCAGCCGCGTCACTCTCCGGCCGTCTCCGAGCGCTCCAGTCCTCATCTCCCTGCAAAACATCTCTCCAGCGACACACGACTGTGCCCAGGCCTCGACAGCCGCCTGCAACCCTCCCGACGACCCACAGTCATCGTTGTCCGCTCCGACAGTTCGCTACAGCAGCAAGTTTCACTTATGTCGCTGTTTTGGGGTCGTACTCGTCACTGCTGCCCATTGCTGTGTCTCGACCCTTCTCTGCGTCACCGGTTAGTATATCTATCCCTTACTAATCTATAACCCTGTCACGGCCACTTTCCGGTCGTACGTGATTTGTGTGTATGATGATTCGTGTGCGCATTTTCGTATCTGGTTTTATTATTGTGTTTCCATAGCTCAGACGTGTGATCAGACCCCGTACCCACGACCCTCTCGAAGGCGCGATCGCCCCGATCTAATCTTAAGTTGATTGGTTCTAAATCCTAATATTTCTAAATGTCTTAACTAAAATGTTTATCATGATCGCATGATATCTTAATGAGTCTTATATTAATACTCCAAATCAAATCCTAACTGAGATTTTTTAAACCTCTAACTATAATAATAATCTAACGGTTAAAAGGGGGGAATCTTTTTATACTTACTTGGTTTAAACGAACCAACCTAATAATAATAAACATGTATTATTTCCCCCTTAATAATATTTTTTTGTTAAGAATACTGTTATCATTTCGAAATCTGTAAACAAACAAATCAAACTCATTTGAGGTCAATTATTAAACCTATTTGTTTTTCTTATCATAACAACCCCCCTCACTTCACGTTCTTCCCTGTGCAAGCGGCCACGTCTCCCCATCAGCCCGTAACTGTCGCATGTCGCTCCCTTTCCTGTTCTCTTAAAAAACACACACACGGCGTTTCTTTGCCGCTCAGCCACCGCCCATCTCCTCACCGTTCCGAAGCCACCGCTCCTTCTTACGACAGCCTTGGCGATCACCTCTCATCGCCGACCTCCCCTACTCGACAAGCTCCCAGGCCGCTACCCTCGAGTTGCCCCGACCTCTCACCCGTCAGCAAACACCCCCCAACGCCAACCCTTCCTCCTCCTTCCCTCCGATCAACTTCCCGACAGCACATCTCCCCGTCCGGCCTCGTTGGACTTCCCTCCAGCCAACCCCCGTCGGAAACCGCCCGCAGGTGCCGTGCTCCGCCCTGTCACGCAAGAGCGCCGCCCAGCGAATGAAGCGGGCCTCTGTCCGCCGTTTCTTTGAGCAGCTGTCGCCCAGCGGCCATTTCCTCGTGCCGCATCCTCGTCGAGCGTTACGAAACCCAACGGCTTGTAAGTATCTTAGGACTGCATATTGATGTTAGCCTGCTGTTAAATGATTATAAGCGGCGACTTCCCATGCAATTTGATGCACGCACGTTTGTGTTGAACAAGTATACTGTGGTTACTTCAATGATGTGAGTGGGTAATAGTTTACTATAGGATACTATATGCATGCAAGCAATTTTCTAAAAAAAAAGTATTTTACAGTACGTTTTATAGTGCTCCCATGTGAATAAACTAGTGCATAAGGGTGCTAGTAATCTTATATTATTATCTACAATTTAGCCTACTGTAGATATCCTCTCCTATGAAAACTCCTGTGGTGTCTTCAAGACTTTCACCTTTGATACCATTTTCGCTGCCCATCCCCAAACAGTAGGGTCTCATGATATTAGTAATCTTATGTGTTAGTGATATAAGTCCGTAACTTACAGATAATATATGCGGTCTATGAGTGTTTACATAACTTAATGTTAGAATCCTTGTCGGAGATATACTACGTTATTCTTCGCGACCCTTTATCTTACGCGCTACCGGAATCCAACCCCTGGCGTCGCTACCCGACGCCAGTGTAACTCTCACGTCGTATTGAGGTTCCGTAGATCCGTTGGTTGACCCAGACCCTGCTGGACTACATCCTTGTCAGAAATTTTCAGGCAAGGAATGAGACTTTAGTTACTGCTTTTATGCTTTTCTAGGGTTGATGTTAGAACTGCTAGATTTATTTCTGCAAAATACTTGAAAATGATCACATGTTACTTTCTGCTCGAACCCACTTTTAAAATGCAACTTGAACCTCACATGCTAATTAATAAGCCAGACATTGTAGTTATGTGGAACTTTGTAGAAGATCACAGGCGTGGGCCTCTCCTATACGGAGGTTGGCACTACTCTTGTGGAGCGTCTGCTGGCTAGCCCAGAGACGACTCGCTTACGGACTTGTGGAACGTTGCTGGCTCGTCCAGGAATGTCTCACTTATGGATAGTTAATCGATGACGGGGGTGACCATTAAGAACTGGTGCTCCCCAGCTTTGGCTCACCCGTGACTGGTGCGCTCCGGTATGATACATAGTATCATTCATGATTAATGATTTGTTTCGGATCGACGACGGGGGTGACCATTGAGAACTGGTGCTCCCCAGCTTTGGCTCACCCGTGACTGGTGCACTCAGGTATGATACACCGTATCATTCGTGATCCTTGTCTTGTCTCGTGTCTAGATGGAGCGTTTGTTGGCTCGTGTCCATAACACAAACGACTCGCGGGTGGGGTAGGACAAAAGAGTCTAGCTGGGCCTGGGGGGTAGCTCCCCTCCGCCTACGCAGCTTGAGTCCTTAGGCTTTATCTTTGTATCGCAATTGGTGCACTCCTGTTTGCTTCGCAGGGATGCATTCCGGTCGTTTGACTTTTTCTAGACTTGGACGATCTGACCAGATGGACACCCCTGGCAGATTGACAGAACTACATGAACCACTCTTAGACGATCTGACTAGATGGACACCCCTAGCAGATCGATTAGAATAACCATTACTTATTTCCTGTTTTCTAGGACTGCCTGTGTAGTTGTCTTTTAAATTCCATTTAGAACTGCTAGAATTGTATAGCTGCATTAACTTATGGTCTCATTAGTTCGTTGCTGACATGTGTTTTGCACATGTCCCAGACTTGACAGAGCTGCCACATTCTGAGGACCCCCCGCAGACTCTTTCCTTTTGTTGCCTCCGGTACGTACAGTTTTAGTCTTTATGTTAAACTCCTTGTTGGTTACCTTCTGCGTTTGAATACCATCTTCTTACTGCTATTTCTATTGTTTCATGCTAAACCATTCGATCGGACCTTCCCCTCCGCATCATAACTTGCCATGGACGCTTATTGGACCCCGAGCCTCAACGGCTCTAGTCCATGCGGGCTGGCCATGCCTCGCTGCTCAACCTTTTGGGAAGCGGGGCGTGACAGTTTTTGTGGTGGCCCATGCAGGTCTTGATCGAATGATTTATCGAAACAATAGTGCTACAGTAACTATTCAAACGACCAACAATAATTGAGTCTAACATAAGTTAGTTAGGTTTTAGACTAGTTCCTTGGCCCCCTCTAGTTTGGATTTAAGTGAGAATACAGGAATAAGATGAAGTTTAAAGTGATGTATTTCTAACACATTGGATGGTTATAAGGTTGGATTCTCGACTTGACAAGGAACCATGGAAGCAAGAACATTGAATCGAGGGAATGAGATCGACTCTTGGTATGCTGCTTGCGATAGAAGTGTGGTGATTAGAAGCCTTGTTTTAACGACTAAATGCGTAGACCTACATCGATCAAGCGAACTGTTAGGCAACGGATATTATGAGCATATTTGTATATAAGCCGAGTAGCAACAGTATAACCTGGGTTTTGCAAAGTTCGAGGATGGCGACGTGGATGAAGTAAATAATATGATCATTAGAGATGAACAGAAGAGATTCTGAGTGATAATGTGATGACGAGGTTGATCTTATGATGGATTGTATAAGGTCGACAACATGATCTGTTTTGGACACTGTGATTTAAAGAAATTAAGGATCTTGGGAACGTCATGGGAGTTTCAAAGTCGACCGTTCGAATACGCATCGAGTGCGTATTGATCCCTGGATTCTAGTTACAGTTTACGAAATGAGGAAAGGTGATGACTTCTCCAGATCATGTTGATGGATTATAGTCAACAGTGACTAGCAGTTTAGGTGTCAATGAAAATTCTGGATCAAGTCAAGTGAGCATGTTTGGTTTTACGAGTGCTCAATGATCAGGAAATATGGGAAAAGAGTTAGTAGATTGCTTGGGTTGTTTGGATTAAAAAAGAAATCGTAAGTAAGTCTGACGCCTGAAAATCTAGAATTGGTTGGAAGTTTCACTTAGAGATTCCTAGGGGCAGTTGAGCCAAGAACCAATTGAAGCGGAGGACAACAGGATCATTGTAACAGGTTCTCGTGAACGGGCTTTTGAGTTGGAAATCTTATTGGTGTTTAAAATGATTGGGACCAGTCAATTAGGGCTGGTTAGTTGGAGGTTGTTTAACCACCCTAGATGTCAAATACTGGAAGTGTCTACACATTAGAGCCTTGTGTTTGTTCTGCCTTCCCCGTAGATCCATGAGGAGGATTACCCGGCTCGTGTGATTATATATCATTGTCGGGCATGCTTAGTATTATTACTTAGGTATATGTGGGCTTATGAGTGAATAATGGAATATGTGTATTGTGACGAACGTAATGATTATGTGTATATAGTACATGAATAAGTATAGATACTTATGTAAGATAATATGTGTATGGAAAGCTAAACCACTCTGGGGATGTCTGTGTATATAAGAGTTAGTGTTGGAATATCTACTGGGGGTGTATGTAGTTGGAGATGCTTAATAATGGTTGAAATAATATGTGGGTAAAATTGTGTGTATATTAGTTATAATGATACTAGGGTACTTATGGTTAAATGTGCATCCTTATTATTTGATCTATATGTTAGTACGTGTGGGCGTGTGCTCGTACGTAGGTATGTGCTTACTATATGAATATGTGTGATATACGTACGGTAATAGGGTTATAAATTTTGTTTGGTATTGTTTGCCTTTACGGGATGTCGTGTGTGTACCTCGAGGTATACCCGATTATTGTATGTCTTAACTATGTATGGATAAGTAGATGTATTGGTATACAAATTATAAGTAGTAGGATATGGTGTGAATATATGAGTTACATGTGCGTGATTATACGGTGAATGCATGTATTAGGGAAGGTATTATAATTATACGTGTGCTGATGTCTGTATTATTATTATGGTATATAGAGTGATTGAACTATGTGAGTGTTACCTGACTAAATATTAGGTGTGATTGACATATGGTATGTATATGGTTGTATTGGTAGATGTGTATACTTTGGAGTGGTATTGGTATTGGTATAAATACCGTGTTACATATATAGAGTATTCTGATACGTGTTTCGAGTCTCACTCAAGTTTGAGTGGGTATACTCTAAGTATATTGTTATATATGTCTTTGGTTTGCGTGTAGTATCATGAATATATCAATGAATGATGTATGCATAGAGATAGGATTGTTTGCGCCTGGTTGCGTTACGCACCTGAAGGTGGGTCGCTATACCAGTATATAGTTATAGGATTGTATGCGATGTGAATATATGGTGAAGTATCTGCGTGCATTTGAGTGACTATAAATTTGTGAAATTCTAGTAATGGTGAATGTATATTAGATATAGTAGACTTGATTTAATAATGATATGATGTGATTACATGTGTTGATGTGTTTGGTATTGGATGTATACTAGGAACTATTAAGGAGTAGTATACCCATGTTTGTTTGTGCATAGGTAGCTATCCATACGTGAAGTACTACGATTGTATTTGTTGGTGTGAACTATTAAATTGGTTGTGAGTATGTGCACCATGTCATAAGTATTTAATAGTTATATAGGGATGTATGAGACTATATGAACGATTGAAATACGTGTATGAATTTACTGTCTAAGATATGTATAAGTATAGAATGTGCGTGTATATATATACATGTTTGTAGTGTTAATGTTTGACTATCTAGTGCATATATAGGCACTTGTACTAGTTATACCTGTTTTGAATTATAGTATGACGTGACTGGGATAGTTATTAGAGTGGCTATGTATATTTATAGTTAGAAAGTCCGAGGACGGACTTTACTCTAAGGTGGGTAGGATGTCACGGCCACTTTCCGGTCGTACGTGATTTGTGTGTATGATGATTCGTGTGCGCATTTTCGTATCTGGTTTTATTATTGTGTTTCCATAGCTCAGACGTGTGATCAGACCCCGTACCCACGACCCTCTCGAAGGCGCGATCGCCCCGATCTAATCTTAAGTTGATTGGTTCTAAATCCTAATATTTCTAAATGTCTTAACTAAAATGTTTATCATGATCGCATGATATCTTAATGAGTCTTATATTAATACTCCAAATCAAATCCTAACTGAGATTTTTTAAACCTCTAACTATAATAATAATCTAACGGTTAAAAGGGGGGAATCTTTTTATACTTACTTGGTTTAAACGAACCAACCTAATAATAATAAACATGTATTATTTCCCCCTTAATAATATTTTTTTGTTAAGAATACTGTTATCATTTCGAAATCTGTAAACAAACAAATCAAACTCATTTGAGGTCAATTATTAAACCTATTTGTTTTTCTTATCATAACAACCCCCCTCACTTCACGTTCTTCCCTGTGCAAGCGGCCACGTCTCCCCATCAGCCCGTAACTGTCGCATGTCGCTCCCTTTCCTGTTCTCTTAAAAAACACACACACGGCGTTTCTTTGCCGCTCAGCCACCGCCCATCTCCTCACCGCTCCGAAGCCACCGCTCCTTCTTACGACGGCCTTGGCGATCACCTCTCATCACCGACCTCCCCTACTCGACAAGCTCCCAGGCCGCTACCCTCGAGTTGCCCCGACCTCTCACCCGTCAGCAAACACCCCCCAACGCCAACCCTTCCTCCTCCTTCCCTCCGATCAACTTCCCGACAGCACATCTCCCTGCTAACACCCCAAGCTCCGACTTCAGTCTCCTCGGACCGCCGCCCTTCCTCCTTCAGCCAGCCTTCACCGACCCTTCTCCATGCCGTCCGGCCTCGTTGGACTTCCCTCCAGCCAACCCCCGTTGGAAACCGCCCGCAGGTGCTGTGCTCCGCCCTGTCACGCAAGAGCGCCGCCCAGCGAATGAAGCGGGCCTCTGTCCGCCGTTTCTTTGAGCAGCTGTCGCCCAGCGGCCATTTCCTCGTGCCGCATCCTCGTCGAGCGTTACGAAACCCAACGGCTTGTAAGTATCTTAGGACTGCATATTGATGTTAGCCTGCTGTTAAATGATTATAAGCGGCGACTTCCCATGCAATTTGATGCACGCACGTTTGTGTTGAACAAGTATACTGTGGTTACTTCAATGATGTGAGTGGGTAATAGTTTACTATAGGATACTATATGCATGCAAGCAATTTTCTAAAAAAAAAGTATTTTACAGTACGTTTTATAGTGCTCCCATGTGAATAAACTAGTGCATAAGGGTGCTAGTAATCTTATATTATTATCTACAATTTAGCCTACTGTAGATATCCTCTCCTATGAAAACTCCTGTGGTGTCTTCAAGACTTTCACCTTTGATACCATTTTCGCTCCCCATCCCCAAACAGTAGGGTCTCATGATATTAGTAATCTTATGTGTTAGTGATATAAGTCCGTAACTTACAGATAATATATGCGGTCTATGAATGTTTACATAACTTAATGTTAGAATCCTTGTCGCAGATATACTACGTTATTCTTCGCGACCCGTTATCTTACACGCTACCGGAATCCAACCCCTGGCGTCGCTACCCGACGCCAGTGTAACTCTCACGTCGTATTGAGGTTCCGTAGATCCGTTGGTTGACCCAGACCCTGCTGGACTACATCCTTGTCAGAAATTTTCAGGCAAGGAATGAGACTTTAGTTACTGCATTTATGCTTTTCTAGGGTTGATGTTAGAACTGCTAGATTTATTTCTGCAAAATACTTGAAAATGATCACATGTTACTTTCTGCTCGAACCCACTTTTAAAATGCAACTTGAACCTCACATGCTAATTAATAAGCCAGACATTGTAGTTATGTGGAACTTTGTAGAAGATCACAGGCGTGGGCCTCTCCTATACGGAGGTTGGCACTACTCTTGTGGAGCATCTGCTGGCTAGCCCAGAGACGACTCGCTTACGGACTTGTGGAACGTTGCTGGCTCGTCCAGGAATGTCTCACTTATGGATAGTTAATCGATGACGGGGGGTGACCATTGAGAACTGGTGCTCCCCAGCTTTGGCTCACCCGTGACTGGTGCGCTCCGGTATGATACGTAGTATCATTCATGATTAATGATTTGTTTCGGATCGACGACGGGGGTGACCATTGAGAACTGGTGCTCCCCAGCTTTGGCTCACTCGTGACTGGTGCACTCAGGTATGATACACCGTATCATTCGTGATCCTTGTCTTGTCTCGTGTCTAGATGGAGCGTTTGTTGGCTCGTGTCCATAACACAAACGACTCGCGGGTGGGGTAGGACAAAAGAGTCTAGCTGGGCCTGGGGGGTAGCTCCCCTCCGCCTACGCAGCTTGAGTCCTTAGGCTTTATCTTTGTATCGCAATTGGTGCACTCCTGTTTGCTTCGCAGGGATGCATTCCGGTCGTTTGACTTTTTCTAGACTTGGACGATCTGACCAGATGGACACCCCTGGCAGATTGACAGAACTACATGAACCACTCTTAGACGATCTGACTAGATGGACACCCTTAGCAGATCGATTAGAATAACCAGTACTTATTTCCTGTTTTCTAGGACTGCCTGTGTAGTTGTCTTTTAAATTCCATTTAGAACTGCTAGAATTGTATAACTGCATTAACTTATGGTCTCATTAGTTCATTGCTGACATGTGTTTTGCACATGTCCCAGACTTGACAGAGCTGCCACATTCTGAGGACCCCCCGCAGACTCTTTCCTTTTGTTGCCTCCGGTACGTACAGTTTTAGTCTTTATGTTAAACTCCTTGTTGGTTACCTTCTGCGTTTGAATAACATCTTCTTACTGCTATTTCTATTGTTTCATGCTAAACCATTCGATCGGACCTTCCCCTCCGCATCATAACTTGCCATGGACGCTTATTGGACCCCGAGCCTCAACGGCTCTAGTCCATGCGGGCTGGCCATGCCTCGCTGCTCAACCTTTTGGGAAGCGGGGCGTGACAAACCCACACCCTAGTTAGAGAACATAATAAAACAGAACTATTAGACATCGTAAGAATCGTTTTAATATTCCTAATAAGTTTGAAAGCACCTAATTCTGTTATATGTTTAATCAAATCAGAGAACCAATCATACCGTATGTAGTGCTCGTCAAGACGAATCTAACGATACCAAGTTCGTCGAAAACAGGTAAGTGTGCGAATTGTTATGAATTTCTTAAGTTTAATGTTTAAATGCTCTTTTTCACTTAAAGCTGAATAACAGGAATTTGACCCATGAAATGATGTTTACAAAAAATAACATGACGACCCATACTTAAAATGTGACACATTGACATAAAGCTTCGCATGTTTATAATTCAAGAGTAAATAACAAAAAATAGTTGATTGCAGCATGTTTAATAAACAACCCATTTAATTTCGTTGTTTAAATTGTTATATGATGTTGTTGTGCCCTGTGAAGCTACTGCACATGTACTAGAGGGGGGTGAATAGTACTTAAAATAATTAAGAGACTTATTCCTAACTATTGTGCAAGAAACAAACGACAATGCGGAATAAACAACAATCAACAAGAATTAACAAACGCAAACAAAGTATGTAACGGGTTCGGATCCACCCAAGTCTCCCC
Source organism: Scilla litardierei (assembly GCA_030789695.1). Taxonomy (NCBI): domain Eukaryota; kingdom Viridiplantae; phylum Streptophyta; class Magnoliopsida; order Asparagales; family Asparagaceae; genus Scilla; species Scilla litardierei. Next base: position 518,415 of record CM061135.1, on the reverse strand, counting down.
GACTTGTTCCCGGTGATCCTACGTCCCAACCACCCGTATCCCCTCCGGATACTTAAGTTAGAAACCATAACTGAAGATTTAGCACTATGAAATTCTTGTGAAAAACCTTCACAAGACCAAATCATACAAATGACATGTGACTCCCACAACCCGGGATCACACCCTCTCTCACAACCGAGAGACACAATTCAAATATCAATTGAAATGAAATATGAAACACTTACCACCAAATCCTATGCCTTGAGTATAACTTACCAAATTAGGGCAAAGAGGGATTTTGAGGAAGAAGATGTCACCAAACCCTAGCTCCTTGAAGATGACCAGTAATGGAGGCCTAGGGTGGAGTATGGTGACTAGAATCAAGCTCTTGGCTTGAAAGGCTCAAAATGGAGAGAATCTCACTTGAGGATTAGGGCTCAAAGAGTGAAGGGAGAGATTCTTGTGAGGAAGAGAGAGCTTGGAAATAGCTTGAGATTACTCTTCTCTTAGATCTGAAATAACTTGGATAATGGTCCTCTAACCTTGCCTCAAATGAATCAGGTTTGTATTTATAGAGGCAAGAAAAATCGTGTTGGAAAAGTTCCCAACGGCTCTATTCTGAAGCCGACTAGTCGGTCTAAGAAGGATCACTGACCGACTAGTTTCCAATCTAGTCGGTCGGTGATTCTTCATGAACCGACTAACTGGCTCACAGCCAAAAGAGAAAGTTCCAGGCTATATGAACTAGTCGGTCTAAGAAAACTTGCCAACCGACTAGTTACACAACTAGTCGGTCGGTGATTGTTCTTTGACCGACTAAGAGAGAAAAACAATAGGCTGGAAACAAGTTGAACTAGTCGGTGTAAGAACAAATCCTGACCGACTAGTTTATCAACTAGTCGGTCGGTGAGTGTTCTTTGACCGACTAACTCAAAACAGTAGCTCAGGCTGAATTGAGGCAATAATAACTAGTCGGTCTGAGAAGGTTTCCTAACCGACTAGATCGTCATCTAGTCGGTCGGTGAACCTTCTTTGACCGACTAATTGATCAACAGTGAATGAGCTGAAATGAGCAATGACATATAGTCGGTGCATGAAGAGTTGCCGACCGACTAGGTCATCATCTAGTCGGTTGGTACTTCTTCTTGAACCAACTAAGATGCACTAGAAGCCGAGGGAAGAAGCGATAGGCTTCGGGAAAGTTTCTAATGGCTTCTATGATAAACCTAGCTCTAAGAAATGAGCGAAATGAAGATAATAATGTAAGTCCTACTCAAGGCTTAACATTCTAATCTATGAAGCTAGAAGACAATAAATAATACATGACGAACCGTCTTCGAAGCTTCAATCTTCATTCTTCTTGACTTCAATATTGCTCCTAGAGCTTCAACGAAGCTTCAGGCACACGATCACGCATATTGAGAAGTCTTGAGACGTCGCTTTTGATATACGTTTTCTTTTGGCGACGATCTCCATAACTGCGCTCACAAACAGTTAGTACACGATATTTATGTTTGCTCATCATCCAAAACCAAATCCGGGGAATCAATACTCAACATTCTCCCCCTTTTTGGTGATGACAAACCAACATAAATAATAATCAATAATAATAATTCAAAATGAAATTTACTTACTCCCTCTGCATTGATGACACGTTAGTTCCGTATTCAATAATATTCATACGCATCAAGCAGACGAGGGAAATATAGAAATATGAATCATATTATCGTAATTTAGGATCTAAATCCATTTTATACTTTAACTCCCCCCTGAATCTAACATATCAACTTAGATTCATGGTAAATTGCTTTGATATCAATTAGCACATTGTCGTTATTAATTCTTTCCCCCTTTGGCATTAGCAAAAAGAGCGGGAGGAGATCAACGACAAGATTTCAATGGCTAAGAAATTAAAGGAAGAGAGTCTAAGAATACGACCACGGTCCAAATGACACCAAAGTAAAATACCAAATGTAAAATACCAAATGTAAAATACCGAAGAAAATCAAAGGGTGCCAACTTGACCATAGTCGAAAATCGAAAAACGAAACCATCAAGCCATAGGCGAAAATCGAAAAATGAAATCATCAAGCCATAGGCGAAAATCGAAATACGAAATCATCAAGCCATAGGCGAAAGTCGAAATACGAAATCATCAAACTATAGGCGAAAATCGAAATACGAAATCATCAAACCATAGGCGAAAATCGAAATCTCCAAAACTCAAATTAATTTTACTTATTGAGTTATGGAACATGCTCTCCAATATCAACATTCTTAGTTAAATTGTGCATGGAAAACAATTCTATGTTTCCATAGAAAGAATTTCTATTTAACCAAGTTAATCGTCGAGAGACGAACTCAACATCAGAGACAAAAATCCAATGAATACCAAAAGTGGCAAAATGATACCAAAAGTAACATGCAAAAGTGTTATGCCAAAAACAATTTAATCATCATAGAATTTATGGCATACACAATTCTAGCATACACATTGAAACAAAATGATACCAATGTAAATATTCTAACAATGCATGCATTCAACCTACATGGATACCAAATGTATATTAAATGAAAGAATATACTTACACCATTACGCTCCCCCTACTTTGGTGCATCACTTAAGCACCAACAACTCCATTTGAATGAAAATTCTTTGCAAATTAATGAGTTGGTTGGGTTGGTATCCCATGATGAATTGAACCTAGTGAACATATCATTTTGGTATCCAAAAATCTTTTTGGATCCTATGGGTTAGGCAATAAATTTAACGAAATTAAATGTAACCCATATCCTAACTAAATTCAAATTAACATGCACATCCATGATTAATATGCAAATAAGAAATAAACCAATTCTTACCACAATTGCGTTGGTACCCATAAAATGAAATTAAACTTATGGTACCAAGCAATGAAGGGTCAAAGGAAACTAACCCTTCGGAAACCAAGTCCACGAGGACCGTGATTTCCCAACATAATCATCATTCAAAATAATATCATTAATATATGATTGCACATACAAATCCTTATTATACATGCTTGTGTTCTTCGGACCCCAAATGGTGTAGGTCTTGGGAGTCCTAATCCTATTGGGAACATGCATACGTTGTTGATGTCTATGTGATGCATGTCGTGGGTAAGCATATGGCATATGATGCAATGGTGCATGATGACAATTATTCATATGAGAATGAGGATGGACATATGCTTGTGGTGGAACACGTGCATGAGTGTGTCTCACATGGTGTACACGTGCTCGTGGATGCGGAGCATAGAAATCATCATACGTGCGAACATGTGGGGTAGGATTTGTGTTCCTACGTGGCATGGCATACATGAAAGCATGACCCCTCTTTGGAGGTCCACCCAAGGTGGGTTTCTTTCCAAATGGGGGTGTGTACCTAACGGAAGCACTATTGGTAGAAGAACTACACATGGGATGTTTACTTCCACTAGTAGAAGCATCGGACGTTGGCCTAACAAAGGTAGCGGACGATTTGGATGAATCTCCCATCTTATACCCCAAGCCAATGTGATGATTGGCCGGAAGTAAGTCATTTAGGATATTGTCCAAATGGCCCTTACCTTTATTGAATTCATTGATTCGGCCTAATGTGCACTCATACTTCTCGGTGAGAGAATGCATCGAAGCATCCAAGGTGGACACTCGCGATGTGAGTGCGCAAACACGTGACTTGAGATTTTTATTCTCAATACTCAAAGTTGAGTTTTGAGACGTCAAATCCGCTATCACATGTTCATCCGAATCCTCGATATGAACATGCTCAAGTTGAGATTTGAGATGTTCAGTCTCATTTCTCAACCCTTCAACAACGGTGTCGTTGTTGACGATGATAGGCTTAGGCGAGGTTTTAAGACTATCTAACTCATTTTTAGTCTTAATAAATCTACTAGCCAATTTAGTAAACTTATACCAAAGTTGTTCATTTGCTAATTTAAGTTCATCCATGGTTACCTCTTCGCCTTCATCCTCGCTTTCATCGCTTTCATCGCTTTCATCGGAGGAAGTCTCTTGAACACGTTCTTCTCTTCCCATGAAGCACATGTGTGCTTTCTCCACCTTCTCATCATCCGACTCTCCCCTTGAGGAGTCCTCGTCGGAGTCGGTGAAAGTGCCGACAAGTCGTTTCTTGCGCTTTCTCGACTTGTCGTATTTGGATGCCTTCCACTTCTCCTTGTGTTTGTTGAGAGGACAATCCGGCTTGATGTGTACTGGCTTGTTGCATTTATAACACACGGGAGTAGAAGCATTAGTAGAACCAAACTTAGATAGATTCTTAAACTTACCTTTTCGGAAGCATCGGTCGAACTTCTTTGCCAAATCGGCCAAAGTTTCCATGTCCAACTCGTCTTCCGATTCTTCATCATCGGTAGATGGAGCGGCCTTGTAAGCAATAGCCTTTTTCTTTGGCTCATCTTGCTTCAAGTACGCCTTCATCTTTTCCTTCATCCTTATCTTGCTTTTCTTGCGTACCTCATAAGAAATCAAGGTACCCATTAGTTGAACGACGGTATATTTACTCATATCATTACCTTCCTCGATGGTGAAGATACGCTTTTCCCAACAAGTAGGAAGTCCATCGATGATCTTTGAGACTTTCTCTTTTTGGGTGTAGATCTTCTCAAGAGCTTCCAATTCGTTGGAAATATCCACGAAGCGAGAATAGTAGTCCTTCATAGTTTCACCCTGTTCCATGTGAAACAACTCAAATTCTTTGTTAGCGACAACGAGTTTAGAATCTTTTACCGTACTCGTTCCTTCGTGCAAGATGAGGAGGGAGTTCCATATTTGATATGCACTCTTACATGTGCATATCTTATTAAAGTCCTCGGGCTCCAATGTGCATTGCAAGGCGTTCATTGCCTTGGCATTGCGTACCTCCGCGGCGACCTCCGCGAGAGTCCACTTCGCAAAATCTTCTTCGGCGGGGTCGACATACTCCGTCAACGTGGCTCTCCACAATGAAGCACTCCGGAGGAAAGTTTCCATCCGGCATTTCCAGTACCCGTAATTGGTACCATTGAAGGAGGGAGGCCTAGTTGAGGATTGCACTTCCAAAACTGAAGAAGCTCAGTGACGATCCTTGAAGACGTTGTAGTCGTTGTTCGTCATAACTTTAAACTTGTAGCTTTAACCTTGGCTCTGATACCAATTGTTGTGCCCAGTGAAGCTACTGCACATGTTCTAGAGGGGGGTGAATAGTACTTAAAATAATTAAGAGAGTTATTCCTAACTATTGTGCAAGAAACAAACGACAATGCGGAATAAACAACAATCAACAAGAATTAACAAACGCAAACAAAGTATGTAACGGGTTCGGATCCACCCAAGTCTTCCCGACTTGTTCCCGGTGATCCTACGTCCCAACCACCCGGATCCCCTCCGGATACTTGAGTTAGAAACCCTAACTGAAGATTTAACACTATGAAATTCTTGTGAAAAACCTTCACAAGACCAAATCATACAAATGACATGTGACTCCCACAACCCGGGATCACACCCTCTCTCACAACCGAGAGACACAATTCAAATATCAATTGAAATGAAATATGAAACACTTACCACCAAATCCTATGCCTTGAGTATAACTTACCAAATTAGGGCAAAGAGGGATTTTGAGGAAGGAGATGTCACCAACCCCTAGCTCCTTGAAGATGACCAGTAATGGAGGCCTATGGTGGAGTATGGTGACTAGAATCAAGCTCTTGGCTTGAAAGGCTCACAATGGAGAGAATCTCTATTGAGTATTAGGGCTCAAAGAGTGAAGGGAGAGATTCTTGTGAGGAAGAGAGAGCTTGGAAATAGCTTGAGATTACTCTTCTCTTAGGTCTGAAATAACTTGGATAATGGACCTCTAACCTTGCCTCTAACGAATCAGGCTTGTATTTATAGAGGCAAGAAAAATCGTGTTGGAAAAGTTCCCAACGGCTCTATTCTGAAGCCGACTAGTCGGTCTAAGAAGGATCACTGACCGACTAGTTTCCAATCTAGTCGGGCGGTGATTCTTCATGAACCGACTAACTGGCTCACAGCCAAAAGAGAAAGTTCCAGGCAATATGAACTAGTCGGTCTAAGAAGACTTACCAACCGACTAGTTTCACAACTAGTCGGTCGGTGAGTGTTCTTTGACCGACTAAGAGAGAAAAACAATAGGCTGGAAACAAGTTGAACTAATCGGTGTAAGAACAAATCCTGACCGACTAGTTTATCAACTAGTCGGTCGGTGAGTGTTCTTTGACCGACTAACTCGAAACAGTAGCTCAGGCTGAATTGAGGCAATGATAACTAGTCGGTCTGAGAAGGTTTCCTAACTGACTAGATCGTCATCTAGTCGGTCGGTGAACCTTCTTTGACTGACTAATTGATCAACAGGGAATGAGCTGAAATGAGCAAGGACATCTAGTCGGTGCATGAAGAGTTGCCGACCGACTAGATCGTCATCTAGTCGGTTGGTACTTCTTCTTGAACCAACTAAGATGCACTAGAAGCCGATGGAAGAAGCGATAGGCTTCGGGAAAGTTTCTAATGGCTTCTATGATAAACCTAGCTCTAAGAAATGAGCGAAATGAAGATAATAATGTAAGTCCTATTCAAGGCTTAACATTCTAATCTATGAAGCTAGAAGACAATAAATAATACATGACGAACCGTCTTCGAAGCTTCAATCTTCATTCTTCTTGACTTCAATATTGCTCCTAGAGCTTCAACGAAGCTTCAGGCACACGATCACGTGTATTGAGAAGTCTTGAGACGTCGCTTTTGATATACGTATTCTTTTGGCGACGATCTCCATAGCTGCGCTCACAAACAGTTAGTACACGATATTTATGTTTGCTCAGCATCCAAAACCAAATCCGGGGAATCAATACTCAACAGAAGTTGTACTTCATGTTAAATGCTGAAATTAAAATGGTCACATGCTTCACATTATAATTGAACATAGGTTGCTAGAATGGACACTTGTGGAACTTCCTTTTTGAAATCTTGAATTCGTGAATTCGTGCGCCTCACGGGCGAAATCTTGAATTCGTGAACTCGTGCAATTCGTTAGGCTGGCTCGTGTTTCAGCACATTTTTGGCCGGGGTTAGGGTTGAGCGCCCGCTGAGCATGCATGTAGAGACCCCTTCAAGAGTACCACCTAGGTGGTGGGTGGCATCAATCATGATTATACCCCCGTGAGAAGGATCGACCTACTCTCCGCGACTAAAAGACGTGAAACCTATGCATGATAGAAAACATTTGCATTGAATTCGTAATAATTGTTACCACCTTACTCACACATAGAATTGCCATGATTACAACTGCTTACTTTCTAATTCATTAGAACTGCTATGTTGTAGCTGTTACCTTTAAATTTCGTAGAACTGTCATGCTTAGAAGTACTTTACTTTTCTTTAAACTTGCCATCTTGATAACCATGTTGCTGACATCTTGTGCAAACAATTAATGCTTCATAATTCGTTATTATTCATACACCTTTCCTTGGGACGTCTCACTTTGCTTGCAGACCCTTGCTGACATACATTCGTGTTTTGGAATGTATGTCAGCTCACGAGCCAGAGTACCAGGAGGACTTGGTTGAGATGCCTGACCCAGAGAGTTAGGAGTTTGCTGTTGACACTGAGCCGCTCCCTATGGAGGATTAGGGATTTGTGTTGTTGCTGCCTTCTTTTTAGTTTTGCTTTAGTACTTGTTTTAGAGTAGGTCCCTTGTTGTAGTTCCTTTAGCCATGCCGAGGCCATGTTGTTTTCATTTCATGTACGAACGTCTAGATATGGCTATTGAATGAAATAATATTCTATTGTTCTGATTGCATACAATAACCTGATATGTTGTTATCACAGATGCTTAGTGAACTCGAGCTTCACCGCTCCAGTTCATGCAGACCTTCGTAACGTTCTCGCTTCCGTGCTTTTTGGGAAGCGGGGCGTTACAACAAAGAAATCATAAAAATACATAGATACATCAATAAAGGACATCGAAGCATCAGATAGACTATTGTGTGCTCTGTCTTCACCAAGTGTTGGCGACGATGATCTTATGATCGTTCGATTTAGCAAAATCGAAGACGAGACACATGTGCCCATTAAAGAATGAGTTCACTGAACGATCCAAGATAGCTGCTACATGGATAGTGCATACAAAACTGTCAATGTTATCCCTTAAGTGATGATAGGCAAGCCGGTCCCTTGACTTGATGCCATTGTACGAGCCTGTGTGTGAACGGTGTCACTTAGATCTCTGACCTAGCTTCGAAGCAGGTCGTGCTGAAAGGTCTTAGTTTGGGTGACACTTGAAGCGTATGAGGGGAGTAGTGGCCAAGAGAGGATTCCTCACTCCGGTATGTGGGGAGTTAGTGTCGCCGAATCAGTATGGTCCTTAGCGAAATACTTGGCCAAGGTGTGTTGTCTATGATCCAATAAAGACAAGCTAAGACCGAGTGATGCTGATCGATCGTGAAGCTATTTGGGCTGACAGTCAACCATACCACAGGCTTCGCAGTGACAGTGTGTTGACAAAGGGATTAAAATTGTGAAATTCATCACTAACATCGCCAAGTGTAGTCTTGCCAATGTTTATGTCAAGAGGTAAAGCACGTAATGTTGATACCAAACCAGAAACGACATCTGCGACTTGCGGTCACTATCATCAGGGGCTATGAGTTCAATTTGTAGTAGGTCAGGGCCGTCAGGATGTAGGGTCTCATACAGGCTAAAATTCTCACCCAAGTAATTAGAGTAAGATGTATATGATGCATGAGAATTAATATGGTCGTAGTTAGTTACGAAGAGGATTTCTGTCACATATGATGTGACATGAAAGTCAGTGCTTGAAAAGCATAGAAAATACCCAAACTCAGGTCCGTGAATATCTTGGACCCATCTATATTAACCCAAGTTCAGCTCGATATAAAAGAAAAAAACGAATAATGGAAGAAAAACGGGGCAACCAAGCCTAACACAGCGTCTGGGCGTGGTCCCATGGTTGGCCCAGCCCCAAGTCGGGTATGTGCCTACCCAGCGGGCGGGCGCCTGACCCGCAGGTGCCTTTAGCGGGCGGGTGCTTGACTCGCGGGTACCCAGCAGGCGGGCATCGACCCGGCAAGCACCTAACCCGTGGGTGGGCCCCACTGGTGGGGCCCACAGAATAGTTTTCCTACAGATTCGTACATGCACAGATTTAGGCAGTTTTGGGCACAACTTTGAGGACTCGTTTGAAGGGACAAACGACATTGGAATTGAGCACCATTTATTTCTATGTGATATCCATTTAATGCTCTTTAAAATGATATATCATTTTGATTCTCAGGTTTAACATAAAGGAAGAAGTAATTGCTCAAAGTTTAGCACTCGAAAGGTGACAAATTTGAGTCCATTTGAATTCTGTTTCTTTGTACCACATCAGATGTGATACTCCGCTGAAGGCTCAGCTCCCCTTATAAATAGGGAGGCCATCTTCTTCATACACTTACACCAAGTCTAGATCAAGGTGGCTCACCTTAACTTAAAGTGAGCGAACCTGGATCTAAAGGTGAACAAATTTTTCTCTCCTTTTCGCTTTGCTTCTTTTCAGGTTCTAGCAAAACTTGAAGGAAGTTCGGATCAGATCCGAAGCTTAAGGCAAGGATTTAGCTAAGCTAAAACTTTCTGGAGCAAGTGGTCACCGTCTTGATGAGGCGTTGAATTGCTTCGGGGCATCATCACAAGGAGATTGTTTTGCAACAGCAAAAACATGAGGCATGGTTTTATTTTTAGCAAAAAAATATTTTAGATCTGTCTAGGCGATGTCGGTTCGCCCTTCTCTTTAGATATTAAAAGATCCTACAAAGGAGCATTCATTCCATAGGACGTTTTCAAAAAAGTATTTTATGATTTCATTTTCTTCTTCCACTACTTCCACGTTTGCTAAGCATTGGGCTAGACGATGGAAAAGCCTTGTGGAAGCTTGCTCAAAACCCAACAAGTGATATAGTTTTATTTGAGGAGGAAGAAATATTAGCCATAAGATGGAAGTGAAAGGCTTAGATTAGTTCTTCAAGTGGCTTCAAGTCATGGATATCCAAAAAGAAGTGGGTAAGAGTCCATTAAGCCCAAAAGATGGAGATCTCGATCATGGAGAAGTGTTTGACCGTTTGTAGCATAAGTCTAAAATCGTCCGTGGTCGTAAATTTTTCGAGAAAAGGATATCGATACATTGGATAGACCATTGTGTCTTTGTCTTCACCATGGAGTGGTGACGATGATCTCATGGTCGCTTGACTTGGCGAAGTCGGAGACGAGACACATGTGCTCATTAAATAATGAGTTCACTGAACGACTCAACGAGAGTTATCATATGGTTAACATCAACTAATCTATCAGTGATAACTTTTAGCGATGATATGTAAGTTGGGCCTTAGACATGAGGTCATTGTACGAACCTGTATGTGAACGGTGTCGCTTTGATCTCTGATCTAGCCTCGGGGCAAACTGCATTGAAAGACCCTTGGTTGGGTGACACTTGAAGCGTGCGAGTAGAGTAATGACTAAGGGAGGATTCCTCTCTCCCGTTTATGGGGAGTTAGTGTCGCACGTTTTGGTTCGATCTTTAGTAAAAACTCTGACTAGAGTATGTTGGAAGAAGTCCAACATTATTGGACTAAAGACCTATGGAGACTAACCGAATTCAAGCTATTATGGTTGACAGTCAATCATACCCTAGGCTTGACTAAGTGACATAGTTTTGACGAAGGGACTAAAACCGCGGTATTCATCACGGACACAGTCAGGGTGGTCCCTACAATACTCATGTCAATGAGTTATCCACACAATGATGATACCGAAACATGGACGGCCCGTGCTGCGCATGGTTACTGCCATCTGGGGTTTCGATCCCCACATGCAGTAGGGTCAGGCTGTAGGCTCTCACACAGAGTGAGACCTTCGTCAAGTAATATGAAGTCTTACGGGAGATTATACATTGGATGTAGGAGAATTAATTGCGTCGCAAAAGGTTTGCGATATAGACGTTGGAATATTACTGATTTGGAATTATTGCATATGATGCAATATGAATAAAATATATCGTAAAACGTTTACGAAAATTTTTTACAACAAAAGTAAGAAACAAGCTCAATTCAGGGGTCTGCAATTTTCCCAGACCCATTTGTTTTGTTCTAGGCCCAATAGAACCGACGAAAGAACAAAACAAAAATTAAAAAAAAGGTTTACTAAAGAGGGCTAGGCAATGCGCAGCACATGTGTTGGGCATTGTCCATCCCGCAGATGCGAGCAGGTGGGATCCACCCACCTGCTGCGGGTGGGCATCGAACCCGTGCACAGATTGCTGGGCGGGTGGGGCTCACAAGTGGGCCCCACCAGGTACGGGTTGTCCACTTTCTTTGACAGCTGCGTTTTTCCAGAAAACACATAATTTTTTTGCAACCTTTGAGACAATGTTTGAGGGGTCAAACGAAGTCGAAATTTAGCACCATTTATTTCAATACGTTGATCGTTCAGTACTCTTCGATTTGATATAAGATATCACTTACGAAGCTCAACAGCGAGTGAAGGAAAATTCGTCAAAGTTTGGCCTTCGTGAAAGGCAAACTTGAAATTGATTTTCTCCTCAAGTTATTTAGTCCCACATCGGAAATTGAGAGACGAGGAGGGAGGAGCTTCCTATATAAATAAGGGCGCGTCCCCTCCTTAGAACTCACACCAAGCCTTGGATCGAGGGAGCCCTAAAAGTTAAGGGCAAACCTAGATCGAAAATGCGAAGATACTTAATTCCCTTTTTCTCCATCTTCTTCCTTGCTCCTGCTCGAGCTCTAGCAAAGCTATGAAGGAGTTCAGATCGGATCCGAAGTCTTGACGGAGGATCCACTCAAGGTGAAACTTTCTGGAGCGCGTAGTTGGCTTGGCGATAAGGGGATTGCTCGCCTCGGGACACGGTTCGGTTCAGGAGAAGCGGCTCAGCCCAATACGGGGCACTGGTTCGTGGGATTTTGCACTTCGCTAACGTGTGAGGAAAAGGTTAGTAGTTTAATATTCATTTGTTTATAATTGCAGTTAACTTTATAGATCTATCTTTAGGGGCTGGTCAGATACACCTCGGGATCATAGAAATTCTGTCTAGGGTTTATTTCTTTCGGGCTTCACTTAAAACTGTTCTAAGTTATCTTCCTGTTATTTTTGTGTTTTCGTCACTGCCCGACTTAGGCCGGATGTCGATTTTTAAGTCATAAGGACCTAGAAAACCCTTCATACTGGACACTGGTTATGCCTACTTTTGAGGAATGATCGTGCCACCATAACTGGTGACCGTTAATCGCCAAAGTCACTGAAGAGATGCTTCTATATATAAATAAAGAGGAGACAAACAGTAGAAGGGACAGGCTCCAGAGGTACAGAATACTAGGTACTCTGACAAATTCATCTTCTTCCACTCTTAAATTTTTTGCTCCAAATGCTTGTGGTGACTGAATCATGCCGATCTCACCTGGGTTGATCTTGACAGCCCCAAGCCATTCTTAAGTCCATATTAACTTAAGCATTGGATTGTATTTGGGTCGGAACCCAAATTCGACCCTCCCAACAATTATTTGTGGAGCAAGTTCATCGAGGCACGACCCAGTAGAAAGGTCGAACGGTCGTCGTATTCGACTGTAAGATTGGTCGAGCTCCAGTCCAGCGCTCTTAGCTCAGCATTCCTCGAACATAGTTCTACCAACCAATGGTCCCACCGAAACAGCTGACCAGGCTCCACCTCACCAAAGGAGTCCACTTCAGCCCCAATCACGGTTGACCGGAACCCAGTTGTCAACAATATACATGTATATATAATATGTTTATACAGTTATATACATATGTACATATGTACACATGTATATCCACTTATGTACACATGTATATACATGTGTATGTATATGTGTACATATGTACACATGTATACATATATTAATATACATGTATATACATATTACATATACAAATATATCTATATTACATTTGATAACTGTTTTTGATTCTTAGGGCTGACTATAACAAGATGAAGAGTGGCTGGGATTTGATCTTGGGGAATGGAAGGTTGAGATGAGTTTTGAGAAAGTTTTGAGTGGGAATCCATTTGGTTGGAAAACTCAATAGTTTGAAAATTGGATGGAAAAAAGCAGCTGACCCTCTCTGACCTCGGGCGTAGCAAATCACAGTCCTGAACAAGGGGAACTTTATAGTAAGGGACACCATTTATACGTGGATTTACGTGGATTTAATGCATTTTGTGGAAAAGCAAGTGCCTTGCGTTTAATGCATTTGCATACATTAGTTACCCTCACACATTTGCACTTAATGCAGCAGAGTACGTGCACTTGAGTTTAATGCATTGGCATGCATTTTTCATGCTCACACATTATCAGCTCGAATGGTCAAGGCAATTTAATGGTCGTAGGGCCCACTATCAAGGAAGATGCTGCAGAGCAAAATTTGTGGAGCGAAATTTGTGGGGAGCTAATTCGTTATTTCGCCCTGAATTTGTTGTTGAACGCTAATTTGTTGTTCCGCGACGAAGGAGCCCGTGCCGAGTTTGTTGTTCTACGTTAATTGGTTGTTCCACGCCGAATTTGTTGTTTTACGCTAATTTGTTGTTTTGCGCCGAAGGCACCCGCGCCAAATTTGTTGTTCCGTGTCAAAGGCGCCTGCGCCGAATTTGTTGTTTCGCACCGAAGGCGCCCATACCGAATTTGTTGTTACACGCCGAAGGCGCTTGTGCCCCTTAATATTTTTAGGCTGATTTGTTGTTCCGCGCCGAAGGCGCTTGTGCCCCTAAATGTTTTTTGGCTGATTTATTGTTCCGCACCGAAGTCGCAACGCTAAATTTTTTGACGCTAATTTGTTGTTCTGCGTAATAGGCGTCCGCGTCGAATTTGTTGTTCCATGTCGAATGTGCACGCCTCGAATTTGTTGTTCCGCACCGAAGGTGCCCACACCGAAGTCGCACATGCGTCTAAATATTTTTACGCTAATTTGTTGTTCTTTTAAATTTTGGTTGTGGAAACAAGTTTTTGGAGAATAAAGATTTCGCGAGGGAAAATCTTAAATGAACCATGCCCGCGGGCACGAGTTATGACTAGTGTATGTGTAACGACCCGCTCCAAGGGGGCCATTACTTATTTGATTACATTTGCAGGTATGCAGATCTCCAGTGAAAACAATAAATTCACGATGCAGAGATGTACAAAAATACTCAAATAGTGTACATTTATTACAATCCATAATGTACAATAAGGATAAATGAAAGAAAAGAAGTACAGTTGGAAATACACAACTCGAACTCTAAAATCTGCAGTCTCTGGGTCAAACTCTGTCTTTGCAACCTCGGGATCATCTACATCAACCTGTGCGGCGTCTGCGGTGCCACGAAGTATGAAACCGTATGAAAGTCACAACAATTCTAAAAATAGAAAGGAAGTAGTGCACAAGTATAGAACATGCTAAGTAAGGAAACATGATAAAGAAGTAGCCTCAAACAAGTGCGACAAGTAAAATGAACACAGTCATGCATACAAGTGTGATAAGTAAAGTACTGGTGACTGCACAGGTGTGGTAAGTAAAGTGCATGTAATGCATAAAATAAAGATGACTGTGCAAATAACTACACTAAAACTACGTGACTCAAGTAGGATAGTATGATATGCAACCATTGAGTTCATCTCTTTTACGTGTGCACTTACCCAGACAAATGTCGAAACACATACAACTAGACATGATGATGACACGGGCATCATGTTATGTTTGTCAAAATACAGTCAGCGGGACGGGATTATCGAAACACATGCAGCTAGATATGTAGACGAACTTCAGTCACTCCTACACTCTCTCAAAGTATAAGTTACCCCAAACCTAGTGAAGTGTCAAGTGTTCTATGTACATGTTTATTACATGATGTTTCACAAGATATTCCAAAAGATATTCCACAAGATGTACCGCAAGATATTCCATACGATAATTCATTAGCATTCACTTATTCATAGATGTCATGCAGCATGTGATGCGACTATTTAAGCGTGAGCAATCGTGTAACAAGTGCATCCAAAGTTCTTGCATAGTTTTCAAATGACAAGTATCAAAACATGGTAGACAAGGGTGAACGAGCTAAGAGAGTGATCACTGTGATGAAAAGGTTGAAGTAACTCTTTTGAGGGTATTTATAATCAATAGTTGCAAACTGATGATAATTGGAATTCTAACATTGATACACTGCTAGTCAGGTTTGGCCAAGCAGGTCACTATCCCCGCAAGCAAGATGATCCAAACTTTGGCACAAACGATCCTAGACACCGGTTGGTACCAATGTTAAGAATAGCAATTATCACATCTGATCCATTCATGATATTAACAAACAGTAGATTAGTTCCTTATTTGCTATGATAGTTGAATTAGAACTACTGATTGACTTTCTTATTGAAAACCAGAAAAGTTAAGAACCCATTTCAAAGCATACTGTGCCAAAGCAAAGTGCATGTTAAATGATTTGAGGATAAAGACAAGTCCACTAACTATGATGCTGATTCCATACTTCAAGCATGTGGTATTTCCACTAGTACACAGTTTACCCAAGTAGATGGTTGTGTGCTACAATTACCAAAGTTTAAAGTTGGAAATGTCGTATGCTCAAATTAATAGTCGTTCTGAGTTTATAAGTTTAGTCTCCTATTAGATTAGGTCTTTAGTTGTTGATTCAAGTCAATAGCCGTTCTGAGGATATATATGATGTCATAAGTTCAAACAAGTACACTATGTAATTTTCTAAATTTAGAATTTACTGTGACTTAAGGGTTTGAAAGTCGTCGTAGAAAGCTGAGGCTGGAGCTAAGGCTTCCCAGGGCGCTCATGCGCGAGAAATGGTACATGCAATCACACGAAATCATTGGTTAACTTCTATACCATTTTATATCTATTTTTCTTAGTTGTTTATAATTTTATTATAGCTCAAAACATGACAAAACGAGCGCTAATAATTTTTAGAAAAACTAGATGTGAGGAAAATAGTTTTATCTAAGAAGAAAATATTTTTCTGAAGCTCATATGTATTTTTTATAATTTTTAAAAGGTTAAAATCAATTAAAAATTAATTTTCTAAATTATAAAATATGTATCGTAAATGTTCACTGATTTATTTATGAAAATATACTCGTCAAAATATTTCATATGATAGGTCAAAACGTTGCTCTTGACTAGTAGAATATATATGTATTTTTGTTCTTCAAAATACGAGTAGTATTAGAAGATACGAATTTTAAAAGCATATTAGGATTAATTACGTAAACATTTGAAAAATCATATTTAAAAATATAAGTTTCAGATTGGGATGAATCCAGTGTCTACGCGTTCTATGTGACACGCTAGATTTTTCGGTATTTCATGTGTATTTTTCTGAGTCTTATATAATTTATTATAAATTTTTATATCGTTTTCCTCTATATAATATATTATTTTATACATTTATACGCATACTTATACCTATATACACATATTTACCTCACGTATTCTATCTATACCTTCATCTACCCATTATTCCTTGATCGAGCTACATGGGCAGCGGGGGATGTCGGGCTTCGCCGGCAGGGAAGGGAGGCGGCGGAAAGCGACGAGGGTAGCGGCGGCGTGCGCGACGGCGGGTGACGGCGGCGTAAGCGACGGCGGGGGCTCCGCGACTGCTGGGGGCTAGCGGCAGCTGGGGTGGTTGGTGACGGTGTAGTGCGGGCTCAGGTGGCGTTAGGTCAGAGGCAACAAAGCGGAGAAAGCGGCGACGGCGAGCGAGGCGGCGGTGATCGGAGGGCGCGGTGGAGAAAGCGGAGACGGCCGACCCAGCGGTGATGCGAACGACGAAAACGACAGGTAGCGCCGGCGGGAGAGACAACGTGGGGAGCATCGGTAGACGTCGGGGCCTCGTGTCGACCCTATAGGTGGAGGAGGGAGGTGGGCGACATCGTTCAGTTGGTGGCGAAGGCGAAGGCATATGAGGCGCTGAGGGGGTGGCTCCGCGGTGTGGTTTCTTTGGACGGCGTTGTGGGCTCAGGCGTCGGACAGCGTTGTGGGACCTGGCGGAGGGAGCCGGGGTTCGTGGGAGGCGGCTTCGTGGGCGGAGGCAGTAGTGAGGTGTGGCAACACACGATGCTGGGTCGTGAGTGGTGGGAGGTGGAGACTCAGAGAGGCATCGATTACCAGTGCTGGGGCTTTGCGGGTCTCGTTGGATGAAGATGAGGGCTTCGCTGCGTTTGAGGGGAGGTCGGAGGGTGGCTGAGATGGCGGAGCGGTGGCAGAGGAGGTTGTGGGGTGTCCTCGACGTGGGGTTGTTTGGGCCATGGGGGGCTAGCTCGAGGAGGGGATATGGCTGCGGGGTTGCGAGGGAGGAAGGGGTCCGACATGCCTGTGGAGTTCGCGACAGCGAAGCTTGAGGGTGGCGGTGCCCGTCGGAGAGGGGCATTACGTCATAGAGCTCCGAGGGAGATTGGGGCTCGGTGGTAGAGAGAGAGAAGGTGACGGACTGAGAGATGGAGGAGCTACGAGTTCGAAGAAGAAGGTAGGGGGATTAAATAATGAAATTATATTGGTATAATATTAAGTATCATTAATTATAGTATTAAATGAGGTTAGGGGGAATGAACCTGCTTTATGTGTGCCCACGTTTTAGACGAGGTTACCGACAGGAAGGGTAATTAGGGGAAGGTAAAAATGAAAGTTAGAAATAGTAATCTGTAATTGAGTAAAAAAACAATAAAATAATATTATTATATATGAAATTACGATTTTGTCCTTGAAGCTAAACGTGTTTGAAAAAAATACGAAAATAATACCATGTGTTCGTATCATCATGAAAATGAAGTCCATTTTCAAATTTGAGCGACGAAAAAATAGAAAAAAAATCATGTACTCAATTTTGAAATCGATTAAAATCGTTTTGTTACGAAAATACGTGCACAATGAAAACATGCCGTTACTGTATGTGTGTATATATGTACGTATTGTTGGATACGTGCATTCCAATACCAACACATATCCTCGATATATTACATATATTACCTTGATATCTAATATCTAGTATGCAAATCTTTCACCCGATACAAACTTGATATACGACATTTAAAATCTTATTCGGCCTGCATCTCGCTAATCCAATGTTTCTTATTTCATGGTAAGGTTGTAACGACCCGCTCTCGGGGGCCCGTTACTTTTTGATATTTGCGCAGGTCCTGCAGGTTACCAGTGAAATCAAAATAGCCACGACGCAGAGATGTACAAAAATACCCAAATAGTGTCCAATTATTACAACCCGTACTGTACAAGATGTCCCAACAATATACATGAAAGAATAAAGTACACAACACTGAAAATAACTCTGTAAGCTGCAGTTGAACTTTGGCGCTATTAGCTCAGGAGCATCTATCTTCATCTGTACGTCGTCTGCGGTGCCACGGAGATGGAACCGTAGGTAAGTCACAACAATTCTAAATATAGAAAAGAAGCAGTGCACAAGTATGACAAAAGTAACTACGTACAAGCAGACCATAGTGATAAGTAAAGTGCTGAGCAACAACTGTACATAACTGAGTAGTAAAAGTAAACTGAACTGGATAGGATAACAACTGTACTGTGGTAGAGCAAGTGTAAATCAGGCTAAGTAAGTGAAACATGCTACTGGTGTAGCTAAAAGTATGACATGTAAAGTACTGGTGACTGTACAGGTGTAGTAGGTAAAGTAAAGGTGTAATGCGTAAAGTAAAGGTGTAATGCGTAAAGTAAAAGTGACTGTGCAAAAGTAACTACTCTACGTGACTCAAGTCGGAGAGTACAATATGTGACCATTGAGTTCATCTCTTGCCTGGGCGCGACCCAGACGAATGCCGAAAACACAGGCAGCTAGACAGGATGCTGACATGCAGCATTTTTATATTTGCCGAAACACATGCAGCTAGACATGATTGCCGAAACACATGCAGCTAGACATGATTGCCGAAACACAGGCAGCTAGACATGTAGATTGAACTCCAGTCACTCCCGCACTCTCTCAAACTATGAGTTACCCCAAAACCCCAGTGAAGTGTTAAGTATTCTATGTACATGTTCCTTTCACGATGTTCCACGAGATGTTCCACACGATATTCCACAACAAGTTTCACAAGATTTTCCATACGGTGTATCACATGTTAGTCAACCCAAGTCCACTGGTTGACTTTCTTATTGAAAACGAGAAAGCCAGACATTCTTTCCAAAGCAAGCTGGCCAAGTGAAGTGAGGATAAAGACAAGTCCAACATTCGGGGTGTCTAGTATTGTTTCAAGATGTTATCATCCTGGTTCACGATGATAGTTAACCAGGACCACTGGTTTAAAACCAGATAGTAGAGCAAAGTTGATGCTAAGAAATTTGAAGATAAAGACAAGTCCAACAATCATGGAATACAAAAATTGTTGGTTTAAAGGTGGTAGTTTCGTTAGCACACAATTTACCCAAGTTGATGTTTGTGTTTAACAACCACCAAAGTTGAAAGTTGGCAAAGTAATCTGTAGTTGATTACTTCCCTATTAGATTAGGTTTCTAGTTCGGTTCAAGTCAAGTAGCCGTTCGGAGGCTATAATGTTGTCATAAGCTCATACAGGGGCACTTATCTAATTTTCTAACATTAGAATTAATCGTGACTTACCGATTTTGAGATCGACGTAGCAAGCCGAAACTGGTTCTAAGGCTTCTACTGAAGCTGGTTCTCAAGAATTTGTACCTGCAAAACACAAGAACAATCGGTTACAGAACACCTATTTTCTACCTATTTAACTTAACGTGTTTGATTTTATAATCGATTGAACCGGTGTCGGAAAGCGTTCTAAATTTTTCTATAGCCTAGATATGATGAAAATAATTTTTCGGCGAGAAGAAATATTTTTCTGAAGCTTGTATGAATTTTTATAATTTTTAAAAGCACAAAATAGATTTAAAACTAATTTTTAATTAAGTAACGTATTCATTCAACAATTTATTCCGGATGCAATCTGCATCGGAAAGTTGTCAAAATGGCCGTTTCAGAGATTACTTTCACATATATTTTTATCATATATAAGTTTACGTAAAAATAAGAAGTTCTGAATTTTTAAAGGAAAATGACATATTTAAGTTCTGGGTTCAAAAATTAATTCTGGACAAACTAAGCATCGGATTGAGATGAAACTAGTGCCATTGGGTCCGGAATGATGTTTCTGATTTTCTGGAGCTATCCGTACATTTTTCTGGGTCCTGTATTTCAAATTATGTATTTAAAACCACTAAACCCTATTTAATAATTAATAAAATACGAAAATACGAAAAAATATTCGTAATTACGATTGTGCCATCGAGATTTATTCCGTCGTTCCTCGTCATTCTTACGTGCATGGGCGACGGGGGAGTTATTCGGCGACGGCCTCGGGGAGGCGACGGTCGCCGGCGGCGAGGTCGGAGTGGCGACTGGGCGGCAGGCGGTGCGGCGAGCGCTCGGAGGTGGTGCGGGTTCGTCGGTCACGGCGGCAGGCAGAGTCGGAGGCGTAGGAGGCGGAGGGCGATGTCGTGGCGGGGCTTTTGGGGCCTGAAGCGGCGGTCTGCGGTGGCGGAACGGGGCGGAGGGTGTAGGCAAGCTGTAGGGGCTTGGTGCTTTGTCGGAGCTCGTCGGGGCGCTGTGGCGGAGTCGGAGGAGGCGGTGACGAGTGCGGTGGGGCGAGGAGACGTCTGCAGCGGTGAGGGGCTGAGGAGAAGCTCGGCGAAGGCGTGCGGGCAGGCAACGGGAAGGGTGAGAGAGAGCGGGAGGGGGACGTGGAAGGAGTCGTTGGCGGAGCCCTTCGGTGGCGTACTGCGGCGTACGGCGGTGACGAGGGAGACAGGGGAGAGAGGTCGAGGGTATGGGTTTGCCGGAGCTCGGGGAGGCTCGGAGGTGGTGGAGCTTCGTCAGAGAGGGTGCAGTCGCCGGCGTCCAAGGGGAGAGATGGACGGGGAAGCGTGGGTAGGGGCTGAGCGAAGTGAGAGGGTGTAGCGTGCCTGTGAGGCTGTGTAGTAAAAGAGAGGGGGTTAAGAGAGAGAGGCTGTGTGTGTTTGTACGGGCCTGTGTTGCTTGAAAACGAAGAGATAGAGCTTTGGGGGGTTTGTTTTCGCACGGCCTTGGAGATGGAAAATTATGGGCGGAGGATTAAATAGGTAATTTAAATTAATAAATAATTAGCTTGGTTAGTCAAACCCAATTAATACATTAGGTAGGAGTTAATGATATTAGGTATTTGTCTTTAGACTAAGTTTAGAAATGGGGGATGCATGAACCTCATGGGTGCTTACGGGTAGAGGTTACGTGAGAGATTAGAATAGTTAATTGGGGGGTAATTAGAATAGTTAGATAGGTAATTAGGGAAATGTAATTAGCAAAATTACGATTTTGCCCCTACTAGTAAACGTGTCCGAAAAATTACGAAAACATACCCACGGGATCGTATCGTCACGAGAATCGCGAATACGAGATCCGTTTCAGGGTTTGAGCTACGTGGATACTAGTTTTTAATCAAAACGTTTAGGAAGCGGGTTTGCGGGTTCTCTATTGAAATATGAATTCAGAAAATTACGAAATTAATGTGGGATGCCCTAAATGATCATAGGATGTCACTGTAGAAGTTTGAAGACATTTTGAAAATGTTTGGATAGGAAATAAATTCGTTGAATCAAAACGGTAATTTTGGAAGATGAATTTTAACAGAAATGTTTTGGGTATTTGAGGAAATTAGAAATTGCTGAAATACTTTATAATAAGTCTAGTGTTTCAAAATATTTTTATAAGAATTTTTTGAAATCAGTTTAAAACTCCTGATCAACCATTACAAAACACAATTAAAAATGAAATTACTTTAAATATTTGGTTTAAATGTTTTGGAAAAATACAGGTCGTTACATTCTACCCTCCTTAAAATAATTCCGTCCTCGGAATAAAGAGGATCGATAATTGCCTAAGCAATTCAAACGATCGAAAAGAAAGACTCTACGAACGATCATAATATAGGAAAAATAAGTTGTTAATAGCATGAAATATAATGTGATATCACAATATCAAGAAAACAAGAGATGAATACATAAATACATACTATTGACATCACCATAGTTTCCGTAACTAGTCCCGAGACTAGTATCATCATCAAGTTATATCGACTTTTCAAGTAGCCAAAATATGAGATAATGGCATTACATGAAAATGAGGGCTATTATGATGACGACATCTGTTCGAACTTAGAACCTGAGGTGATAAGCCAGTAGCAAGCTATTTAAACCACATAAAATGGATGGCCATATAGTTTATTCATGCTAGTGGTGACTAACTGGGCCTAGCTAAAGATGTCGTTCATAATATAACATGTATCGACTAATCCACGGGTACCAACACCATCAATTTCCATAATGCCCGACCACATGCTAACGTCCAAATCACCGCCCAAAGGTAAGTACAAGGCCAATACCCAAAGTCAGTACGCACTGCCAGTATTTCTTCCATCAATCTCCATAATATCCCACAATAAGGCAAGATCCAAGCTCTCATCCAGAGCCAAGCACAAGGCCTACATCCAACTTCAACTCCCAAGGTCAATATCATGCCAGTAAGCATCGCCATTACTCCTTCCGTATACCAATACTTGACATTCGCAACACCCAACATCACCCAACAAATAAACAACCAAAAACACACTTTTCCGCAAACCAAAAGAAGTAGACGCAAGAGGAAGCCTAAACGGGATCTCAACCGGGGTGAGACCTAGGACATAGAGTTCAAGAGAAGCCCAAGGATCACGGCTTCCCAAGATCTCAGCCAAGCGGCGGTAGTGAGGGTGGCGACGATGGTTGTCGCCAAGGCCAAAAATCCCAAAACAGAATATCGAAGGGCCATCGGCGGCGAGGGCTGCGGCTGGTTGGCGATCCATGGCAGGGGCTTCCGATGTGGGGCGGAGCGGAAGCTGCCGGAGCTTCGGGTGAGGTGGGTCGAGTTCACTTGGGGAAGAGGTCGGGAGGAGGAGTGGAAGTCGATACGGCGTAGGGGAAACCACGGGGTGGCTTGGTGAGGAAGAAGAGGAGGGTCCTTAAAGAAAAGGGGGGTACTGAAAGTCGTTGGTAGGGTAGGCTAGGTTAGGCAGGACCGGGGCTCGAGGTGAGGAAGCAGACAACGGCAATAAAGAGGGGGACGCCGAAAGTCATGGGTAGGTAGGCGAAAACGGGGCTCGAGGTAAGGATGAGGACAAAGGCAATAATGAGGGGAGGTGGTAGGCGGGAAAGAATTCCAACATGTGGAAAAATCGGGTACAAGATGGGAGTAGGGTCTAGAAGAGAAACACGAGCTCAAAAACGTACCAGCCTATACGTGCACGCAATGTTTGGCTCGTCTCAAAATTTCCAGCATCATCCTCGAATACTTCTGAACGTCCTTCGATCTGCTTCAGTTGAGGAATCCGAACTTCTGATGATCGAAAACTCGAACGCTACCCTCCTTAAAATAAACGTAGCTAGGGTCTAAGCAAACTAGAAAGATTCTAAGAAGGTGAAAGTTCATCAAGCTTAAAGGAAGGTTGAAAGTGAATAAGATCGATGACGTCACATAATCATGATTCACGTCCTTGCGGTCCAGCGGACACGGCCATGGAAGTGACTAAGCCAGGATCACTTATGCCCAGTCTAGCTAGGTCGATCCAACAGACTTTAGCCAAGCACATTGACCGGTATCATGGTCCATTGAAGGAAGATTATCATTTATATGCGTGCCATCATCAACTGAAGGAAAGGTGATGAAGTGGGTAGATAGTTCAACCAATAACTATAACGGTTAGCAAAAGTGGTTACTAAGGAGGGTATAACAAAGAATAGAACACGAGTTCCTAAGCAAGGGTTAAGAGTTCAAAGGAAGATGAGGATCAAGGAAGACCTAGTGAAGATGGTAGTAAGGACACTTAACCCGTATATCAAATACAGGTGAATACTCGAGACATCCAGTACTCGAGAGTTCTACTTGAGTATTTTATAATGTACACCCTGATCTTGCTATATTGTTCACGAGGTAGTTAGCGCGGACCTGCGTGGGCCACCAAACTTGTAACGACCCGCTCTCGGGGGCCCGTTACTTTTTGATATTTGCGCAGGTCCTGCAGGTTACCAGTGAAATCAAAATAGCCACGACGCAGAGATGTACAAAAATACCCAAATAGTGTGCAATTATTACAACCAGTACTGTACAAGATGTCCCAACAATATACATGAAAGAATAAAGTACACAACACTGAAAATAACTCTGTAAGCTGCAGTTGAACTTTGGCGCTATTAGCTCAGGAGCATCTATCTTCATCTGTACGTCGTCTGCGGTGCCACGGAGATGGAACCGTAGGTAAGTCACAACAATTCTAAATATAGAAAAGAAGCAGTGCACAAGTATGACAAAAGTAACTACGTACAAGCAGACCATAGTGATAAGTTAAGTGCTGAGCAACAACTGTACATAACTGAGTAGTAAAAGTAAACTGAACTGGATAGGATAACAACTGTACTGTGGTAGAGCAAGTGTAAATCAGGCTAAGTAAGTGAAACATGCTACTGGTGTAGCTAAAAGTATGACAGGTAAAGTACTGGTGACTGTACAGGTGTAGTAGGTAAAGTAAAGGTGTAATGCGTAAAGTAAAGGTGTAATGCGTAAAGTAAAAGTGACTGTGCAAAAGTAACTACTCTATGTGACTCAAGTCGGAGAGTACAATATGTGACCATTGAGTTCATCTCTTGCCTGGGCGCGACCCAGACGAATGCCGAAAACACAGGCAGCTAGACAGGATGCTGACATGCAGCATTTTTATATTTGCCGAAACACAGGCAGCTAGACATGATTGCCGAAACACATGCAGCTAGACATGATTGCCGAAACACAGGTAGCTAGACATGTAGATTGAACTCCAGTCACTCCCGCACTCTCTCAAACTATGAGTTACCCCAAAACCCCAGTGAAGTGTTAAGTATTCTATGTACATGTTCCTTTCACGATGTTCCACGAGATGTTCCACACGATATTCCACAACAACTTTCACAAGATTTTCCATTCGGTGTATCACATGTTAGTCAACCCAAGTCCACTGGTTGACTTTCTTATTGAAAACCAGAAAGCCGGACATTCTTTCCAAAGCAAGCTGGCCAAGTGAAGTGAGGATAAAGACAAGTCCAACATTCGGGGTGTCTAGTATTGTTTCAAGATGTTATCAATTCCTGGTTCACGATGATAGTTAAACAGGACCACTGGTTTAAAACCAGATAGTGGAGCAAAGTTGATGCTAAGAAATTTGAGGATAAAGACAAGTCCAACAATCATGGAATACAAAAATTGTTGGTTTAAAGGTGGTAGTTTCGTTAGCACACAATTTACCCAAGTTGATGTTTGTGTTTAACAACCACCAAAGTTGAAAGTTGGCAAAGTAATCTGTAGTTGATTACTTCCCTATTAGATTAGGTTTCTAGTTCGGTTCAAGTCAAGTAGCCGTTCGGAGGCTATAGTGTTGTCCTAAGCTCATACAGGGGCACTTATCTAATTTTCTAACATTAGAATTAATCGTGACTTACCGATTTTGAGATCGACGTAGCAAGCCGAAACTGGTTCTAAGGCTTCTACTGAAGCTGGTTCTCAAGAATTTGTACCTGCAAAACACAAGAACAATCGGTTACAGAACACCTATTTTCTACCTATTTAACTTAACGTGTTTGATTTTATAATCGATTAAACCGGTGTCGGAAAGCGTTCTAAATTTTTCTATAGCCTAGATATGATGAAAATAATTTTTCGGCGAGAAGAAATATTTTTCTGAAGCTTGTATGAATTTTTATAATTTTTAAAAGCACAAAATAGATTTAAAACTAATTTTTAATTAAGTAACGTATTCATTCAACAATTTATTCCGGATGCAATCTGCATCGGAAAGTTGCAAATAAGCTGTCAAAATGGCCGTTTCAGAGATTACTTTCACATATATTTTTATCATATATAAGTTTACGTAAAAATAAGAAGTTCTGAATTTTTAAAGGAAAATGACTTATTTAAGTTCTGGGTTCAAAAATTAATTCTGGACAAACTAAGTGCGGTGCGGTAAGGCACCACCCTGTTGTGCCAGCGTCGGATTGAGATGAAACTAGTTCCATTGGGTCCGGAATGATGTTTCTGATTTTCTGGAGCTATCCGTACATTTTTCTGGGTCATGTATTTCAAATTATGTATTTAAAACCACTAAACCCTATTTAATAATTAATAAAATACGAAAATACGAAAAAATATTCGTAATTACGATTGTGCCATCGAGATTTATTCCGTCGTTCCTCGTCATTCTTACGTGCATGGGCGACGGGGGAGTTATTCGGCGACGGCCTCGGGGAGGCGACGGTCGCCGGCGGCGAGGTCGGAGTGGCGACTGGGCGGCAGGCGGTGCGGCGAGCGCTCGGAGGTGGTGCGGGTTCGTCGGTCACGGCGGTAGGCAGAGTCGGAGGCGTAGGCGGCGGAGGGCGATGTCGTGGCGGGGCTTTTGGGGCCTGAAGCGGCGGTCTGCGGTGGCGGAACGGGGCGGAGGGTGCAGGCGAGCTGTGGGGGCTTGGTGCTTTGTCGGAGCTCGTCGGGGCGCTGTGGCGGAGTCGGAGGAGGCGGTGACGAGTGCGGTGGGGCGAGGAGACGTCTGCAGCGGTGAGGGGCTGAGGAGAAGCTCGGCGAAGGCGTGCGGGCAGGCAACGGGAAGGGTGAGAGAGAGCGGGAGGGGGACGTGGAAGGAGTCGTTGGCGGAGCCCTTCGGTGGCGTACTGCGGCGTACGGCGGTGACGAGGGAGACAGGGGAGAGAGGTCGAGGGTATGGGTTTGCCGGAGCTCGGGGAGGCTCGGAGGTGGCGGAGCTTCGTCAGAGAGGGTGCAGTCGCCGGCGTCCAAGGGGAGAGATGGACGTGGAAGCGTGGGTAGGGGCTGAGCGAAGTGAGAGGGTGTAGCGTGCCTGTGAGGCTGTGTAGTAAAAGAGAGGGGGTTAAGAGAGAGAGGCTGTGTGTGTTTGTACGGGCCTGTGTTGCTTGAAAACGAAGAGATATAGCTTTGGGGGGTTTGTTTTCGCACGGCCTTGGATATGGAAAATTAGGGGCGGAGGATTAAATAGGTAATTTAAATTAATAAATAATTAGCTTGGTTAGTCAAACCCAATTAATACATTAGGTAGGAGTTAATGATATTAGGTATTTGTCTTTAGACTAAGTTTAGAAATGGGGGATGCATGAACCTCATGGGTGCTTACGGGTAGAGGTTATGTGAGAGATTAGAATAGTTAATTGGGGGGTAATTAGAATAGTTAGATAGGTAATTAGGGAAATGTAATTAGCAAAATTACGATTTTGCCCCTACTAGTAAACGTGTCCGAAAAATTACGAAAATATACCCACGGGATCGTATCGTCACGAGGATCACGAATACGAGATCCGTTTCAGGGTTTGAGCTACGTGGATACTAGTTTTTAATCAAAACGTTTAGGAAGCGGGTTTGCGTGTTCTCTATTGAAATGACTTCAAAAAATTACGAAATTTATGTGGGATGCCCTAAATGATCATAGGATGTCACTGTAGAAGTTTGAAGACATTTTGAAAATGTTTGGATAGGAAATAAATTCGTTGAATCAAAACGGTAATTTTGGAAGATGAATTTTAACAGAAATGTTTTGGGTATTTGAGGAAATCAGAAATTGCTGAAATACTTTATAATAAGTCTAGTGTTTCAAAATATTTTTATAAGAATTTTTTGAAATCAGTTTAAAACTCCTGATCAACCATTACAAAACACAATTAAAAATGAAATTACTTTAAATATTTGGTTTAAATGTTTTGGAAAAATACAGGTCGTTACAAAGGTGGACTTGTTTAAGAGTGCTGTTATTTGCACTACACTATTTTATGAATACACCACAAAATTTTTTGTTTTCCAATTTTAACCTCCACATATCTAATTTCACCACATAGCACACGCAACCCTTCCTCCTCTTTTCCTCCCTCGACAGCCTCGGCAACACCTCACCACCGCCGCCGCCATCTCTCCCTCTCCGACCAACAAACCCCAACACCACCGCGACCTCTTGCAACTCCAACCACCGCCACCTCCAACAAACCCCTTTCTCCCTTACTGCGTGACTCACCTCTGTTTTTTTTGCTGATTTGCCTACAGGCTACAGGACAAAACAAAGAGTAAGAGCTCTTCCCAGTTAATCAACGTCCACATCATTTTTGTTCTTCTTTTGTTTTGCAGCACCAAAACGAAACAGTGGCCATCAAATCAAGAGCAAGCAAAAGCCAGGCAAAAGGAGAGAGATTAAAAGGGGACTCATGCAATTTTTGGTTGGCTCCCTACAAGATAAAACAAAGAGATACATGTATCGCAAGTATCCACAATTGCAGCAATACATGTGCCGAAATTTTCAGCCACTTGATTTCTTGCCGAAATATTAAAGTGTGCACAGGCCGAATATTACTGGTCAAGTTGGAGGTGGCGGGGGTTGGAGTTGCAAGAGGTCGCGGTGGTGTTGGGGTTTGTTGGTCGGAGAGGGAGAGATGGCGGCGGCGGTGGTGAGGTGTTGCCGAGGCTGTCGAGGGAGGAAAAGAGGAGGAAGGGTTGCGTGTGCTATGTGGTGAAATTAGATGTGTGGAGGTTAAAATTGGAAAACAAAAAATTTTGTGGTGTATTCATAAAATAGTGTAGTGCAAATAACAGCACTCCTTGTTTAAAAAGCGAACAAGGTAAATTTTTTTTCCATTGGGCAATTTATATACAAACAGACCAAATTGCCTTGCACAAATCGCTTAGCTCTCCAACCCAAAAATATTTAAAATTCAAAAGTTTACTTTACATTTACACCCATATCCCTCCCCTCCTATCCTCTTCTTTGCCCCCCCTCCCAAATCCACCCACCCCCTACACACACACACACACACCCCCACACCACATCTGTCGCCATCGTTGCCTCTACACTCATGTTTGGCTCCCTCTCTGATCAACTATCGTTCTCCTCGGTCATGAGAGAAGAACACATCTTCCCTTGATTTTGCACTACTAATCCCCTGATCGCCTGGTTTTTCCTTCCTCGCTCCTTTCCACAATTGAACTTTTTTCCCTAAAAAGGAAAACAAAAGCAAAACAAACGGGACCCACTCAGTCACAAGTCCTCACGGTCATCATATCATCCGTCATCGTGGCCATCGCCATCAGCATCATGGCTGATATTACCGCTGAGATCAATGCCAGTAAACTTGCTCCCTCATGTGCGACTTGTCTCCGTCGTTGCCCACTCCCGCTCCGACCTCATCAGATCTCGACGTTGTGTTCCGCAAGCTGATCGCGAGGCTGCGGTATGAGGGAGGAGGAGGAAGAGAGGAGGATAAAACAAGAAAAAATTAGAATGGCTAACTTGTAAATTTTGAATGGCACATATGTAAATAAATGGTCTGTATGTGAAGCAATCAGGTCGGTATATATGGCAACACCCTATCTCTTGGCTTTAGTTTCAGATCAAAACACATTTTGAATGCCTTGAAGAAGGCCTCGGTTATGCGAGTTTATATTAGAACTGTAGTCTGTATTGAGATCCTCATGGATCATGATGTATAGTTGCAACTTATTACGGCGTGCGAAGGTGTGCGCATTTTGGAGGTTGCCATCCACTCATACGTGTGTGGGTGTGCAAAGAATACATGCGAAACCAACGTTTTCCACCACACACAGACAGACCTCTTCAAAGAATACCATAATTTCAGTCCGCCTTTTTGGGGGTGGGAATAAAAGAATTATTTAGTGATGGACATGCCAACTGTGGTCTCTTTAGAATTATTTTTGTACAGATCACTGAGTGGTTCCGTTCAACCCTCCTGCTGGCCGACTCTCCTCTGGCTGTCGCCCCCTTCGTTATTCTTGCAACCGAGCTTCCTCCTCCTCAGGCTACTACGGTGTGTAGTGCCGAGTGATCTGAAGACCAGTCGCCGCCACCGTTCATCGCCGGAGCCAGATCGGACAGATCGCCTGTGAACTTGCCGCCAGCGGCCATCTCCTGCTCGCCGTCTGGGTGCGCAGCGGACTCAAAGCAACAAAAACTGCTGCCGAGGTCTGAATATTCTTTCAGAGGAAGGAAGGAAGGAAATCAAGGAAAAACGTTTCAAAAATTGCGTCTATTAGTTCCAGCGCTTCATTTGCTGCCGAGATCCGAATCAGAATATGTTGCTTCGACCTGCGGCTTCGAGATCTGGAATTAGCACAACTAACATATTTCAGTGCACTGTGATCAGCGACAACAGGGTCCATCGCCTTCATCGTATCTAGATCTCACCGGCATCTAAGATCATACTTTGCTGCGGGTCTTCAGTGTATCTTGTAGCTGCAGCATTACAGAGAGAGTAGGAAAGTGGAAGCCTGGGCATTGACCTCGTCCTTATTCCCACCGGCAGCGACCAGATCCGAACTGCACCAAAGATCATATTCTTTTCCTCGGCAATTCATCGAGCATTCCCTCAAAGGTGGCATCTTTTCCCTTTAATCTACACCGTCATCCTGTCTTGTGCTTGCGAACTCCATTTTTTAAAATGTTTTACTGTGATATATTTACTACTTGGTGTTCTGCCACCTCTTGACCTGGGCTGGTAGGGCATCTTGTGGACACCGGAGGGACCATGAAGTTTTCATTTAGGGGGCAAATTATAAGCTAATAGAAAATAATTTTTATGAACAATAAAAACCAATAAGCAAAAGTCATCATCTATACACATTAAATTTATTAAGTACTTTGCATTTAATATATTCTATAAATAAAAAATCTAGAACAGATATCATTGTTTCAAGTGGAAAGATATCATTGCCTTGAATTTTTGTTGTTTAAAATGGATGGGTCGAATAGTTTTTTCAAGATTTAAAAAATATTTCAATGTGCATACTAACGATAGTTACTAGGGTGGTTCAATGCCGTAAAAATAGGATATTAGCTAAGTAAAAACATACGCTCGGCTCTTGGAGTAGTCAATTGGTTTGGCTCGATATTTGGCTCAATTTTTAAGCTCGGTGCAATTTGGATATAAAGGTATAAGCACAACCACACGTGGTTCTGAATCCAGCCGTTGCCTTAAACCCTCTCTTTTGTAGTCTTTCTTGAGTTTCATAAATTAGCCGTAAGCAGCTTGTGTCCCTGGCTTAGTGGTACATGAGAATACCATGAGAGCATAGTTTTGCCCCCTCAGGCCATGATGCATACTTGGGTTTAATATACATCTTGTGAGAAAAAGCAATACTAAAAGTTTAATATAAATTATGTATGTCTATGCATTTCCATTAAACAGAAGAAGTTTTAGTTTATATTAACACATGAAATCTTTCCAACTCTTAGTGCCATGGTCATACAAACATAATATAGGCAAAGTAACAGGGTTGGCAGGCCACTGTAAGCTGAGGGTTGGCAGGACACTGTAAGCTGCAGTCGAACGCATACTTGTTTGAACATTTGGACTTCAAGTTGCAAACAAAAGATGAGAGAGAGAGAGAGAGAGAGAGAGAGAGAGAGAGAGAGAGTAAACAGAAGAAGTTTTAGTTTATATTAACACATGAAATCTTTCCAACTCTTAGTGCCATGGTCATACAAACATAATATAGGCAAAGTAACAGGGTTGGCAGGCCACTGTAAGCTGAGGGTTGGCAGGACACTGTAAGCTGCAGTCGAACGCATACTTGTTGTGAACATTTGGACTTCAAGTTGCAAACAAAAGATGAGAGAGAGAGAGAGAGAGAGAGAGAGAGAGAGAGAGAGAGAGAGAGAGAGAGAGAGAGAGAGAGAGAGAGAGAGAGAGAGAGAGAGAGTCTGTAACTCCGGTAGTAGCTATATATATGTTGAATTATGGATGGAGAAAATTGGCATGTGTAGTTTGTGTCGGTTGGATGCAACGAGGTGAGGTATGCCTACAAATGAGCTTGAAGCATGTTATTTTCTCCCAAAACAGTTGAAAAGTTAAACATAGTTACCTAATGGTGAGAGAAAAAAAAAGAAAAAGAAACGGGAAGGGATGTTGGCGTCTCTGCTTTTTCCCCGCCCTACGGTTGGACATGTCATGCCCTGTCTGGACGAACAATTTTCAACTTCCATGTGTGGCACATTGATTCACTCCGTCATAGATCTTGTAAAAACTTTAGGGGGCAACGGCCCCCTCATGTCCCCCTTTCTCCGCCTATGTGGATATCGCTGGAGAACGATATGTCTTGGTTAAAAGAGAGTGGAGAAAACCCAAGTTCAAGTTGATCGGCCCGCACTTCGGAGGGACCTCGCTGGGAGCAAGTTCCATTGGCTATGAAAGTGGAGTTTAAGTCCGAGCAAATATTGAAGGGATCTTCTTAGAAGGATGGAGAAAACTATGAACTTAGGTCAGATGCTCCTATTCATGGCTAAGAGTGGCCCTGAGCACTTGTGGATGATAGATCCGTTGAGGACCATCATTAGATCCATTGAGGACATCACCACCTTTGCAATCTAAAGGAATCTGAGGTTGATGAGAAGTGGAAATCTTCTGTTTGTCATCAATTAAAGAAGTTAGTTGGTGACACCATGGCTGGGATCACAACCTTTATGGATCCGATCTCCGCTAAAGTCTCTTGCCGTACCCATTTAGCTAGAGCCATCATTTTTTACCGTACCCACTCAGCTAGAGCCATCATTGTGCATGTATCTAAAACGAGTAGTCAAAGTACATCCCTGGCGAGGATGTATTCTACGAGCAAATTCCGTGCATTGGTGGGCCATGCAAGGAAGCAACAAAGAGAACATCTCTCCCCGATGAACGAGGGTGGGGAGTCCAAGTACATTAAGAAGAATGAGAAGACCTACTCAGCTAGTTTCATCAAGCATTTAGGGGAAAAGCTTGCATCGCATGGCTGCCAAATAGTGTTAGAAATGTCATGAGCTTGGTCATGTGAGCCACAATTGCTTGCTTGACAAGACTTGTTTTCATTGTCGTGAACTAGGCAATCGAAAGATGGATTGTGCCATCAACTTCCATGGCTGTGGTGAGAGAATCAAAAAGAAAACTCCCACAATGAGCCCTGTGAAGGCGACTAATTGTATTAGTAAGGCGAAAAAAGGCAAGGCGCTAGTGAATAACTTAAAGGTGGAACTCAACAATCTGATGTCTGCTTCGCCAACCCTTTTCATACCATATTCCGAGGATAAGCTCAAGGTCAAGATGTTTATTAGCAAGACTATAGGGGTGATTCATGTCGTATGTCACACCCTAGTTCTTGGAATGGTAGTGGAGCGAGACAAGACACGTTTCATTTTGAACTTAAAGGAAAAACAACCATATTTTCTTTTAAATTCTAAATAAACTAAGCGGATCAAAAGATAGGTCTTGTAGATCGTGACGATACACACACAATTCATAACCCGTGCACGTATGACACGGTTCATTTAAGATATTTCTCCCTCAAAATCTTTGTTTCCCAAAAAATTAAATCACACTAATTGTTATTTAGTGCCCTGAAAAATTTTAGTTCCCACAAAATTTTACTTCCCCATAAAAATTGCTTGCCTCAGAGAATTTTGTCCCCTCAAACTTTTAATTCCACATGGGCGGTTTTTGGGGTTATGAATGGTTTGATTTTTCTCCCAACTTTTGTTTCCCACTCAAATTTTAAATTATTAAAATTTACCCCATATAGTCCCCCCTAAAGATTCAAATCCGTTCCCCTGAAAAATTTAGTTCCCCACCGGCTATTTTTGGGTTATCAATGGTTTGGTTTTCCAGCCAACTTTTGTTTTCCACTCAAATGTCAAATTATTAGAATTTCCCCCATATAGTTCCCCACCAAAGATTCAAATCATCCCCCCTCAAAATTTTAGTTCCCCACGTGTTGTTTTTGGGGTTATCAATGGTTTGGGTTTCCCCCCAACTTTTCTTTTCCACTCAAATTTCAAATTATTAGAATTTCCACCCATATAGTTTTCCCCCAAAGATTCAAATCTTCCACCCAAATACAATTCAAACCATTCTCTTAACCCTTGTCATAGTCAGCATAAGATGGCTTGACGTTTTGTTCTAGTCATCAATAAAGTTTGTCCTAGTCATATTTTGGGTGCCACGTATGACAAATATTCAAAAAAGTCATCAAATCCAATATATGTATATATAATAATAGGTATAATATGACAATGGCGGCTTAACCTCCTATACCAAGACACAAAAGTGGGGAAGTACGAGCCCCACATGGGCTTGTATTTGTTGTACTTCCCACTTTTATGTCTTGGTATATGAGGCTCAGCCTACATTGTCATATGATACCCATTATTCTTATATATATAGGTAAATCTTCATGTGCAAACATTTTGCACGGTGCGAAAAGAATTTTTATC
The DNA here is from genome assembly GCA_030789695.1 of Scilla litardierei. NCBI lineage: Eukaryota > Viridiplantae > Streptophyta > Magnoliopsida > Asparagales > Asparagaceae > Scilla > Scilla litardierei. The sequence goes on along the minus strand of CM061135.1, from coordinate 483,982 downwards.
TTTTTTTGAATTTTTTTCAAATTTTTTTCCACCCTCATTTTATGTTATACACACCCCTTAAAAATGGTTGAAAAATATGTGATTTGACCAATGATCAAGGCATTACAACATTTTTGCACGTTCTGAAAACGTTAATTTTGTAACGGGTGGATCCGTGCTCAAATCACCTTAGGGTTCACCCATTATTTTTCCTGGGATATATAATTGTATGGATTAAACATCAACATTTTTTTTGAAAAAAATCTCTAAAAAATCCTAAAATTCTTTTTGCACATGAAAATCACCATATATATAACATATACCAAAATGCAAATACACATCTCCTTCCAAAGAGGAATAACAACAGGTCTGGTCTGTATACAAGCAACTGAAAACATACTTGACCCTTGACCTTATAATTATTAAAACGTAAAAGAAAACCTATAAAGCCATGACAACTAAAACTCTAGGTCATGTCCAACAAACTTCGAATCCTTAAACTCAGATCTGTTTCCAAAGTCCACTCCAAAACCTAACGGGACAAACATCAACCGCTAGGTTAGTTATAAATTTCAAAACTACATGATAAGACATTGTTAAATCTGCATATATATAATATGATAACTGAACACATTGAAAACAAAGGTATCACAGTAAAAATAACAGTGCATTAACTGGCAAATAGCATGACAAAGTATGATATGAAAAATCGTTTAATGTGCTACATATTTACTTAGTAGGCTATGCAGGTGAAACCGTGAATCTATACTAAGCCGTGACTCATGCTGGATGGAACAACATGTAACGTATGAGACCACATGTGTCACGGGGATACTCACATAGGCCGAATCCAAACAAATGCAGTCATGAACAGTCAGTTACAGTAGTGGATCCATCAAATATAAGAATAAAAACAGTTAGATAGTTAGATACAGTAAAGATCGCTCCAGTCACACACACTCTCTAACATGAGTTACACCGTCCCTAGTGAGCCTAGATAGCATGTATAATGCTTGCAATATGTAGTGTTCAGTATCATGTATCAGCGTCACTAGAGAGGTCTCCAGTGTACTGTTAGAGCGATGTACGAGAGTGAGCTATGTATGTGAGTGTCTTGTAAATGATCATGTGTAATGTATTTATTTGATACTACCAGTTACAAGCATTTTATCTCCATGTATTATTCTTGATTTTATTGTGAGATTTACTTGGCATGTATCATATGTATAAATGAGATACTAAATCTTAGAAATAAGTTCGAAGGCAATATCATGGAACCATCAGTATAGTCAATTAAGGGTCTATGCAACTTGGGTCAATGTCTGTAATATCAATACCAAAACGATGCAATATCCATAAGATCAGGACCACTCAAATCCAAGCACATAATCAAAGCATGACCCAAAACACGACTATAGAAATCGATAAAAAATCAAGTCCAATGTATAATCATTTACGAAACTAAGTAATTTTCACGATAATTTAATGGTTCATCAATTTAATTTCTCTTATCAGGGTCATATGTCTTTGAAAAATAATTCATCATCGATATTTATAAACCTTAACTCATGCAAAGATAACAATGGTCCATAATCAACTCCAACACAACATATACAATGGACCCAATATGTATCATCAAAGAGATCCCAACACATGCCTAATAAATAAGTCATTAAGCCCCCAAGCTGGGACTAGTGAGGGGTAACAACATCATCAAAAAGGTCCTAACACAGGCCTAAATAAATAAGTCGTCTGGGATTAGTGAGGGGGTAGCAGCATCTGCTGCAAATCAATCTCAATTCATAGTAGCAATGGCTGCAAACCCATATCATAAGATTGTAGGAAAAATTACAGCCCACGGTTCAAAAGGAGTAGCAGGAAAAATCAGTAGCCGAGCCCAAAAGAAATAGCAGCAAGAAGCTGTAAAATTGAGCCTCAGAAGGACAACCGAGCAGCAGGAAAAGGCAGCAGCCGGACCCAAAGAAATGTCTTGCTGCAAAACTGAGCCTCAGAGGGATGAATGAGTAGCAAGGAAAAGACGTCAACCGAACCTAGTAATAGAAACATAGACCCGAGAGCAACAACTAGAGAACGAGGAGCACTAGAAATGAAGCAAGAAATAGAGCACCTAAAATAGCAAGCAATCGAGAGCAACAACGGGACAAAGTAGGGAACAAGTCTCGAGAGCAGCTGGGGTATAGAGAGCAGGGAAAAGCAGGGAACAAGTCCTGAAAGCAAAGGAAAAACAGGAGACAAGTCCCAAGACAGTAAGTGCCACACACACATTTAACGAAGAACACGATGCACATGGATCACCTCCGAGAGCAAGAAGCTCACTTGAAAGCAAAGAACACAGAGAGCACGCCCAAGAACACGGCACAGAGAGCACGCGCATGTACATAGATCACACCCAAGATCAATTACGATACCCGAGATGGGGGGAGAGGGAGAGGGGGGGGAGAGCACCCATTAGAAAAATTATCCAAGGACACACCTATCGGGCAAAAATACCCAAACTAAAGAATTAAATCACAACCCAACAACAACCACATATAATAGCAAATCTCAAGCGTCACATTGAATTATATGCTCAGCTAAAGATAATCATCGCAATTTCTAGCATATCGACATAGATCAAAATTAAGAATGATCTAAACACATGTTTGTGGAAAAGTTCCATAATCATCACATCAAATCAATGTGTTGGTCGAGTTTGTCGAGGCCTAAAATGTAGTTAAGGAGATCTATCATTGATTGAAGACAAGAGTTTGTTGGAAAACTTGTTAGGCCTCGTCGCCCCACCGAATGCCGCAGCTGCATCTGTCTCAAAGAAGATTTGAGTTTACCAAGAAGGATCAGAAATGAAGGGAGGAGATCGAAGCTCCGACGACTCAAATCGAAGTGAATTTTGTAAGAAATTTTGAGGAAAGGGTTCTAAGGTTTTCCATTGAGAAGAGAGTGATCTCAACTAGGGAAGGGGAGAAGGAAAAGAGCCGCTGCAACGGACAGGAGGGAGTGGCGGTGTGGGCCACGCTTGCGCCCATGCCGAGCAGTGTTTCTGACGCACGTGTAAAAAAGTGAAGCGGGCGGAAAATAAAGGAAGAAGATGAGTGGGGTGTGAATGTGACGGTAGAGAGAAAATAAATAGAATGTAGGGTTAGGGTTTGTGTTATAATAAAATGGGTTGACATGTTAGTTACCGGTTGCGGTTTTTAGAAGAAAACATTCAAAACAAATAAAGAAAAATTTCAAAAAATGTTCAAAATATAAAAAATAATATTTATAATAATTCAATTTTTGACCATTTCATTGTGAAAAGTGATCTGATGATGATTGATGACCTCTTCCTCAGCTTTCGTGGTATGGGTTAGAATTTGAATGCGTGGAATTAGTAGCCGTCACTTCTTGGGGGTGACATTCTTGTTTTCTTTCCATCGATAGCCTCGCTTTAGTCCAGGACGAAGAGAAGATCTTTGTTGTGTAACCATGGAACTTGTGAGTTCCAAGTTCGTTATTGGACTGAAGAAGAATCGATCCAATTTTGATTCCGTGCTACTTATTTGATCTTGGTTGAAGGGTTTTAGCTCTAATGTTGGTCAGATAACAGTTTTGCTTAGCTTCTAATGGGCGTCACACATCTCCTTAACATTAATCAAACCACACTTAACATGCACTATCAAGATGTTTTCTGTGCTAAGATTGGGTGTGACGATCGTCGAGCTATCCATTATAGGCTATTTGCGGTAATCAGTGCCCGGATGCATTAGGTTAAGATAGCAGTGGAAAGTTACATAGAGAAGCCATTACCACCATTAAAGACAAATAAATACAAGTCAATTTTTAGGTTAAGATTGGCACTCACGGATCATGCTGGCCCACCAGGAACATAGCAATGTGTACCTCCCATCAGGAACATAGCAATGTGTACCTAAATTTGCAACGCCTCTGACTCATATTAAAGGTGGTTGCATTAATGCCTTTAATGCCAAACAGCTATGGAGCATCCATCCTACTTTATTCATCAAACCATGCTTGGTTACCAAACGTAATTGTTCATCATTAAAAACTTTGGTCCGAGGGTCAAAAGATTTTAAATCCATCAAATGAAGGGATTGCTGGCAATTTTCATCAATTTGGTAATGAAATGGTTCGTGGTGCAATTGGCGTGATCATGTCATTTCGAAACCCGCAAGAACTAGTGACCAAAGATAACTTATACATCGAATTAAGATCATCCTCCCCGCATGTTGTCTTTGCGACTTATGTGGGATCCACTTTATCTGGCCAACAACTAAGGTTTCGGACATTGAGGGCCAAATCTCTAATGTGGTTTAATGCCCATAAGCATGGTTACATAGTGATAGTAAATGCACAAGAGCCTATGTACTTCAAGAGATGATGATGGATGAATTTCAAAATTGGTTGGGCATATCCCCAACTTCTTTGTTTCTAGCACTTGATGCCCGTCACTAATGCAGATGCAGATGTGTCTTAGTGTCTATATTATCGATCACCCCATCAATAGATGCAATGACATTTACAGGTCCAAGGAAGACTTTGCTGGTTGTCGATTGAAAGAAAACTCTTAAGAGAGGCCGGCAAGAATACTTGAAGGGATAGATGGTCACCTTCATGGCCAAGCAAAAGTATCTCTTTGATTCTAGTGCACAAACTTGGTTTTACATTTTCAACACCATGAACGTTGAAATGCTTGTTTATATTACCTCCTATGAGCAATAACCAGCAAGAGATTGTTAATAGAATTAATGTGGCTTGTAACTTCGACAAAGAAAGGATGGTGCTTGGTAGAGTACATGGGTCGCTCGCATGATGGACTCATACATTCTTGGATCTTCTTATTTTTCTCTTCAATATAGTATTATTTTAAATTTTTATGGATTGTGAGATCCCATAAAATGTCGAATGGTTCGACATATGTGTTGAGACGATAGAACATGACACTATCTACCTTTTTGAAACTAAACCGAGAGATCAATCGCCTAGCATCCTCAGGGAGATATGGACTAACCGATTCAATTCATGGAAATTTAATGCGTTTGGAGTCTCGGGTGGCATCCTAAAAGACACATGACTTGTGATTTGCTTTTGGCGTAAAGTTTATTGCCCTTATTCGCCTTTGATGAGAATCTGAAATGTTCAAGACTCTTTTACACTGATGACCATTACTGTCTAAGGACTAAAGGAGTGCCCCTTTGGACAACACTATAGCACGAATTGCATGCTTCCTAATTCAATGATAATCCTGGATCGTTGGAGATGATTTCAATATGGTTAAATTTGCTAGTAAGTGTAAATGTCGGGATGACAATGGTCGTGATCTAACAATCTTTAATTTGATCATCAATGACTTATGTCTTATTTGAATCCCCATCTCCAGACACCAATTCACTTGGTCCAATATGAGAGCCAGTCTAAGCCTTGTGAAGTTGGATATGATCATGGTCAATTTACATTTGGAAACCAGTGTTCACTTGGTCTAAGTTTATTTGCTTTCCAAACCTACTTTGATCATACTCCCAGTTGTATTTCTTTAAGGGCTTCGTTGAATTCTATTCTTAAAATGTTTAAATTTGAAAAGATGTTATTGGAGTCACCAGATTTAGAAGGAAGTTGTTTTACTGGTAGAACCTCCTCACCATAGGCCTAGATGCATCTGTTATTCTGGTTACTAAACTTCAAAAACTTCATATGTCAAACTGGAACTTCCAATATTTTGAAATTCTCCTAATCGAAAAAAGACATTTAAGAAAAGTTGGAGCATTAATAAGGCTTGGAGAAAATCAAGGTTTGGAGCCCAACAATTTCTTCACCCACATGAAACATCTAACTAAGCTCCCTAATATCTTTAATAAGGAGTTGATCATGTGGAAACGACCAAGGGTTAAATGCCTTAAATAAGGGGATCAATTTTTTTTTTTCATTAGATGGTTAATATGAGGAAAAGATCCAATCTTTTTTTTCTATTACAAAGAGAAACAAAACCTTCACGAAGTTAAAGGACATGCACGAATGTTCTCTCCATTTGCAAAGAGCTTTTTGGAGTAGACAATCAAGATATATCTTTGTTTATCTACAATCCTTGAATTTAGAGAATTCCCCAAATTGGACCATTAGTTTACTTTAGATAGATCACATAATTTTATAGGATAGTTAAGTCAAGATAAGGCTCCAGGGTTAATGATTTATTTTGATATTCTTCAAAAGATTTTGGGAGATCATTAAAGTAGATCTAATGGCCCCTTTTCCAAGAATTATTATATGGTACTATGAGATTGGATAGAGTCAACTACTGTGGTCTTGATTCCTAAGAAACTAGACCCTAAGATTACCGAAGATTATGGATCTACATGCTTTCTTAATAATGCTCTTAAAATATTGGCTAAGATCATTACCAATTGCCTTAGAGGAGTTACTAGTGATCTCATTCCGGACTCACAATCTGACTTCATTGCATGACGTAACATTGTAGATGATAATGCATTTGCGCATGATGTTATTCATGCTTGCAAGAAAAATATGTCCAAATGATATCTCCTTAAACTTGATTTTGTGATAGCTTATGAAATGGTTGAATGAGATGGTATAACGGAGGTACTAATCCTTAAGGGATTTGTAAAGAGTAGGTTGTATCAAATCTTAGCTGGGTTCGGCAAAGATAATGTCCTCAATATGACACATTACAAAGAAATTTACTATAAGGAGGCGCTTCGACAATGGGTCTCCCTTATTTGTTTTGGTTGTAGATGGTGGATCATAGTCTCACTGAAATATTTACTAATAAACTCATCAATAGATTGGTGGATCATCGTCTCATTGAGAGATTTAGAGTTTCTATGATGTCCTCCATTTTCGTAAATCTTTAATATGCAGATGACACCTTCATTTCTGGTAAGTTGGATATTACCCAAGTAACCACCATTAAATGTGGTTTTCAACTTTGAGTTATGATTAGGCCTACAGATTAATTTCCATAGAAATAACATGACTTTTCTACAACCATCGACCGGGTCGACTTGGCGATCAAGTGCATCATGGAGTGCCCTAGATCTAACTTTCATATCAACTATTTAGGTATTCTTATACGTCCAGGGGCTTTAACAAAAATCAACTAGGAACCATTGCTCGAATGGATGATATCTAACCTCTAAGGTTGGAAAGATATGGTACTTTTGATAAATGGTAGGTTTACCTTATTGAATGCGTCCTTATCGGCCACTATCGTTTATATTCTTTCATTTTTGCGGAATCATCTTGGGTTTTGAATGCAATTGACAAGATTAAACATCATTTTCTCTGGTTTTGGACTGAATCGATGATAGGAGTTTTACAATTTATACCTGCAAGCGCACGGCCGTCGTTGTAGCATGTTACGGGTCGTCCGTCGGGAGGATGAGTAATCGAGTACCAATTTCGTCGTAGGTTATTCGCTAGCTACGTGAATCGATGGATTAATCTAGAACAATTATAGAATCAAGAGATGCACAATAGGAGCAAGAATAACAATCAAAACAACAAAAATGAAATAAAGAAAGCAATAAATACTTATATCCTTGAATCCCAAGCAAGGGTTGTCAATCCTTAGTTACAATCTAAGAGAGAAGCCATCTAAACTAATCTACTCCTAGAAAACAAGAAAATGGGGAAAAACTGGGCAAAATGCACTCCCAGCCGCCCCCCTCTCTGGCGGCTCTCCAGAACTATTTATACGTCGCCAAAACCCTAGCGGATCGGATAGAAACCTGACCCGACACGGCCACGTCGAAATCGACGCGGTCGTGTCGTCTTGGTGCTCGTGAGGGGGCTCCAGCTGCTACAGCGATGCGACCGCGTCGTTGAATCGACGCGGTCGCATCGATTCCTTCAAGTTACGCATCAAGACTTCTTCATTCGACGCGGTCGCGTGTTTTGAATTCCCACGGCCGCGCGGTCTATGCAACGAGGCGAGTTTTGAGCCGAAGAGTCAGAGAGTTACGAGGCCCGTTTCGATTGGATGACGCAGCCGCGGCGATTGGTGGTTATGAACTACACGACGCGGTCGTGTGCACCGTTGCGACGCGGTCGCGTCGTTTACTTTTCCAGCTGCTCTTCTTCCTCTTGGATTCTATGTGACACAGCCGTGCAGAATGATCTACACGGCCGTGTGGTTCCTGAAATCCTCCAATTCAGCATGCAATTGATTTCGTTGCTTCGCCTTGCTTCCACATCTCGTTCATTGACTCCACTAAGCACTTTTTCGCTTTTTTAGCTCCCTGATATCCTGAGTTTGCTTCCTTTTTCCTGAAACGCACGAATTGGAACTAAAAAGTAAAAAGGAAACAAAAGCGGATAAAATAGAATGAAACGGTGAGTAAAATGTGGCGAAGTGCGTATGAGATGAGCATGCAATGTATATATAAAAGCCACTCATCAATTGGACAAAATTAAATATCCTTTGATATGTTGCAAACTGAATTGTAGGCTTAAATCTGATGGATGATTGGGTGTTCTCGATCTTCGTATTATGAACATGACCTTAATTGCCAAATGATCATGGAAATACTGCTGCTATCAGGAATCCTACATCGTGAAGTTGCTTATAAAGAAATATGGGTTGCACAATGGGAATATATTGGGAAAAATCGTAACTCATCTAATATTTTAGGTTTTTTCAGAGATATATCCTTAGAGAGACCTTCCATCTTGGTGCCTCGACGAAGATAGGTGATGGTTCTTCGTCTAATTTTTGATAGGAGACTTTGTGCGTGTACACCTCTTTAGACTTCTTTTTTTTCCTAATTTGTTTGGTGTGTCTCATAACAAGAACGCTTCTGTTGCCTCTATATGGAAAAGAGGTAAATGGTGCACTCGTTTTCTTACGACGACTACTTTCAACCAAAAACGAGGTAAATGCATACTCATTGCTTACATAGAAGTTATCCAACTGACTGCGGGTGGTAAGGATGAATTTGTCTGGCAATGAAACAGAGTGATGCATTTTATGTTAAATCCATGTATCTCTATCTCACCATCATGGGTCATATTTGAGGTGTGGCTAGTCACACTTGGAGAACAAAATATCCTTCAAAAGTTCAAATGTTTATTTGGCTAGCCAATCAAATTTGATCCTTAGACAATCTGATGAAATGAATTGTTGACTACTTTACGGCATGGGAGAAGAGACCGAGGAACACTTTCTTCTACATTACCAGCTCTTGCAGAGATCACGTGATGCTATCCTTTGATATTTTAATATCACTTCTTGCCTTGATTTGGTTGCTCACATATACTTTCTTTCTGAATAAAAAACATGGGGTGTTTTTGACATGATGGCTGCTGCTTTGTTCTGGGCGATCTGGAGAGAGAAATTATCGGATATTTTATTACTTGCATAAGACCTATATATAGATGCACCTTTTCACTTCTGAGCTGATTTTATTCTAACGAAGCATAGGCACTTAACATTCCCCCAACGCGCACCAATTGATCCAGACACATCCATTATGTATGGTCGGAAGGAGAGTAGCACTGCATGTGTCTCACCATTCTCATTTTACATGATGACATCTCTTATGAGGGAGGTCTTTCCTTTTGCGTTGTAATATCAGAGTAAACCTCGGCACTCTGACCGTTTTAACAGCTGGTGTGGCAGCTTTGTAGCCAGCTATGTTTTTAGTATTTTAGTATTTTGTATTATAATTTTTATTTTGTACTGAAAATTTGTTTCATTAAAAGCTTATTAATGAAACATGGGAAGCACATGGGCTCATCGTTTCTTCTCAAAAATTTATGTTTGTATATTTAAACAGAAATTCATTTGTAATTACCCATTAACTGTTCAGATAGATCTAGCTTCATGGTTTCAATGCAAATATGGTATATGAAAGGTCTTGTGAACAATTGTATTTCTAAAGTTCGTTGAATATTTTTCAAGAGTAATACTAAATATATGCAATTATGCAAAATATTAAAAAGATTAGTTTGAATGTACGCAGATGTCCTTTTTCATGTTTATCATCATTCTGAATGGAAAATAGCATCAGAGCTTTAAAAAAATTTCTTGATATCTAATAGATCATGTCAAGAGTAATTGTTTATTAGAAAAAAACGTACAAAAACTAGTTTTTTTGCTTTTGATAAATAGGAATGTTCAATTAACTCATAATCTTTGCCAAATTATTGACTCAAATGTATGCTAAAATACAGATGAAAAACGTATAAGCTGATTGAATAAATATGTTCTGAAATTATTTAAAAATTAGAGAAGAGAAAACGAAATATTGACAGAGAGAGAATGAGATACGGGAGAAGAAGAAGAAACCCTAGTATCGATTTCTCATTAAGTATTTTACTTGATCATTTACGATAAAAAATGCAGCTGTATTACTAGATTTCCTTGAACAGTCTTGTGTGTATTCTGCATCACATAGTACTCTAGAAGCCGTCTCCTCTCTACATGCCCTTTTGAATTATATGAGCATGTAATACAAAATGTCATATTCGAGTTTCTAAGCAATAGTATTCATTTTTCACAATTCTTACTTGGCTGGCTTTTTTCATCTATTCGCTTAAATGTCAAAAATGAAATATCATTTCCTCAGATATTTTAGACATTGAAGTAATTGAAGTGTGTTTTCTTCAGTTCTGTGCAAATTGATAGTGTATTTGTCACTCAACTGAAGTGGCATTTGTTTATTATTTACAGTTTATGCTTGGCTGCAACGTAGTTTGGTTATTAGTGAGTGGTGCTAGGTCTGTACTGTCTGACGAGGGGACAAAATAACAAATTTACTGATCTTGTTCACATAATTGTTTCCAGATACATAGTTTCGGAGATGCATTCAACCAAGTATTTTGTTTGCATTGAAGGTTTATTTAGCAAATGTAAGACCCTGCAGCCAAATGTGACCCAGCAGCAATGTAGCAACTTATGTTTCGTGTATAGTTTCATAACGTGGTAGATATTAATTGTTTCTCGTGCAGGCTATAATTGTAGCTCTGCTTCGGTTGTCCTGGAAATAAACCAGCATGCGACTTTCGTACTCGCTCCAAGATTTCTCAAGATCTAGTGAAGCGGAGCAAGGGGCAGGTGATTTTGACCTTGAATTCAATAAGAACAATATTTATAACAAACCTCTTCGAGTTTTACAAAGAGAAGGTGCTGCATCGAGCTTTTCAAAGGAGAGGTCCGTATCAACAACTTCATCCACATGGAAGAAATGGTTGCGTGCAAGTTTAATTTGTCTTATTGTCCTCCTTTTATTATTCTTTTTTATTTATATATCCTTAAGATATTATAATGGTTCTCTGTCACATAAAGTGCCGGAATATTTTGTGATTCTTGATTGTGGAAGCACCGGCACTAGAGTTTTTGTATATGAGTGGTCATTTGTTCGGATATTAGACAATAAGAGTTTGCCTTTTATTTTGAGATCTTTACCTCAAGGTCCCAAGAAGTCTACTGCACTGAATGGCCGTGCATATCAGCGGATGGAAACAGAGCCTGGTTTTGGTAAACTTGTACACAATGAATCTGGCCTGAAGGCTGCTATAAAGCCACTTTTGCAGTGGGCAGAGAAGCAGATACCCAAACATGCTCACAAACATACCTCACTCTTTCTATATGCCACAGCTGGTGTTCGTAAGCTTCCAAACTCTGATTCAGACTGGCTTCTGGAGAAGGCATGGTCAATTCTGAAGAACTCATCATTTATGTGTCAAAGAAACTGGGTTAAGATCATTACAGGCATGGAGGAAGCTTATTATGGATGGATAGCTCTAAATTACCATATGGGTATGCTAGGTTCCTCACCATCTAAAGAAACATATGGTGCACTAGATCTGGGTGGTTCATCATTGCAAGTAACATTTGAGACTGGAAAACCCATACATGATGAAACAAGTATAGATTTGAGCATAGGAGTCGTCAACCATCATCTGACTGCATATTCTCTTTTGGGATATGGTCTAAATGATGCATTTGATAAATCAGTGCTTCATCTTCTAAAATCACAACAAAAAAGAGGTGGCTCAAATATTGACAAAATAGAGCTTAGACATCCCTGCTTGCAGACTGGATATAGGGCGGAGTACATGTGTACCCAGTGTGGTATGCTAAGCCCAGATGGAAGTCCTATGTCTGGAGGCAAAATTGTGGGAAAAGGAAGATCAGGTGTACTGATTAAGTTAACTGGTGCCCCTCACTGGGAAGATTGCAGTGCACTCGCAAAAGCAACAGTCAATCTGTCTGAGTGGTCAAACCTAAGTTCTGGTATTGACTGTGAATTAAGGCCTTGTGCCCTGGCCGACAACTTACCTTTACCACATGGGCAGTTTTATGCAATGTCTGGCTTCTTTGTGGTGTATCGGTTTTTCAACTTGACTTCTGATGCTACCCTTGATGATGTGCTCCAGATGGGTCGTGAATTTTGTGAAAAAACATGGGAAGTTGCAAAGAATAGCGTTATTCCACAGCCTTTTATAGAACAGTACTGCTTCAGGGCACCATATATTGCATCACTGTTAAGAGATGGATTGCACATCACAGATAACCAAGTTCTCATCGGATCTGGTAGTATCACTTGGACCTTGGGGGTTGCTTTACTGGAGGCTGGACAAGCATTCTCAAGAAACATAGAGTTTCATGGTTACACCTTATTGCATGGAGGCATGAATCCAGCTGTTCTTCTTGCTTTTCTTCTGATATCAGTTATACTTCTTTGTTGTGCAATGTCATATGCTTTCAACTGGATGCCCAATTTTTTTAGAAGACAATACATTCCCCTCTCAAGACAGAACAGTGGGAGCTCTTCTATTCGTAGATTTCAGCTGTGGAGCCCTACAGGTAAACTGTCCTTATGAGATGACTCGGTAAACCTTCTCAATGATTTCTTAGTTCTCCCAACCCTGCTCTCAAAGTGTTTCCTGTTTTGACTCTTTGGAGATTTTTGGTTTTACCTTTAGCTTATATAGTATTACCCACTTTCATTGGTGAGGCCAGTCAATCACTGGTATTTGAATCGGTCTTTCTATATCAATGTGCCTATTGATACTAACGTTGGCCCTATTATTTTGAGATGTCAAGGATCACTTCTGAATTTTTTAGCTTCTAGCCTAAGAGAATTTGCAGTACAACAACTAACCTCTCACTATCTCATAAATAAGAAAAGCCTATCTCTTGTCCATAATTTGCTGGGACAAGACTTTTGGACTAATTAAGAGTTGAGAGACCGTTGATATCAGGATGACAATCAATTGCCAAACTTTTTTTGTCAAAAGTTTCCTAAATGTTGCTCCATAGCCATAATCAAGATAAGGCTTAGATGATGATGATTATGATGATGATTTCTGCCACTTGGTCAGGCTGCATTTGGAGACGAACAATGCCCACCCTTCCCAATTTGACCTCTTGCTACTGACCAGATCCGGCCCAAGACTAATATGATCAATGCAATATGTGCACCACCTGATGCTAACAGAGGGTTAAGCATGTACATGTGTTGGCTTGGGTCAGAGCTAGAAACACAGTGCACGGAGATTGGAATGGTAAAAAAAATAGTACGGGACGAAGAAATGGGGGATGCTAGCTTAGCAAAACTATAAGGGGAGGGGAAGGAGAATAAGTTACAAGTGGAAGGCAAAGGAGGAGGAATAGGAGGCATGTCTGGTGAGCGTTGTTACAAAAACTCTAAAGAGGGGAAGAAGGGAAGGGATCAATATAAGGCATCTCTGACTTGATTCTAATGATTTGTTAGATAATTTCAAGAGAGGGTAACTTAAAAAAGGAGATTTAATGGTATAATAGGAAATTCTCTTCATTAGGTTTTTCTGTGTTGTTTCTTCCTACAGTTCATGCACAGTTGGAAGATATCTCTCCCCTCTATAATGGCACTCTGACCTTTATTTACCCTTATCACGCGTGCAATGACCTTTGTCTAGATTACAAATTTGGACTTTCTGCTATTTTCCTTGAAAATCAATGTTGTCAAATACCAAACTACTTAAAAACAACCACTGTTTGCCTTATCAGTAGACCAGATGCCCTTGTTGTTTGGTCGCATTTCATTGGATTTAAAGCTGTTTGTATACGTAGTGTCCGATGTTGATCAATCAGCCTCCTAATTGAGCAAAAGAATTTGCTGTCCTCACATGGTTGACTTTCTTAAATATAGCAGTTGGAAGGTGTTCCGCCGGTGGAATCGAAAAGTACACACTGGAGGGGGGGTGAATAGGGTGAGCGACAAATAAAAACGTGCAACACGCAAGCAGATAAAAAATACAAATCGCACCCAATCGCAGATAACACCATATGTACCATGGTTTGGTCGAACCTTGACCTACTCCAGCAACTCTCAAAATTCACTATTAAATCAATTAGTCTCACCACGCCTACAGACACTTATAACTCGCAAACATCATGCTCCACGCTCACAAGCTCTATAAACTCGCAAATTTCATGCTCGACTGGACTAATTTACCTAGCTAAACTCTGACTCAATTCACACTCCGTGAATTGAGAATCCCAGAACTACACCCTTAGCTCGAGTGTAAAATAAATTACAATGATCAAATCGTGATACAACACAAAAATATAAATAGATAAAGTCCAGAGTACTCAGTTTGTGACGTCGATATGTCCTCGTCGATCTGCTCGTAGACGGCTTCGAAATGGTTGACCGCTCGTCAATCGGAGGTCTATATTGTAAAATAGGGCTTCTTAAACTTCTGAGGGTCTTTCTGCAATTTCTTAAAAGTTACGGCTTTTGCTGCAAAAGTTCGGCTCTTTGGAAATCTGCAGTCAGCATCGGTCTTCTTGTCCTCCTTGTGCGTGCGTCAGGCTGACGTCGTGCGTGCGTGCGTTGGATGTCAGGCGAGTGCTCTACGGTAGGGTTTGCCTCGTTTGTCGTGCAGCTGGGAGAAAGCTGAACTCATTTTGCATGGAAGAGAAAGGTGTAGACGTGGAGAGCATGTGTTGTCACGTGGGCTCGGTGTTTCTCCCTCTCTTTCTTCTATTCTCTCTCTCTCTCTTCTTTTCTATCTCCCTTTCTATTTTAGTGCACTCTCCTCAATGATTTATTTTCCACTTTGTATTTGTCGTGCACTTCCTCTTATTTTTGCTCTCCAAATAAACTTTTGTGGCCACAACTTTTGAGTTCTCTCTAGCAATTATTTTGTCATGCGCACCCTTTTTTTGCTCCCTTAATTTTTGTCACGCCAAATTTTGTGGCCGGTCCCTCGAGATTATATATAGGGGGTTCGAAACTTAGTAGTGTTGCACATGGACTCTCCAATTTGGCTTGGATTACACTTCCACTTGGAGTTGAATCCTTGTTGATTTCTTCCTCTATTTGTGTAGCCAACCCCAACTTGGACTCTTGGACAAATTTCAATTCCACATGAACTCTTCTACTCAATCTCTAGATTTTCTAGAAGACTTTGACCAAGGCAAAAATCACCAAATTACCCCTTTTGTTATCTGAACTCTTTGAACCTAATTAAGTTATAGGATGGGTATGCATAGTTATGGAATTAGCTTCGTAATGGAATAGCTGTAGAGGGAAAAGGATGTGATGAGATGGGGATGCATAGTTATACCTTGGTCTTTATAGTGTATGTGTATGAAAATACACAATATTTAAAAGGTAATTAATATATGCAAGTGCATCAATATATGAAGTGCATACCGTTCAAAACAAATGTCATGTCCATGTCATACATGTGTTGGACATTGATATTTGCATGATAATTATTAGACGTTTCGAAGCCATGTCTAATTTGAAAACCCTCAATGTTATGTGTTGGAGCCTTTTCAATTTTAAATGAAAGCTGTAAGTTAGGTTTTGAAAACTTTAGAGCCACATATTTTTTATACATAGTCATGGTGTAACGCCTCGCTTCCCAAAGGTGATGGAAACGAGAACGTTACGAAGGTCCGCATGAACAGGAGTGATGAAGCTCGAGTTCACTAAGCGTCTGTGACAACAACATTGCAGGATTCTTGCATGCATTCAGAACAACAGAATATTCATTCATTCAAAGCCACATCTAGAAGTTTGTACATGAAATAAAAACAACACGGCCTCAGCATGGCCAAAGGAAACTACATGGAAAACATACTCCTACTATAAACTGCTAAAGCAAATCTAAAGCTGCAACAGAACGAGTCTCTAGTCCTCCGCAGGGGCGACTCCTGGTCACTAAACTCCTGGCTCACTGGGTCAACTGTCTTAAACAACTCTTGCTCCTGGTACTCTGTCTCGTGATCTGACATACATTCCAAAAATTTGAATGTATGTCAGCAAGTGTGGCAAGTAAAAGGTGTGATGACCCAAGGCTAGGTGTACGAATTATTAAAACAGATTAAAAGGATATAGCGGTTTTAATGTCACAATTATATATTTTAATCGGCGGTACAGTTATGAGCATGGCAACTAAAGTAAGGCATTTATGAACATTATAGTTTTAAAGAATTAAAGCAAGCACTGATGAGCATGGCAGTTCTAACAATTTAAAGCAAAGTAGTTGTGAACATGGCAATTTTAAAGTGCAAGTAAAGTAACATCAATTTGTTCAAGTTTTATGCATATGTTTTCTATCATGCCTAGGGTTCACGTCTTCAAGTCATGATGAGTGAGTCAATCCTTCTCACGGAGGTATAATCGTGATTGACGCCACCCACCGTATAGATGTTGCTCTTGAAGGGGACCCTTTCACACACGCTTAGTGGCCGCTCAACCCTAACCCCACCCCAAATGTTGTGCTGGAACACGAGCCAGCCTAATCGATATGCATGAGTTCACGAATTCAAGTTCTTTCAAGGTATTCCATCAATGTCCATTCTAACAAGTGTGTTCAAGTATGATGTGAACCATATTAACCATCAGCATTTTCTTATTTCACGACAATTACACCAATTTAAAATAAGGATATTGATGTGTTAATTAATAAACATGCTGCAAACAAGTACTTTTCGTTGTCAAATCATAAATCCTAAACCTACGAAATTTTATATCAACATGTCACATAACAAGTGTAGGTTATCGTGGCAATTTTCGTGAGTGTCATTTCACGGGTCAATTTTTCATAATTTAGCTTCAAATGAACGGCGATTTAAAAACATTAACTTCAATAATTTGTAATAACTCGTACACTTGCCTGTTTGAAGCGATTTCAGGTGTTTGGGTGATCGCGGTGAGGGACGCGGTTTATCTGCGTCATTAGGTTTATACAACATCAAGCTAAGGAATAAAATAATATTAAATTACTTATACCATACACTGTATATTATGTTGTTTTTATACATATAACTTACTGTTTTGCATGAGAGACTATACTGTTGATTAATATACAGATTATGTGTATGCATAAACTTAGGTATTATAATACATCAACTAACCTGTATATACTATAAGTTATTATATATGTATGTATGTATGAACTGACACATATAATATACTAAAAATATATTAAGCTAATATTTATAATGTACTGCATATATGTTATATAACAATGCTTATATCAAAACAACTTACTGTTTGTTTTTGTGTTGCCTTGCGTGTGCATGCAGGTTGAAGGCGGGGAGTTGAAGGTGGCGCTCCGGCGACTGCTGCGGCGCGGCGTCCGGCGGTGGCTGCGGGTTTGTGGGTCGGAGTGAGGAGGAAGGCGGCGGAGTGTTTGTGGCGGTGTGTTGAGTCGAGGAAGGTCGGAGAGGCGGTGTAGGGTATGGCGGGGAGGAAGGCGCGTGGTTGCGGGACGGTCGACGGGGTGTGAGGGGGTCACCGGAGTTGGGGAGTTGGGTTGCTGGGTTGGCAGAGGTCGGAGGTGGGATGTACTGCTGTGGAGGGGAGGCGCGTATGGGTTGTTGGTGCGTCGGAGGGACGGTGAGGGTGCGTTGTTTGTGGGTTTCATCGGAGGTAGGCGAGCTGAAAGGGGTCGGGGACTTGAGGCGTCGACGGACTGGGGTGCTTGGCGGTGGAGGTGAGGTGTGGCGCTGGGAAGGGGGTCGCTGGGCGAGGTGGTGTTTGGGAGGCGGGGTCGAGCTGTGGTGGCGAACGAAGGGGAGCTGGGCTTGGCGAGGGAGGCGCCTGGGTGTGCGGGCTTGGCAAGGGAGATGCGCTGGAAAGTTTGGGAGGAGGGTTAGGCGCGTGGGCTGGTCGGCGCTTGGGGAGGAGTTGATGACAGCCGGAGTCGGAGGTTGCGGATTTGGGTCGGAGACTCATCGGTGTGCGTAGAGGGCTGAGGTCGGCGACGCGAGGAGGTCGGAGAGGGAATGTCGTCGGCTTGGGATGCGTTTTTGAAGAGAAGAAGATGTCTGCCTCGTGGTTTAAAAGAAAGAAGAATGAGAGGGAGAAGGGAACGATGCTTGGGGGCGGTTGTTGCGGGGTTGCGCACGAAGCGTGCCCGCATGGGCGTGTGAGTGAGGGGGATATCGGGGTTAACCGCATGCACAAGTGTGCATGCTTAAAGATAGAGCGAGACGTGGGGGGGGGGTACGTGGGATGTGGGATAAGGGGATGGGTAGTTAGGATTTAAATAGGATTTAGTTTTGATTTCATTCTGATTTTCAAAATTCAAACTTAATAAAAATATTTTAATATTTATATAAAAATAATAATAATGAGGTTATTACAGATTTGTCCCCCAACATCCAAAAATAAAAAAGAAAATACCGGAGCGATCGTTGCGTCGTGAGGATCGTGAATACGAGGTCCGGTCACATATAATAACTATGGAATTAAAAACTAAAATCAAACACGAAATATGCACATACGATAACAAAATACATACTAAATACGTACGACTGAAAAGTGGTCGTTATACATGGATAACAATTGATACATGCGTTTCTTCAGGTACAACTGACGTGACGTCTTATTATTGGGCGAAATAAAAAGAAAGAAGTATGACCAATATGCATCCACTTACTTTGTTCAATAAGAGGCTTCCATATCATCTGCACCTAACAAAACTCTTCAAGTACCACTTTATACATATTAACCTCATGAATTTTTAGGAAACTGGAAATATGATGTCATATGAGAAAATCCTCTCATGTGACAGTAAAAACTGTAATTTTTACATATTTTTTTAATAATTGACACCTTTCAACTTATTCTTCATACTTTAGAACCACAAAACATTAAAGATCTAGGGGACATTAGTCCTTTTGTTTCTTAATTTAGGACATGATAAAAGTTATATTATCGAAAAATTGATTAAAATTTTAATAATTTGATGCATACTGAAACAAAGGGGGAATCACAAGATCTTTGCTCTATCTATATTAAAGGATATGTGGATCAACTTTAATATGTTGATTATCCAAAAATTATGTGAATAGTAGATTTTTTAATCACCACAAGAGATTTTCTGCCATGACATGTTATTTTCTGGTTTCTCATATATATATGTGTGTGTGTGTGGTGATTTTCTGGTGCAAAAAGAAGGAGGCTTTTTGCACCGTGCGAAAAGAACTTTAGGATGTTTTTGAATTTTTTTGAATTTTTTTATGTTTAATCCATACAATTATATATCCCATGAAAAATAATGTGTGAACCCTAGGGGGATTTGAGCACACATCCACCCGTTACAAATTTAACGGTTTCAGAACGTGTGAATATGTTGTAATGTCTTGATCGAAGGGCAAATGACATTATTTTTCAACCATTATTTTTTGAGGGGTGTATAACATGAAATTAGGGTGGAAATTTTTTTGAAAAAATTGATTTTTTTTAAAAAGATAAAAACTTTTTTGCACAATGCAAAATGTTCTCATTTGAATATTTACCCACATATATATATATATATATATATATGAGAATAATGTGTTTCATATGATGTATGAAATGCGACCTCGAGAAGTCCATCCTCTCATATTATTTGGATGATTGAAACCAATCATTTTGATCTTCATATTCTAAAACGTTAAAATATCGTGCAACTTAAGGGGTTTTGCTCTTTCTTCCACCCATTGCAAATTCAACTGTTTTGTAGGAATAGAATTTTTTGTGATGGTTGGATGAACAAACAAAACCTCTTATAGGTTCTCTCAAGATTTGGTGTTTGGGATATTAAATAATGAAGATCAACGTGAACCGTTCAATATTGTCCGAAAAATATAGGAGTGAATTTTTTGAGGCCGAGCATGAGGCTAAGCCTCATATGTCATATAATACACATAATTATTTGTATATTATACAAACGAGGGATGTTTTTGAATGGGTTTGCTCACTAGGACAAAGAGGTGGATAGAAAGACAATTAAGACTTAAATTTAAGGAATCAAATGTGAAAATTTTGAAGGAAAACCCCTAAAATTTTGGGGGAATTAAATCTAGAGTGAACCAAATTATGGGAGGAACAAAAATTTTAAATTTGGGGGGGACTAAATTTGGAGGGGACTAAATTATGAGGGAACTAAATTTTTTGAGTATAATTGAATTCTTTGGGGGAACTAAATCTGAGTGAAACTAAATTTTTGGGAAGATAAAATGTTAAATTTTAGGATAACTAAATATGAAAGGAACTAAATTTTGGGGATTAACATTTAAAATTTTTGGAGGGAACTAAATCTGCAAGGTACTAAATTTTGGAAGGGAATTAAATTCTCTGGGGAGAACAAAATTTTTTTGTTGGTGGATATTCTGAAGGTGTCTGCAATTTTTTTGGGAGATTTTGAATGTGTTTGAATTTTGGAGTTGGATATTTTGAATCAGGCTGCAAATGTTTTTAGGCGGAAGAGATTTTGAATGTGTTGAAATTTCGCAGGGGACTATTTTGAATGCCATGTGACGTGTGGTCACGGGTTATGACTAGTATACATATATATGAGAACTAATCATAACCCGTGTTCGCGTGCACGGTTCATTTAAGATTTTCCCCGCGAAATCTTTGTTCCCCAAAAAATTATCTCCACATCCAAAATTTAATAGAACAAATCAGCGTAAAATATTTAGCAGCACAGGCGACTTTAGCGCCGGCGCCTTTTGTGCGGAACAACAAATTTGGCGCGGGCGCCTTTTGTGCGGGACAACACATTCGGCGCGGGCGCATTTTGTGCGGGACAACACATTCGGCGCGGGCGTCTTTGGCGCGGAACAACAAATTAGTGTAGAAAAACAAATTCGGCGCGGGCGCCTTCGGCGCAGAATAACAAATTAGCGTAAAAAATTTAGCGAGCGAAGGCGCCCGCATCGAAAGTTGAGTATGTGTGTGTATTTATGCATGCCATAAGTTGCTAGACATGCATTTGTAATCAGTATTACGTGGAACTTCAAATTGTAGAAATGTTAACATGTCAAACTTTGACAATTAGGCCAGTTAAGGGCGGTTATAGGACACTCCTATGATACTTTAAATGATAAAACCATGACCATTATCACAATTTTACAGTAAGTTTGTATCTTTGGTATGCAAGTTGCCGAGAGGTAGTAGTCTTGAGTAAACATGTAAAATGATCAGTACATCCATAGCTATGTGCATATAAATGTGTGCACATTCAAAAAAAATATAATCATATGTCGTTCTCTCGAAGATTTTTGTTTTAAACATTTCGGGGCAACACTTGATACCCACTTACTGTTTCACATTGGATTTAATTTTGCAAATTGCTAAGCGTTTTTGCATTTGAGGCCAAGCTGCTGTTTTGGGGAAGAGATGTGCGGTTTTCAAAGTTTTGGTTTCCCAACAAATTTCCTCCCAAAAGTTATGATTCCATCCCCAAAATTTAAACAATATCTCATCTTAACCATAGATTTCTCAAGAGTAAATCTCAGCCGTTTTTCTATCAACCCTTTTGGCCGAGTCAGCTTGTCTTAGTCAGCCCTAGAATTCAAAAAAGGTTGTCAAATGTACAATAGACAATGTGTATCATATGACATATGAGGCTAAGACTTATATATGTCTCCAAAACTAACACATGCTAATTTTTAAAGGATCAAAATCGTTCATTTTGATTTACATATTCTAAAAACCCAAATCATCGAATACCGGGTGAACACAAAGGGTTTTGCCCAGCCCTTTACCCGTCACAAATTTAACGGTTTTGCATGAATACAACTTTTGTAACGGATGGATGAACGTGTAAAACCTATTGGGTTCACCCAATATTCAGCGTTTTGATGTTATAGAATATGAAGATCAAAATGAACGGTCATGTTCCTTCGAAAATAGCGGATGTATGAGTTTTAAAGGCCGCATATGTGACTTAGCCTCATATGTCATATGTTACACATTATGCTAAATATATGATCTTTACTAAGTGGGTATCATGTGACAAAGTCTAAACATCACTTTTATAAGTTATATGTCAATTATATTTTAGGATGATCTTTTTGTTACTTAATTTGCAGCTATGAGTTGTCATTGACATTTTGTATTATTTTCTTTTTTTGTATAATTAAACACATCCTAATCATTGAGTTTTCATTTTTTCCCCTTTATTACGATGAGTTTTTTCTAATTAAATAAGGTGGATTTTTTGTTAGCATGCAAATCAATCTTTTGAAGATTATCTTCATTATTGTAACATGTGCAACATACAAATTTTAATATATAAGTGTGGTCACAAACGAATGACATCTATAAGTTCCCGAGTGAGGTCATAGTTCATGGTGATCATAAGACAACAATAATTCATGAAGTAGTTTCACGGGACATAGAAATAGACAAAGCTAGAACATTTTGGATGGGTCGTAACTACCTAATACTAGAACTCAAACCTAAACTCATTTGGTGAAAAACACAAAAGCCAATCAAAAGCACCTAACATTTTGGGTGGGCATGTGTGAACTCCAGCAGTATCCTACCTCCGAAGATAGGAGGTATGTCTAGGGATTTAAATAGATTCAAATCATTCGAACCGGATCCGCAGAACCCGACATCAGTATCCTTTAGGATAAGACTATCAAAATATGCTATTTATCCAGACACATGGAAAGTAATTGGATATTTTTGAAATATGGGATCAAGTACAAATGTCTGGTCAATGATAATATATTATGCTTATGACTCAAATATATCCATTTGTGTTATCCATATAACTGAATGCAAGGTGTACCATTCATATCAAATATGCTTATTATCTACATCTGACTCATATGTATATGTTAAAATAGGTATGAATACCTGATTTTCTATTTGCAATTTATATGAATTCGTATTTTGTAAATAATTCTGGAAACCGATATGGTAAACCCACCGCTGTATTCAAAACATTTACATTTCTGGCTATATCTTATGTTAAGATCATAGTCTCATCATCCATATTCATGATTGGAGCTAGCACGGAAAATGCCTACATCAACATACGTATTGATTATCGTGTAAGATAGAAAATTTAGACAATATCCACAGTTACACTAATGAATTGATGGGTTAATATTGGTCCAATCTATATTGAATTATATCTTCCGTATTGTATCGCCCGATATTAAGATGTATTGTTCATATCACATCAAACTTTAGGATGCCGAGTGATCCGTTTCAAACTAGTTGATACTTGATACCATAGGTATTAGCTAATAGCAACTAATACAAGAAGAGACCCAAGATTTTAAGCACCAAAGTTAAAATTCTAATTTATTCCATATAATGGTTGAAAAGGATATTCTTAGTGATTGAAATCAAGGTTCGAAAACAATTACATATTAGCCTGTTTGGATTTGAATAATAAGCATGACGCCATACCGTCCCCACTTTGTTGAGACGCATATTAAAGTTCTTTTATCTAATATAAGGTAATTGAACTCTAGAATAGTTTAGATTTAATTATATAAAAACTCAGGTAGGGCCCAAGTGATTGTAAGGGCGATTTATAGAAAAAGTAACAAAATCGTTAATCGGGATTGTGTTATTCTATAAAATGATAGTACATAGGGTGTATGGTGTTAAACTAGAATCGAAGAAACTATAATTGTGCTTAGTCTAATTTAGCCGAAAATTTTTAAACCAAAAAATAAAAAGAAATTCTAGGATGCTTTATGAGGATTTTTCACTTGTGTATGTCACTACTGGATGATGCAATCAAAACCTTATAATCGGTCATATAATATCAAAGCTCGGGAAAACGGTAAATATTCCATTGTTATTCTATTAATACTGATGTCGCTGTCATGCTGATCTCATATATTTGGATCACTGCCATCTTAGGTTGCTTCTCACGGTATTATGCAATTTATGAGCCAGAGGTTTCTAATGATTAAAGTTCGTCATTTTCTGACATTAGGTTTATGTAATCACGGGTTCTAACTTCATACAACTTTAATCGGACTGTGAAATTGTTCTGAAATCTTAGGAGGGTTGGTTCCAAATGATGCTGAACTGTAACCGATATTCTGTGGTCAAGTACAATGCTTGCATGTGCAAATAAAACTGAATAATAGTTTGCATCATAATCTTGTTAATGCATATGATTTGACCAATACGTCTTGTGTCACTGTTTCCGTCTTTTTGATATGAAATTTCATGTGTATATATATAGGAAAATTTTCAAATGCAAACATGTTGCACGGAAAATTCCGTGCGAAAATGTTTTTAATTTTTTTTGAAATTTTTTTCTAATTTTTTCTCTTTCAATTCATGTAGTTATACACCCCTCAAAAAATATTGGTTGAAAAATAATGTGATTTAGCTTTTGATTAAGGCATTACAAAAAAGTTCTATTATTCTGAAACCGTTAAATTTTGTAATGGGTGGATCGGTGCTCAAATCCTCCGAGGGTTCACCCATTATTTCTGCTGGGTATATAATTGTATGGATTAAACATAAAAAAAATTTGCAAATTTTTTCTAAGAATAGATAAAATGTTTTTCGCACAGGCTTTCGCACCATGTTTTTCATACCAGAATACTATATATATATATATGAAAGTTAAGTTAGCCGCAATCGACATGTATGGGTGCGAAGTAGGGACTTCCGAAGAGGTCACACATCCTTGTACTGCTCCCACCCTAGCCCGCTTAACTATGGAGTTCGGATGGGATCCGGTGACCGTGCTAGGCATTGCCGCACCCATATGTATGTATGTATGTATCAATATGTATCAATATGTGTATTAGCTAGTAAAGGAGGAAATTTTCTTCTCGGCTAGCTCATGCTACCATTTCCCTCCTTTTTTTTCAACGATCGGTTCCCTTTAGATTGTTCTTCATATTCTAAAATACCAAACTGTCAATTTTGAGATGAACACTAAGGGCCCTGATGGCTCATCTAATCGTTGTAAAAAGTTTTGTTATGATGAAACCGTTAAACTAGCAACGTATGAATGAACAAGTAAAACTCTACTTTAATTCACTTGAAAATTGATGGTTTGAGGTTTTAAAACATGAAGATCAAAATGAGCGGTTTGGATCGGATGGAAAAATAGAGGAGGTAAGAGTTTGGCGCTATTAAGGAGGAAATTTTCCTCCTTGGGTAGTGGATACCCATTTTACTCGTTTATAGTGAGAAATGTCATCGGTGTAAAAATCTTGATAAAAGAGTTTTGTGGGTGTTTTGCAACGATACAAACCATTGAATGTGTTCTACATATGTTAATGCACATACACCACCAAAAATGAAGAAAATCACCCCCCAATTGCCACTTAATCGGATTCGTACAAAATATTCTATTATTCTAAAAAACTTTTGAATTTGTAACCGCTTGATCGAGGGTCAAATCTCTTTAGGGTTTACTCATTATTTTTTCTGGGGTATTATATGTGGATTAAACCATGAACTTTTTTCAAAAAAACATAAAAAAAATTCGCACAGGGGTTGGTGTGAAATTTTCGCTCAAGAAAACACCCCATACACACAAGCGTGCACGCACGCTCACACACACATTGACTACAACATTGACTGGCTTTTCATTTCTGATTATTTTCTTTTGCAGGGGATGGAAAAGTGAAGACACCACTGAGCCCTATGACCACTAACACTGAGCAACATCCATTTGTCATGGGAGGAAGCAACATCCAGTTTTCAGAATCTTCGTTCCAGCCGTTAGGCTTTGCACATAGCTTTTCGTCTGGAAGCTTGGGTCAGATGCAGTTTGGGAATGGAATAGGTTCATCCTTCATGACACCTCTTCGAGGTCAGACGCTTCAGAGCCGTAGATCCCAATCTAGAGAAGACCTTAGTTCCTCATTGGCAGAAGCACACATCACAAAGGTCTAGCAAATGCAGTCAGATGAGAAGCCTGGTATGCGTCCTTTTCTTAACTATGAGTTGTATGCAAATAATAGCATAGATTTTGATATACATTTCCTTCTAAATTGTATTTTATAGTGTTCTTTCTGGAAACGGAACACTAATTATGGCAACTGATAAATTACATTTTGACTTGGAATAGATTATTAACTGGTGGTTCCTTGTGGTATAGACATGTAGAATGTATCTTATTAGTTTGCTCCCAAAATACTTGTGATTTTTATAATTAGTATGCAGTTTGAGAACTCTCGTAAAGCAGGTTGAATTCTTGATGTCGAAGGTTTGCTGGATGGTGTACACTAGAGTGCAGATTTTTGAGCCATCGAGAGATTCAGGTTCTTGTATTGTTCCCCAGTTTTGTTTCCTACCATGGCGTTTTAATTGAATTTTTTTGTTCATTCAATAGAAAGAAACTCTTTTCACAATTTTTATTAGTATATTGAATTCTTTATGACGTCACAGCCAGTTTCAGACAGCCAACTGAAGTTTTTTTAGTATTACTGAAACTTTATTTTCTCAATGTTGATAGCTTACTGACATTTGGAAAGCTTATGAAAAGCAGCCAGGTTGTTTCCAGGAGTGGCTCCTGGCTAGCTTAAGACCCGTCTGGGCAATTTGTAAAATATTCTGGTATTAACTTGGTCCGATAATTTGTAATGGGGGTCATGTTCCTATTTCAGCTGGTTAGTTGGTGTCTTGTATTTCCCTGTATGTGTAAGCTACTTAATCATGTTTTATTTTTAATTTGTTAGTATACTTATATGTTCTGTCCTGAGGTCTAATGCCGTCCTATTGTTTTGTTTCCTATTCATCTTTTTATTTACACAATTCATCTTTTGTGAAAAAAGATGAGAGAACCTTATTTTCTTTGAGTTAAACCAAGCTACTGTTTATGGCTAAATTAATGGACACGAACAAAAAACCAGCTCTTTTGTGCTTTTGAAATTTTTCCTTGTTGACAGCATTTTTGTTTTCATCTGGCATTTTTAATCAATAAGTTAATAATTTTTTTGACGGGTTCCAGTGGAAACACATACCTTACTCTGTTTTACTGATTACTTTCTATGGCACTTAATTTTCTTTCTTTCTTCAGTTTATCTTTTACGACCTTTAGAGAACTTGAACATGATCTTAAGATTCCGGATGTCTTATTTGTATGTGCCTTTTAAACAGAAGATAAAGTTCAAGCATCTGATCTCTACAGGCCAATCAGTCGGCGGCCAAAACACTATTGGACCTCACTTGATGAAAAAGCGTTGAAGGTCTGTGTTAATACGATTTATTCCAATATGGCATGTAACACAGACAGAAAATTTTATATTCAGCGAAGGGAGTAAGAATGAAATTCACTTTTAGTATTATGTCAACCAGCCAGCTTATTGTCATTGACATTCTGTTGTTGGGAATGATTTGAAGTTTGTGGTGCTCGCTGCATATAAATCGAGGATCTGGATTAGCTGATTTATTTTCTGCATCTTGCATCTTTTGTAGCAATGAAGATTAATTTAATGCAGGATGCAATGCAATATTTTCTCTGAACAATGGAAAAAGTCCATGGGAATAATATGGGGAGCAATTGAGCATACATTTAGTGAAGCTCGCCAACCTGGTGATCTCAAAGATAAATGGAGGATTATTTTGGCCAAGGAGGCTAGGAAACACGAGGTGCTCTACTTAATACAATCCAGAGTATAAAATAGTAACTCTTTGTCTGGGTTTGTGTTTCAATTTATTATATATAGCTATGTTCTTTGATAAAATATTCAATGCTATCAGTTATCAGACTGGTCATTTGGGGAAATGGGATTTGGATTCAGGTTTGTGTTAAATCCTGTTCTTTTTATGAGTTCAGTTCGGAACACAATCTTAAATTAACAGACGTCTTTTGGCACATGCATAAGCATGTGTAAGTTTTTTAAAATGGGAGGGTTGCATAGAATTTAGAAATACATATTATATGTGCCATCTTTTATTAGAACTTAAGAATGTGTAACTAAACTTTTTAATTGTATAGACTTGTTTACTGTATGCCAAAGGACTTTGTCCCAGCGGCACAATCCCTTGGCTCCCAGCGGGGTTGGCAGGGTTCGAACCCTGCTGGGCAGGGACTCACGCACGCTTTATACCAAGTTTCCGAAGGATAAAAAAAGGTGGAGAAGGGAAAAAAGAAATAGTGAGAACATTCTTGACGGCACCAAGTTGGTCTCAAAGTAGAGAGCACCCAAAGATTTACATTATATATAGCAGATTCTTTTTTTGAAGTTCGGATTACATCCCAATCTTGAATGGATCAACAAAAACATTGAATGAAAATGTTGTTCGTCGTGATATTACATGGAGCTTCCTTATTTTATGTTCATGCAATTCTTTTGGCTTTTGTTTTTATTGTGATCAAGATGGTTCTCACCTAATAAAAAGTAAGTCTCATATTATTGGACATTATCACGACTTTAGTTTACAAACATAAATTCATTTGATTCTATTCAATATGGAACGTTAATTACATATGCTTTAATACTGCAGTTCTGCAGGATATTGAATTTAAATGGATCAGGATATTGAATTTAAATGGATCAATCCTGTAGTTTCATTGTGTATGAACTCACTAACAAATTGTAATCAGATTTGTTCATGCATGGGCTTGGAAACGGGGATATCTAAATGTGACATACAACTTGTTGAGGATGATGTGATGGGGTTGTCCTATTGTTTTGTTTCCTGTGTGATTTCCTGATGGAAGGTGCTGACTTCCACCATGCAACTTCCTCGGACATGCCTCAGGTTATCCCCCATGATCTGCCACCCTGCGGCAGCACATATCATTTTTTACGTATTATGCATTAATAGCTGCAATGAATTTGCAGCATTTAACCCCAAAAAATTTTGTTTGCAGCATTTAACCCCAAAAAATTTTGTCTACTGTAAAGTGCCTGGATATTCATGTATATTGTTGGCTCCATATCTGTGTTCTGTCATGAACTTCATCTTTAGGTCTCAGAAGATCACTGTCTATGATCTTCTGAGCATTAATTAAGAATAATTCAGTCTTTACTCTTTAGCACCGTTGGCAGCGCTTGGAGACTTCTAGCAACACAATTCGTTCTTCAAACATTTGGCCAACTTCTAATTAAGGGCTTTTTAAGAAAGTATTTCAAAAGTTCAGCAGCTTATTTTAGCAGAACAGTATTGCAACAATTTCTGAAGAACTACAATGAAAATTACTGTTATTTTTATTTGTTCGTTTTCAATGCCATATAACAAGAATTGTGCTCAAAATTTCAATACTGAAACCCATCATGTTTCTATGAAATTTGTACGTGTCCATACACTAACTGTTTGATGTGGCATAATACCGTGATTATCTTCATCCATTCACTTGCGGAACATGCTGATTGCCACATTATATTCATAGAATGTTATGGCTTATGTCTGTCACGTTTCATAATGTCTGTGTGTTCAGCTGTTGCAACTATGAACACGATTCACAATATTTTCGGTGGTCAGCATCCAAACTGACACCTAAACTTCTTAACTTCATGAACATAAATATAGGCAAGTGATAGTTTTAAGACTGAATCTCATTCTCTGGTCGATTCTGATCAACCTCAACATTGTGATCTGACCTCCCCCCTTCCATTACAGAATCCCTGTGAGCAGGTGTGCAGTGTGGACATACATTCTCTAATTCCATAGTTGGTCATCTATCTTCATTGCTCACCCTCCTGTCTTTCCGCTTCTTTGCTTTATACGTCCAACCGTGGTCATTGATGGTTGCTACTTCTGCCCTCCTAACATGCATGTGTGTTGCAGGTATGGTATATAGTTATCGTTCATTACCCATTCTATATTTGCTTGCAATATATTGCTGAACCAACAGATAGATATGATCGCATGGAATTAATGTTTATCGTCTCTCAATATCACCCGATGCTATCATACAGTTAGGCAGTCAACGTTCATTGCATATCCTCTATTTGCTTGTAGTCTAACTAGCAGTTAAGCTTGGTCAGAATAGGGTTAGCGCTTGCCACATCTCCTTACCTTCCGACGCCGTCATGTAGTCGGACAGTTGGCGTTCATCGCCTGTCTCATGGTTGCTTGTAGTCTATTACCAAACTATTTGGTAGACTGGGTCAAAAGGAAGTCAGGCTTGTTGTATCTCCTTACCTTTTGATGCTATTATGTAGTTAGACAGTCAGCGTTCATCGCCTATTCTATGTTTGCTTTCACTCCTCATGATGAGTGAGTGATGAAGTTCGAAGAGTTAGCAAGTTTCGCCTCTTCTTAAGTATCTATTATACAATGCATGAAGCTTGTCCTACGTGGCAGTTTTATTCCATATGGCAGTTTTATTCCAGTCATATTTTTGGTTGCTGACTGGGACGTCACGTGGGGGGTTGGGTGTGGTTCTGGACTTGGGTTTGGGATGTGGTTTTGGTGATTTTTTTTTGCATTTTAGTCCCTGTTTTCCTCTTTTTTTCCACGATCCTCCTCTCTCTCACACACTCACGCTTTTTGCACTTTGGCGACCGATTCTCTCCGCATTTGCGCCCGGGCGACTACTGCCTCCGTGCCCTCCGAGCACGGGTTATGACTAATATTTTTATCATTACTGGATATCAACATTGAGTGCTTATCCACTAATCTATGCGACCACCCCTTATGGGGGTCGAGTTTTATAGGAATTATCAAGCATCATCTCTCCATTACCACACGTGCATACACTTATAGGGTGTCAACATCCAGCACATACCTACATGTGTGTATCATATAGCTACATGTGCGTTCCAACTGACCATTTAGACGTATGGCCGAGTGACTTGAATGGGATTAGCATACTTAACCTATTCGTTTCATCTAAACATGTTCACGCCATTCGGCTATCAGCAGCGATCGACTATCCCATCCATGTTCATAGTGGCGTAACCATGAATTTTTTTTGCCCTGGGCGAAAATAAAGATGATGTAAAGAATATTTTTTAATGATATTTATGCTGTATTAACATATGAATCAAAATCAAATCTAATGTCCGAAATTTTTTACGGTAAATTCATAATTACCGATGAATATATGTAAGAAATAAAAAATTTCCTCCCTTGGAATCAAACCCATAACATATAATCACATACTCAATTGGCTGAGACATTGGGTTATAAAGAAATGGTGATAGTACAAGAGTTTTTTTAATAAATAAACGAGTATGTAATATGTAAGAAAAGAGATTTTTCTAATGAATAAACAATTATTGTATATAATATGTAAGAAATGTAAATTTAAAATGACTGCGCTATTGTACGTAATGGTAAGAAAAGAGATTTTTTAATAAATGAACTATTATGGTATGTAATATGTAAATAAATAATATGTAAGAAAAGAGATTTTTTAAATAAATAAACTATTATGGGATGTAATATGGAAATTAAAGCCTCCCCTAGGAATCGAACCCAGGACTTATTGTCTAATCCTCAAAGGTGTTAGCCACTTGGGCTTTAAAGTGGACGTGTTGATGTTTTGTAATAGTATGTTTTTAAAGTTTTTGCCCTGGGCAGCTGCCCAGGGCACTTTGCACGTAGTTACGCCCCTGCCTTTCAGGATCGTCGCCCAGTATAAGTTGTAGATTGATTTTCCCCTCAACTCGTACTTGATGCCCCATGAATTCAATGAGTGGGTGGGCTGGTGCATGACCTTAAGAGTTTCTTGTCGATCCTGGGGCTAACTAGGACAATATACAAGACGGTTGAGATTTGATCCTGGAAAATCAATGGTTAAGAATTTAGGGCTTTTGTTTTCCTTGGAAAACCAACCAGTTTTGCTTTTTGAGAGCCATGACGTCAATAGTGTTTGACAGCCGAGCACTAAAATCATTTCACCCAGTTCTCAAGAAACACATCGGCTTCTAAGTTCTGCTATCAGCTCATTAATCTGCCAGCTTCATAAAACGGGCCGAAGGCGAGGGGTCCGGCACAGTTCATAAATCTGCCCGCGGGCTTCATAAATCTGCCATAATTCTGCCAGCTCATTAATCGAATTCTCAAGAAACACAGGGTCCAATTCGGATCGGAGCTGAGGGAGGTGGAGGTCCTGATTGGATCGGAGCTTGGCTGCATCGAAGAAGATGACGAGGGGTTAAGGGCGAGGGGTCGGGACATAGAGGATGAAGCGGGCGATCGATTGGTCGCTGAGATGGATCACACCCAATTCCGATTGGGATCGGAGCTATCGGAATTCCGACAAGAGTTCTGCAGTATCCGATGCGAAGGAGTGAGAGAAGCCGAAGATTAGCGTTATGAAAAAATGGAGGATGAATTTGAGAACCATTTTTGCGGCTGTCTTTGAAATTTGTTTCAAGTGCCATCATCAGCATCTATTAAGGGTTTGACCGTCAGAGATAAAAAAGACACTCCTTTTATAATTGTTACTGTTGGGTTGAAGATTTTCCTTCATGCAAACCTTTTCATTTTATTTTTTTACACTTTGTTTCCGTTTGATATGTTTTTTGGGCTATGGGAGAGACGACCGGATCTGATACTTCGCGATAAGGAGTACTAAAAAATGTGGCGGCTGTTTTAAACGGGTCGGGTTTGGATCCGATATATACCTCGGTATCTGGTATTTTAAGTTGGTTGTGCAAAGTGCAAACTTCGTTTTCTGCCAACTTTTTAAAAATTTTACTACTTGCTTGAATTCGATATTATACATTTGCCAGTGTCCAAGGAGAAGCCGTGAAGGCCGAGAAGACTCCCGCCTGCAAGAAGTCCAACGTCGAGAAGCGCCCAACGTCGAGAGCTCATGCTTGCGTTATATCGATCTTTTTAATTTGCTTCTACCTGGATGTGTTTGTGTGTTTGTGAACTAAATGTGTGTCGATTGCTGATCAAAGATACATGTGAGTGAAGATGAACAGACAGACTCGAGCTAATGCCATTAGTTTGTGCAAAGAGCTGAATCATGGACAAATTAATTAGTTTCTGTTATGAATCAACTACTGGGGGAGGAGCCCCCAGCTCTTTATTTATAGGCAATTGGGAGAATACAAAGATAGGCTTACAATGATATGGGCCTATCTCTAGGATAGCACAGAATCTCACCCAACTACGGTTAAATAACCGTTCACAACACTCCCCATTATCCAGCCATAGGTGTGGACTCTGCTCGTGAATACTTCAGGATTCTGAGCGTAGAAGAGTCTCACATGGGGTGGATACTTTAGGATCCTGAGTTGGTGAGATTTGCCTCGTTAAAACCTTTAGCTATGGAAAACCCTGTGGGAGAAACCATAGTTAAGGAAAAGGAGTACAAACGCTCTTTAACTCCCCCTGATTTGTACACGTGACTTTGCTCATGAATACTTCTTGATTCTGAGCGTCACAGAGGGGTGGATACTTCAGGATCCAGAGGTGATGTGATTTGCCTCGTTAAAACCTTTGGCTATGGAAAACCGAGTGAGAAAAACCATAGCTAAGGGAAAAGAGTACAAATTCCCTCAACTCCCCCTGATCTGTAAAAGCTCTTAGGCTAACAGATCTTTTAGGCTTATCTCATCACTCCTATTTACAACATTCCGAAAATATACACAGATTACAAATATTATCACCATCAAGCAGCTGCTGAATCCAGAAATTCTGGAGAGGTGTGCTAAGTCTCGTCGCCTCTGATGTGGTCTTCAGACTATATGGTCAGCTCCACAAAACCAGCCTCTATCCCAGTCGTCACTGTGATGTGATGTACCACTAGGCGCCCTCAAATACACCATTGGTGTGATTCTGGAATGGTGAGGATCTCGTAATGATAGGATGATGTTGCCTTCATAAGTTGCTTTGCATATTCGCAATAGATGGTCATCCCATTGTGGGTACCCCGTTATGTGATTTCTCAGTATAGGGACCGGACCTGTAACCTGCATTTGCATAAACATTGAAGGATGCTACTTCATATTGTAAGTCCAAATCTTTCGACCCTTGGAGGAAGCGCAGAAGGCTTAACTCCGGTCCCTTTTAGGTGTCAACTATCTCTGGCTAATGAGTTTACTGCAATTACTATATCAGGACTCGTGTAGTTAGCCAGGAGTGCCTGATTGCACTTAGATAAGGGACTTTAGGACCAGTTATATCCTCCCCCTGTTCCAACGATCGGAAGGGTTCTTTTTGTTCATCCATTAAGTATACTCCCATAGGTGTACTTTTGATGACAATGGTCCTTTTAATTTCTCCAACGCACTTCTGGGAGTATGTAACAGGATTCTAAGAGCCATGACTTTATATTTGCCGAGGTCTTTTTATTTCATGTTTAAAAGTCAGGCTTGAACAGATGTCTTTGTTTTCTCTTCAGGAGATCCGATGAGATTTTAGTTGTTTACAACTATGATCTCAAATCCTGCTCTTTGCTCAGATGCAAAGACAACCTTCAGTATGAATCATTACTTTGTCAAGCGATTCTCTTGGTTGTACGTTAGTTTTGTTGTTTTTCTTCAATAGAATAGACGTCCCGAAGTCTATTCAGGCATTTAAGGAAATGTGGAAATTATCTTTACCAAGATGTCCACGAAGGTATGTCGTCACAACATCCAATAACAGCATATCCAAAATTTCCTTTGCCAAATCGTAAGGTATTCGCTTTTGATAACTTAGGGAGACTGATGCATCATTTATGAGACATGCTCATTTTAATTTGTTTGATCCCTAGTTTCAGCAAAATTTTCCCTTGAGCTATAGGTTGTACCTTATAGCATACGATTTTGTATTTATTTTTCTTATGTGTGCAATACTTTGTTTTATCCACAGGTTTGACACCTTTTTGGTGTCTGGACTTCAGGTCCGAATATTTCACGTTTCATAAGTGAGTCCAGCTCATCTGTTATTGCCCCGTTCCACATTTGGCAATCTCTATGTTTGCCTTCTTGCAACGGAGTATGGAACGATAATTTATAAACATCATCGCTTTTGCGATGTATATGGCAATATGATACGTGATTACATTGTCGACAATTTATGTTCCATGTCCAACACCTCCCCAGTACGTACAACATTTACTTTTCAATTTCACTTTTCCCCGTCAGTTCCTCTGCAGCGGATTCCGTGAAGGGTGAGGGTGT
Organism: Scilla litardierei; assembly: GCA_030789695.1. Taxonomy (NCBI): domain Eukaryota; kingdom Viridiplantae; phylum Streptophyta; class Magnoliopsida; order Asparagales; family Asparagaceae; genus Scilla; species Scilla litardierei. The sequence continues at coordinate 448,728 of CM061135.1, read as the reverse complement.
GGACATGAGCTCATTGTCCTGTGGTAGTATTGTCTTAAGGTCTCCAGGAGTTTCTGTCTTTGGAGGCTGGTGGTCTGCCTCTTTTCTGTTGAGGATTAGCCACTTCAGCTACTGGTGGATTGCATCTATTTTCGGGGATGTCAATCCTAGCTGGAGTTTTTGCAGCAGGGATGTGTGATCTGACAATCTTCTGGTTGTCAGTAAATGATACCGGTAACTGGCGAACAATGTTCTGTATGTGGATGATCTTCAGGATCGCATCTTCACATTTGTTTCGTTGCCGAATCATAGTGGGTCAAGCTTTTTGTATCCCATGTTATCATTTGCTTCGCACCAGATTTTCCAGTATCTGGGCCTATTTTGGGAAAATTCATCTCATCGAAATCACAGTCTTCAAGATGTGCCTTAAATGCGTCCCCCGTTTGGGTTTCTAGGTATCTTATAAGTGAGGGTGAATCAATCCCTGCATGGATACTTAGGCGACGTTGAGGACCGTTTTGGTCCTCTGTGGTGGTGCAATGGGGATTTAACCTGCTCGAACGAAGATTCTCAGATGAGAAATGTTCGGTGGCATTCCATATGTAAGTTGCATTGGAGACTCTGACCTCTAGAGGGTCTTATTTTCATTTACGATGCAGCATGCAGAATTTACATGTCCCCATGCATCCATAGGCAATTGGGATTTAATGGACGTTCAATCCATTGGAGTCCACTTTTAAGTGACTCTGCCGACCCATTTTGGGTATGAACATGCGGCACGTGTATGTTCATTTTCTATTCCCGTTGCTTGGCAATACTCTTGAATTGACCGGGAGGTATGTTTCCCAACATTAACCAGACTTATTTTCTATATTTTATTGTCTGGAAAATGTGCCCGCAACATTTTTATTTTTGTGCCAATAGCTTTGGCAAAGCTAAGTTTGCGGGTCTGTAGTAGACACACATACGAATATTCTGAGGATGCATTTATCAGTACAATGAAGTACTGAAATAGCCCACTAGGAGGTGGATTTTATCCACATCTATCTCCTTATATTCTTTTTGAGGAAGCGTGGAGATTCTTTTTCAATTTTTCGTAGAGATGACCTTGTAATTAGTTTTCCCTTATAGCAAAGGATGAGGGGGAATTTTCCCTTCTGAAGAATCTTCTGGTTCTTCAAGTCATACCCATGGGATAAGATGCGGTGCATCATCACTGATCCAGGGTGGCCAAGTCTATCATGCCAGTATAAAACCTGGCTGATGTCGGGCACTTCAGGTGCTCCGTTTAATTTCGCTTCCTTTCTCCGAATCTCTGTATGATTGAGGCCTGTAAGGCTCTCACAACGTTTAAGTATGGATTTTACTCCTTTTTCTTGAGACGTTACATACAGTAATTTGTTTTTTGTTTACATTTGTTGTTTCCAAATGGAATCCGTTGAAACGGATGTCCTTGAAACTTAGAAAGTTTCTTTTGGAATTCGGAGAGATTAGTGCATCCTTTTTGTGTCATTTGGGGGCAACGGTGTTGCATTCCGTGGATCTTCAATATGGCCATGATGTTGGGCTTTTTATTGAAAGATCGCATGTGTTTATTATCTACTAATCAGTCATGAGAGCAGTTCATCTATTAAAAGATGAATCGTATAGGCACATGCATTTTCAGATAAACATTTTCATTCAAAACAAATTACATATTTCAAAAAGCTCTCATAACATAAATTATTCTCAAAACAATTTGCTAAGATAAAAATAAGGGCTAATCAAGCATGTCATCATTTTCGAAGTCGTCAGCTGTAAACTTGACTGGAGCATCAGAGGTCATCAGGTTTATTTCAGCTTTATTTTTCTTGTTCTCTTTATACAAATCCTGGAGATGCTGCGGAGTTCGGCACACTCTGGACCAGTGGCCTTTCATGCCACAGCTATGGCACTGGTCTTCCCATTCCCTCTTGGGTGGGGGTGCATCATCTCTATTTTTGTCATTTCTGCGCCACGTGAATTTCAGCTTACTTTCATTTCTTTGTTGCTGGACTTGGCCCCTAGCCATTTTGTTCTGTCCTCCCTTTCTGTGGTCTTTCTTTTCTTTTGTTGTCCCTCTTCTTTCGAGAAGAAGATGCATTATGAGCTTCTGGGAGGGGGGCAGTGCCAGGGGGCGCATGTTGTGAGTGGCAAGGAGAAGCTCTCTGTTTTGTTCCACCATGAGTAAACATGACAGCAGCTCAGAATACTTGGTGAACTTGTGTTCCCGGTATTGCTGCATGAGTATCGCATCTTTTTCATGGAAAGACGTATACGTCTTTTCCAGCATGCGATCTTCTGAGACTTTCTCACCACACAACTTCAGGCGTGAGGTGATACTAAAAAGTGCTGAGTTGTACTCAGCAATGGACTTAAAGTCCTGCAGTCTCAGGATCTCCCACTCATATCGTGCCCTTTGGAGTATAACATGTTTCTGATGTTTATACATGTCCTCAAGGGCAGTCCACAGCTCAAGTGGATCTTCGACCGTAAGGTATTCAGCCTTTAGGGTCTTATCCACATGGCGTCGAATATAGATGATGGCTTGCGCCTTCTCTATATCGCTAACTTTTTCTTTGTCTGTCACAGAAGCAATGATGGACTTTGCCCGCATGTGAAACTTTACATCTAGCTGTCAGCTTAGATAGTTTCTACCTGATGCATCCAGCACTTCGAAATCAACGCTTGCAATTTTAGCCATTTATCTAGCAGAGCACAAACATGCATGAATTAATATTTAATCAAAGAAAACATTTTCATGTGGAGGAAATATTTAACGAAAAGCTAAATGTGTGGATCGGCCAGTCCCACAAGAAAGAGTCCAAAGTCCAAAGTCCAAATTATACAAATTTGCAGCTTAAAAGGGAAAATACAACTTTGGAAACCCCGTGGGTCCCATAAGATATCTCCAGCTTCAAGCGTGGCATCCGTCTCCATGGAAGTTGGTCTTCTTTCTTTGACATTTACATAAATTCCTCACTACAATTTCTCTCAAAAATAAAAGAAAAGTGCGGGAAATAAACTGTGGAACTAAACGACCGATCCAAAAACCATATTTAGCAATTCATGCCGAAATATTGTGCTCATCAACATTTTCATTCACAGACATAGGAGGCAGTTATATTCACATGATGATAAAATATTTAATCACTTAATAATTATTGGACCACTAGGCAACGCCATACACCGTTAGGTTAGGTGACTAACGGCAGATCGGTCGCAGGATCTTCCTAATTATTAAGGTTAAATATAATGCACAACCACGCATATAATATCCAACAGAATTTGCCAGTGATGTAAAGAATGTAAATATGATTTTTACAGAAAAAATCATTACTATGCTATGGTTGTAAAGTAAATGTGTTTATTCAATCAAATTGAATAAGAGCCCAAAATAGACATTTTCGTTATAGAAGGAAAAGTGTTTTCCTTTTTAAATCATCCCAAATAACCCCCAAAAATCCCCAATAAATCTTTATAATGCCCGATAATAACCCCATAATGTACCGTGATTTTTCACGAATTTATAGGCTCTTGAAACGCCCTTTTTAGAAGAATTTTTAGCCCAAAAGGGTCTTTTAAGGCTTATTTATAGCCTTTGCCCCCCCCCCCATTTTTCACATATTTTTTTTGAATCTGTGTTGGCCTGCGGGCCTGAAGCCCGCGAGCCGGCTGCGGGCTTCAGGCCCGCAGACAGATGTTTTTTTGTAATTATGTTGGCCTGCGGGCCTGAAACCCGCAGGCCGGCTGCGGGCTTCAGGCCCGCAGACAGAATTTTTTTTTGTTCAGTTGGGCCGAAAGGCCCAATAGGGCTTTGGGGGCGGCGGCTAGGGTTAGCCGCCGTCGCCGCCAATTTGCCGTCGCTTTGGAGGCTGGGGGCGGAGGGAGGGGGCCGCCCTCTGCTGCAGGGGGGCGCGGCACGCTTCACCCCCCTCTGCAGGGAGGGGGCGCGGCTGAGCGCCGCCCCCCCGCCCCTCTGGGGGGGTCGCCGCCCCCCCTCTGCAGGGGGGCGCGGGGGTCGCCGCCCCCCCCCCCCCTCTGCAGGAGGGGGGGGTCCGGCGGCCGTCGCCCCCCCCCCCCCCTCTGCAGGAGGGGGGGGTCCGGCGGCCGTCGCCCCCCCCCCCCTCTGCAGGAGGGGGGGGGGGGGGTCCGGCGGCCGTCGCCCCCCCCCCCCCCCCCCCCCCGCAGGAGGGGGGGGGGGGGTCCGGCGGCCGTCGCCCCCCTCTTCTGGGGAGAGCGGCGTAGAGGGTGGGGGGAGGGGTTTGCCGGCGGCAAGGCCGCCGGCGGGTTCAATCTAGGAGGGTTTACGCAATGTAAAACCCTAAAAAATTGATTTTGGGACGAAAAAATTTGTCGTTTTTAGGCGATCTGCCAATTCCCCGTGTCGATCTTGCGAGATCTAGGGGTAGAGCAATCATACGTATGATTAAAAACATCGTTTTTCTTGTGTTTACCTCTATATCCGTCCTCCGGATATAGCAGCGGTTGCACGAAGCCCTACGCGGATGACGACGCTCGATTGAGGAAGCCTTGCACCGCGCTCGTGGATCTCTCGTCTCCTCTCGCCTTCGCCTTCGCTACGAACGAAAAGAAATTTTTGTGGAAAGAAAAATTTTAGAGGCTCGTGCTGATAACGTGTTATGAATCAACTACTGGGGGAGGAGCCTCCAGCTCTTTATTTATATGCAATTGGGAGAATACAAAGATGTGCTTACAATGATATGGGCCTATCTCTAGGATAGCCCAGAATCTCACCCAACTACGGTTAAATAACCGTTCACAACAGTTTCCATTCTTTTTTTATTCTTTTCTCTCTTTTTTCCTTATTTTTTCGTACTTTAATGTAACAAATTAATTTTCTCAAGAAAATGAGAGCAAGAAGGAGAAGAAAAGGGAGGGTAGATCATGGAGCTCGGCATCGTCACAAAGAAATTAGCCAACATGCATTTGTTTTGGGAATCGGTCTCGAATTTGAGACCAACTTTTGCAAATTCCACGCAGAGCTTGAGAATCCTCAACAATGGCAAGAGGAACGGCATCAGAAGGAGCCTTCATCGGCGTTGGCTTTAGTACTCTTGTTTCTATATATGCTCAGCCCAGAAAATACATATCAACTCCATCACAAATGTAATATATTTCACAAAAAATGTATGCATGAAATGTCCCTCCTCTCAGACATTTGTTCTCATGGGTTCAATGTATCTTCTTCTACAAAGGGGCCTATTAGGTTGCATTACATGTGAAATTTGTTGGGAGTGAACTTTGCTTTATGGGAAACTCTTTTGGGGGAAAACGTTGAACCTGATCATTTAAATTTTTTTGAAATTTGAATTAGACTGAACATGGAAACTTCGAGCAAGATGTACTCAGTGTACATATACTCAAAAGTGGAATTTAATGTGGGGGGTGTAAAAGCTATTATTTTTGGGCATTTCATCATACATGGCCATTTCTCTTCCTCCCTTGGGCATTTCTCTCTCTCCCTCCTCTCTCTCCCCCCTTAGACACAACCCGTATAAAAAATGATATAATGTACCATGTATAAAAAATATGACAGGTCATCAGATGTGCGAGATATTTTATTAGAATTGTTACCGGTATTCTATCTTTATTATATTATACTGGTGTCCGCGCCGAAGGCACCCGCTAAAGTAAAATTTTTAACGCTTATTTGTTGTTCTGAAGGCGTCCCAAAAGTAAAGTTTTTAACGCTTATTTGTTGTTTCGAGGCGCACGCGCAAAAGGCGCCGCTAAATTAAAGTTTTTAACGCTTATTTGTTGTTCCAAAGGCGCACGCTAAAATTTTTTACGCTAATTTGTTGTTTCGCGTCGAAGGTATCCACGTAGAATTTGTTGTTCTGTGTCGAAGGCGCCTTCGCCGAATTCGTTGTTCCGCATCAAAGGCGCCTATGCCGAATGCGTCCGTGCCGCTAAATATTTTTACGATTTGTTGTTCTTTTAAATTTTGGCTGTGGAAATAATTTTTTATGGACCAAAGTTCGTGATGAAAAAACTTTCAGAAAGTGGTTGGGCTAAAACCATCATCGTGGATGATTGACATCGTCAAATATGATGGGGAAATGGGTGTTGCTGATCCAAATCCAAGAGCTAAAATCAAAAGGGAAAGAAAAATCTACGAGAATTCGTTGATTATGTCTGCCTTTAAGCTAAAGTTTAAAAATATTTCAATGATTTGATCAGGATAGAGAGGCACAGGATGCCAATTGGCAAGCTGATAGGAATAGCCAGCACCATGGATGGAGAAATCAATCACAAACGAGGGGGAGAGGGGGGAGAGAGAGCGTGTGTTGGGTGGTCAGTTATCATTGAGCTGTCAATTATCTCCTCGTCGTCATCCTGGATGAGTCAAAGAATAATAATACTAGTGAGATAAAATCAGGGGACCACTCTTCTTCTGGGTGAAACCGGCGACTCTTCCAAGCCAGCCAGCCAGCCAGCAAAATAAAATAAAAAGAAATCTATGAGGAGGCTGATGCCATGTTCTCCTTCTTCATCAACAACTGTCTCAAGAAACATACTCCATCAGAGAAGAATAGAAGAGGGGAAGAAGACAGAGTCAAGGAGGCTTCTGAGGAGGCGAAGAACAAGGAAAGCGGTGATCGGAAGCAGCAGCAGCAGATGACAATTAACGAAAAAGCAAGCGAGAGTGGGGATGGGGTTGGCGATCAAGATCAAGATGAACATCTGTGTTGCTCTGCCCCTGATTGCCTGGGCCTAATTGGTACTACTTCTACTCCTCCTCATCGTCATCATCATCGTCGTCATCAGGGTAGCAATGATTCCAAGCCCAAGATGACCATGACCATGACGACGACGAGGATATCAAGATCCAATTTTGCTAAATCCACCACCACAAGTTTGTTTCCCAACACCCAATTCACCAACCACGAGTCCTTGCCTCGTTTGTCGGATGCCATGGCCGGCTTCAACCAGGCATATCCCCAATACAAGGACACCCAAGAAGCCGATCGCATCAGACAACGCCATTACTCTCATCTCTCTCACCATGTATGCCTCGACTATACTGGTTTCACCCTCTTCTCCCATTCCCAACTGCAACCGACATCTTTAGCTCCCCCTTTCTTTGGCATCTCCTACAAATCCGCCGGCCTTGCATCTCATGTCCATTACGGCATCGACGACGACGCTCAGGATCAGGAGGAGGAGACAACCGCAGGCCTCTTTGAGTCGGCGATGAGGAATAGAATTATGAGCTTCCTCAATGTATCGCCGGAGGAATACACCATGGTGTGCACTGCCAACAGGACCAGCGCCTTCAAGCTACTCGTGGAGGCCTATCCCTTCCATTCCTGCCCGAGGCTACTGACCGTCTATGATTACGAGAGCGAGGCCGTCGGTGCAATGCACGATTGTGCTCTCAAGAGAGGAGCCAGAGTCATGTCCGCAACCTTCTCCTGGCCAAATCTAAGGATCCAGTCTTCCAAGCTGAAGAAGATGCTGACGGGCAACAACGACGACAGGAGGAAGAGGGGCCTTTTTGTGTTCCCCCTCCAGTCTCGGATGTCAGGAACCAGGTATCCTTATCTTTGGATGAGGTTTGCACAGGAGAAGGGGTGGAATGTGGTTCTGGATGCATGCGCACTGGGGCCAAAGGAGCTCGACACCTTCGGCCTCTCTCTCATCCGCCCCGACTTCATCGTCTCCTCTTTCTACAAAGTTGTTGGGGCGGATCCATCCGGGTTTTGCCGGCCTCCTTGTCAAGAAATCGAGCCCAATATTGGGTCGCGGGTCGTCCGCGATGGGCACTAGCATTAATGGAGTCGTCAGTATCGTCCCCCCGGCAACATTATTGACAAGAGCAACATCAACGCCGTCTCAGGGGACTGATGATGCCACTGATCTCTCAGCTTATAATACATTCTCTGATATCGACGCCGCGACCTCATCCTCGGCTTGTCCAATGCCCTCCTGCCCGCAGGTATGTAACATTATTACTAGTGGTGGCTCTGAATCGAAGGGCAATGACAATGGGCCAGTGGGACATCGGCAGATCATGGCCGAGAGAATGTTTGAGCAAGGTGAGACATCATGCATGCCATTGCCATTGCCATTGCCATTGACATTGCCATGCCAATCATCAACAACACCTGATGAAATTGTGGAGGTGGGGGGCAACATAATTCCATGCCTGGGTTTGGATCACGCAGACTCTCTGGGTCTGTTGCTCATTAGCAGCAGGCTGAGGTACATCACCAACTGGTTGGTGATCGCGCTTTCGAAGCTGCGCCATCCAAACTCCGAGACAGATGGCCACCCCTTGGTGAGGATATATGGGCCAAGGATCAAATTCGAAAGGGGGCCGTCAGTAGCATTCAATGTGTTCGATTGGAAAGGGGAGAAGGTGGAGCCTGCGCTTGTGCAGAAACTGGCAGACAGATTCAACATCTCCCTGAGCTGCGGGTTTCTGCACAACATCTGCTTCTCGGATAAGTACGCGGAGGAGGGGGATTCGGTGTTGGAATCAAGGTCGGCACTCAATACTCGTGGGACTACGGCGGCCGCAGCTTCTGGCACTGCCACTGCTGGTGGTGGTGGTGGTAACAAAAGGAAATTAGCAGATCGTCACGGTGATGGGCTTGGAATAGCCGTGGTGAATGCTTCCCTTGGTTTCCAAAGTAACTTTGAAGATGCTTACAAGCTCTGGTCCTTTGTTGCTCGATTCTTGGACGCTGATTTCGTCGAGAAGGAGAGGTGGAGGTATTTGGCTCTCAACCAGAAAATGATCGAGGTCTAGTGTTTGTGCTGTCTGTCTTTTGTGTGTGCATAAAATAAATGTGAGGTTGATGTCTTTTGGTAGCCCTCAAATTGCCTCACATCTGTCCGTACAAACATAAATTGATTGGATTGGCGTTCATGATCGCAACATGTTGTCATGAGCGACCTTAATTGTTTGATTATTATTTTTATCTATTTGTAAACGACTCAACATCTTTTAGTATTATCCTGTGTAAAATATGCTCCGGGAGTTCAAGTCCGACCAACAATATAATTTGTATTTAATGGGGAATCACGGTTACAATGATTACAAGTATGTGGTTGAAGACGAGGCCAGCACGGTTTGGAGTACGATTTGATAGCTGGGTTGGCTATCAACCCGTAGCCTCTCCAATGCTTAAGTCAATGGGTGACTTGTAAAGAGTATGTCGGGCACGCTTGACGATATTAAGGCAGATCGGCGTTGCGTGGCGAGCTTATGAGGAAGGCACAGATATATGGGGATATCCGACCTTGAATATTGGATAGGAGTTGAGATTTCAACTAACCAACCCCCTCATTAGTGGCTGGAGGGGGGTATTTATAGGGTCGAGAGTCGGTTGTTCGCCATCCAATCACCTGTCGAGTCTGCTTAGCTATAGCACAAGTGGAGACGCAACAGGCCGGCGACGCATTAATGGGTGTCAGGTGGTATCAGACTCATTAATGCATTAACAGGGGATGCGATGGGCGACCATCAGTTCTCGCCCTTAAACTCCGGTATTAATGGAGGCGTAGGTGACTATACGTCACCCTGTCAGAGATATTTATGCTAGGCCGCCCTGAGGAAGAGCCAAGCTCGGCTTCCGAGCTTGGTGTCTTCGGACTCCCTGACCGTGCTTCCTGTGTGGAGACTAGTTGACCTTCTTTTGTTGACCCTGATGGCGAGCTTGCTGCTCGGTGAGGCGAGCTTCCCAGTGTTGCGGCGACCTTCTGTTTGGGCTAGTTTTCCTTTGGGATGGTCGGAGGGCTGTTCGCTTGGGCTTCCAATGTATATGGGCATTTATTATCTGGGCCGGCCTTAAGGCCGTAACAATTGCCCCGTCATTCGAGTTCAAAACAGCAAGCCCGGCTCAGCTCGGATGACATGTCACACTCCCATTGGATGAGGGCTGGTCGGCAACATTTAATTCGAATTGACCGCCAAATCTTCTCAGGTCATGATGGCGATGTAACGACTGGTTTTCATGAATCTGGGTTTATTATATTATAATATATGTTTTGGTGGATTTTCTCCTCATGTGACGGGGGAGGATTCGTGGCGTTTGACCGCTCAGAGAATGACGCGTGGCTGACGCGATCGTGGGGGGGGTAGTCGATGCGCCAGTCTCGCACAGATCTTGCCACGTGGCCTTCCTCCGACGGCTGAGATCGCCCGACTCTCCCAATAAATAGAGACGGGGGCAGTGAGAGGGAGTTTCTGCACTCAATTTTCAAAATTTCTGCTTCCGTTCTTCGTTGCTGAGAGCTCTCGCCATCGACTAACACGCAGTCGACCGTTCGCAACCGTCAGAGCTCTTCCTTCTTCTAGATACTCTCTTGATCCGTCCATGGCTTCATCTGCTTCTTCTGCTTCAAATTCGTACATTGAGAGGTGGTTCGGCGAACTTGATAAAGGCGACGCCACAGAATCGGAGCCGGTGGTGTCGGAGGAGCCGGTGGTGTCTTAGCCAAAGGAGTGGGAGGTAGACCTAGCGGTCGGGCATGCTGTTGCCTCGTCGTCGGCGATCAGAAGGGACCCCAAGAAAGGAAAGGAGCCTAGGTCGGCCGTCCGGGTTCCAGGCGGTGGCAAAGTAACGACTGCAGTCCCCGCGGAGATTCTGGCCCAGATGTCCCAACTGATATCCTCCTCCATCCCCGAAATTCACTCCCAGTTCATCCGGCCGCCCTACATAGTTCGCCTCCCCGAATTCAACGAGCGTGTTTGCTCCCCAAGGGACAACGAGGTCGGTGTCTATTATCCGACCTTCGCCCTGGGGCTTCGCTTCCCGCTCCATCCCTTCCTCCTCATCGTCCTTCACTTCCTCGAACTTCCCCTCTTCCAATTGATGCCGAACTTCATCAGCTCGATGGTCGGCTTTCTCGTCCTCTGATCCGTCAACGGCATAAGTCCGACCATGCCGTTGTTACATTACTTCCATGAGGCGAAGTGGAAAGGGGCGTGCTACTATGTCTGTGCAAGGAGGGGTCGGGCTCTCGTCCTCGGTCTGTCGGGCAAAGTGAGGGACTGGAAGGAGAGTTCGTCTTCGTCTCGATGCCGGTGGACTTGGCTTTGAGGTCGAACTGGAGGACCTTGAATCCCTCAGTGAACGCCGAAGTGTTCCTTGATGGGAACAACTTGGAGTACGCCAAGATCTTGGAGGAGATTCCCAAGGGAGAGCAGGGACTTGAAGAGATTGGTCGCGGACGAGCAGGTCGCCCCACACGTCTGGCTCGAAGGTACTTCGAGCTTAGCGATCAACTTCTGATATACTCATCCTAATCTGTCTTCTTTTTACAGGTACAGCCATGAGTCTTTCAAGAGAAGAGTTGATGAAGATGGCGAGGAACGCAGAGACCAAGGTGCCAGCGGCCAAGGTCAAGGGCAATGAATAGGCACCCAAGTGCTCGACGAAGGTCGGGCATAAGCGAAGCCAGGATGCGACGGCCACCGCTCGGGCCAAGGAGGAGCGGAGTAAGAAATCGAGGAAGGAGCCTGTGTCAACCGCACACTTTTCTCGTACGAGCCAGGCGACGTCGGGTGGACTTGTCGACCTCGACCTGGTCGAGCCTGTGACCGAACTTTACTGCCGTCGCGTCCCATGACCCACCGGTTGACGTGATCGCCATCGTCCCCACCCGTTCGGCTGCCCCTCCAAAAGTTTCGACTGGGCCGACCAAGACAAGCCGACCTCACTTACAATTTCCGCCATAACCCCAGTAAGCCTACGCTCCATAGTAAAACTTCCAACAAAGGTTACCAAATCATTTACCACCTCACCCCCTACTAATGGAATATTTTATTGTAATGCAGGTCCAAAAGAATGAATTCTAACAGAGCTCCATCCATCAGCTTACCACCACCATGCAGCAACTAACATCAAGTAACAAGGCGATGGAGACCAAGCTGGCACAATTGGCACACCAAGTTGCATAGATATCCAGATCCCAGAGCCAGTTACCATGGCAACCTAAGCCCAACCCTAGGGGCCATGTCAATGCGGAGTGGGAGACAGACCGAAGGGCGTGGGAGGCCAAATTCTATGGATGTGGAGGTTAGAGTTGAATTGGCACCTCGCATACCTGCTAAGAGTGAAGAAGAGCCTAAACCATACATCCCACCAAAGGAGTTATCGATGGAGATTGAAGCAGAACTGTAGGGTAGGAACGTCACATCTAAGTCCACGAGAGCATACATCCCCAAGGTGCCCTACCCCTCAATATTAGCCAAGGCTAAGGTAGACGAAAAATACAGGAAGTTCTTCAATATCCTGAAACAACTCAACGTCAGCATTCCCTTCCTTGATGACATCTCAGAAATCCCCTCATATGCCAAGTTTCATAAGGATATACTAATTCGGAGGAACAAGAGTGAAAATGTCATGCTCTCCGTGGAATGTAGCACCATTCTATAGAGGAAGATGGCAGAGAAATTGGAGGACCCTGGTAGCTTCTGGATCCCTTGCTCCGTCGAGAATGTCAACATTAGAAGAGCGCTACACAATCTTGGAGAAAGTGTTAGCCTTATGCCTCTATCTATTAGTGAGAAGCTGGTTGTGGGCGAGCCAAAGCCCACGAATATGTCCCTACAACTTGCCGACCGACCAATCAAATATCCCTTGAGCATTATCAAGGACATCCCAGTCCAATTGAAAAAGATATTGGTGCCATGTGACTTTGTCATCATGGACATGCCGGAAGACGGCCACACACCAATCATTCTTAGTTGTCCATTCTTGGCCACGGCAGGAGTCCTAATAGACGTGAAGAGATGAAAGCTTTCTCTCAATGTTGGCAAGGAAAATGTGGAGTTTGATCTCCAAAGGTCAATGAAAACATTTCTCGGCAAGGACCACAGCCATCGCATCGACGTCCTCGAGCAAGCCATAGAATAGATGAACTGGTATGACATGTTCCTGAGCACGAAGGAGAAATTTCTGTCAGGAGATCCTAAGTATGAGGAACAAGTAGAAACCGTGGCGGTGTCAAGGATTTTTGATGAAGAGTTTACATGGACGCTACATCCAGATCCAGAGGAGCAGAAGATAGAACTGCTATGATAATCAATGTTGAAGACAAGGAGGCATCACCATGATTTGTGAGCGTCCACAACGCTCTCCACCCCGGAGCCACCATGAAGACATTACAGGGATTCGAGCTCAAAAATATAAACGAGCGCTTCTTAGGAGGTAACGCTAGCTCTAAACTTTTCTTAGTTCTTGTTTTTATTTTTATTTTAGTTAGTTAGTTTGGTTTGAATCAATAAAACCCCATAAATAACTAAAACCGAAGTTTTGTACAATGCAGGAGGAGATTTGACGCGGCCGTGTGGGAGATAGCCAAAAGAAAGCCCAAATGAAGTAGCTGAAGAAGCAGATCCATGGGACCACGTGGACTTTTGACGCGGTCGCATACGAAATTGGGAGAAATTCAAGTTTTTGGAACTATTTTGGCATGGAGTCATGCAGTCGCATCGATTTACATGTGACAACGTCATCACAATCACCCAAAATGAGCTTCTAGATTATTTTTGAGCCAAAACGACATGGCTCAGTGGAATTCCACGCGATCGCTAGACCCAAAACATCCCAAGCCAATTTAAGCCCACTTTGACCCATAATCACATTGTCGCGTGACATTTTGACGCGACCGCATTTCACCAAGGCCACAAAGCTTCATTCAGCCCTAGAGCGACGCGATCGGCCCTATCTTCGCCACGACTGCATCGGCCAACCACGTCAATGCAGTATAAAGCCCAAACCCCCACACAACTGACCTTCTCTAGATTCATCCGACCATTTCCTCTTCCATTTCTTCCAAACACTCTCATCTCCGAGCATCCCCAGCCTCCAAACTCCCCAACCACCTCCGATTTCATCCCATCTCCCCTCTTACTCCGCCAATTTCACCTCCAGCCCCACCCTTCTATGTCGCGTACACCATGGAGGAAAAGGAATAAAAACCTAATCTAAACTACTCTTACTCCTAAAACTAATTACAGAAGAGAAAAGAGATGAAAACTAGAAGAAAAACTAAGCTACTGGTTGGCTCTAGCTTGGGGGATGAGCATTCCATGAACCCAGTTTTTGGGTTTTCCATCTCTTTTACCTCTTTTTCTCCTTTACATTTCATTCCTTCTTTTTCCTTTTTCATGCATCATCCTTCTTTTTATTTTCCAACAAAAACAAAACAAAAAACTTGCATTTGCTTCCCTTGCATTCATTTGTATATATGTGTGTGTTAAGAATTCTCCAAGATCGAGACTTTATATGCATGGGTTCCTTCATCGAATGAATTTTCAGGTTTTTATTTTCTTATGCTCAATTCCTCGATGTCAATTAGAATATATGATTAGAATGAGTTTTTAGTATTAGATCTCATTTAATATGCCTAGTATGCTCATGTTCATATTTCATATGAAAGAAGTACACGAAACCGACCTAGGTTAAGTTTTCTTTGGAAATCCATTTTATGCTTGGATCGTGGAAGTATTAGTTGAGGATTATGGCTGATAGTCTTACATGACTTGGATAACGACATATCCACCTAGTACAGAGGAGTGTTGTTGTTTAACTATTCATGCTTTAGAGGGAGAAAGGAAAAAATTGTGTGTAGAAAAAAAGAATAAGTATGCATCATTCTCCTTGCAATATCAAGTAGCTGGATCAGAAAGCATTGGTGACTCACGCCGAAAGGTTTAGCTTGGGGGAGTGCATATGAATAAGGATTATAGTTGGTTTGAGCTGGTAGGTCTGAGGTGTCCTTCTTGGCCCGATGTCCTAAAGTCGCTTGACCTTGGAGTCATCGACCTAATGCTCCTGACCTAGGAGTTATCGACCTAACGCTCTTTACACGAACAAATCAGAATCCTAAAAAAAGAAAAAAAAGAAAAATATATATGATATATTTCAATGTGAAAAAAAGCATGAATACAGTTAGCAATTTCATGAATCAAGGAATGGTGTCGTGTTGTGAGAACCATTTCCTTAATAGACATATAGGCCATCGTGCGATACTAATCCTTCTCTCGATCCATCGCATAATTTCGATTTCCATTCTTTTAACCTAGAAGCGGGATAGAGGAAATGTTCTAGGATTTAAGCATAATCATGATGAGGTATATTATGTGTTGATTTGTGCTAGAAACAATTCCCTAGATTATGTTTTGATTGATGTGGATGAGTTGGCGCGTTTATGATTTCCATGAATCTGAAATTTTCACTCGCCTATGTATATATGCTCGACGTTTTGGAATTCTTAATACAAGTCCATCATTTGTATGCTTGCTTGCATATCTCCAATCTTTACTCTTTCGTGTCTTCCTTGAGGACAAGGAAGAGTTTAGCTAGGAGATTTTGATGAGTGCTCATTTCATATGCTTTTCATGCAATATTCATGTGCATGTCATACCACTTCGCCACTTATTCCATGTCATTTCATCCACTTATTAGTTCTTTTTTACTCTTGGGTCTCTTTTGCATATTTCATGTATAAACATAGAGTTTCGGGACCCTAGAGCATAGGCCAAGGTGTTGGAACGAAATGAGAAGAAAATGGGAGCTAAATTGTTGAAGGGAATGAAGAAGGAGCAAGGAAACACACTGCCCCGTGGCATGCACCACGCATCCGTGTCGCCAAAGCCCCATAGGAGAAGCTGGCAAGAAGACTGACGTTGTCGTATGTGTTTCACGACGTGGTCGCATCGCCAGAAGCCAAAAGAATGGGGTGAAACATGATCGACGCGGCCGCGTGTGTCACGCCACACGACCGCATCTCATGGCACATTAGAAGAGCCCAAATGGCTGCATATGCGACCGTTTGGGATTGCCTTAGAAAAAGAGAGCTGAGCAGATCAATGCGGTCACGTGGAAATCCACGTGGTCGCATCACAAATGAAGAAATAAAACACAAAAGCCTCTTTCTGGACCCTGTGACGATGCGGTCACGTGGTGTTTGACGCGACCGTTTCACCTAGGATTTTCTAGGCCGAATTGGGTGTCGACAAGGGGTATTTTGGGTCTTTTTGTGAATTTCTTGGGATTGTATATATAGTTTTTCTGTTGCTACTTTTTAGGGGCTGCTTACTCAGAACCTTTTAGAGGAATTTCATAGCATTACTTGGGTGTATTCAGTTTATTCTTTATGCTACTGATTATTCTCTTTTATTCTCTTTGTAAGTTGGTTCTAGTTTTTTGAATCTATTATTGGTTTTCTTGTTCTCTTCTATTATGGGTCAATTAAATAGCTATTTTCATCTCTCCATTGTTGTTCTTATGAATCGTCTATTGCATCTAATCATGTTTTCATCAATGGATTGTGAGTAGTCATCCATCTAGGCCCATGGGTTGAACCTAATTGAGATTTGTTATGGATTGATATGCTTGTGATGGTTTGTTGAATAATTGATGATTAGGGGTTTGTTAGTGTCGTCCTTGATATGTTACACCGCAAGCAAACAGTGTAGTTGTAGTGCTACACGGGTCATCCAATGGGAGGCAATTGTTGAGTACTGTTTTTCTTCAAAGTTTATTAGGTATGCAATTAATAATATGGCTAAGTAGTGAATGCAATGGGGAGATATCAATGTGGAAAAGCTGTAGGACCTAGCTGTCACCGACATTGGATTAAAGCTGTGATTGAATTGGATTGATCGGTTGTTGGATTCATGGTATAGGAAGAGGTTGTCTAACCTAAGGGCATCCCCCCACTTCCATGATGAAACGATAGGATATTCCCTTATGTTATTCCTACCCCCTCCCCCCACTTCCGTGATGCCGTGATAGGACTACCTACCACATGTCGATGCCAACACCCATTGGTCATCGACATGCGGTAGGTGCATTACGTCCGAAAAATGTCCTCAATCTTCATCCACACCACTCCCATGGATTAGGATTCGGATCTATGCTAGGAGGGCTCTAATCCACGCCCGACTCTCGTTAGTCGCATGGATAATATGAATCGATGTAGGGATCGAAAACACTAGATTAGCCCTAGCTCCCGCTATCGACTAATCTATTTATCCACGAGGGGTGAGATCAATGTGCATTGATAATAATCATCCTAGCATACCCCTATTCTCCAATTATACAACAACCAATTAATTCCTATCAATCCATGGCCAAATCCAATGGGGTTCAACCCATGGCCCTAGATGGGAAACTACTCACAATCTATCGATATAGAAACACAATCAAAATCATGAATTGAATCATCATGGTAATGTAGAATGAATAGAGATTAACAACCAAACAATCCACAATGAATAGGAATAGAGAAAACTAATTCTATTGAAAAATTTAGAACTAAAATCCAAAGGAACAAGAAGAATTACAGAAAGTTGCAGAGAAATTAAAATCAAGTACACCTGATTAAACTCTGAAAACCCCTCAAAATGTTCTGTCAAAAGCGTCCTCCCTATCATTGGAGGAAGAAAGATATATATACCCCATTAAAAATCTCAAAAGTCCCAAAATTTCCTTTCGCGGTTCCCAGAAAACCTTCAAAATCATCTATCGACGCAGTCGCATCGTATATAGAGCCGTAACCTACTGCTCTATTTTAATATCGACGTGACCGAGTCGAAGTCCTTGTGACTGTGTCGTTTGGCGGTTCAGCTCCTTCAGAATCTCATCCAAATGGTAGTGTTGCTCAACAGTTTGGAGATTTCAACCCTATGGTGTGATGCAATCGCGTCGTTAGCCAAACGACTGCGTTGATGACATTTTTCCTTCTCTTTAGATCCGAGGCGACATGACCATTTTGTTCAGTACGCGACCACGTCGATGGGCTTTGGCAGCTTGGGAAGTACCCTGGTGATGCGACCGCGTGGATCAACCACGCGGTTTCGTGTGTCATTAATTTCTTCTATCCTCTTATGTAATTGAGCTCCCGTTTTCTCCTCGCTTCCCTCTTTATCGCTTATGCCTCGCTCTAAGGTTCCGAAATTATTCATTTGCACTTGAATGTGCACAAGGGACCTAAAAGTAAAAAAAGAAACCAAAACGGTGGAAATGGAGTGGAATGGGGGATGAAATAGCATGATATACATATGAATAAAGAATAAAATATATACATAATAAATACTAATCAAAAACCCCCAAGCTAAACTCTTCCTTCTCCTCAATGAAGACATGAAAGAGTAGAGATTGGAGGTAAGCAAGCAAGCATACAAGTGATGACATGATTTTGAGAATTTCACAATATCGAGCATATATACATGGGTGAATGGGAATTTCAAATTCATGGAATTATAAACACGCCAATCCCTCATCACCAACTAAAACATAATTCAAGGATATTATTGGTAGCACGAATAATCAAGCAATATACTCAATCATGATCGTGCCCTAATCCTAGGATATTTCCTCTATCCCACCCCTAGGTCGAAGGAATAGGAATCGAAATTATGTGATGGGTCGGATAGAAGGATTAGTATCAGATAATGGCATATGTGTCTATCGAGGAAGTGGCCCTCAGAACACATCAATGTTCCTTGATTCATGAGATAACTACTCTTATTCATGCTTTAATTTTTATCATTTTTTTCATTTGGGATTCTAATTGGTTTGTGTAAGGAGCATTAGGTCGATGACTCCTAAGTCAAACGACCTTAGGGCATCAGGCCAAGAGGGACCCCTCGGACATACTAGTTCAAACCAATTATAGTCATTATCCATATGCACTCCCCCAAGCTAAACCTTTCGGTGCGAGGCCACAATGCTTCCTAAGGCACGGGGATCCGGCTACTTAGTGTAGCTGGGAGAACGATGCATATTTTATTCTTTCCCTTTTTCTATACACATACATTTTTTTGAGTATGAATATGATGAGCAGATAACATTCCTTAGTACTAGGTTAGTATGTCGTTATACAAATCCTTAAAGAGTATACGCCATTATTTTCAAATAATAACTCCGTGACTCATGTATAAGATGGATCCCTAAGAAAAATTCAGCCTAAGTTGGTTTCGAGTACTCTTATTCTAGGTGCTATGAGCATGTGCATGGTGAGCATATTAAATGAGATACGAAAAAACATATCCTAATCATATGTTCTAATTGACTTCGAGAGATCGAGCATAAAAAGAAATAGAATTTGAAAGTTCATTCGATAATTATGCATATAAAGTCTCGATTTCGAAAAATTCTCAAAACACACATATTTACATGATGCATGAAGATGCAAGATGCATGGAAATGCAAATGCAAAGTGTGTGTTTTTTTTAATGCAAAGAAAGAAGTAGAAGTGGTGCATGGTAGTAAAAAGAAATAGAAAAGAGAAGATGTATGCACATGGATGAAAATATGAAGATGGAAGTGGGAAAACAAAAAAAAGCATGGAATGCTCCTCACCCAGCTGGAGCTAAGCATTGTCCTCAATGCAAAATATACAATGAAAATGTGAGTAATTATGTGAGGGGGAAGAGACGGTGATGTGTCTCCCCCAAGCTAGGACAAAGATATGCCCTGAATGTGATGGTGATGTGAAAATGATGGATATGTGCAATGGGGGGAAATGGGTGGGCAATCTCATTAAGAGGTGCAATCGTTAAGTGGCAATGGTGGTGGTGGTGGGGTGAGTAGGAGACATGGTCTAGCCGCAGGGCAGTGACCCTGAGAAAAGTGCCACCTATAAACGGCGTCAAATTTTACATGCAAGCTATCTAGTGTGGTCCTAATTCCGTTTAAAGTGGACGTCACCTTGCGAATACTCTCCTCCACGAGTGAAATACTCTCCTCTATGGAGGGATGTGGAGGCTGAGGACCAGAGGTGCTAGCACCCTCGCCAGGGTGGTGAGATCTCCTTGAGAAATGACGTAGTGGTAGGGGTGGGGGTGGGCCTCTATGTGCAGCAGCAGGAATGACTGGGTCTTGAGCGGGGATGGGATGTGCCTATGCAGGGGGTGGAAAAGCTGGATTAGGTAAGAATGCCCACTGCATGGCCCCCTTGACACGGAAGCGCTCAGGGCTGGGCAATGTGTTATAGGGTTGATCATGTTCATATTCGTAAGGGCGGATATATCGAGGGATGTTGGTCCAGGGATAAGGGGCATGGTAGCGGGGATATGGAGAGAAATGGGTGGGAGCTTAGCAATCACGGTGATAAACCCTCCATAACAGATCTTAGCCCTGGGCGTGAAATAGCCTATGACTCAACCGAGAACCGGCATGAATAAGAATGCGAGGTGATGAGGTGACATCCTTGTGAACAGTGCGGGACTGGGTCAAGGCCCACAAGAAAAATAGCTCATTCTACGAGACCTATTGTCACGCCCTGCTTCCCAAAACGACGGAAGCGAGAACGAGACGAAGGTCCGCATGGGCTGGAGCCGTGAACTCGAGCCCAATAAGCGTCTGTAGTTATGCACCATTTAATGTATAGGTTTTTGCATGCAATCAAAACAATAGAATTATTTCATTTATTTAAGCCACATCCAGAGTTCGTACAAGAAATAACAACATGGCCTCAGCATGGCCAAAGGAAACTACAACAATAGAACTATCCCTACTACAAAGTACTAAAGCAAAAACTAAAGCAGTGACAGAATAGAGTCCCTAGCCTTCCGCAGAAAACGGCTCAACGTCTACAGCAACTCCTGGCAACCTGTCTCGTGATCTGACGTACATTCCAAAAATACGAATGTATGTCAGTAAGGGCCTACAAGTAAGAATAAGACGGCCCAAGGCAAGGTATGCGAATAATAATAAATTGTAGGCATTAATGATGTTATGCAAGGTGTCAGCAGCATTAAACATAGCAACTCAAGTAAGGCAGAGAAAGTTACTTCTAGCATGGCGATGTGTCCATATTTTACACCTTTTTCATAGCATCATGACATCGCATTCCATGCCATTTTTGCATTCAAATCCCGTATTTTCCTACGATATTGCATTTTTAATGTTATATTTGTGTTTCATAGTGTTTTATGAATTTTCAGGAATTTTGGAGCAATTTGGAACCCGGTCTGGGTATGGACACATCTGACACGCCCATGAGCTCGTTGGCAAAGCTCTACAGGAGTTCGCCGAGTTTTGGAGCCATGGGAGGAGTGGAGGAGAAAGCAAGAGGAGAGGAGAGCTTCAGAAGCTTCAGGAGCAAATTTCCCAGGTGACTCGACCGAGCAGAGCAGCTGCTGGGTCGAGCAGATGCAAATGAAGAAGAACAAGCTGATACGCGGATTGCTCGGACCGAGCACCTATGTGCTCGGTCGAGCAGCGCCAACCTTTCGAAGCTGAAACAACATCCTACACAGCCCGAGCAACTCCTTTGGCGACCGAGTCAGCTTTTTGCTCGACCGAGCAGAGCTGACTCGGGCCGAGCAGACAGAGTAATGATTTTGGAGGAGCTTGATTTACTGTCATGCTCGGTCGAGCAATACATCTGCTCGGACCGAGTGACCGACCAAGCAACCCACTGCTCGACCGAGTCACTGACTCGGTCGACGATGCTGAAGGCCATTTTTGGAAATATTTTTCGGCCGTCTGTTGCGCGCTTGGTGGAGTGAAGTGTGGGCTGCAACAGCGTTTCGAGGGGCGATTCATTTTCTAGTTTTTGAATTAATTTCTGGAGAGAGGAGATTAGAGAAAAAATACGTGTTAAGATCTAGGTTGAATTCTTGAAGATTGTTGGATAATTTTTGGGATTTCTATTGCTACTATTGCGTTTTGGAATCTTTGTTTCTCTTGAGATCTATTGCTCGCTGTAAGTTTCTCAATCTTCATTCTATCAATTTGTTATGATGTTTTCTTCCCTAAAAATCGTATTTTTAGTCGTCAATATCACCATGAGTGAATTGTCTCTTCTAGGGTTGATGGGTTAGCCCTAAGACCTTGGGGGAGATGTAGATCTGGATCTCTAGATTGAATTAGGAATTTAGGGGAGTATTTTGGTTGATCCTACAAAATCCCTAGGATAACCCGTACTGAGATCATGCCCACGGTCTGTGGAATTGATGTTCTTAAGAGGTATCCTTAGGATTCGAATAGGGAAATCGGTGGATCCAACCAAGGCTCGTGACCATGCCTGGCTCGTGCCTTGAGGGGACACACCGACGAACTATATCACTGCATTGACGGCTACCGCCATTGCGTCAACGAGAGCCACCGAAATACCTCGCGATTCTAACCCACGAGAGTGGTACGAATCGAGAGATTAATCCACTAACCCTAATGCAAGGTAAGGATCCTATTCCAACGTCGATCCCCAATGGTCTTAGTGGTGATCCCTAATACCCTAGTCCCTTTTATTATTGAATCAACGATACCACAACCAATTCTCTCAACCCGACAGCTATCTCACTTCGAGATATAGAAATAAGCTGAGAACTCAAATACACTGTCACCGTCCCTGTAGGATCCGACATCATTTATACTATAATTTGACACCGTCCGCTTGCAAATTGAGCCCGGAATTGATGCCTAGGGGCCATACCACGCCTGGCGATCGTGACACCACCGGGTGGAATCTAGGTATAGGTTTTTGGTGCGTCAAGTTTTTGGCACCGTTGCCG
The DNA here is from genome assembly GCA_030789695.1 of Scilla litardierei. Taxonomy (NCBI): domain Eukaryota; kingdom Viridiplantae; phylum Streptophyta; class Magnoliopsida; order Asparagales; family Asparagaceae; genus Scilla; species Scilla litardierei. The sequence continues at coordinate 426,221 of CM061135.1, read as the reverse complement.
GGGACGGCAATAGTGTTATCTCAGTTTATTCTTTATTTCGATAAGTTTACTAGCAACTCTAATCATCCCTTATCTCTCCGTCTTTTTTATTCTTTATTTATTATCGTGCTACTAATGGTATTTATCTAAGTTGTTTTGGTGCCTGAACACTCGCTTCGGGGCATTTAATCAAGAGTTATTGTTCGATCCCGAGATCGAGAAAACGACTAAGGCTCTTAGGGCCTCAAGCAAAAATCAATCTCCCTCTGCCCAGATGGCAGACAATAATACTCCTCCTCCTCACACCAGGTCCATCAGGGACCATATGAAGCCTACATTTGGAAACAATTCTTCTATCCTTAGGCCGCAAATGGCATTGGCGAGCTTTGAGCTGAAGATGGGGCTCATAAATTTGATGCATCAGGATCCCTTCTATGTGCATTCTCATGAGAACCCCAAACACCACATCGACACTTTTCTAGCAAAGTGTGACACTTTCAAAGCTAAGGATGTAAGTGATGATGCAGTCAAGCTGCGGCTTTTCCCATTAACCCTAAGGGATAATGCCTCGTACTGGCTACGGGCCCATCCGACCAACCATTTCACCACGTGGGAGAAGCTGGTACTCGCATTCGTGGATAAATTCTATCCACCCTCGAAGACGGTACGGATCCGGGGAGCAATTTCAAACTTCAAACAGCTCCCACAAGAATCCCTTTATGAGGCCTGGGAGAGATTCAAGGACCTCCAGTATCAATGCCCTCATCACGGGATCCAGCCTTGGGGCTTGGTGCAGAGTTTTTATAATAGGCTGCAGTCCAGCACCAAAATGATAATTGATGCTGCGGCGCAAGGCGCCTTGTTTGACATATCTCCTGAAGAGGCCATAGACCTGCTAGAACATATGGCAGCCAATAATCAGCAATGGAGTGAAGAACGAACCATTGTGACCCAGACCTCCCAGGTCAAAGCTGCCAGCCATCTGGATTCTCCTATCGAGAACTTGTGCAAACAGGTGGCCATAATTGAACATCGCTTGAATTCCATCCCGGCGACCATTAGCACCTCTGCTTATCATCCTGCAGAGGACTATGCAGAGCAAGGTTACATTCCTGGAGAATCACATTATGATGGTGCTGAACTATCAGTGTCTGTGCAGTACGTCCAAGGAGAGGGACGGAATCAATGGCAGCAGCCAGCTGCTAGGAATCATCCGGGGTTTTCTTACGGAAACCCAAGTGGAGGGTTGCAAGCTCCACAATTTCAGAGACCACCACCCCCTCCACAGCAACAACAAGTGCAGCCACAGAATCAGCAGCAGAATGGGTTTAGGCCAGTCAGGCCTTATCCGCCAGTTATCAGTTCAATCGCCCATCTCAGCAGGGCTATGCACCGAATCTGCCTCGGTCCAATCTGGAGGCAACATTGAAAGCATTCATGAGTGGTCAAACCCGGTTCAACCAGGACACTTCCACCCAGTTCAAGAGTATAAATACTTCACTCGACGAACTGAGAGGCCAGATGTCCCAGCTTCTGAAGAACTAAAGGAGGTTGCCTTTGCAACCGGAGCCAACTCCGAGGGCCCAAGCGAATGCTGTCGTTTCTGTCACCACACGTGGAGGACGGGCGACTGACCCCGTTATGATCCCGGTTTTGAACAAGGAGAAAGTCATTACTTAAGAGGCCGTTATTGACGGCGATAAAGAAGAGGCTACTGAAGAGCCTACAAGGAATGAGGAGAAAGCAGATCCACCATCCATCACACCTACAACAACGCCGTCTCATGATGATGCTGCAAAGATCAAAGTAAGTCGACCTCCCGCACCATATCCTTAGAGGTTGGCCTTGGCCAAGATGGAGAAGAAATACTTCAAATTCACGAAGCTGCTGAAGGGAATCCAGTTAAATATTCCATTCATGGATGCTATCACGGAGATCCCCATCTATGTCAAGTTCGTAGAGGACCTGATCACGAGGAAGAGAAAGCACGAAGAGATAAAGCTCCTGGAGGACTCTACCTCCATTATAAAGAATCATCTCCCCCGGAAGCTACCAGATTTGAGGAGCTTCACCGTTCCATGCTCCATCGGAGGGATGCCCATCAGCCGAGCCTTGATCGATCTAGGGGCGAGCATCAGTTTGATGCCCTTTTCTATATTTGAGAGATTGCATACAGGAAGCGAATTGGAGCCGACGAATATGTCCATACAGCTTGCAGACCATTCGATCACTTATTCAGTGGCATATCCAGGGATATTATACTCCAGATACCCCCTGGGTTGTGTGTTCCCGTTGACTTTGTCATTATGAACATGCCCGAGGGAGGGAGCTCCCAGCTTATACTTAGCCGTCCCTTCATGGCGACGGTCAAAATCTTGATTGATGTCCGAGAAGGGACTCTCTCGTTGAACGTGGGAAACATCGAAGCAGAATTTAGGCTGCAGAAGCCAATGAGGGAGCACGTTCATGAAGAAGGAGCCAGGTACTTGGAGCTCCTAGAAGATGAAGCTGTAGGAGATTTTTTTCTGAGTGGGTCATGAAGGACCCAATAAGATTAGGAGTTGATGACGATGACGACCCAACCTAACACAAAGTGATCATTGCCTACATCCGAGTGTTGGATGAGGAGCTTTTGAATCATTCTCTGCATTGTGAAGAACCGAAGGCCATGGGCTACGCAAGGGAGTAGCTTGAAGTAGACGGATACCAAATGCCGCCTGATTACGTCATCGGCAAGAACGACGCACGAATTCCATGCGCACCAAATGACTATTTATGAATCAAAGGGAGTCGAGCTCATGACTCAAAACGAGCGCTTATTGGGAGGCAACTCAATCTCTTATATTTTGGATTCATTTATTTGAGAAAACCAAACAAAAAATGTTTTTATCTCTTGCAAAACTACAAAACCATAAAAATTTGATGAGTTCCTCCTCTTTACAGGTTGGACATGAGGGGGCATGCAAATCGACATTTTAAACGGAAGGAAGCTGGAGGAGAGCAACAGATTTGAAGAGAAGACAAGAGAAAAAGGAGCAAAAAGAAGACACAGGTGACACGACCGAGCAGCTACACTACTCGGTCGAGTAGCACATGCACGAGGAAAAAAGAGAAAATCATCACTCTATCTACACGGCCTGAGCAGCAGTTGCTCGGTCCGAGCAGACAGCGACTCGACTGAGCAGCAGCCTTCTCGGTCGAGTAGAACATGCTCTTGAAAACTTGGAGAAAATGATGTTCTGTCTGTGCTGCCCGAGCATGCCCTGCTCGGTCCGAATGATGATCTGTTCACCCGAGCAGCATACTGCTCGGTCGGGCATGCGAGGGAGTACACTTAACCTTTTTTTCGTGTCCGACTCGATCGAGCCAGTCTACCCTATTTTTGTGGGCCCCACTGCCAAACGAGTCGGGTTTTTAACCCAACTCGTTTCATCTTTTAACCTCAAATCTCAATTTACCCTAAATTTCCCTAAGCTCTCAGAACATATCGCCCGAGCAAACCGCTCTCACACCCTGCTCGACCCCCTCCGTCACCGCCTCCTGTTCCTTTGCATGTGCCGTCGACCGTGTCTCCATCTCCGGTCAGTTTTCCCCCTCTCTATCTCTCCACCTCTCTCTTCCCCCCCTTTCTGATCGACGACGGCCACCGTCGCCGACGGCGCCGCCCACCTCAAAAACCCCCGTCATTTTCCCCCCATCATCCTCCACCTTCCCCCTTTTCTCATCGTGCCACACAAACCCCCCCAATCTCCCGGTCGCCGGTGCCCTCAAACAGCTCCCGCTGCTCGATCGAGCACTCACAGTGCTCGATCGAGCAGCCATCCTCTTCTCGACAAAATCCGCAGCTGACCGAGCAGTAAATGTGCTCGGTCAGAATCTCCCAAACGAGCAACACAGCTCGGACTGAGCAATAGATCTGCTTGGTCGAGCAACCCCAATTCAGCATTTCCCCTATTTGAATTTCTAATGCTGACGTTTTCATTGTTTCTATTTCAGGTACCTTTTGCCTACGTCAGCAGCCATTACAGGGATTAGCTTGGGGGAGATCTTCGCATTCGCTTCGCTCGTTCAGTCGGTACACTCTTTCCTATATTTATTTTTTCTACCGACACATCATATTTCCATCTCCACGATGGTCCGCACTAGAGGAGCCACCACCCCTCCCATTCGTAGGAAGAGACCGACTCCTGGCGCCCCCTCTTCCTGACCCACACGTCGCACTCGCCTCACCACTACCACTACCATCCCCACCACTACCATCCCCATCACTACCACACCTATCCCAACCATTACTACACCCATCACCTCTGCACCTATCCCCACCACTGCACCCACTGTCCCCTCCCACCCCGCCGCCACCACCGAGACTCTGTCGCCACGTGTGCGGACTTACGGGATCACTTTTTGTGATGACGTGTACCGCGAGCGCTTCGTTAGGCTCTCACAGTGTCGTCTCGTCCCCACTCTTTTCATAGACGTCCTTACCCTCCTCTCCCTTGGACTTCTGCAGGGAGTCCATTGGTTGTATCTCGTGATCGGCTTCGATCATCTCCTAGGTGTCCACGCCCCCACATACACACACCTCACCTTAGAGGCCTTGAGCTCCATCACACACACCCCTGCGGGCGATGGCATCACTTTCTGTCTCATGGATCATGATTTCACGATCACATACGAGATGATCCGCGCACACTTCCGTTTCCCTTCCATTTCCGACCCCCGATCCGCCTTCTCCCCAGACTACGACTTTGGCCCTTTTGATGCTCCAGCTTTCTGGCATTATTTTTCAGGTCTGGACCACTACCGTCCGAGCCGAGCGAATGCATCATGCATTATGCATCCCTGCCTTCGTTACGCGCAGCGTCACCTCGCCACGACCATTTTTTGTAGGCCAGAGGTCAGGACAATGTCCCTACCCAAGCTTGCCCATCTGATGGCCATGACCCCACCGATGCGATCCACCCAGACGGCTCCCTCCGCCCCTTCGTACTTTCTGACGCATCACACTGGCTGTGTCATCGCCTGATTCAGACCGCCCGTGCATACCACGCGACCGATATCTGCTGTGGCGGATTTTTCACGATTTTTACACGCATGCTTGGTGTTGATCTTCGCGATGATCTAGTGACCCCTCCAGGCCCCACACGCTTGACTCTTGGTGTGCTCGAGCACATGCATGTCATTGGCCCTATGGAGCTCGTCACTGGACATATCTTGTCGGCACCCACCACACGCCTCACATGGTACTTCCCGCCTCTCACCTTATCCACATAGCACCAGTCCAGCTGAGCTAGATGATCGACAGGGTACAGCCTCTTCCTCTGCTCCACGTACTCGAGCCACCAGGAGCTCCCGTCGAGGCTGACGCCGATGACCGGGTGCCCCGATCCCCCGAGTACGAGGAGCACAACATATCAGCCCTTGTTACAGACCTTCCCGCTCCGCCTTTATATCCACCTCGCTCAGGAGGCACTACTTCTTCTACATCTGCCTCTTCCAGCTCCACCTCTGTTGGGCCATCGGGGACTGTCACCACCTCCTGCCTCGTTGTCCCTTCCTCTGTTTCTTCTATACCCGTGTCGGAGGGCACGGATATTTTGTCTGCTCCCGATCTTACAGATTTGGACTTTCCTGAGCACGACCCAGCCCCTACTCTTCCACCTCTTCGGGACCTTATAGCCTCACTGCCCATTTTCTTGGTCTCCCATGCTCCCTCATCACCTGCTTCAGCTATTCTTACCGAGAGCGTCTCGATGTCTGTCCGCACTTTTGTGTCGACGACTGATCTGTCCTCTGCTGAGATCCCGTCGAGCTCACCCTCTCCCACTTTTCACCCGAGGCACCGTGTATCCTTTGCACAGGATTGCTTTACGAGAGTCTTGTCTCCCGGCCATATTTCTCGCCCTCCCCTCGACTCCCGTTCCACAGACGGTCGTCTGACAGCGTTGGAGGAGTTGACTTCTCACCTTCGGTGAGATTTTGACGCCTTCATACGCTCTACGGCGACACATCACGAGAGATTTGAGTCGGACCTGGCCTCCATTATTGACTTACTTCGGACACGTGGCCCACCACCCGTGATCCTCGCATACACTCCTCCACACCTGCCAAACACTATGACTACCACTGCACCACACAGTGCTCCATATTCTCAGGCTTCTGCAGAGCCTGCTTCTCTCCCACCTGAGTCGGTTACCACAGTCCAGTTCACTACTACTCTTGTTGTATTTGTCCCACCGACATCTCCTGGTCCGCTGTAGAGGGATCCATCACCACCCCCAGAGGATGGTGCCTCTGCTTGATGTTGTCTCTACCCGTCTTTGCCTCCCTCATATTTTATTGTGCCCATCTGTCTGTTCGGGGCCCTGATCCTAGATAGCTTGGGGGAGGACCCATAAATGCATCATTTTTCCTTCATCATTGCATCATGTCATGTTTTTACTTCTTTTTGCATAGTTTTTATTTTATATTCTCCCACCCACCCTCCCTATTTAGCATCATCTCCCGCCTACCAGCATTTTCTCAGCAGTGAGGACACTGCTGTGTTTAGCTTGGGGGATGAGCGCTACCGCTTTATTTTTCATTTTTTATATTCCCTTCCCCTTTTCAGCTTTTTAGTTTACTTTTACACCCCTTTTCACTTCTTTATCCTTTTTCTCATTCTGCATCATATTTTCTGCTTTTTGCCATGCATGCATCCCTCTTTTCATTTTGCTATTTTCTCCACCCTTTTTCTTTTTATGCTAAGGATGTTCTGTATGATGATACTTCTTATAGCCCTTAGTAGGTACTCATGATGCTTACTATCTGATGACATGCTATTAGGGTAGTTTCAGTTTTACTTTCTTTATGCGTGCATATTCTTTTACTGATCTATCTGATTTAATGCCTGAAATGAATTGAAAATCAAATGCATGAATTATTATCTTGTATGCACTATGTTGGGTAATACACCTAGGTTCACGCATCACTAGAGCACTTGGAGCATCTGCTTTATATCTTATTCACTTCTGTTTGCATGCTTGATGTCATTGTGCCTATTACTGCATGCTTTTTCGGTATTCATCTAGATGAATAAAAATATCCATGCTAGTTATGAGTTTAGTTAGCGTATTATCTTATTAAACTGTTGTGCACCTCTTACGAGTGAACCGAGAGATTCATTATTTTCCTTCTTCACATATCTTTATAGTCCTCTACATATCAGTTGGTTTCACCCCTACAACTACTCCTACCGCATCTCACTTCCCAAACCCAAAAATAAATATATAGCTTCTAAATAAAATGAAATGAAAAAAAGTGAAAAAGAAAAGAAAAATAAAGAAAAGAAAGAAATAAAATCATTTTGTATCCTTTTATTAGAAGCTATCACATATAGTGGGAAAAGAAAAAAAATCAATATCCTATTCCTAGATGCGATGCCTCAAGCTAAGCTTGGGGGGTGAACCAACTGATCATTTGAGTGAGTATGACATTAGAGTGGAGATGGTGCATAACGGGGAGACTTGATAATACTTAAACTTTACGAAACACTTTAGTTTTTGGAGATTTTTCGTGACTCGAAATGAATAATTGAATAACATGATTCTTTCCATTCTCTACTGCATGTTGTGTGATTTCTATATGCTCCATGTGTATCTGTGATTGCAAAGTGCATTGCCAACTCCTTTTATACTAGACTCTATGGACTGCATGAGATTGATATGAGTTGATGGCATTATTTTAGTAGATCCATATCTTTTGTCTATATTGCATGCTAAACATATGATCTGTAAAACTTAAAAGTACCATTAACATGTATTTTTACTATTCAGCGCATCGTGATATACTGCCTAGGCCTGAGATCTGATTGAACAACCTTAGCAACCTCCATCCATTTCCATTCTCTTTTACTCTTATTTCTATTTCTTTTTATTTTTCTCCCGGCGTACCTAGTATTCGTCTTCCTCGAGGAAGAGTAAGAGGTAGGCTTCGGGGATTTTGATGTGTCCATATTTTACACCTTTTTCATAGCATCATGACATCGCATTCCATGCCCTTTTCGCATTCAAATCCGGTATTTTTCTACGATATCTCATTTCTAACGTTATATTCGAGTTTCGTAGTGTTTTATGAATTTTCAGGGATTTTGGAGTGATTTGGGACCCGATCTGGGTATAGACACATCTGACACGCCCGTGAGCTCGTTGGCAAAACTCTACAGGAGTTCGTCGAGTTTTGGGAGCCATAGGAGGAGTGGAGGAGAGAGCATGAGGAGAGGAGAGCTTCAAAAGCTTCAGGAGCAAATTTTCCAGGTGACTCGACCGAGCAGAGCAACTGCTCGGTCGAGCAGATGCGAATGAAGAAGAACAAGCTGATACGTGGATTGCTTGGACCGAGCACCTATGTGCTCGATCGAGCAGCGCCAACCTTTCGAAGCTGAAGCAACCTCCTACATGGCCCGAGCAACTCCTTTGGCGACCGAGTCAGCTGTCTGATCGACCGAGCAGAGCTAACTCGGGCCGAGCAGACAAAGTGATGATTTTGGAGGAGCACGATTTACTGTCATGCTCGGTCGAGCAATACATCTGCTCAGACCGAGCGGCTGACCGAGAAACCACTGCTCGACCGAGTCATTGACTCGGTCGACGATGTTGAAGGCCATTTTTGGAAAAAAATTTGGCCGTCTGTTGTGCGCTTGGTGGAGTGAAGTGTGGGCTGCGACAGTGTTTCGAGGGGCGATTCATTTTCTAGTTTTTGAATTAATTTCTGGAGAGAGGAGATTAGAGAAAAAATACTTGTTAAGATCTAGATTAAATTCTTGAAGATTGTTGGATAATTTTTGGGATTTCTATTGCTACTATTGCGTTTTGGAATCTTTGTTTCTCATAAGATCTATTGCTCGTTGTAAGTTTCTCAATCTTCATTCTATCAATTTGCTATGATTTTTTCTTCCCTAAAATTGTATTTTTAGTCGTCAATATCACCATGAGTGAGTAGTCTCTTCTAGGGTTGATGGGTTAGCCCTAAGACCCTACGGGAGATGTAGATCTGGATCTCTAGATTGAATTAGGAATTTAGGGGAGTATTTCGGTTGATCCTACCAAATCCCTAGGATAACCCGTACTGAGATCATTCCCACGGTCTGTGGAATTGATGCGCTGAAGGGGTATCCTTAGGATTCGAATAGGGAAATCTATGGATCCAACCAAGGTTCGTGACCATACCCGGCTCGTGCCTTGACGGGATCCACCGACGAACTATATCGCTACGTTGACGGCTACCGCCATTGCATCAATGAGAGCCATCGAAATACCTCATGATTCTAACCCACGAGAGTGGTACGAATCGGGAGATTAATCCCCTAAACCTAATGCAACGTAAGGATCCTATTCCAACGTCGATCCCCAATGGTCTTAGTGGTGATCCCTAATACCATAGTCCCTTTTATTATTGAATCACGATACCACAACCAATTCTCTCAACCCGACGGCTATCTCACTTCGAGATATAGAAATAACCTAAGAACCCAAATACACTTTCACCGTTCCTGTGGGATCCGACATCCTTTATACTATAATTTGACATCGTACGCTTGCGGATTGAGCCCGAAATTGACACCTAGGGGCCATACCATGCCTGGAGATCGTGACACCGTCGAGTGGAATCTAGGTATAGGTTTCGGGTGCGTCACATGGCAGTTCTAAAGCAAAAGTAAAGTAAGGATCATGGCAACTTATATGGACATGGCAGGGAAGTAAAAAGACGGTGCAGGAAATTAAACGTGGCATGGCAGTGGCCACAGCGTGTGCTACCGGATACAAGACAAGACAAGACAAGATAAGACAAGACCGTGGTGTCACGAAGAGTTCTCGCCTTACGGTTTGAGGGGGATCAAACCCTCTAAACCATGCGTACGCTCAACCCTAACCCAGTCCAAGTGCACAAGACAAGTCCGTACAAGGGATCATGCACTCTGCTAGGTGAGTGCCCTATTGCCTGCAGGCTATCCGTACAAGGGATCACTCACTCTGCTAGGTGAGTGCCCTATTGCCTGCAGGCTATCCGTACAAGGGATCACTCACTCTGCTAGGTGAGTGCCATATTACCCACAGGCTATCCGTACAAGGGATCACTCTCTCTAACTTGGAGCGTGCCCTATTCTCCCGCAGGGTTGTGTAATGCAATTCATCAATCAAGTCTGTTTTAGTATTTCGTGTCCTCCACATGGCATTATCAAGTTACTTATTAGGGGTCCACACACGCACACACAGAGAGATGCAATTAAACATTAATAATTCAATAATTTGTATAAATTCGCACACTTGCTTGATTTGACGATTTCGGTATCCAGGTGATCGTGACGGAAGGCGTGATACTTCTGCGTCAAAGATATACGATAAGTTATGCTAACAGTTTCTAACTTAGAAAATATAAATAGGGCACAAGTACTGCTTTAATAATATATACCACTCCTACTCAAAACTACATCCTATATGTTTTATTTAATCAACAAAAGGTACTGACCACTCATATTTTACACTGCTCACATACTACTCTATACTTTCACCTGACAACATGTCAACCTATTAAAAATAGGATATTGTTCATTCATCTCTTTGTACACCTTTACAAACCCAAAACTAAGGTAACATATATCATATTATTCTATATTCGTTCTGGCATCAACATCATATGGTGTTTGGTTTGCAAGAACTTTATTAATAGCATACTGAAAGGTACAGTTCACATATAACAATATCTATACAATAACAAGAATTAAAAAACCATAGGTATAACTTATCCTAGAAAAAGAACAACTCACTGCTAGCAAAATGGGGTTCGTTGCCTGCAGGTTGGAGCGGCGGCGTCTGAGGTGCTGGCGTCGGTGGCAGCAAGGGGAGAATGCGGGGTGGTTGACACGGAAAACGCGCAAGTGCACGCCTTCCACTCCCAAGCGTAGGAGTGTCAATGCAATATATTTATAAATAACCGATGAGTACCGGGTCGGATCACAAGGACAAGTCGTTCTATGTTCGCAAAATTGATGGATAACGAAAAATAAAGTGTGCTACAACCACCTCGCTAACGGTTGATGAGTGTGGGAAAAAGTGTAGTGAAACTAAAATCCTAACCTAAATGGGTAGGGTTAGAGAATCAAAAGTGGAGTTAGGATGGCTATGAGAGGAGCATGGGTTGCGGGTTCACTAATGATGTAACGACACGCTCCCCAGGATACCCAATAAGTACGAATCCGTATCAGGTATTCCTGAAGAGGCGAGTGTTACGAAGAGGAATACAAATAAAACCAGCAGGCCACTGCGCACGTGCTGGGAAGTACATGTACTGCTCCAATCATACAATACCAAAGAATAACATATACGACAAAATTCAACAAAGAACAAAACATTCATATATATAATGAATATTAATTACAAATATGAATAGAAATATTTAACCACTCTCAAATTACAACAACTCGCTAATACAACCCTCAAAACTACACCCACAAATAACTCCAACCACCAACTCCCAGCTGCACCTGCAAGACTACTATCACCTGAAAAACCACGGGAGGAGCACGTCAAAGCGTGTCCAAGTAGGATGTCCCAATCTCAAGGCACATTATTAACATGTTTATGCAAATGATACATGGCATGGTAAGGTGACATAATATTAATGAAACATGAAAGAAACATGTATGACATAGGAGTAACATGATACCACATCTTGACATAAAACATAAAATAAACATAAGGACAACAAACACAATGTAAGTTACATAGCATGATGTCTTGCATATTTAAAGGAAAGTGTACTACAACAATTCAACAATTATCACTTCATATGAGATCATCCTTTGCATTATGTCATTACAAGTTGTATTAAGCAAGAGTATGGAATAATAATACCCTACACACATGGGTCATGGGCCATCATGACATGGCTTCATAGTCATTTTTCATTTACTTTCCTTTCAATTCATATAGGGCCGTGCATCTCCTTGTGCACCCCTTTTTCCATCACATATAACCCTATAAATCCATGTCATGCATTCCTTTACACCCACATATATGTGGTATTAAAATTCCACACCAAGCTTCATTAGTATTAAACTAAATTCCAATCACATAACCATTCACAACATTCCTCTTTCTCCTTGCTTTTCTTTCTTTTCCTAACAATTGCATGTTTCTTTCTTTCCACAACAATTTCACAAATTCATTACTAGACCCATGGCCGAAATATAGCAATATGGAGATTGACTTTCCCTTAAGTAATTGAAGCATAAAAGGTGCATGGATATAGCAACATGTGAACTACTACAAAGGGGGCATTCTTTCACATACAACTACATGTGCAAAATGGCAACAAGCAAGAGCATAGCATGAACTTTGTGAATTAACTCAAGGGTGATAATTAACATGGCATAGTATCGCAAGGGTATAACAATGACAATTTTATAACATAACAATTTGGGTGATTTAACACAAGGATAATATCTTTATAGCATGGTAATTAGAACTATAGCATGAAAGTGAACTACAATAATTTAAGAATAGAATCCTAAATTAACAACAAGCATAACATGACATATTATGATAAGGGCATGAAAATGATAACTTCATAGTATAACAATTCATATGATGACATAGACATGAAAAAAGATTCTAACTATATACTAAAGTGGCATGAAAATAATAGGCTATGAGAAGTTGGGAATCCCACCCAAATAGATGAATAGCCATGAATTCCCCATGAGAAGACCCAAGATTCAAACTTCTCCATGAATCCCGTTTTCCGATCTTCACCCATCCAAAAATCACCTTCTAGCTCATGAAATCACCTCCTTCTAGCTCCAAACTCCCCCACATACATCTATCTAACATCAAGGCTCAAAAGGAGCATGAAAGAAGGGGATTTGGGCTTGAAATTGAAAGGGAAAGGGCTATGGACAGAGCTGTCCAGATCTGGATTGTTTTTTGGGCTAATATTTGGCCATGGAGATTGAAAGAACGAGGGGGAAATGAGAGGGAAGAAAGAGGGAATGGGTTAGGGTTCTTTAGGATTTCTTTTCTCTTCTTTTTCTTCTCTTTTTCTCATCTTTTTCCATGGGATTTTCGCAGGTTTTAGGGCTGGTTTTGGTTCAGATTTTTGGGGAAGAAGAGAAGGGAAGAGAGAGGAAATGGGAGAGATTAATGGAGAGAGATGATGAGTCACAAGCCTTGATGTCATCCTCTAACAAAGTCTCTCTAATAACATGACACCTAGCTACTATCTTACACAAAAACCCCTAACACAATCCAATAATTGTCTCCAAGCCCTCATGCATGCTATGAAGCACAAATCACACAAAACCCCCTCTAAACCTTCTATTACAAAGTAAGCACAAAACTCCTCCTAAGAAGTCATATTTACATACATATACCCATATACCTAAAACCATTTATGCAAAATCATATACCCACACAAAATAAATATTATACTACCACACTTAAATAACACAACTTCTAATTATATAATTTCACATAACATTAACATCCAATTAATACAATAATACAATCAATACACAACATACATCCAATGCAACTTTACACTCATATATAACATACACAATATAGTAGTTCAAACTTAGGGGTATTACAAATGATGGAGTTAATCGAGCCCAAATCACCCACATATAACTCAATTGATTAACCGGCTAAGGTAACTCAATCGGAATATTTAGCTTTCATGAACACGAAAATTTGCAATAAGCATGGATGCATCATATAGCACTAATCAATATACGAACATGGATTTTTCTCAAATTGCCCTCTCGGGACTTAGCCAATAAAATTGTGCCCTAATTACACATCCAACATTAACAATATAATAGGCAAGAGGAAATTAGGGCTAGAATTAACAACCAATCTCAATGAGTCACAACCCAAGCAAATTAACCCTACCCAATCATACTAAACAAGATGAGAATCTCATAAAAATTCATCTCAAGTTCCATACAAAAGAGAGATATCAAAATACAATTGGAAAAAGGAGAGATTTCACCAAGAACTCTCCCAACTGAGCTCTTCCCTCCTCCTATTTGCCTTCCTCCAAGCTTCTCCAAGCTCCACCAAGCTTCCTCAAGCTCCCATGGCCTCCTCCCCTAGCCCTAGCTCTAATGGGGAAGAAGAAACCCCAAAAAAACACTTCTGGCCGAAAAAAACTGGAAAAAACGAACCCCTGCCAAATTCGCACCTCCAGGTCGTTTTAGAGAGGAATTGGGCTAGCGGGTCGGGTCGCACGGGCGCCCGACCCGCGCCCGCTTGCACAGCGCGCACTTGGGTGGAATGGGCCGGCCGTTGGGCCGGCCGGCTCTGCAGCAGCTGCAGTTTAATTTTTTTTAAAACTCAACAGATGCGGCCCAAGCGGGCCGGCCAGCGGGCCGGTCAGCGGGCCGGCCAGCGGGCCGGTCAGCGGGCCGGCCAGCGGGCCGGTCAGCGGGCCGGCCCGCAATTAAAAAAACCTTTTTTTAAAATTGATGCGGCCCACTCAGGGGAGCGAGCTGCGGGCTGAGGGTTTTAATTTATTTTTATGTTTTTTCTTTTCGAAATTTACAGAAATGCCATTCTAGCTCCAAAAATCTCCAAAAAATAACCCGAAACTCCCAAAAACTCTGGAAAAATTCCAGAAAATCTAGAAAAATCTCAGAAGTACCTGAAAAATAAGGGGAGCAAAAATTAGTTCACAAAAACCACGTTTTATGTATAAAATAGGGATAGGTTTTAATAATCCAAGATATCACAAATACTCCCTTATCAAGCCAAAATTAACATGATATACACATAAAACGCCCAGAAATGGGAGGAATATGCAATTTATATCCCGAATCACACCCCCCAACTAGCTTTTTGCTAGTCCCTAGCAAATATGCGATAAATTCGGATTAAATTGAAAAACATGCACCAACTTCACGATATCCTCATGGCATATACAAAATAGTATTTCCACTTGATTTCAAAGCCAATATGCCAAATGTATGAAAGTAAATAACAAATAACACTCCCTTCAATCTAATTCAAAGAAAAGTAAAGTAGCAAGCACCGTATCACATTCGTTGGAAAATATCACGATGTCAAATTTTCAAATTTTCAAGGAAGTGGCCAAAAACAAAAGAAATTCCTCTAAGTTGTGGGAGATGAGCTTGCATCATTCATGTTGCTTATTCACTCATTTATTCATTCATTTTTTCTTTTTCTTTTCTTTTTCTCTCTTTTTTGTATTCTTTTGTATTTGGTATGTTTATGTTTATGTTTTGCATTCACGCGATAACGCTATGAAATGCAAACACGGCCACCTTTGCATACACGCGATAATGCTATATAGGCAAAGGGATGGAATGATCCCCTAAATCTCATTTTTGGCTTCCTCCCCAATGTTTCGTGGGGCACCGGCTACTCGATTTGATTAGAAAGAAGCATTCACTTATACTAACTCTCTTTTTCATTCCAACATGAATTAGCAACTCCTCCACCCACCTCTAAGAAGGAAACAAAACATACAACATATGGCCACATCCAATCCAATTAAAAAATACATCATTCATCCCAACATATGCAATCACTTACACCAAACTTTTCCCAAATTATTTCAAAGAGATATCACGACGTATAAAATAGCTTCATGCATGGCATATTAGCATTTGACTCCAAAATGGAAAAGAAATGAAAATGTGCCAATCAAACATCAAGAAGTTGATACCAAAATGATAATCCGAAAAAATTGCATGGCATGAAAGCAAGTAAGGACTACATAAAGCAAGCGGCGTATGGACAAGGAGGCCAAAATATGATATGCAATGAAAATTCATAGGGTGATGGAAAGATGGAGGTATCTCAAAAAAAATTTAACACCAAAATCCTAACAATTCTAAAGATTCTAACACTCTCCCCCCAACTTAAAATAAACATTGTCCGTAATGTTGGGAGAGTATTAGATCTCGGCAAAAGATCCTAGAAAAGAAAAGAAAAGCATACGAAAACACCAAAATAAAAAATTTATTTATTTACATTATTGGAAAGAACACACCGTGGCAAATGGCGGATCTCGGATGTATAACGGCGGTGGCAACTGCTCGATCATATCCTTACGCTACTCTGCGAGCGTTTTGGAGCTATGCCTCCACCGGCCTCCTTGGATTCCAGCAATGCAACTCCAAGCGTCTCCTTTGGATAATATGTGGTATGTGGGAGACGAGCTGCATCAATCCAAGCCATGTCCTCATGCTCTGCAAAAGCATTCCAAAACTGGTCATCAAAACAAATAAAAGAATGTAAATGCAATGGACGACAATCTGAAGCAAAAATATGCGGAAGTGCAAATTGGGCTTCAGAAATGCAAGGCATGAGATGGTGGAAACTTCCCTGAAAAATGTCGCTAGGTGTGACATGACACTCTACCTCAGGAGGAGGGTGAAATGGCTGCAGGTGCAAGTGTGGAAGGAAAGGCAGCGCAGGCTCTATGTAGATCATCTCGCAGTAACTGTCGCTTGCTGAATCCTCACCCTCGAATGTAATGGCCTCTGCAATCATGTCTGGACACTGTGGCCCACCCTGAATATCCTCATCCTGGATGACGGACTGATGCGTGTCCTGAGGTGTCTGAAGTGATGGCTGCTGAACCGAATCTGAAGGGAGGATGGGCTTGGGCTCCAAAGTAGTCTGTAGGCTATATCCCGTGCACTCATCCTCCTCAATATCACCGTAGTAAACCATATCAGCAGTCCATCTAAGATGCTCGCACACCTCTGGCTGTGGTAATGGATCAGACAGGCATTGTGACTCAGGCTCTCTAATGTCATCTATCTCACTCTCGCCTGGGCACATCTCCATCTCATCATCGCCACCGACCCAACTAAACTGCATCGTGTCTCTTCGTGATCGAAACGCACTCCATCATCCATCTCCTCCAGCTCATCAAAATGTATATGCTCAAACTCCTCTACTTGGCCCCAATGCACACTCTTCACAGGTTTCTCTTGGTATTCCATAGGGTCGCAATGGAATGAGCCCTCAGCTGGCTCCTCAGGCTGGTCCTGGACCTGCTGCTCTGCATCCTGAAATGGAAACTGGGACTGACCATCATCCTCATATCCAAGTGACGGCTCTCCCGATGGTGCAGTCTGCTCCCACTCTGCAAGGTCCCTCAGGTAACACCATGAATCCTCGGACGAATAATCAAAGAATTCTTCACCACATCTCATCTGCACAAAATCCCGCCCAGAAGGCGATAATCATGTGTAGAAGATCTACAGAAGATGATCCTCGTGAAAGCTCTGGTGTGGGCACGCAAGCACCAAATCAGTGAACCTCTGCCAAGCCTGATGGTAGGCCTCCCATTCAGCTTGATCAAAGCTCGCTACATACTGCTCCATGGCCTGCCGCCCCTGTACCTGCTCCAAGAAAGTAGGCAAAAATACTCGGAGAAATTCAGCCTGAAATGAAAACCATGTAAAATGTGAGTCAAGAGACAACGAATCAAACCAAAGTCTAGCATCATCTAGTAAAGAAGAGGAAAAAAATCTAAAGTATATGCAATCATCATAGATATTCCCACCAAGACATGAATGCATCCACTCTTCAAACTTTTTAATATGTAAATGAGGGTTCTCCCACTCCGAGCCATGAAAGTATGGCGGGAGTGGATATCCTCCAAATCAATGTCCGAAAAATCTGAAGATGATGCCATGTTTTAAAAAAATTTCGAAGAAAATGAAAATAAATAACCAAAAGACTCAATAAGTGAAAAATAAATAAACTAAAAGACACAATACTAAGAGATAGAAGCATCACACTAAAAGTTTCGAAATCAATCAAAAATTGCTAATAATAGAAACCGTTGTCCCCGGCAACGATGCCAATTGGTTGACACGGAAAACGCACAAGTGCATGCCTTCCACTCCCAAGCGTAGGAGTGTCAATGCAACATATTTATAAATAACCGATGAGTACCGGGTCAGATCACATGGACAAGTCGTTCTATGTTCGCAAAATTGATGGATAACGAAAAATAAAGTGTGCTACAACCACCTCGCTAACGGTGGATGAGTGTGGGAAAAAGTGTAGTGAAACTAAAATCCTAACCTAAATGGGTAGGGTTAGAGAATCAAAAGTGGAGTTAGGATGGCTAGGAGAGGAGCATGGGTTGCGGGTTCACTAATGATGGAGTTAATCGAGCCCAAATCACCCACATATAACTCAATTGATTAACCGGCTAACGAAACTCAATCGGAATATTTAGCTTTCATGAACAACGACAATTTGCAATAAGCATGGATGCATCACATAGCACTAATCAATATACGAACATGGATTTTTCTCAAATTGCCCTCTCGGGACTTAGCCAATAAAATTGTGCCCTAATTACACATCCAACATTAACAATATAATAGGCAAGAGGAAATTAGGGCTAGAATTAACAACCAATCTCAATGAGTCACAACCCAAGCAAATTAACCCTACCCAATCATACTAAACAAGATGAGAATCTCATAAAAATTCATCTCAAGTTCCATACAAAAGAGAGATATCAAAATACAATAGGAAAAAGGAGAGATTTCACCAAGAACTCTCCCAACTGAGCTCTTCCCTCCTCCTATTTGCCTTCCTCCAAGCTTCTCCAAGCTCCACCAAGATTCCTCAAGCTCACATGGCCTCCTCCCCTAGCCCTAGCTCTAATGGGGAAGAAGAAACACCAAAAAAACACTTCTGGCCGAAAAAACTGGAAAAAAAAGAACCCCTGCCAAATTCGCACCCCCAGGCCGTTTTAGAGAGGAATTGGGCTAGCGGGTCGGGTCGCACGGGCGCCCGACCCACGCCCGCTCGCACAGCGCGCGCTTGGGTGGAACGGGCCGGCCGCTGGGCCGACCAGCTCCGCAGCAGCTGCAATTTAATTTTTTTTAAACTCAACAGATGCGGCCCAAGCGGGCCG
Organism: Scilla litardierei; assembly: GCA_030789695.1. Lineage (NCBI taxonomy): Eukaryota > Viridiplantae > Streptophyta > Magnoliopsida > Asparagales > Asparagaceae > Scilla > Scilla litardierei. The sequence goes on along the minus strand of CM061135.1, from coordinate 407,291 downwards.
GCCCACAATTAAAAAACTTTTTTTAAAATTGCCCGCTCAGGGGAGCGGACCGCGGGCTGAGGGTTTTAATTTATTTTTTTTCGTTTTTTCTTTTCCGAAATTTACAGAAATGCCATTCTAGCTCCAAAAATCTCCAAAAAATAGCCCAAAGCTCCCAAAAAATCTAGAAAAATTCCAAAAAATCCAGAAAAATCCCAGAAGTACCTGAAAAATAAGGGGAGCAAAAATTAGTTCACAAAAACCACGTTTTATGTATAAAATAGGGATAGGCTTTAATAATCCAAGTTATCACAAATACGCCCTTATCAAGCCAAAATTAACATGATATACACATAAAACGCCCAGAAATGGGGAGAAATATGCAATTTATATCCCGAATCTGTGGGCCGTGAGGGGGGGTGCAGTAGCAGACGACGAGAGAGGGAGCGACAGTGGGGGTGCAGTCAAAGCGACAACCTCAGGGAGACAGCGACGAGGTGATCTGGACGACGGGGAAATCAGCCGTGCTGTCGGTGGTGGGAAGATGATGAGGGTATGGTGCGGGTGTCTACGGCAGGGGATAGCCGCGGTCGCTGGGAACTGTAGAGGAGCGGCTGGCTGGCGGTCTGAGGGGGAAGGGCACGTCAGCTAGTTCAGGCCGCTGGAGGTGGGGGAGTGCTCAGATAGGTGGCTGGAGGTCGAAGAGCACGGAGCGACACTGTGGGGAAGTCTGGGGGTGATTGGGTTGGCATCAAAGGGTGGTAACGCTTGAAGTTGAGAGCAGGTTACCGCGTCGGAGATGAGAACGGCGAGCTCGATGGTGGTCGGAGACGGCGACGGCCTGGGACGTCGTGGGTTCGTCGGGGATGAGGTGGCAGTTCGATGGACGGCGGAGGGGCTATTGAAATGGGAGAGCGGCTGGCGAGAATGTCGGGTTGCTGGAGTGAGAAGAGAGGAGGGGAGGAGAGCAGGCTGAGGGGCTGAGTTCGTTTGATTTTTGAGGGGGGAGGAGAAATATTTCCTCCTGTTGCTTTGTAGAGAAAGATTAGAGAGTGTGAGAGAGAAGATATGGGGGTGGTTGTGAGAACGTCAAAAAGAGAGTGACAGAGAAGATATGGGGGTGGTTGTGAGAACGTGGGTTAAGGGAGTAGGTGGCGGCTGGACAGAGAGTATGGTTCAAGCTTTTAGACCTAGGTTTTCTTTATCATGTAGAATAGTTTAGAGAGAAGGGGGTATGGCAAAACGTGGGAGAGGATTTTGTGGGATGTGGGATCCCACCAGATAAGGAAGTGGGTTTTCGTTTGGGTTACATTAGGGTTTAGTTTTAAAGTTTTAATATGTTCGGATCTCATCAAAGTTTGAAATTCAAAAACCTATGGAAATTTTAATATTGTAATAATTGGGATTAGCGGGTAGGTCCATCGGCGTCCGAAAAATAAAAGGAAAGTACCAAAGCGATCGTGGCATTAAGAGAATCGAGAATACTAGGTCCGGTCGTGCGTTAGGGCTAGGGAATACGATATATAAAGTGGAACGCAAAAATACGTGTACAATAATAGAATACACACTAACATACGCACGACCGGAAAGTGGTCGGTACATCCTACTCACCTAAAAAATTTCTTTCTCGGAATTTCTATCGACTAGGGTGCGGAAAAAATGGATAAGAATGGCACTCGTGAATATCCTCTCTCGATATACGCACACTACACCCTCCACTATGAATGCACACTGCTAATAATAACGACTACGCGCTCACGCGTAAACGCTCAATCAATATTACTAACACTAATAATAACAATAATGTTAACACTACTAGTAATATTAACTAACAACCATGCTAGTAATAATAACAACACTCTTACGTACATCGCTAAGCCATATCAATATAGCTCTAATATATCACACTAAGTATAACACAATTTCATATAATACAATCATACAATGCAATTAAAACCAATATTATATTCAGGCTAATAGTAGCACTTACTATACTCACATATCAACTTACTAACTGCAAATGTGACCTCATCTTGTACACTTACATTACTATTAATACTTAATGCAATACCATATTTATACAATCATAATTTACAATCACATAGTTCTACACGTCGTATACTAATACCTAATTACCATCATATTCAGTCAAATAATACTACAATAACGCAATCACTCAGCATTAATAATAAGCACAATCATATTCAATCAAATAATACCAACATAGTATAGTCACTTTACACATCTATATGTACGTCCACATCTATATGTACGTCATATATTACACCATTACACACCTACTACATATCTATACAAAACATAACCATACGTCTATATGTTCACACAATGATACACAAACATAGTAATCTACTTAGAGCTAGTATACTACTACATATACACATCTATACATAGTTATAACTTACAATCACGTATACCTCCTGGTATACACATGCACATACATCATCCCATAGAGGTAATACAATATTATAATCTTACTGGTATACATTAATCACACATATTCATACAATATGTATATACCTATAAATAACCACACACATATCTACGCACGAGCACGAGCACACGCTTATACGCACTAACATATAGATCATATAATAGATTTATACACTCAACTATATGTACACCTATTATCATTACACTTAACATGCACATCACTGTACTAGCATACAATCACAAGCATTGACAATCGTAACCAAAATACATCACACCTAGTAGATAGTCAAATACCAATTATAATACACATAGCCATCCCTATATGATACAGCTATCCACACGTACATATAAGCGCGACGCCTACTAACGTATATAACTATATTTTATCACATATATCATCACATAAAGCATACAACACAATAGGCAATCATACTAATACGCCAAGAGGGTGCCCATTCAAACTTGTATGGAACACTGAGATTCACACACACATGTCCATCCACACTACCTATATACATGCACCACAACAACATCACGATTAAAACTAAAGGACTCACTATACTTATACTAAAGTTGACATAAGCAATGAGAAGCACCAGTGTGATAACTAAGCAATAGTGTATGGTAGAGTTGAATGATGCAACGAATCAAGATTTTGATCGATGAACGATTCTAGGTGTGACTTGGATAAGGAGTTAGTTTGGTTGGGTGACATAAAATATTTGTGAACAATTAAGTAATTAAGGAAAAGAAAGATATATGTAAAATGACAAGTTGAATAAATGGTATAAGTTAAAACGCGAAATATGATTAGTCAAATAATAGACGAAGAGAAATAATGAGTATAGTGATGCAGTGCTTGTTCTGCAATTAGAATTTGATTTGTATAAAGATTTTGCAGTATGAAAATGATGAATGTAAAACTGACACACTTAAAAGTTGGAGCATAGAAAAGTATTTAAAAGTATGTACGATAAGTTGTTTGAAGTAAGTTTAATAGTAAAAGAAAATGATATATTGAATTGGCGAAATAGAATTAAGGTTTTAAAATGTAGTTCATTATATGAAGAAAGTAAGATAAATATACGAGTATGGATGATATAGTTTAGAAAATCATGATGAGATAACAACTTAAAGATGATGTTAATGAGAGTTTCAAAATCAAGAATGAATTTAAGTCAACCGAAAGGTAGGAAGTCTAACTTCATGCTAGATGTTTTCAAAGAATTTAAACTGGGAGAGAAATTCAATAAAAGGAATATCGAAGATACTTTTAAAAGAATCGGGATATGCAATAGGAAAGATTCAAAAGGTTAATGATGGGTGATGAAGGGATTGCAAAAATCGAGGGCAAAGAATAGAATCGAAAGATCAAAACATAAATACGGCTAGGAATTAACTTAGTGAATTATGGAATCTTATGGTCATAAACATGGTAGTGTAATAATTAGGAAAAAAAATAAGAATCAGAGGTATAATCATTGGGTCAACTAAGGATTAAGAAAACTTAGCACTAAGATTTTCTAATCAATTAAACCGTGATGGATAATCCAGGGAAAGGGTCCCTCGAGGATCAAGATTGTAGTCCTATCTAGAGCATAGACCTGGACCATCCTCCGAAAATATGCCTTCGAAGACTCTAACTATATATATATATCCGGCTTCACTGGTTCGACTTGCACGGAGGTGACGTTCACTATGTTCTACTAGGCCCGAAATTTGATATGTCCAGGCGAACGACTAAAAAGATACCCCAGTATCTAATATGGTCAGGGCTAGAAACTACTAAGGTGAATCCTAAGATGATAACACTAAATCTAGCAAGGGTATCTAACTAACGGGCATGTATATCTAATTAAAACTTCCTAGAGACCTGGTCTAATGGGTTCCCCTATCATGCTGAGACAAGACACTTGGGTAAATTCCGTGTAAGAGGCAATTCTAGACGTTTTGGGCTAGTGATATTATTTTTATTGTTCTGAAGTTTGCAAATGCATGACTTGCATGGGCCACCACTAAAACCTGTCACGTCCCGCTTTTCAAAACGACAGAAGCGAGAACGAGACGAAGGTCCGCATGGGCTGGAGCCATGAACTCGAGTCCAATAAGCATCTGTAGTGATGCACCATTTAATGTACAGGTTCTTGCATGCAATCAAAACAATAAAATTATTTCATTTATTTAAGCCACATCCAGAGTTCGTACAAGAAATAACAACAGGGCCTCAGCATGGCCATAGGAAACTACAACAATAGAACTATCCCTACTACAAAGTACTAAAGCAAAAAACCAAAGCAGTGATAGAATAGTCCCTAGCATTCCGCAGAAAACAGCTCAACGTCTACAGCAACTCCTGGCAACCTGTCTCGTAATCTGACATACATTCCAAAAATACGAATGCATGTCAGCAAGGGCCTGCAAGTAAGAGTAAGACGGCCCAAGGCAAGGTATGCGAATAATAATAAATTGTAGGCATTAATGATGTTATGCAAGGTGTCAGCAACATTAAACATGGCAACTCAAGTAAGGCAGAGAAATTTACTTCTAGCATGGCAGTTCTAAAGCAAAAGTAAAGTAAGGATCATCGCAATTTATATGGACTTGGCAGGGAAATAAAAAGACGGTGCAGGAAAGTAAACGTGTCATGACAATGGCCGTAGCATGTGCTACCGGATACAAGACAATACAAGACAAAACAAGACTGTGTGTGTCACGAAGGGTTCCCGCCTTACGGTTAGAGGGGGATCAACCCCTCTAAACCGTGCGCACGCTCAACCCTATCACAGCCCAAGTGCACAAGACAAGTCCGTACAAGGGATCACTCACTCTGCTAGGTGAGTGCCCTATTGCCCGCAGGCTATCCGTACACGGGATCACTCACTCTGCTAGGTGAGTGTCCTATTGCCCACAGGCTATCCGTACAAGGGATCACTCTCTACCTTGGAGATTGCCATATTCCCCTGCAGGGTTGTGTAATGCAATTCATCAATCAAGTCTGTTTTAGTATTTCGTGTCCTCCACATGGCTTTATCAAGTTACTTATTAGGGGTCCACACACATGCATACACAGTGAGATGTAATTAAAAAATACCTGATTTGACGATTTCGGTATCCAGGTGATCGTGACGGAAGGCGTGATTCTTCTGCGTAGAAGATATACGATAAGTTATGCTAACAGTTTCTAACTTAGAAAATTTTAATAGGGCACAAGTACTGCTTTAATAATATATACCACTCCTACTCAGAACTACGTCCTATTTGTTTTATTTAATCAACAAAAGGTACTGATCACTCATGTTTTACACTGCTCACATACTACTCTATACGTACACCTGACAACATGTCAACCTATTAAAAATAGGATACTATTCATTCATCTCTTCATACACCTTTACAAACCCAAAACTAAGATAACATATATCATATTATTCTATAGTCGTTCTGGCATCAACACCATATGGTGTTTGGTTTGCATGAACTTTATTAATAGCATACTGAAAGGTACAGTTCACATATAACTATATCTATAAAATAACATGTATTAAAAAAATCATATGTATAACTTACCCTAGCAAAAGAATAGCTCACTGCTAGTGCTAGTAAATGGGGTTCGTTGCCTGTAGGTTGGAGCGACGGTGTCTGAGGAGCGGCAAGGTGGTCTGGACGGCAGGGAAATCAGCCGTGCTATCGGCGATGGGGAGAGGATGAGGGTAGGGTGCGGCTATCGACATCGAACGTGAGGAGGGGTTGAGGCATACGACAGGGGACCGTCGCGGTCAACGGGAACTATGGAGGAGCGGCTGGCTAGCGGTCTGAGGGGGGAAGGGCACATCAGCTAGTTCAGGTCGCTGGAGGAGGGGGGGTGCTCAGATAGGTGGCTGGAGGTCGGAGAGCGCAGAGCGGCATTGTGGGGAATTTTGGGGGTGCTTGGGTTGGCGTCGAAGGGAGGGAACGCTCGAAGTTGAGAGCGGGTTACCGCGTCGGAGATGAGGACGACGAGCTCGATGGCGGCTGGAGGAGGCAGCGGCCTGGGACGTCGTGGGTTTGTTGGGGCTGAGGCGGCGATTCGACGGACGGTGGAGGGGCTGTCGAAATGGGAGAGCGGCCGGCGAGAATGTCGGGTCGTTGGAGTGAGAAGAGAGGAGGGGAGGAGGGCGGGCTGAGGGGCTGAGTTCATTTGATTGTTGAGGGGGGAGGAGAAATATTTCCTCCAGTTGCTTTGTAGAGAAATATTAGAGGGAAGGAGAGAGAAGATATGGGGTTGGTTGTAAGAACGGTGGTTGAGGGAGTAGGTGGCAGTTGGAGAGAGAGTAGGGTTCAAGCTTTTAGACCTAGGTTTTCTTTATCATGTAGAATAGGTTAGAGAGAGGGGGGTATGTGAAAACATGGGGGAGGATTTTGTGGGATGTGGGATCCCACCAGATACGGAAGTGGGTTTTCGTTTGGGTTACATTAGGGTTTAGTTTTAAAGTTTTAATACGTTAGGATCTCATCAAAGTTTGAAATTCAAAAACATATGTATATTTTAATATTGTAATAATTGGGATTAGCGGGTAGGTCCAACGGCGTCCGAAAAATAAAAGGAAAGTACCGAAGCAATCGTGGCGTCGAGAGAATCGAGAATACTGGGTCCGGTCGCGCGATATGGCTAGGGAATACGATATATAAAATGGAACACAAAAATACGCGTACAATAATAGAATACGCACTAAAATACGCACGACCGGAAAGTGGTCGTTACACTTGGCATGTCTCCTCCATACAGAAAATGGAATTGGCTATGATGCGATGTGACAGGCAAATGCAAGGATGAATGATAGACGAGGCATTCTTTCTGGTGATAGGGAAGGGGGTAGTGCCACTGATCTACTCCCAAAAGGTATCGAGATCAAACTCGTCAGGGAATGGGGAGTTGTGCTTAATGGAGTCTTGAAACATGATTTCGGATCAACAGAAAAGTGTGTCCAGGGTGTCAGTGGACATGGTATAGTCCCTATTCATCAATTTAAATGAGAATCCCGAGTGTTAGTGCCTGAGTGAACTAAGAAACTCTAGAGTGAGTCTCGTATACGTGTGGGCCTCACATGCCAAAAAGTCACACTATCTTATGTTAGAAAATATGGCTTGGACACACTCGACAAGCCCTAAAGAATTAAGAGCAGGAACGCTCAGGAACTTGGTAGGGATGATGGTTCGTCGAGATAGGGATGTGTAAGTGTCGTGTTGACGCTCATCCATGAATGTAGTCCCCATGGTGTCAACTTGTGGGGGTGCATGGGGGTGGGGTGAGATGGGTGGTGGAGCTAGTTCTGTAGTGGATGTGAAAGGCTCATCAGCCACGGTGCATGCATGTGCGCTCCTCTGTTGTGGTGCTGGTGCTGGTTGTGTAGGGTGCTTTGAGCGATTTGTTCGTAGAGGCATGGTGGTGCCGTGAACGTGAGTGCAAGGTGGTGTGGATGGCGACCATCAAGTGTGAAATACGAGCAACACCCGCACAATTTATCGAATACAACGAGCAATTGAAAATTTATGTATAAATTATGAAAACGGAGTTTCGGAACGTTTCGGAACATTTCGGAACGTTTAAGAACGAGTTTACCCAATCGGTGGTATCCCTTACAGTTATGATGATGCTCCAAGGTTCAGACCTAAGCCTTCGTGATCCTACAGCGGTTGCGGTGTCAGATTCCAGGAAAACAACCCCCAATCTATCGGTCGTATATTGTTTTAGGGTAGCCGAGTCGACATGATTTGTCGCGAAGGAGTGGAAATCAGAGATGTAGAAGGGTTGGGGTGATGATTTCGGAGGAGAGGAAGGGGTTGGAGGGGCTAGGGTGGCCGGAGGTGGAGATAACTAGGAGAAGAGAAGTCGAAACGGCTCTAAAATGAAGCGTAACTTCGATCATTTGAAGGTTTGGGTTTATATAAGATGATCGATGCGGTCACGTTGACCAGGGTTGACCGCGTCGCATGGAAGCTCAAAGGTCAATGTGGAATGAGGAATGTGGTTGACGCGGTCAGTTCGACGCAGTCGCGTCGATGGCATATCGACCGCGTCGTTTGGAAATTTTAGATGGATAGAAGCTCGGTTGACATGGTCGCGTCGGAAACCATGCGACCATTTGGAAATTCAATCAGATTTTTCTAGTAAGTTGACCCCCTTAAAATGGTCACGTCGTTTGGTCCACACAACCATGTCGTTTGGGAAAACATATGTGAGATTTGGCCTTGAAGTTCTAGGATTGACGCGGTTGCGTCATTTGGTCCAAACTACCACGTGGATTTGGAAATACGAAAGGAAATTGGCCTTGGAATTTTAGGGTTGACACTATCACATCGGGATTCATGAGACCACGTGGAAATTGTCTAACAGATTCCAGTAAGTCGGCCCCTTTAAACGACCGCATCGATCACCGTACGCTGTCGCGTTGATTCGCTTTTTTCCTTAGCATATTTGATCCTCTTTTGCTCCTTCCGATGCAACCGCGTGGGACATGTCCACGCGGTCGCAACAATTGCTTTTGCTGCTTCATTATGGCCTCTTCTTGGCTCCCTCTGACGCGGTCACGTGGGATATCCCATGCGGTCACGTCAAGCTCTCCTCCATGAAAAAAGTTTAGAATTATTTATGGGATTTGGGGTTTTTCTTTAATCAAACTATACTATCTAACTATAACAAAAATTGAAGATAAAAACTAAAAGCAATTTAAAACTTGGGCTGCCTCCCAAGAAGCGCTTGTTTATAGTCATGAGCTCGACTCCCTTTCATATTTCATCATGGTGGCTCCGGGGTTGAGAGCGTTAAGGTTGCTCTCGCTCCATGTTTCTTTCTCTTCGTGTCCAGCATCACCTTGCATAATCCTTCTATCCTTAGCTCCTCAGGATTAAGTAGATGCGTTCTTGAAGGTCCTTCGTCAATTTCCTCTGACGGATCTTCATCGCATGCTCTAGCAAAGGCCACAGTCTCCATTTGCTTGTCATAGTTGGGATCTCCAGATAGAAGCTTCTCCAGGCTCAAAAATACGTCCTCCAAAGTTGTTTCTTCTATTACTTGCTCAAGGAGATAGACGTGGTGGCAGTGGTCTTCCTCTAGGAATGTCCTCATAGATCGCTGAAGATCGAACTTAATTTCTTCATTTGGAGTCCTTTTTTGACGCGATTTGAGCCTGCATTTAGACCGGGATGATTCTGTCATCTAGGTAACCTTTTCCATGCGTTTATTATATTAAATATGCACGTAAACCTTTAACGACACATTTAATTCCCTTTGCATCATATGCAAAATTTCCACATCTAATATTAAAATCCATTTGCATCAAATACAAATAAACTGAGGGCATACATCCCTCAACATCTCCCACTTGCACCCAGAATCATTTATCATAATTACAAATAGACTGCTGTGACTACGAGCAGCAGGTGTCGTCCTTATTTCAGTATCATAATTATATGGTTAACTCATCGACATCAGTATTGTCGGGACCACCCTGACTATGTCCGTGATGAATACAACAGTTTTAGTCTCTTCGTCAAAACTATGCCGCTTAGTCAAGTCTAGGGTATGGTTAACTGTCAACCATACTAGCTTGAACTTGGTTAGTCTTTTTCGATCTGTAGTCAAATAATGTTGGACTTCTTCCAACATACTCTAGCTAGAGTTTTCATTAAAGATCAAACTAACACTACGACACTAACTCCCCATTGACAGGAGAGACGAATCCTCTCTTGGTCATTACTCTCCTTGTACTTTTCAAGTGTCACCCAATCAAAGGCCTTTCAACGGGGATTTCCCGAGGCTAGATCAGGGATCTAAGTGACACCGTTCACGCACAGGTTCGTACAATGACCTTAAGTCAAAAGACCAACTTGCCTATCATCACTAAGAGTCATCATTGACAGATTGGTCAATTTTAGCCATATGATAACTCTCGTTGGGTCGTTCAGTGAACTCATTCTCTAATGAGCACATGTGTCTCGTCTCCGACTTTGCCAAGTCGAACGACCATGTGATAATCATCACCACTCCATGGTGAAGACTAATAATAATGGTCTATCCAATGTGTCGATATCCATTTCTTGAAACATCTATGTCCAAGAACGTTTTTAGACCTATGCTACAATCGGTCAAACACTTCTCCATGATCGAGATCTCCATCTTGATACATGTTTGACCTCGCATTAAGTCTCAACTCTCAAGACCATACCTAAGGTCTAATGAAGACTACAATATAATTAACTTATGTAAATTCTTACCAAACAACTTACTGTTATTTTGAACAAGACGTTTGTTCACATACATAGATATAAATTGCCTCGAGGGCAAACTCATCTCTCAACATCTTTCACTTTCACTCAGGCCCATTTATCTCGGTCTCTCATACCGCATTTACATACAAGTCTTTATAGACTTCATGTGGTAAAGCTTTCGTGAGTGGAAATACCAAACTGTCTACTGTATAGACTTAAGGGGTTTCTATGTTTATTTTAGACCACACATTTGAATCTCATCCAAAGAATTCCCTTAGTCTCTTGGAATCCATAATATGTGTCTTGCATGGATTTTATCCAGCTCATCGTACCTTACGAGAATAATCCAAATTAGTTACTGGTCATTTAGACGGTTCATAATCATTTCTGATAAAGTGTAAAACTTTTTGACCACTTTGTCATACCATATGTTCTGGTTTCTTGACGTCTCACATGCTTTTTATTCGCTACCACTGACCTTGAAAACTCTCTGGCTGATTCATATAAGTTCGTTCATCTAAATCATATTTAGAAAACCAACTATATATGATTACAATAGTTTTCATGGTCATTATGAGCATTTATATCGCGTCTAATCCGAATAGATTTGTACATAGCTGTCGGAGAGAAAATTTCATCATAATCCGTTTATAGGAGTTCTGATGATAACTATTCTCAACCAGCATTACTTGTACTTCACTATTTTACATCTGCACTAATCTTGTGTCTTGAAGATTCACTTGCAGCCAAAGGAACACTTCCATTGGGCACGTTTTCTGAGGTCCATACCTTATTTACGTGCAAGGACCCTTTTTCGGATTGCATCACCCCATTTCTCAAAGTCACTACTCCGAATGGCATCTTGGAAGTTGTCTAGGCCATCATCAATTATGATGTCTTACATGACTTTTTGTCTTACGAGACTCGAGTAATCCTTTAACTTCCTAACGATTAATTTAAAGAATATCATATTGGTAAAGTCCTCACAGAACCTTATCAAGAACTTAGGCACTATTTGTCTGGGGCATAACCCATAAGGAGGATTGTAACTCAGAGGCACTATTTGTCTGGGGTTTTGATACCACTGATGGGTTTTCTGGGTCCTTAGGGCCATAAAATCGATGTCCGGCCTAAGCCGGACGGTCGTCGAGATCAAATTATGCAGAGAAAAAAAACTTAAAACTATTTTAGGTCTAGCCCTAAAGATTTAGCCCTAGCCAAGATCTCTACTATCACGGGGTTGGGTCCGACTAACCCCTAAGTATAGATCTATCTAACATATTTGCAATTATAAACACATGTTTAATTAAACTACATACCTTTTACTTCGTTTCCGCAGAATACGAAGCGTCGTTTTCATCAACATTTCTTTGGTCTCGCGCTGCTTCTCCCAAGCCGAACCACGTCCCAAGCCGCACCGCGTCCCGAGGCGAGCAACACCCTTGTAGTCGAGCCAACCACGTGTCGAAGAAAGTTTCACCTTGAGTGGATCCTTCATCAAGACTTGGATCCGATCTGAACTCCTTCATAGCTTTGCTACAGCCCTATCATGAGCAAGGAAGAATTTAGGTAGAAAGAGAGAATATTTACTTTAAGCTCAGATCCGGCTTACTCACGTTTAATGGAGCTACTCAGATCTGGAGCCTTTTCTTTACCTACATTCAGAGATAACTTTCCCCCTTTTACATCTATCAAGACTCCTGATGTGGCCAAGAATGGACGGCCAAGTATTATCAATGTATGGGCATCTTCTGGCATGTCCATGATGACGAAGTCACATGGTACTAGGATTTTCCCCACTTGCACCGGTATAGCCTCCATTATGCCCAAGAGGTACTTAATTGATCTATCGGTGAGTTGGAGAGACATGTTGGTTGGCTTTGGCTCTCCCATCCCATGCTTCTCACTTATCGACAATGGCATCAAGCTCATAGTTGCTCCAATGTCGCATAAGGCTCTCTGCATGGTCACATTTCCAACGGCGCACGAGATGAAGAAACTCCCAGAATCATCCAATTTCTCCACCATCTTCCTTTGGAGTATTGCACTGCACTCAACAAATAACATGACCTTCTACCTCTTGCCTCTTTTGGTGAGTATGTCTGTCAAGAACTTGGCATATGAGGGGATCCCTGAGATGGCATCGATGAATGGGATAGTGATGTGTAGCTGCTTCAACAAATCAAAAAATCTCATATATTTCACATTTATTTTGGCCTTAGCCAACCTCGACGGATAGGGCACCTTGGGGATGTAGATTCTCGTAGGCTCCTCTGTTGTTTCCATATATCCCTTCTCTACTTCCTTCTCTCACGATGACTCATTTGATGGGAGCGTTGGCGCATGCTCCTTATCAACTTTAGTGTGTACTGGAGTCTCTACCTCAGCTCTAACTTCCTCTTCATCCACAATTGGCATGGCGGGACCTTCAGTCTGCCTCCCACTTATTAATGCAATGGCATTCACGTGGTCTCGGTGGTTGGGCTTAGGTTTCCCCGGTAGCTGTCCTCGTGGCCTAGCGAGTTGTGCCACCTTCTATTCCAATTATGCTACTTGTGTCTCCACCGCTTTATGACTTGAAGTAAGTTGTTGCATGGTAGACATGAGCTGCTGAATGGATGATTGAAAAAAGTCATTTTTCTGCCCCCGCATGACAATAAAATTTTCCATTAGTGTCTCCAAATTAGACTTAATAGGGGGAGGGGGTGGCATTTGATTAGGCGGCCTTTGATTAAAATTTTGTTAAGGAGCATAAGGTTGTTGGCGATACTGCAGGAATGGTGGCTGAGGCTATAATCCTGCCCTCCTATAAGAAATTTTTTAGTGATTCTCCCCCCGATTGAACATATTGGAGTAGGAATTATTTGACGGCTTCGCATTGTTGCCATAGAGTGCATTCACATATTCAATTGTCATCCTCGGTGGTACTGCAGATGTACATGGGCATTCAATGCTAGAGTGTCCCTGCACACCACAAATCTCACACGATGCCGCTGTAGACGGGTTAGTAGCATCGATTCCTAGCATGGATAACTGCTTGGTCAATGCTTCAAACTTTGAAGATAGTATGGTGACAACATCTAATTCAAACTTACCTCCTTTCTTGGAGGTTTCTCTCTCGTTGCTCCAGTGGTAATTGTTGGCGGCCATGCCCTCCAACAGCTTATTTGCCTCGGTTGGAGTCTTGCTCATGATCGCCTCATTAGCGACATCGTCAATAGTCATCTTCACCTCTCTAGATAGCCCATTGTAGAAAGCTTGAATAAGTAGCCAATCAGGGACTTCATGCTGTGGGCACTGCCTCTGAAAGGTCTTTAAATCTCTCCCAAGTCTTGTATAGAGATTCTTGATCAAGCTGGGAGAAATAGGTGATTTCGTTCCTCATCTTCACAGTTTTACATGGAGGAAAGAACTTAGTTAGCAAAGTGCGAGATAAATCTGTAGGATCTGGAACTAAAGGGTAAAACACTAGAGGGGGGTGAATAGTGCTTAATAAAACTTAATAAGGAATTTATGCAAATTAAATAAACCTTATGCAACCTAAGTACGGAATATAGAAAGAGAGCAACAACACAAGAATCCAAATGCAAATAAGAGATATACCCTAGTTCGTATTCACCGAGTCTCTCCGAATCACTTGAATCCTACTCCAGCAACCCACTAGATCCCCACTAATGATTAGTGTTTCCACTAATACACACTTGCCAAACTTGACAAGTGCAAATTGATACAAATTACTTTCACTTTCCACAATCGGGAATAAACGACTCTCACAACCAAGAGGCACCTTTCTTCCACTTCCCACAAACCGGTAATGGACTTCTCTCAAACCTGAGAGAAAACTTCTCAAATAACAATAGAGAATTTTGTAAGGATCGTCTTACCCTTGAAATACTAACAACAACACACTAGAGGGGGTGAATAGTGTAACGGAACAAATTGCGTATTTAAAAATTAAACTTGCAAATGCGGAATTATAAATGCAAGAGGAATTTAAACACCACAAAAATCCAAAACCAAACACAAGATATTACCCTGGTTCCCCAAACTTGGGTACGTCCAGCCACATCAATATCCACTATAACTCTCACACAGAGAAGTGAATACAATCTCACACAGAGATGCCCCACACATAGGATTTGGATTCTCACACAGAGAAATCCTTACTCTCACATATAGAGACCTCACATAGAGGATTTGGATTCTCACACAGAGAAATCCTTACTTTCATACAGAAAGACTTATGCTCTCATACAGAGATACTCAAACTCTCACACAGAGAGATCTCAACCAACCCTCACACAGAAGGTTATACTCTCACACAGAGAGTAACTAACTCTCACACAGAAAGCTAGGGTTTCAATGAAATAACAAAGTAAAACAAATACTCTTACCTATGCCTTGAGATGAACTTACTCATAAATGAATGCAAGGCGTGGAAGAGGATCTCCAAGTGATGAGATTTGCTTGAAATGCACTTGGATGATTTCCCTTGAGCTGTCTTCAATGCATGAAGGAGAGAATGAGCTCTAAGAGGGAAATGAGAGGGTTTGAGAGTGGCTTAATTAAACTCTAATGATTTTCAATACATCAAGAAGTTCTAATGAACTCAGCCCTCTCATATATATAGGAACCCTATATGAACTCTCAAAACCCAAGGAAACAACCAAAAACAAAAAGCTGCAACGGCTAGAATCTGGGCAAAAACGTCATCGACAGTCGACTGCTGAACAAATGACAGTCGACTATCCAACGGCTAAATAATTCCCAACGGCTATAATCTGAGCTAAGACAGTCGACTGATGAAGACTATAAAGTTGACTATATACAGAACATGCGCCTGTAAATCCTTCAGCATGCGATTACTGTAAGGGATGGAATAAAACAGAGAGATGTACTCTTTTGCACTGTATGCAGACAGACGACTGATGGCCACTGTACAGTCGACTGTAAAATAGACATACAACTGTAAATACTGAACCAGTCAACTAGCTAGCAATTTGGGATAAACCCCAGACAATGCAAGTTGCACACAGTCGATTGTTGAACAATTCACAGGCGACTGTTGGAAGACAGTCGACTGTAAAATGACCGTCAGTCGACTTTTCCAAAAAGCTCAAGTATGAGTCAGGAAAAGGTTGACTTGAGCAGTGCTCCACTGTCGACTGTAGAAGGCTCGACAAGCGACTGGAATCACCCAGTCGACTGTAAAACCTTCATCAGTCGAATGTTGGAGAGCCAGAGACTCCAAATGAGTCTTTGGGCAAGATGAACCTATTTGGTTGGCTTCTATGATAATCCTAAGGCTTACTAAGATGGTTAAATGCATATGCATGAATGAGTAGACCATCCATCAAGGCATTACATTAAACCTAGACTCAAAGAGAGAAAAGCAATAAATTAAATAATACATGGATTACATTGCTTTCCTTAGAGTCTATGGCTTCAATCTTGATGCCTTGTTGCTCCCCGTCATCTCCAAGCTTTGGCACCCCTTGAGTCCAAGCTTTGGCCTTGCTCCTCTTGATGTTCATCCTTGCATCAAGTGTTTAGTCTCCAAATATGATATTCTTGAAATATTAACTATGAGGCTAAAACAAGAGAGTCATTAGCAACAACATAATGTTGTGATCATCATCAAAATAACATTGGTATGAAACACCAATACTCAACAATCTTCCCCCTTTTTGATGATGACACACATTATGTAAACATAAAGAAAATAAAGCATAAAGCTAATGAGCTTCCCCTACTTATATGCACCAATTATAAAATGAGATACACAATTGTAAATACTCATTATACCAAATGAAATAATGAGAAATCATGGTGACATATAATATGTATAGATTACATAAACCAACTGTAATAAGAATATAACATGCACACATGACTGGTTTATATAATCCCATATATTTCTCCACAAAGATATATCTCTCTCCCCAAATGCATATGTACGAAATACAAGATTTACATGATGCATATATCTCTCCCCCTTGACATCGTCAAAAAGGTGGACATCAAAAATATCCCCCCTTGTCATCTTAATTAAAGATGTGACAATATGCAAGCGTAAAGAAATGCATGATATCAAATTGAAAAAATTTAGTGGGTATCAGTCACTATCCCATGCTCCCCTAGATCATAGAAATGGTCAAATTTTTGACTTTCTAAGATCTGATACCAATTGTAAAGAAGGAGATAATCAATCTCTAACAATTGATATAAAACCAATTGTAGAAAAAGAATCTAGAAAGATAATTCTCTTTACCAATTGTTAATCATAATTGGAGCCATGGGCCTAAAGTGTATCCAAGCAATAGAAATAGAAAAATCAAGCTTCATTGATACACAATGACTTTGCCAAATCAAAGTATAACATGAAACATGTTGGCAATATCTAAGGGATTGAGTTTGAGACCAAAACTAACCAATTGAAAAAGGGGAATTCACATAAAAATACCCTAACGTTTGGGGGCGCTTTCATATTAATACCCTGAACTTTTAAGTAGTACAAATCTATACCTTTCCGTCTGTTTTGGCTAACGGCGTTAAATTATTCCCGTTTTGCCCTTACACCAAAACAAAAAAAAGTACCCTAACATTTTGGGATAGTTTCAAACAAGTACCCTCCACCAACTGAGGGGGCGGCAGTGGGGAGAGGGGGGGGCGGCGTCCACGACTGAGGCGGAGGGGGAGGGGGCGCCGCCCCCTCCCCCGAAAACGGGGGGGAGGCAGTGGCGGGGAGGGGTGCGGCGCCCCCTCCCCCGAAAACAGGGGGGCAGTGGCCGGGAGGGGGGCGGCGCCCCCTCCCCCTCCGCGACTGAGGCGGAGGGGGAGGGGGCGCCGCCACCCTCCCCCGAATACAGGGGGGTAGTGGCAGGGAGGGGGCGCCGCCCCCTCCCCCGAAAACAGGGGGGCAGTGGCGGGGAGGGGGGGCGGCGTCCCTCCCCCTCCGTGACTGAGGCAGAGGGGGAGGGGGCGCCGCCCCCCTCCCCCGAATACAAGGGGCAGCAGTGGCGGGGAGGGGGCACGGGGAGGGGGGCGGCGCCCCCTCCCCCTCCGCGACTGAGGCGGAGGGGGAGGGGGCGCTGCCCCCTCCCCCGAATACAGGGGGCGGCAGTGGCGGGGAGGGGGCGCCGCCCCCCGCCCCCTTCTCCACCGAAAACAGGTGGAGCCGTAGGGGTTGGTGGGTATTAATATGAAATGTACATTAAACGTTAGCGTATTTACTGAAGCCTAACGTTGAGGGGTATAATCGTCCAAATTTCAGTAATTTGGACGGAAAATTTAAAAATGGTATCAAGTTAAAACCGGCGTATAACGTTTGGGTATAAATTTGTACAACTTAAAAGTTCAGGGTATTAACATGAAAACGCCCCCAAACATTAGGGTATTTTTATGTGAATTCCCCATTGAAAAATGACAACAATTGTGAAGCAATGATCCCAAAGACACCCCGAAATAAGAGTCAAAATATCTTTTAAAATTATTTTAAACATACAACATATTAACTCCCCCATTGTCATACATATGGATTAATGAATGCATGCATGACTATGTATTCTCCAAGGTCCCTATTTTCATGAAAAATAAAATTGAAAACATTTTCAAATTCATGAAACACACAAACATTGGGTATGCTAAAAATAAACATTTAAGCACAATACCCATGCAAAATGCATATGTGTGAGGAATCTAAACATCAGGGAACCAAACCCAATAATAATTTGATTTTCTAATGTAATCACATGAGTTGATCACATCCTAGAGAGTTGATGTAACTATCCCTCTCTTGCACACTAACTTTAATGGGATTCCATAAACTCAAGGAATTTCTAGGCAAGGATTTTGCCTTTGCAAGAGGGGTGGATGTGGCATGCTTAGGTGTAGAAAAGAATTTCTTGGCATGCATAGAATGAGGATTTTGCTTCTTAGCCAAAAATGAAGGATTTTCATTTTTCCTCACCACTTTGTGATTTACATGCTTCTTATTGGTGTTATTATTATACAAGAAAGCATGATGATTCTTCTTAGGTGCTTTAGTAATATTTCTTGAATTTGCACCAAAAGAAAAATTAGAGGTGGGTTTGGTAATCACCTTTGGAGTGTATCCCAAAACTCCTCTATTGTTTGCCGGATGTTGTTTTTCAAGAAAACCGTGGAGTGAATCCATAGCATGAACAAAGCTAATAAACTTTCGAGATTCCTCTTCGCATTTCAATGTAAGTTGTTGAATGCGAGTTTCTAAGCTAAGATTTTGAGCTACTAATTTATTATTGGAAATGCTCAATTCCTTAACTTGAGAGAGCAGTGTGTCTCTCTCACTAGTGTCACAAACATGCAAAGCATCATTATTATTTACACTACTAGATTCTAAAGAATGCACCCTACTCATATCATTCTTAAATTTTGCTTTCAATTTATCATATGAGTCGATGCACTTACTTGCCACGTTGGAAGCCACATTGTAAATATACTCAAGCTCCTCATAGGGTAGCTTTGGCTCATCCTCTTCTTCACCATCGCTTTCCTCCTCGCTAGAGCTTGACACATACTCTTCCCCATTAGCCATGAAGCACATTTCTTCGTTGGAGTTAAGCCACGCCTCTACCTCTTCATCGCTTGATCTTGAGGAGATTGATGAAGAATCATCAAAAGCCATGAAGCACATGTGAGCTCGCTCCTTGTCATCCTCTTCTTCATCACTTGATGTGTCCTCGTCAGAGTCATCAAATGTACCGACAAGCCCCTTCTTTTGGTTCTTGAATTTGGACTTGCCTTTCCAATGTTTCTTCCCTTTCCCTTTGTAATTTTCTTTGTTGGGTTTGGAAGGGCATTCGGTAGAAATATGACCTTTTCCTTTACAATTGAAACTTGGATGCAAACTTTGACAACGATTTACCTTGCTTGCCCTTGAGGAATGCCTTGAATTGCGTGGCAAGCTCGATGTAATCATCATCGCTAACATCATCTTCTCAATCATCTTCACTCGAAGCTTCCCGATGGAATTTCTTTCTCCACTCGATTGGCTCCTTCTCGGCATGGAATGCAACCCCCTTTTGCTTCTCGGGCTTCGTTGGTTGAATCTCTTTCTTATGTTGAAGCTTTACTTCATATTGCATGAGATTCCCAATGCACTCCTTAACAGTGTATTTGGACATGCCATTTGACTCCAAAATCCCATTGGCCATTGACTCCTATTGAGATGTAAGCGAGTCTAAGATCTTCTCCACTCAATTCTCTTGGAAAATCATATTCCCAACTCCTTCTGAAGCGTTCATGATTTCTGTGAGCCTTGTGAACATCTCCGAGATGTTTTCACCTTCCTGCATCTTAAACAACTCATATTTAGATCTAAATACGCATTGTTTAGATTTCTTTACCTTCGAAGTCTCTTCATGAGAAATATCCAATATGTGCCAAATTTCGTTGGCCGTTTTGCACATGGAGATGCGATTGAACTCATTTGAAGTGAGGGCGCAATGGGATGCATTTATAGCCCTCACAATTAATTTGATTGAGTCCTTCTCTGCTTTTGTTCTTGAAGCCTCGGGTGTAGTAGGCTTCTCAAATGGCAACTCCGTGATGTCCCATAGGTCTTGACCCTCCATGTAGATCATCATCCTGATCTTCCAACTTGGGTAGTGGGTTCCGTTGAAGAGCGGGGTCGAACGGTAGAGTGGCCTTCTTCATGAGATGCGGATGTAGCGTTGAATGCCATCGTTGTAGTATGATATAACCTCGCTCTGATACCAATTGTAAGGATCGTCTTACCCTTGCAGTACTAACAACAACACACTAGAGGGGGGTGAATAGTGTAATGGAACAAATTGCGTATTTAAAAATTAAACTTGCAAATGCGGAATTATAAATGTAAGAGGAATTTAAACACCACAAAAAATCCAAAACCAAACACAAGATATTACCCTGGTTCCCCAAACTTGGGTACGTCCAGCCACACCAATATCCACTATAACTCTCACACAGAGAAGTGAATACAATCTCACACAGAGATGCCCCACACATAGGATTTGGATTCTCACACAGAGAAATCCTTACTCTCACATATAGAGACCTCACATAGAGGATTTGGATTCTCACACAGAGAAATCCTTACTTTCATACAGAAAGACTTATACTCTTATACAGAGATACTCAAACTCTCACACAGAGAGATCTCAACCAACCCTCACACAGAAGGTTATACTCTCACACAGAGAGTAACTAACTCTCACACAGAAAGCTAGGGTTTCAATAAAATAACAAAGTAAAACAAATACTCTTACCTATGCCTTGAGATGAACTTACTCATAAATGAATGCAAGGCATGGAAGAGGGTCTCCAAGTGCTGAGATTTGCTTGAAATGCACTTGGATGATTTCCCTTGAGCTTATCTTCAATGCATGAAGGAGAGAATGAGCTCTAAGAGGGAAATGAGAGAGTTTGAGAGTGGCTTAATTAAACTCTAATGATTTTCAATACATCAAGAAGTTCTAATGAACTCAGCCCTCTCATATATATAGGAATCCGATATGAACTCTCAAAACCCATGGAAACAACCAAAAACAAAAAGCTGCTACGGCTAGAATCTGGGCAAAAACGTCATCGACAGTCGACTGCTGAACAAATTACAGTCGACTATCCAACGGCTAAATAATTCCCAACGGCTATAATCTGAGCACCCCTTGAGTCCAAGCTTTAGCCTTGCTCCTCTTGATGTCCATCGTTGCATCAAGTGTTTAGTCTCCAAAAATGATATTCTTGAAATGTTAGCTATAAGACTAAAACAAGAGAGTCATTTGCAACAACATGTTGTTGTAATCATCATCAAAATACATTGGTATGAAACACTAATACTCAACAAATTTGATACGAAATATCAAACAACTCCGCAACCCATGCCTTGACTAATACTCTTAAGAATGATGCAATACATATGGTGAGATATGCTCTAAATGATGAGAGTGAAAGCACTTACTAACTTGCTCAAGATGTGTAGCCATGAATACTTGAAGCCAACCTTGAAAGCTTTGGAGACAAGTTGAACTTTAAAGCGTGAGCTTGATTTGCTTTGGATGTTCTTGAATACTCTAAATGAAAAGTTAATGACTTTTGATCACTTGAGAGTGTAATGAATGAAGTCTTAGATGCTTAGCTAATCTCTTAAGTCAAGACATTAATGCCCTATTTATAAGGCATGGAAATCTGCTCAAAATCAGCTAAAGAGCCCAAGCATTTAATGCTTCAAACGGTTATAAGTGGGTAGAAATCATAGTCATCAGTCGCCTGATGAGGATCCACCAGTCGTTTGTTGTACTATTCTGACTGGGTATTAAATGCAGTCTAACGGACATATACCAGACATCTGGTCTACCGTTCAGTCGTCTGGCACTATGCCATCAGACGTCTGATCATACAGATGGTGAGTAACAACGTTACTGGAATATATATGGTCCGATCATCCAGGCGTCCGATGTTCATCATCCAAACGTCTGGTCCACTATTCAGACGTCTGGTAATATAACTTCAGATGCTTAGAACTGACTGACCACAGAAAATGGGCAACTGGAAATTTGTAAGTGAATTTCCCAGACGTCTGTTTTCTGTCAGTCATCAAAGGCCAAGTTATTGCTTCTACGGCTAGAATTAAACAGACGTCTGATGTTCACCATCCAGACGTCTGACGAATTGTTCAGACGTCTGGAATTAGAACTTCAGGCATCTGTTCCAATAAGGGGTTTTTGGAGAAATATATTCATATGATCACGAGGCATATGTATGCCAAGCACCA
Source organism: Scilla litardierei (assembly GCA_030789695.1). NCBI lineage: Eukaryota > Viridiplantae > Streptophyta > Magnoliopsida > Asparagales > Asparagaceae > Scilla > Scilla litardierei. The sequence goes on along the minus strand of CM061135.1, from coordinate 384,820 downwards.
TGCACCTGTTGATGGCTGAAAAACTCTTCTTTGAGTTTGTGCAAGTTCTAATCCTATGACACTCAATGATATATGATCTAAAGTGATTCATGAGTATTGTGAGTGATATTCTAATGAGACTATTCACGACTTAACATGCTAATTAAACTAAGAAGTAAAGTAAGAAAGATTTACACATTAATCCCCTTCACCTCATATTGAATGCCTTGACGACTTTCCTTGAGCTTGTGAAGTCTAATCACTTTGACTTCCTTGATATCACTCCTTGATAGCTATTTGAGCTTGTTGAGTTCAACGCTTTGATTTCCTTTGGTCATCTCTTGATTCGCATGCTTCATTGATCGATGTCCAAGCATCAATTCTTTGAGTCATCATCTTCACCTGATGTGACTTTGTCCATAATAACGATGCTCTACAAAACATGTATATTAGAAATAATTGATTATGTTTGTTTATCATCAAAACCACATTGGGGATCCAATATTCAACAAAATCATCCCAATATGTACAAGTGTTAGGGTTGTGGCTCCTCAACCACTCCTTAGCATTATCCCTTAGAAAAGGGGGAAAAGTCTTGGCCTAATGGCATCGTCGGTGACACCATTCATCTTAAGCGTGTCGCACTTCTCCAAGAAAATATTAAGATGCTCGTTCGAATTTTCCAATGGCGATCCTCCGTACTGATCTTGTTGGATGAAGATAATCAATGACGACTTGAGCTTGAAATTGTTGGCATCCACTGGTGGCCTAGTGATGCTCGACATTGATACATTGAATGGCATAGAAAAATCCAAAAGGGACTTGGTAGGAGGTGGAGTGCCAGTGCTTCTTGTGCTAATCTCCTTATTCTATTAGCGTTGCGCTGATGTGTCGTGGCTTCGATCTCACGATCTACATGAAGTATGTCCTCAGTGCACGATGATCTCCTGTGCATACACAAAGGACAAAATTCAAAGAAGACGTCACTAGCACAACAGAAATAACAAAAAGAAGCAAAAGAAAAATAAAGAGGAAAAATGCATAGTCTAGTAACTATGAATAAAACCAATATCAAGCCGTGCCTCCCCAGAAACGGTGCCACAAAACTTGTCGTTCTCGATATTTTATACCGCAAGCGCACAGTATAGTTATAGTGCTATACGGGTCGTCCACTGGGAGGTAGTTGTTGAGTACTGGTTTTCTTCAAAGTTTATTAGTTACGCGATCAATAATGTGGCTAAGTAGTGAATGCAAGTTCTAGGACCTATGTGTCATCGACATTGGATTAAAGCTAGGATTGAATTGGATTGATTGGTTGTTGAATTCATAGGATATTGAGAGGTTGTCTAACCTAAGGGCATTCTCCTACCCCCCCCCCCACTTCTGTCATGCAATAATAGGACATTCCCTTATGTTATTACTACCCCCCACTTCTGTGATGCCATAATATGATTACCTATCTCATGCTGAAGCCAACTCCCATTGGACCATTGGTTATCGACATGCGGTTGGTGCATTACGTCTGATAAATGTCTTCAATCGTCCTCTACGTCACTCCCATAGATTAGGATTCGGATCTATACTAGGAGGGCTCTAATCCATGCCCGACTCCTGTCAGCCGCATGGATAGTATGAATCGAAAAAGGGATTGAAAACACTAGATTAGCCCTAGCTCCTGCTATCGACTAATCTATTTATCCAGGAGGGGGAGATCAATGTGCATCGATAATAATTATCCTAGCATACCCATATTCTCCAATTATACAACAACCAATTAATTCCTATCACTCCATGACCAAATATAATGGGGTTTAACCCATGGCCATAGATGGGCGACTACTCACAATCCATCGATAGAAACACAATCAAAATCATGAATTGAATCATCATGACAATGTAGAATAAATATAGATTAACAACCAAACAATCCACAATGAATGGAAATAGAGAAAACTAATTCTATTGCAAAATTTAGAACTAAAATCCAAAGGAACGAGAAGAATTACATAAAGTTGCAGAGACATTAAATTAAGTACACCTGTTTAAACTCTGAAAAAACCTCAACAAGTTCTGTCAAAAGAGTCCGCCCTATCAGAGGAGGAAGAAAGATATATATACTCCACCAAACTCCCAAAAGACCCAAAATTGCCATTGGCGACGCCCATGAAACCCTCAAAATCCTCTATCGATGCGGTCGCGCTGTCCATAGAGCCGTAAACTACTGCTCTGTTTTAATATCGACACGACCGTGTCGAAGTCCATGTGACCGCATCGTTTGGCTGTTTAGCTCCTTCAGAATCTCATCCAAACAACCGTGTTGCTCAACCGTTTGGAGACTTTAGCCCTCCATTGCGACGCGATCGCATCGTCAGCCAAATGACCGCGTCGATGTCCTTTTTCCTTCTCTTCAGCTCCAAGGCAATGCGACCATTTCGTTCATTATGCGATCGCGTCGATGGACTTTGGCAGCTTGGGGAGTGTCCTGGTGACGCGATCGCGCGTGTGTCATTGATTTCTTCCCTCCCCTTGTGCAATTGAGCTCATGTTCGCTACTCGCTTCGCTCTTTATCGCTTTTGCCTCCCTCTAGGGTCTTGAAATCATTCATATGCACCTGCAATATGCACAAGGGACCCAAAAGTAAAAAGAAACCAAAAACGGAGAAAATGGAGCGGAACAGGGGGGTGTGAAATAGCGTGAAATGCATATGAATAAAGCATAAAATATATACATAATAAAAACTCATGAGTTAGGATGATTATTATCAATATAAATTGATCTCCTCCCTTGTGGATTATTATATTAGCCGCTAACGATGGTGAGGGTTAATATAGGGTCTTCAATCCCTATATCGATTCCTACTACCCATATCGCCAATGAGAGTTGGGCATGTATTAGAGCCCTCCAAACATTGGTCCAAATTCTATCCACGATAGTGGCATGAAGAAGGATTGGGGACATTTGTCGAGTATAATGAACCTACCGCATGTCGATGACCAGAGTTGGCTTGAGCATGTGGTAGGTAGTCCTATCATCACATCGCGAGAGTGGAAGATAGGTGAATACTTTGGCACAACAACCTCGCCCTATCGCATGAATTCAATAACCAATCAATTCAAATCGATGCTAGTTAAATCTCGATAGCGAGGATACCCGGCTTTAGAGCTTTTCTTACATTGGTATTTCTCTTAGGGCCTGTTCTTTTGCAAGATAGTTGGGGCAAATTCTGCCCATTGACACTATTCATCAACTGTTTCTCGGATTCCTTCTCAACTTTCTTGATGTGTGTTCGTTTCGCCAATTTGTGAAATGGGAAAGTCGTCCGACGTGGACGTGGCAGGCGAGATTCCGAGGGGGGGTTTGTTTTCGCCAGAAAACCCGGCGATTACACGAGATTCTAGCCTTTGTGGGGCCCTCGTGTGTGTACTCACCTCAGCTGCTGCCCCGAGTCGGCCTCTTCCTCCTCCTCCCCTTCTCCGCTGACGTTGGGAGGAACTTGGAGCTCACCGATGCACAAGAGATTGAGGAGGAACGAGAAGCACTTTGGGTTGCGGGCAGCATCGAGTTCCTGCCGGCGGTCAGTTAGAGAGGCTCCAGTCGACGACGACGAGAGCGCCCAGCATCGAGTTCCTGCCGGGGTTTGCGAGGGTCGTCGATGTCGTCTTGAAGATCTTTCCTCCGACGTTGAATCAGATTCGATCTGCGATTCCTTTGCACCCCATATGTTTTGATGAAGTGAATTGATGGTGAGACTTGCTGATTTTTGAGCTCCAAGAATAGAGACGGAGGAAAGAATTGCTGATTTTTGAGATCCAAGAATAGAGAGATTTTTGTTGAATATTTGGGAATTGGGTCTCTAGGGTTCAAATGGGGTTGGCGAGACAAAAGTTATTTCTTTCACCCAATAACATAATTAGATGCAGCTTATAATTTCCATTAGTTTTTTTGGACCAATAACACAATTTCTTTCACCCAAAAAAATTTCTTTCACCCAATATCACAATTAGTTTTTTTTGGACATGCAAATGTCAAAAAACAGCCCATAATGAAAAAAATTTATTTAGGGGGTAACCTTACCCAGGTTTACCATACTCAACAATCCAACTTTCCACCTCCAACTTTATTCAACCAAAAGAACACACTACACTGAGTAGGCCCCACATCAACTTCCAACTATACAATCCAACCACACTTTCCAACAAAAGAACACACTACACCAAATTTCTCTCTCATCAGACTCCACACTTCTCAACTTTCCCAAGTTGTACTTTCCTACAAAAGAACATGCCCTTAAGCATTCATATACACTCGAAATCGACTCACATAGCTAATAACTTAGAAATAAACCAATACTCAATACTTGCCTCTGTGGATTGACCCGTAAGTATATAACTACACTGTGCACTTGCAATACAAATATCGAGAGCTTAAAATCACACAACAGTAATGACACGATCTTATCATGTCATGGATCAATAGCAGCGCTAGCTACATGTGCCAACCTCCATTTTGGAATCGTCATTATCTGGTTTGTGTGAGACTGGAATCTCTCCGACCAAAACTAGGACTTAAATTTACCATGCAGTCTGGTCCATTCGTCATGACTATGTCGCTAAGGTGGCTAGGGTACGGATATTATCAAATCCAACTACACCTTAAATCCTTGAGTCATGTGCAATCCCATAGTTAACAGTTGGATGGCACTTGTTAAATCTTACCAAGTTCATCCCTTACCATGTTCAGGGATTTATTAAGGATCCATTGACTCCATGCGACACTAACCTCCCATACCGGAGGAGACGAATCTTGTCCAGATGGCCACTCCCTTCACACAAATCGAACTATACCGCGAGCACCTACGTTCCGGTCGCAATGACGATATTCAGTAAAAGCTTAAGTATAGCTTCCCATGTGCAAGGTCGTTTAGAACATCTCGGGTCATAAGGACTATAGACACATATTGTCACTTGAGTGCTTCTGTTGACAATTAGAGTGTGTTTACCATACAGAAGCATCTCAACAAGCTGTTTTGTGAACTTGTTCTATATCAAGCACATGTGCATTACCTAACGATGTCCCCACATCGAGTGTCTATGAGACCAACAACTATTATCTGATGGTATGGATCAACGCACATTATTTTATTTGGAATATCGATGTTCCACCTCGATACGCCTACGATCAAGAACATTTAGGACAGATGCTTAAGTGACACATTGGGTCTTATTATCACAATCTCATCATGATCCCGATCGTCACATAAGCCCAAGGAATTTATCCATGCGATATGAACACAACAACATACTCAGTAATGTAAAAGAGAACAAATGTACATCGAACATGGGAATCAAACATACTCAATGAATCAAAGATGCCATCGAGATGTGTCCAGGTCTACCGGAATGGCCCGAAATCTTATCGAGCCATGCCGACCGGTCCTTTAAAAAAACCGGACCGGTAACTCGGTTTGGACCCGACACAGACGGATACGGATTCCGACTAAAATCGAATGCTGGACCCGTGTTGGGCTATTGGACCGGGCCGAGGGTGGTCACCCACGCAATAAGGTACATATGTGTAACAATCATCAAATTTTAAGGTATTATTATGCAATTAAGCCAAAAATCTTTTTTGTCATCCCACAATTGTTCATACCCCTGCCAAAAAAAACTGCTGAGACAAATATCGATCGAAGAGGGGGAGACCAGGAGAAAGAGAACAAAGCGGGTTTTGTGAAGGGGAAGAACTCGAAGAGGGGGAGACCAGGAGAAAGAGAACAAAGGGCGGCGGTTTGTGAAGGGGGGAGGGGGAGAGAGATAGAGAGGCGTCTGATGGAGGGCTACAAGCTTTGGGTTCGAAAGAACAGAGAGTTCGTTCACTCTCTGGAATCTCTAGCCAACGTAAGCACAATCCTGATGCCATTACTGCTACTAATTCAATTTTTAAATTTATCCTCAATTTGGCCCGCTATTGATATTGGTTTCCGCTACTTGATTAAAAGCTTAAATACCCATTGTCTTGAAACTCATGTATAAAATCATGTCAAATTAATTCAAATCAAATTGAATTTGTACAGGGCATCACATGGCTGCTTCCGGAGCGCTTCTCCAATACTGAAATAGGCCCCGAAGCAGGTTCTGTTAATTTTGGGTAACATCTCTCTGTTTTCTTCTCGTTTTCTTGGGGGAAATAGTAGATTTGTTGCCTTCTTGAAACGCTGGTATTCAATAAATTTAGATTTTTTTGGTTAACTTTTTGCAGTATATGCATTTTTGGGCATTCTTAGTGCTGTGAATCAGCATATAATCGACACAGCTCCTTCTCGATGCCAACCGCAGGGTTTGGGAGAATCATCATTACAATGGTCTTTGTGTGTTTCTACTCTTAAAGATTTGGAGACCGTAGTTGAAGTCACTGCCCAACACTTCTATGGGGAAGATGGCAAGTGGAATTTCATTGCGTTTATGGAGGCCATGAAGTAAAATCGACAACCGATCAACTATTTTGTTTCATTGAGAGTTGGTGTTATGTACATATGTGTTACTGAATCTTTCTGATGAGACAATCCAGGGCAATGGTTAGGTTAGCTTTGTTTCGAGCCAGCGGGTACAAGATGCTCTTCCAAGGAGGTGAAGTTGTGAATGTTGAGAAGGGTCACAATGTTGGGGGGCTACGTCAAGGTGCAATTGGAAGTTCTGGAAGGCCTGGAGGGTATCGCGGGCCTGAACAGTTTCAAGGGTATAATGGGTTTATACCTAAGAACATGGAAGGAAGAGCTATGTCAGCATTAAACAGATTTGGGGAGAATGCTAAAATGTCCTCAGCTCCAATGAGTAGGATCCAGTGCCTACAAAATTCTGGAACTCCTGGTAATAAAAATGTTATGTTTTTACTTGATGCTTGTTATGCTTCTCCATTATAGTGATATGATTTACCGAACTTAAACTACTCTAGTCAGCTTGGTTTATTGAACATGATGTTATTCTTGCAGCAATGTTAATGGAGAAGCCTACATTTTCCACTGTCTGGTCTCAAAGGGGGCTCTATGGACGATTGTTTGTGACCGGGGAGGTGCTTTTTATTGTGAGACCACTCGTCTATGTTCTTTTGATTAGAAAATATGGAATTAAGTCATGGACACCTTGGTTGCTTTCACTGGCTATAGACCTGATTGGAATGAGTATTCTTTCGCAAGCTACAAAGTTTAGCCATGGGGGTGGAAAAAAGTTATATCAGGTTTCCACCAATGAGAAAGATGAGGCAAGTGTATATAGTATTTTTTTTGAAGTGCTTTCTGTCAAATTTGGAGTTGAATAATACTAGTTGACTAGGCATGTGTAGTGCTTGTTTAGAAAAATAAACCTACTCAAGTTTAAATATGTTACAAACTTATTCAATCCCAGATAAGGAACTTAAAGGATGACAAGGCTTATATTGTCTACAAGAAAAACTGACAAAAATAGAAAATAGTGGGTTCATCTATATGAGAGGTATGTATTAATTTTGTTGGAATGTGGATTAGAGTGAATAGAATGGTCGAAATTTATAAGTTAAATAGCATTTAATATGAACTAATAATTGAACATGCCATCAAACGATATCTCAAAACTTAGATAACTCATATGAATTACTACATGCTAAAATAGAACACTGCAAGGGTTTTGTACTGCTGTCAAAATTATTATAAAGACCCATGATTGCTGTTTAAAAATGTTTTCATCTAATGACCTAGTGAAGCTTGACTCTTGAGGAAGCTGCAAGTTATATGTACTTGATATTTGCCATGTATTAATCTAACAAGGCTGGATTTCCACATTCGCATGTAGGCTGTGCTGAAAAAGAAAAAAGATTTGGGTATTAATCTGTTTACATAGTAGAAAATAAAGTTCGATTTTAATATGGAAACTCTAATTTTTTATTTCCAACCCAGAAAATATAATTCTGGATTTTAAACTGGAAACTATAATTTTTAATTTCTTAACAGTTCCCCTCAAGTTGGAGCATATGCATCATCATGTCTGACTTGTCGCAAATAAATTGAATTTGCTCTTTTCAAAGTGTATTGGTGTACTGATTCACCAACTGATTAGTAGAAGACAAATGTCTCTGCTTAATAATATCCGCATCAAACTTCTAGCGAACTAAATGATAATTTACTTCCATATGATTTGTCCGCTCATGAAATACAATTCTATGCAATGTAAATACTGGCCCGATCGTCACAATATAATCTCATAGAAGATGTGAACACAAGATCATATATGGTGTCAGTCATAGCTCGAAATTTTACTTTGCACCTGATCTAGAAACCATGCTTTGTTTATTGCTTTTCCTTGCCATGAGATTTTCATCAATGAAAACACAAGACCTTTGGTTGATCTCATCTCACTTAGACAACCTACTCAATATGCATCAGAGAGCCCTATTACAACTCCAATCAAAACATATAAGTTTTTTTTGCCTGAAACACTCTTCATATATCACAATATCACATCATTCAACCCATGCCCCCTTCAAAAACAAAAAACAAACAAACAAAAATGATAAGCGAAAAAATATGCACACGCACACTCACATGTTACGGCCACCAACACACACACACACACACATGCCCTAACCCTAAATAACCATGAGTTTGGGTCTTTAGTTTCTCTTTATATTCCTATGCTAGTTATGATTATCAATATGCATGATTTATAGTTCTAATGATATACATCTTACGGCGTAGTTCAGATCAACCGACGAAAGCTGATATGGGCACTTTACATCATGAGGGATCCATTTTTTTCCAAGTATACCAAGTATGCAATTTGCCATTTTCTGGCTGCCAAACTATTGGTTGACTTTTCACCTGTTTATCATATTTGATGACTATTGGATTCTGTTCAAACATCTGTAATTTCAGGTGCCGTCTTGAGAAAACCAATACGTATCTTACAAATGTTCCAGTTATTGGCTTTCTTACAGGTGCTCTTGGTTCTTTCTGTTTGTTGGTTATATGCTTTAACTATTCTTAATTCGTTCTGTCCTTGTTGTTGATTGCCTGCTTTAGCTGTTCATTTTTCCTCAAGTTGAACAAAGGTTATATGCCCCCCTTGCTTCTCTTGTTGGTTCAGGTAAACTTGTAGAGCTTGTTATTGGAGCTCAAACACGATATACATACACATCAGGTTCCTGACTGCCCACGATATCTGAGGAGTTCTTCTGCTTGGAGACTTAATTGGTTATATTTCTGAACTATGACTTGAACTTTATATGTTATTTGCCATGTGTGCACTATGTTTCAGATGATGTTCTAGTCCTTTGAGCTAAAACTCTTCTTTTCATGTAATTTCTGCAATAAGAGTTACAGAATTTTTTTGAACGTGTAATGTATTTAAGCTATACATTTTCCCTTAAAGATGTATCTCCATATGAATTTTGATCAAGCATGTGCTCAACATTTGAGACAAAATGAACTGAAATAACATTGTGTTTAACGGTACTCCAGATCTACTTGGTTTTTTAAGATTGAACAGAGGAACTAAGGTCTGTACGATGCTGTTAACTTTCACATGACTAGAACTTATGTGGGTATTTAGTTTTAGTTTATGAAAGACAATTACACTTCAGGATACCTCAATGTGCTTGCTCTTATAATAACATTATTTATTATATTAAAAGCCAATAATTGCCCTTCTTTTGGGATGTGATGGGAATTAATCTCTCTCTCTAGCCTGTGATGAATAAGCAATAAGATTACCGTATCTAAATGGTTTCCTTTGTGTTTGCCTGCAATCTTTACCCGAGTGTTATCACATGTGTGTGTAGTTTTACAGCGAAAACAAATAGAAAAAGCTATGGTCTTAAATTGAAAGTCAGGACCAGTACCTACTAGCTTAAGATCTGCCACCCTCTCACCACTTAAAAAAGCCTATATGTAGTCTCCTAAGCCTAATGGTTAGATGTTAACTCGTCAGTGGTATCAGATAATAGGCTATTGCCTATGAGAAGTGTTGTACGATGTAAATTTCATTGCACTAGGTTGTGACAAATAGCGTTGAAAAATTTCTGCTGTTGGTGTGGTTGGTTAGGTCTATGTCCAAGGATATGGATGTCAAGTGAGCATCCTAATGGTTGTTCTACGGATGTGCCCATGGTTCCTGTTGTTGGTCAGCTCGGCTTGAGCGCTCATGTTGTTGTTGGTTTTTTTTTTTTTTGGGGGGGGGGGGAGATATTCATGTTCTCACATTGTGAAAGAAATAGAAAAACTTACGGACTTAAAAAAGGTTGGGACTAGTCCTGGTGCAAGCTTTTGGGTTAGCGTGGTTTCCAGCTGTATCTAAAACCCAAGTTACTCCAATGGGGTTGGATTTCCCCATGGCAACTAGAAATTTAAAAGCGTTTACCTTGGAATTGTTTATTAAGAGAGAGCTAGGAAAATATCTGGTATTTTGTAAAAGAGTTTATTGGTGAAACCGAAAGGGCTTCAAAAGAGAAAAAAGTACTTGCAAACCTAGTCCCTTATCTCAAAAGTATTTGGAAGAAATTAAAAGATACATCTTAAATATGATTTGGAGACACAATTCACAAATGTTACTCTTGAAACGCACATGGTGTCAAACACGGCAATTATTCAAACTCTAGACACAATGTCACGGCTATACATGCATATTTGACTCATATAAATATATATTGGAATTATATCCATGCAAAAAGAACTAAATTTTTAGTAGAATGATCCATAAAACAATAGCTTGTCTATAGCTTGTGTCAAGAGAGGACTAAACATACTTCATATGATACACAATTTTTATGGTGAATAATAATTTACATATTTGTAAGTTTTGAACATGGATGAGCACACATGTTATGTACGGGTGTCGTTGGATACGCAATTTTTTTGTTGGGAGAAGTGTACTACATATCATAACCTCTTAAGTACATCAAACAAAAGGTCCATCAAACTTCACTAGATGTTTGATGATGACTTCTGTGGACACATATACAACATGGTGTTTGCCTACATAAAAAAAGTGGTTCCACAATTTAGGGAGCCGAGGAAACTCTGGTGCTTGGGTGCTGCTTCACAAACTGCTCCAGGCTTGTTAGGGTCATCCGGGGAATATTGTCTCTGTGATATTAGGAAACACCAATTCTTTTATTCTCTTTACGGTGTTACTTGAAACCTCTAGGCATGCATTTGCTTTTTTCCTTTTTACCATCATTTAGCAAGTGGCTAATGACTAACGAAGCTGGACTGTGCGAGGCTTTTTCCCTTACATTTGCTTTATGTGGCATCATTGGTTTAACCTTGTTCTTATTGGACTTTTATTTTGAGTCCACACTTGCCCATGTGTTCTTGGGCTTGACTCTCTCTATTTTATGTTCCTTGGCCACTGTTAACCTAAAACCTCATCATATGACATAGACCATAACCATACCCAAGTCAGTATGTCCATGGTTCTTGACTCCTTTACTATGTAGCGACTCCTTTCCTATGTAGCCATTTTCTAATTTGGAGAAAATACTTGCTGCTTCTTCACTTTCCAGCCATGGCAAACGTCCACCTGCAATATTAGATGGTCATCTCCCATCGGTTTGCGGATCTTAGAATCTATTATATACAATACATGAAGCTCGTAAGAAACTTTAAGGCACTATAATAATCATTGGTTGTAAAATTGGGAAAACAAGTGAATGGGTGGATCTTTGATCCACAAGGTATCGAACATGTTCTGAACTTCCGATACATGTGAAGAAACTTGCAAAAACCATGCAGAATACTGAGAAGTTTATGGACGGCGTGCATGTTATTTTTGTCCTGGTTGTAAAACTAATGTAAACCATGAAGATCATTGTTACGTACATGCATGCTTATGTAAAATTGATGTATGCAGAACCCTGACACATCTCCTTCCTTGATTCAAAGCTCGGGGGGAGGTGGGTGGGTGGGTGGGTGGGTGGGTGGGGAACACCTATTCCTTCAGTATACTCATTTTGGTCAAGGAAGAAGAGCAAACATCCAACGAAGAAAGCATAATCGCAAGCTTTGGTGCATAGGCAAATCACCTAGTGCCAAGCTTTGAAAGTGTATGCTTATCCGCCAGTGCATGTCTGACATGGCCATGGATACACACAGATACACCCTGGAATCCTGGATACATAGGGACCATATTTAGCATGCATCCAAGAACAAAAACGACCCAAAAATCTTTCATCCCAAAAAAGGAAGACAATCAACTTCTCTAATTCATACCCACAGACCCATATCGTATCATACAGCTATCCCTTATTGCACTAGTTCCACCTTGCTCAAAGGATATACTTTATTCATATGGCTTGAAACTTATTCCTCAATTTATAGATGTCTCATCCTAAGTTCTCCACTAGAAAGAGTTGCTTTATTTTAGTGGGATTACAATCATTGGAAACTTTGAAAAGTTCCCAAAAGCAACTAAACTAGCCCTAGTGCAAATAGGACTAAAATATGTTATTTGTTGGATGTTTTCAGTTGATTGTTTTGTATGAAAGTTTGATCTGTCAATTGGTCAATCCTCATGTATGGTTGCTCGTTGTAACTTATGGTGTAGCCGTGATGATTGTCCAGTTCCATTTTTGTAGGTTGGATTTACTGTCGATTGTTGTAGTGACTTTAATCAGTTGTGCCGCAATCCTTACAATAAAAACTTCATCGACAACAAATTTAATATCCAAAGTTTTGGAGTCAACAAAGCCTTTGTTCAATGTTTTGTGATCCTCTAGGTGAATCTTTTTCCCCTTCTATTCAGCTCTATTGACAGAGAGTGCTAATCACGCTGTCTCATTCTCTCCCTCTTTTATAGTATGAAACTAACAAGAAAGTAGTCTGCCCATTTACACATATCTAGACGATTAGGGATAGCGGAAGCGACACAACTAAAGTGTGTCACACTTAGCACAAAATAAAAAATTGGAGAAAATAGCAATATAAGAGACATAAAAATTTACGTGGTTTGTTACTATGGCCTATGTCCACGGATAGCGACAATTGATATTTTATTACAATAGAAGGGAAGAGTTACAACAGAGTGATTACTCAATCTTTTCATAGATCTCAAAACTCACATTTAGAAATCTTCAGAAGAAACCCTTAGGTTTCTTATACAGAGGAAATGCTTAACATCAGATCTCTTTGTTTCTTTAACCTGTTATGACATAACACTCCATCTTTACCTTGCCACACTGATGCACCGCTATATATTGGATCATTTCTCAAAGAAAAATGTTATTGCTTACGTTTTACAAAGATGATTTTTGTGTAAGTCAAAAACAAGATATGAAGCTTGACATTAAGTGATGTTTGGAAATATGATATCAAGCTTGGCTGTTTGGTTGCCTTCATTTGTGTCACTATCAACAAATCTTTCTTTTGACTCAAATGAGCATCAGATTCTCCATTTTGACTTAAATACCGTTGAGCAAACTGCTGTCATTGTTGCTGCCAATGTCCTTTTCATTACGAAAAATACGGAGCAAGTTCACGATGTTTGAATTTATGCGAATGAATAAGCTTGGTCATAGTGTCAGCTAGATTGTCTTAAGTATTAGTTGTCTGCACCTGGACGACCTTTAATTCTTGGATGAAATAGTCACTGGCATCGATATGTTTGGTTCTCTCATTATACATACTATCTTTTTAAGTGTATAGCATTTTGACTGTCAGAGTACCCTGTGCAGTTATCTGCTGGTGTAAACCAAGATCATCAACTAAACTTCTTAACCAATTGACTTCTTTCACTGCTTTAACAAATGTCATATACTCTGACTACTCTGTCTCTGTAGTCGATAGAGCAACATGCAATTATAGAGTCTCTTTCCAATTGATGGCATAATTAGCTAGCAGGACCTCCTATGATCTAAATCACCCATATAATCCGAGTCTGAATATCTGATTAGATTGTAACTGTCATCAACTTCTGTCATATACCAAACCAACTTTTGTTATCCCTCTAAGATAACGTAATATCCCTTTCATAATCTTCCAATGGGGTTTTCGAGGATTATCAATGTATCTGCCAACACTGATGACTTGTGAAATGTCTGGACACGTGCAAACCATGACGTATGCAATGCTGCCAATGGTGTTGGCATAAGGTGATTTAAACATGTATTTTATTTCTTCTTCAGATTAACGAGAAAGCACAACTGAGAGACGAAAATATGCAGTGAGTGGAGTAGATATGGGCTTTGCATTTTGCATAGTAAATCGATCTAAAAATGTTGAACGTAGATTTTTTGAGAGGCAAAATTTTTCGAACGTAGATTTTTTGAGAGACAAAAAGTTTGCCTGATTTCTACATTGACTCAAATGAGCATCAGAATCTCTGCATTGATTCGAATACCATCGAGCAAAATGCTACCTCTATTGCTGCTAATATCCCCACATGGCTCAACCTTTGCTGCGAGAATTACTAAGCAAGTTCAAATAATGTTTAAACTTGTGCGAAGGGACATGCTTGATTATTATGTTAGCAGGATTTTCTTGAGTACTAATCTTCTTCATTTTAAGGATCTTTAATTCTTGGATGAAGTAGTTCCTGATATCAATATGATTGGTCCTTTTGTGATACATACCATCTTTACTTAAGTGTATATCATTTGGACCATCACAGTACATCGTAATTATCTGATGGTGTAAACCAAGATCAATGGTCAAATATCTCAACCAAATAGCTTCTTTCACTACTTAAATAAATGATATATACTATGCATATGTAGTAGACAGAGCAATTGTTGATTGTAGAGTTGCTTTCTGACTGATGGCATAATTAGCTAGCATAAAATATAGCATGTTAAGGACATCATTCGATCTGAATCGCTGTTATAATCTGAATCTGAATATCAGATCAGATCACAACTATTATCAGAATTTCTGTCATACACCAAACCAACTTTTTTATCCTTCTGAGATATGAAACATATCCATTTCACAGTCTCTCGATGGAGTTTCCTAAGATTACCCATATATATATGCTAAGACAGCTTATGAAATGTCTGGACGAGTGTAATTCATAGTAACAGCATGCTGTCAACAACACTGAATTAGGTTTTTAGTCATGTTTTTTATTTCTTCAGATAAGAGGAGAAAGTGCAACTAAAAGATGAAAGCGTCAACAACACTGAATTAGGTTTTTAGTCATGTTTTTTATTTCTTCAGATAAGAGGAGAAAGTGCAACTAAAAGATGAAAGCGAGCAATGAGTGGAGTAGACACATGATTTACATTCATCATACAAAAACCGATGTAGAACTTTTTGAACGTCACGCTTTTGAGAGACAAATTTTACCTATTTTCAATGTATGTGAATCTTCATGCCGTGAATTTCCTTGGCTGTATCAAGATCCTTCATATCAAATTTTCCTGCTAAAAATTGTTTCAATTTGTTGATGTCAGACATGTCTTGAGATGTGATAATCATCTCATCAATATATAAGAACAAATTGATATATGAACCATTATTGAGCTTTCTAAAGTGGACATAATTATCATGCAAGTATCTTATGTATCTGTGGCTTACGACAAAAGTATCAAATCTCTTGTATCATTGGCAAAGAGATCGATTTAGACCATAACATAGATTTCTTCAGCTTGCAAACATAGTCTATTTTTGCTTGAACCATGAACCCGTCTGGTTAATATACCAAGATATCTTCATCCAACTCACTATGTAGATAATCAGTCTTCACGCCAAGTTGCTCAAGCTTCAAATAGTATCGAGCAACCATGACAAGTAACACACAGATGGAGGTGTTGCATAACCAGAGAATATTTCATTGAAGTTTACACCTTCCTTCTAACTATAACATTTAACGACAAGTCATACTTTATAATTTGTTTCTTCAATTCTTAAAGTTCCTAATTTTATTAAAGATCCATTTGCAATCAAGAATTTTTCCATTTTGATGGTTTAACAAGCTCCCAAGTTTGGTTTTTCTAAAGTGATTTCATTTCTACCTCTATAGCAACAGTTCACGGTACATATTCTTGAATGGTTATGGCATCTAAATAATTTGAGGTCTCAGTAATTGACTTTGCCACGCTCAATGCGTAAGCGATGAGAGTTACATATGTCTGAGGTGGCCTAATTTGTCGCATTTATCGATAGGTGACGATATTATACTGATGCTCATGCATTTCATTCTCGCTACTGGATTTATGAGCATTTACGTGACTGACGATATTATACTGATGCTCATGCATTTCATTCTCGCTACTGGATTTATGATCATTTACGTGACCGAGTTGAAGTGGGGTAATGACCTGAGTTTGTTTTGCTTCAAACTCAACTAGCTCACTAACACCATTGACTCTTTCCTTGAATGAAGCGTGGATTTTTTTCATTAAAAGTGATATCTCTGCTGATCATCAACTTAGGCTTAGAGTATGTGGTTCAAATTATGTATCCTTTTACACATGAAGCATAACCAATAAAAGGAATTTTCTTTGCCTTTGGGTTAAGCTTTCTATCATTTACATAATTCTATTCAGGATAACCTAAGATTTTTAAAACAGAGTAATTAGATCATACCTCGATAGGAGTTTTGCAATCGATTGTAGTAGCTGTAGATCGATTTATCAAATAACAAGCTATGGTTACTGCCTCAGCTTGAAAGTCCTTGACAATTCAGTATTTGAAAGCACGCGTCTTGCTCTCTCCAACAAGATCATGTTCATCTGTTCGGTAACTTTCTTTTATTGTGGAGTTTCTTGCACTATGTGATGCCACACAATACCCTCGTTCTAGCAGAACTTATTGAATTCATTAGAACAGAACTTCATAGTTTGAAGACACTTAATCTTCTTTATGTTTAGCTATTGACTAAAGCTTTTCAGTTCTTAAACGAGATAAAGACATTATTCTTTTTTTAACACGTATCCAACCCATTCTAGAATAGTTATCAATGAGAGTAAAATAAACCTTGCACCATATTTGGAAGGAACTTAAGATGGTCCCTAGATATCTTAGTAAATGTAATTCAAGGCAGACTTTATTCTGTGAGTATCAACACCAAACTGGATCCTTTTCTGCTTGCCGAAGATGCAATGTTCACAGAAATCCAACTTCTATACCTTGTGACCTTCAAACAAATCTCGTTTGCTTAACACGATCAAGCCCCTCTCGATCATATGCCCTAGACGCATATATCATACTTTCATAGTGTGTGCCTGGGACTCTGCTGATGATACCGCAGCAGCACCGGTAACTATAGTCCCTTAAAGAATATATAGACGGGTCATCTGAATACCTTTCATAATCACCACCACACCTTTAACGACACGAAAGACTCCATCTTCAAGAATACACCAGTAACATTTTGTCTAGTATTCCTAAAGGGATCAGATTTTTATAAGTCTAGCACATATCGAATATCTTTAAGAGTTATAACTACATCATCATGCATCCAGATTATAATAGTCCTAATACCGACCATCTTGTGATGCATGTCATCTTCAATCAAGACTACTCTATCATTGACCTTCTCACATGTGAAAAACCAACTGACGAGGACACATAAAAAGAACATACAGAATTAAACATCCACTTATCAAGTCGAATAACATAATCTGTAATTGAAAGAATCAAGGTTCAAAGTATATGTCGATAACTCCCAGTATCAAGCATTTGGTTTCGGTTTCAAAGCTCACTGAAATGAAACTAGGGGCTGTTATCGGTTTGGCCGGAACAATGTCATTTTGGCTAGTTTTAGTCAGCCGAAAGTGGTTGGAACTACATAGTTTTGGGCGAAACGAAAGGGAAAAAGAACATGCAATTAAATTTAATTAAAATTAAAAATATATGAGTGTATAATGAGGGAAATAATCCTATAAATTTTGAAAAGAAGCATCAAAGATCATAAAAATCGAAATACTATTATCCAAGGTTTTAGGTTTCGGTTTCGGTCTCGGTATCGCTCCTTCTAAAATTTAGGTATCGGTATCGGTATCGCCCGTTTCGGTGGTTTCGGAAGTAAGTTTCGGTATCGGTAGTTTTAACTTTTAAATACTTAAAACATATCAAATACTATCAAATACTTAAAAAAAACTAAAGTATTAATCATATACTATCAAACACATGTCAAATTTGTATTAATAATATGTATTTATAAATTTTAGTATATATATTTTTATATTTAAATACTGGAAACATATACTTGAGGTGGAGAATTGCTTTGCGCACCACCGTTTTACTCTGCGCACATACAGCTTATTTACAAGTTTGCTATTACAAAAATAGGCAAGTGGAGGGTTGCTGTGCGCACCACCATTTTGGTCTGCACACATATAGCTTATTTACAAGTTTATAATAAAGAAAATAAGTGGAGTTTCTTACTTTCTTTGCGCACCACCGTTTTACTTTGCGCACATAACACTTATTTACAAGTTTGTAACCTAAAATATCTACTGCCTTGAGCCATCCCCTAATTATTTCTTTGCTCTCTCTCTCTCCCCCAAATGTTTCAGCGACGAGTGGAGGGCGACGAGTGGGAGGCAGGATGCGGCGACGGGAGGCGTGCGAGCTCTCAGGCGACGACAGGCGATGGCAGCCCATGCTTCCAAAGGCGGCAAGAGAGCGGCGAGCTGGCGGTGGGAGGGAGGCGACGGCGGCCGACCAGGTACGTGTCTCTTCTCCGGCTTCTTCTACGTCTTCTTCTTCTTGTTGTTTTTTTGAATTTATTTTTGAATGATTTGAACCCCTCTTTTTTCTTCTTCTTCCTCTTCAATTTCTTCTATTTTTTGGCTTTCATTCTTCTTTTTTTTGTTGAAGCTCGTCGGTATCGGCCGAAACCGGCCAGTTTCGGCCGAAACTGGCCGAAACTGGCCGGTTTCGGCCGATACCGAGAAACGGAGGGGGTTTCGGACCGGTCCCCTCCGAGACCGATCCGAAACGGCCGAAACCTAATGGTTTCGGCCGAAACCTTAATCCATGCTATTATCTTCTTGGTTGAAATAGTACAAGGAAAAAAATTAATTTTTCATACATTTTCATCTGTGAACGCAGGATCAATCACGAATTTTGAAGAGGCGGCAACAATCTCCATTTAATTTGCTCAGAAATTTGAACATGTGGCGATGATCTTCGAGTTGATATGAGAGAGGAAGCGACAAGGGCGTAAGATCGGTAGCGATGAGGGTGAGATAGCGTCACCGATTGACAAAAATCCTATGTTTGAAATTCGTTGAGAAACAATGAAGAGGAACTTGCCGTCCTCATTTTTTACGAGGGCTGCTGCTCAGTACACAAACTGGTCATCATATTACACTTATTTACAAGGTTGTCATTAACCTCAACCCGTTTAATAAAAGGAATGGTAAACTTATAAATAAGGGTAATATGCTATTCAAAGTAACACAGTTGCCGGTCACGGCAAATAGTCTACTCAACATTTTACACTTATTTACAAGTTAGTCATTAACTTTTTCCCTTGTAAAATAAATGGAAGGGAAAACTTGTAAATAAATGAAACATATTGAGCAAACTGTGTAAGGTTATCAGATTTCATGTTACAAGTTTCCCATTAACTATTTGTAATTTGCACTAAAATTTTTCCTATTTGCATAATGGTTCTAAAATTATTCTTAACTAATATTGATTAATATTACAGATATAATATTATAAAATAACATTAACTAATATCACATAATGAAATATCCTTGAGTAATATTCCTTTGCAATTCTTAGTTGTTATTGGTCCATTTTATTGTTATATGTAAATTTTAATTCTTAGTAGTTATGTTCATTGTTATTTTAATTTTTTAGCTAAATTAATTTTATTGTTATTGATATATTAATTTTAAAATTTATTGTTATTGGTTATGTTTAATTTTATTGTTATCGGTCAATACTTATTTTAATTTTTATTGAGTTGACTTTACAAATCAATTAAATTTCGTTATTAAAATTTGAAGATAATGCTAAATGTTAAGTGGATACTGTTAGATTCAAATTTACGTTATAGCATGTTATTGAGTGTGTTAATTTAATATACAATTAGCTTTAAAATAGTCTATTAAGTGGGTTGATATCATGATTAGTTAATAGTAGTTAGAGTTTAGAAGAGCTTTAAGAACAAATTGTAAGAATTTATCTTAGAAATAAGATGTGCTAGTAGAAGAATGAGAGCATGATCGATCAATCTATACAAATATAGTATTGTTCATGCTACACCTACCGACAGACTTATAGTTTTCTAAAATATGGTTCCATTCATGTCGACCATACAAGCAGACCATCTGATATTCACAAATCTGGTTTATATAGTGTCGATCCTTTGAGACAAGTCAAAACCCAGACAACTATAAGGTTGCAATGGAGGATTTTAAATATGCTAAGAGCTATCTCAATAGACGTTTAATAAAATTTCTGTAGTATAGCTACATTCCACACAATATGACCAATAGTCCATACTATCAGCTTATGGCAGGTGCTTTCATGAAAGTAAGTTGATTGTTCCCATACACATTGCTTGGGAGCTTTTTAACACATATTTAGACCTAAAAGTTGAAGAAATCAAAGTTTATTTTGAAGCTTTTTATAGCCATTAGGATGAAAATGGTTGCGCACTACGTGTGATGGTTGGATAATATAAAATAGAAGGAAAATTATTAATTTTCATATGTATTCGACTTACATGATAGTGCTCCTTGACTTAGTGGATGTAACCGATAGCTTTAACAACGATACATATATGTATTTGACTTAATGGATAAATATGATATAATTGGAGAGTATAGAGTCGTCCAAGTAGTTATTGATAATGGAGCAAACTACACTTCAATCGGACAGTTGCTGATGCAAAAAAACTATCTGTATTAGTCTCCATATTTGGCGCATTGTAGTGATGTCTTCTGATTTGTTAAAAGAAAATGATAACAAAAAAATCGTCGTGCAAAATCAACTTGTAACATGATATATATACAAAGGTTTGGTGGTCAACTTGATGAGAAAAAAGACTAGTGGAAAAGAGTTGATCAAGTCTACACTCACGTGATTTGCAATACAAACCCAAAGATAGTATTGTTGCAATTAACATGTATAATCCGATTCACAATGATAACTTTGGTAAGAATCCTTTAATATTATCACAAGTATTTAAGCTGTCGGTGAAAATTCTAATAATGATTAGGTTTATAATCACGAGATTTGCAACCTACTTTAGTGCATTGGACTCCATCTACGTGTATCGGGATGACTTAAGGAGAATGATCACCTCAATAGTATGGTCCGAAAACTTTCTTAAGCTCAAACCCAAAGATAGCATTGTTGCAATTAACATGTACAATTTGATTCACAACGATAACTTTTGGCAAGACATCCTTAAATATTTTCACAGTATTTGAGTTGCTGGTGAAAATTCCAAAAATAATCGACAACGATGATAATGCTGAGATGTGTTATATTTACAAGGTTATAGATCGAGCGAAAGAAGAAATTAAAAAGAATATTGATAGATGATACATGAAATGTTGGGACATGAGCGACAAAAGATGAGATATGCAGCTACATCTAGATATTCATCACTCTATTTTTTTATTTTTTCGGTAAACTTAATGTAATACAGATCATTTATTTACATACTGCAATTCAATTATACGTTATTTTTGAATCTTCATTTCTAATACCATATTAGGGCAACAAATGATAACGATGCGCCGCTTGGATTTTGATATGTAGTTGAGAGGTTGGAACCAGACATCTCAAAGTAACTAAATATAGATAGTCGTAAATGATTTTCAGATTTTTTTATTTTGATATAAGATTCTATCTGATTGTCCACATTCAAAACTTTTGTAGGATAATTACATGTGGAGTTATATAGGAGGAAATGTGGAGTTATATATGAGGAAAGTTGGTGTTTTCGGCTTCCAAAAGGCACTTATTATAACAAAGCAAGTTACTTCATCTCAGTTTGTTATATGTTCCTATACACTGGTTTAGATTTTTTTGATCTAGAGAATTTTTGTAGTCGAATAGTGGCCAATCATTTGGAGAGAGCAAACTCTAAATCTTACATGCTTAAGCAGCTTAGTCATGTGCATTTTATGTTAAATGATCTCATCTTCAAACTATAAACGAAATTAAATCTCATTCTTACTCATTCACACAAAGATCAGAAACAAATTAACACTTGAGAATCTTAAAAGCTAGTTTATATGCATTATATTATGAGTCTGAGAGAAAGATACATCAAGAGCAGAACAACTAAAGATCAAAGAATTGACTTAGATCAATTCTTTATGCGCACAATTTGTTGGAGATATGGATCATAAAGATTGAAGTTAGGCTAATCAATGACAGATAAAATTCCTGGTTGGGTGAAACAGTTGCAGAAGCAGAACATACAAAAGGAAATCAACCACGATCAAATCAAAACTAAGTGAATATCACATATAAGCGAAAGAATGTGGTTGTTCAGAGGGATACCGATTATGATCTGTCTCTCGATGAACAAGGTCCTACAGACGGAGGTTAAGATGCTTAAGAATACAATCATCATACTCAGAGAAGTATGGATTATGCTTATGATATAGCTCATTTGCATGAGTATGGAGATCATGATATATAATATCAAAATGAAGGATGAACGATACCTACGGTAGACAATCGATCATCTTGGATATCAATGTTCTGATTATTATAGAGATTTATGATAATTCTGTGAATACTTGCATCATGATAGTTATTACACCCCATACAGATACTCATATTTATGAAGATTATATTAGTCATTACATGTATGTTTTAAATATTAATAAGTAATCTAGATGGCACCTGACCAACTTGGGTTAGGTGTGCTGACGTGGCGGTATACCATTGGCCGCCCGTAAATCAAAAAGTACTTTTTGCTTTATTTGCGGCCAATGGTAGGCCGCCACGTCAGCGCACATGACCCAAGTTGGTCAGGTGCCACCTGATACCCATTAATCCCCATATGTATAATGTACAACTACATATATAATATGTAGATATGTGTATGTGCATATTAAAAAATTTCTGAAGATAAAATCGATACTCGAAACAAAACAATTGATACGAACAAGACGAAATGAAACTTCTAAACATAAAAAACGAGCGAAACTACCTGCAAACAAAAATTCTCCGAATGATTGAAACTGATATCAAAACAGAGTTCTCTAGCCCTAGAAAGAATAGTTTCAGTATATTGTGAATCTTCTTCTTGTGAATCTTCTTCTGCAACACTAGGAGCGGTTATCATAAGACTTCCCGTTATCTTTCACTTTCAAATTTGGGCAATCAAATTTCATGTCTTTTTTGCTTGCAGTAGTGACACTCCATGTTCTTCAAATTGGATTTTGATTTTGACCACGTTTTGAACTTAAAAGTTTCTACACCCTTCTTCAATCTACCACATCTGTTTCCTTAATGGGAGCCATTTGCAACCAAGCTTTGAGCTTGAACATCCTCGTCATCACTTGAAACTTTATGTCGCAACTTGTGAGAGTGAATGGCAGAACTCATGTGTTCAAAAGATAGAGTATCTTGATTCTAAAGCATGTAGAATATGAAATTCTCAGAAGGATGTAAATAGCATAAAACTATTAGTATAGAATCTTTATCATCAATACACACACATATGAGGAGTGATCAAATAACCCCCAAAAAATAACCCAAAACCCCACATAGGAAAAGTCTATACCCCCCTATTTTTTCAGAAGATCCAAACCGTTCATCTAGATCTCCACCCGCTAAAACCATGACCCACCAATTTTCAGCCCGATCCCATGTGTTTTGCTCATTCATCCATCCGACCCAAATTTAACTGTTTCGCATGAAGAGAACTTTTGCGAAGGGTTGATGAACGGGCAAAACACATCGGATCGGGCTGAAAATTGGTGGGTCAGGGTTTTAGAGGGTGGAGATCAAGATGAACGGTTCGAATCTTTCGAAAAAATAGGGGGGCATAGACTTTTTGCTATGGTTTTTGGGGGTTATTTGATCCCTCTCACACACACACATATAATGTGCCTCATATGCAGCTTCAAAACTCTATCCTCGGTTATTTTTTTCAGAGGATCAAAACCTTTCATTTTGATCTACATAGTCTAAAACACCAAAACATCGAATATCGGGTGAACCCAAACGATTTTGTCCATTCATCCACCCGTTGCAAATTTAACGATTTTTCATGAACAGAACTATTGCGCCAGGTGGATGAGCAGGCAAAACCCCTTGGGTTCATCCGATATTCGTTGTTTTGGGGTTTAAGAATATGAACATTAACATATATGGTCTCGATCCTAAAAAAATAGCGGATGATGAAGTTTTGGAGGTCGCATATGAGGCTTGGCCTCATACGACATGATACACATTATTCAATATGTAGTTGTACACATGCACAGCTAAGTTAATTGTGCACGTGCGCAAAACCCATATTCCCTTATTTTTAATTTTTTAGAATTGTTGTATACATTCCAAAACCTTATATATGGGTGAACCCTCGAGGTATTTGACATTTGATCCACTCGTTGTAAAAAGTTGTATTGTTCTGAAACTGTTGAATTTGCCAAGATTAGATTGGGGTCAAATAACATTGAGTTCACTTGATTATTGATGTGTTGATCATCCATAAGGTGTACAACCACCCAATAAAATTTTAAAAAAGAAGAGAAAATGGGGTATTTGTGCACATACACAGCTAACTTTAATGTTCACATGCATAGACCCTTCTCATATTTATATATATATTAAAAAATAAAAACATTTTCGTACAGAAAATTCTGTTGTATATATATACTAGTTATTACCCTGTGCCCATAGGTCACGGTTTATTTAATGGCCGAGTTCTCCCAAATTTCAAGTTTCCACCCAAATTTAAATTTCAAGTTTTCCCCCAAAATTTCAAGTTCCCCCCAAATTTAAGTTTTCCCCCAAAAACAAACTCATCCCAACTTTTGTCATTTGTCCACCCAGGACAAAGTTGTTCACCTAGGACAAATGTTTGTTATAGTAGGACAACATTCAAATTCTTCATCAAATATAGAATAGATATGTAAATCTTCAAATGAGAACATTTCGCACGGTCAAAAAATAATAGTTGAAAAATAATATCATTTGACATTCGATCAAGGCATTACAACAAATTTGCACCTTTTGAAACCGTTAAATTTGTAACGGGTGGATGAGTGATCAAATCTTCTTAGGGTTCACCCATTTTTTCCCTGTGGTATATAATTGTATGGATTAAACATAAAAAATTGAAAAAAATTCAAGAAAAGTAAAAAAGTTTGCGCGCTATACTAGTTTTCGCTTCCGAAAACTACTTTATTATATATATAAGATCCATCAAAATCTTATTTAATTCATCAAGATAGTCTTTCAACAATATACATTCTTTCTTATGGTGGCAAACAACTATTGCTTTAGATGTAGCCGGGTGGTTAACGACTTTATTATGTATAATGATTTCAGCTTGAGCCACATGCTAGCTGTAGTATCTTGATCAGTTACCTCTATAATGATATCAACTTGAGCCACAAGCTAGTTGCAGTATCTTGATCGGTTACTATTGAGTATTGGATTTCTCCCTACTTGGTTTTGATGATGAGCAAACATAAATACTTGTGACTAATCCCTTCATGCAGTAAATCCATTGCCTAAACATATCTTGAAGATCTAATAGCAATGGATGACACTCACGGATCAATCAAAGTTCAAAGTTGAAGATTGGATGATCAAAGATAAAGAATGGAGCTTCAAAGTCTTCAAGAAGACTTCAAGATCATTCAAGAGAAAGAAGAGAAGCTAAATCATATGTAATCTTTTTATTCTCTTGTCTTTCTCATTAGAATGTAGCTTTGAAGTAGTTTACTGTTGGAGTTCACACACTTCATTATTTCTAGCCTAATATTTCATTAGATTACATTTCCTAGGGCTCTGTATTTGATTTTCCTTTAATGTGCATTTTGGACTTTCAACAGGCGACTGATGAACATTATACAGGCGCCTGTCTCCATACAGGCGCCTGAGAATTGTTCTTCAGTCGTCTGTTATGCACACGCTGTTTGACTTGATTTTTGGGTTTTCAGTTCTTTATTTTCATCAGGCGATTGTTGTACAGGCGCCTGTCCAGTTACAGGCGCCTGTGACTTGTTAGCTAGTCGCTTGTCTCATCTTGCCCAAACTTCTTAAGGTTTGTCAACTTTCGTACTAGCCCCTGCAGACAGTGTAAGAAGGAATTACAGGCGCCTGTCCATGGCACATTCACCTGTATATACTTCTACAGTCCCTGTCTAACACTTGCCCAGAGCTTTGATTTTGGCAAGTTACTCATTTGTGCCACAGACGACTGATATTGGTTTTCCAGTCGTCTGCCCATGGCACATGCGCCTATGTATTCCACATCAGTCGTTTGTCCCAGTATACCCAGAATTCTTACTCTTTGTCAACTTACGCACTTAGGGTATCTGTCGCCTATAGAAGGTTTCTCAATCGCTTGACGGTTTTCAGGCGCCTGTCCAACCTTCATCAGTCGACTGTTCTACGGGTAAGATGCCATTTGAATTCTCACTTACCCTCCGACAAAGTGCAGCAGTTGACTGTGGTTTCTTCACCAGTCGATTGTCTGTACTGTAAATTCTTTCCGTTGGCTTTTTTCACACGGATTTCAAAAGGGCTTTTGGTATTCTGTTTGAAGGTTTTGGAGAACCAATAAGAGGGGCTTCTACTGTTCCATTGGTGCCTCTTATTCATTCTCTTAGCAACTCAAGAATTCAAATTCAAGCTCTCATTCTCTCCAAGCCCTAGAATCTTATTCTCTCTTGCTCTCCAACCTAAAATCAAAGTAATATCCTCTAGGCATTTGGTGGTGACAAGAGAAAGGGCTTTTTCTCTTCTTGAAAGAGACATCAACACACAACACACTTGCTACTTCAAGTTCTACTTCAAGGCATAGGTGATTGTTTCATAATTTCATAACTTTCATTATTAAGTTTTTCTCTCGGTTGTGAGAGTGGTTTGCTTGATCCCAAGCTGTGGGATTCAAGGACATCGATTGTTGTTCGATTACACTTGTAGGGTTGCTAAAGTGGGTTTAAAGGAAATCTCAAGTTAGAGTTCTAACTTGAGTATCCAGAGGTATCTGGGTGGAAGGGACGTAAGATTGTCGGGAACAAGTCGGGTTTGACTTAGGTAATCCGAACCATTGAAACATCTTATTGTTTGCATTGATTCATTGTTGTTAATTTTTATTTCCACATCTTTGTTGGATTAGGATTTAATTAGGCGTAATTTCTTAGTTAAATTTTATAAACACTATTCAACCATCTTTCTTGTGTTTTCATCATAGACAGTGTCCTTACAATTGGTATCAGAGCGCAAGTTTATAGCTATGGCATCCAACAACAAAAATGTTCATCCACCTCTTTCGTACAACAATCACAATCGTGATGGTGCTTCTATCGTATTCGAAGGTCAATCAACGGTTCGTCCTTCGTGTTTCAATGCACGAATTTCGACTATTGGAAGTGCCGAATGGAGACGTTCCTAAGGAGTGCTTCTTTTTGAAGATCCCTCCATAAGCATTATGTAGAACCCACCGAAGAAGATTTTGACAAATGGACTCCCGCCGAGAAGTCCGCCGAGGTGAGCAATGCCAAAGCAATGAACGCTCTTCATTGCGCATTGGATCCGGACGAGTTCAACAAGATATGCACATGTAAGAGTGCATATCAAATATGGAACCATCTCGTCATCACCCACGATGGGACGGACAAGGTAAAATTGTCAAAGTTATATGTTATACAAAACTTCGACATGTTTTAAATGCCGGAAGGTGAGAACATTGTATGTACGGACGCTTCACCGACATCACCAATGAGCTTGAAGCTCTCGGACAAGTATACACACAACAATCCTTGAATTATTAATAAAATAACCGACAAACACAACAAATATTTATAAAATACTCAAATTATTAAACTGACAACCATCCTTGAATTACAAAATGTCGAAGGTGTATAACCGACAAACACGTACCACCGGCGGATCAAACCCCAATACTGTCAACACAGAGATGGAGATGAATTTGAATGGGAATGGGAACCATATCCCCAACAATGAAGATCCCGCCAACAATATCAATCCTGAAGATTGCCTCAATGGAAACGGTGCTAGCACTAATGACAGTGCTGATACCGAACAACCTTCGATGGTGCACCAGATATCTGATCCAGCGTTGCGAGAAATGGTTCAAGCCATACGACAGGAAGCCATGTGGCAGAAACCCGTGCGGCAGGAACCCGTGCATCAGGAACCAATATGAGAAGGGGGAGTACAAAAGTTTCGGTCACTACGTCCACAGATCTTCACTGAACGGGAGGATCATCTAGCTTCAGAGGAATGGCTGCGGTCTATTACTCATATGCTGAAGGCGGTACGAGCTCCTGTGGATTCTGGGTAGATATGGCAAGGCTGCAGTTGACCAAGGATGACATGTTATGGTGGGATTCTGTGGAGGACCGTTTACCACAGCCGATCTCTTGGGCTACATTTAAGGAGGCATTCGATACCCAATTCTTTTCACATAAGGCGCAGATGGAGCTCGAGGAACGGTTTATGGAACTGAAGCAAGGGTCCATGACTGTGGAAGAATATGATGCTGAGTTCTCTAAGCTCAGCAGGTGCGTGTTTTTGACCCATAACTGTTAGTTATTCCAGATGCATGATTTTTATTATTATTCTGCTAAACGGTCTGTAAACTCCATGTTTGCTAAGGACGTGGTGTCCACTCCCCTGGCCTGAGCCAAGAGATTCCAGAAGGGCCTGAACATCGACATCCGTGATAAGCTGGTCGGGTTCAAACTGAAGACACATGCTGACATACTCTCCACTGCTCGAGAGTACGAGTATGTACAATGGGAGCGAGCGAGAGAGCATCAGATGGCTGCCCCACGACGGCCACCTCCCTCTTCGACAGCTTCTGCGGGGCATCATAGGCAGCCAGTTGCTCCTACTCGACAGCTTAACAGGCCTATGCATTAGACACAATTTAAGAGGCATGCACCACCCCAGCCACCGCAACAGTCACAACAACTCAGGAGACCCACTCCTATCTGCCACTACTGCAATAAACCGGGTTACATTAAGCCAGAATGTCGATTTTATCTAAATTTGTGCTTGGTTTGTGGTGCCAAGGATCACGCTGCGAGAGATTGCCCGCATAGGGGACAGAGACCAGCTGCCCCAGTTCAGACTACTGCACCAGTTTCCGCTCTAGCTCCAGCTCCAGCCCAAGCAAGGGACAATCAGTGTAGAGCTCCACTTCCACCTCAGCAAAAGGTGTACCAGCAGGCGAGGACTCAGGCTCCGCCAGCTAAGCGCCAGGTTTTCACTATGACTGTGGAGGAGGCAGAGACCACTGGCCAAGTTATCACTGGTATGTAGCTTACAGTTTACTGCTTATTTATTTATTTAATTATGTTTCCATACAATAGTATATGCATGCTTAGACTTAATATCCGTGAACGTAGGTATTAATAGTTGCCAATAGACCCGGCCTCGCCCTTTTCGACTCGTGAGCTTCACATTGCTTTATGTCCAAGCGTTTTGTCGACCAGCACACCATTCCTGTTTCGCCCCTCGATTCTTGTTGAGACGTTAACTAGTGCATATCCTTCATGCACTGTGGATATATGTGGACACAAACTGCCAGCAGATTTCATCGTCATCGACATTCCAAGTTTCGACGTCGTCCTCGATGGATTGGTTGGCAGTACATTACGCCACAATTGATTGTCGCAAAGGGAGAGTGGTGTTTGATATGCCAAACCAACCCAGTTTTGTTTTTGTCAGGACAGAGAGACCAGTAAGGTTCAGAGCTAAACCGACAACAGCAATTGCCATGGAGATTGAGATAGAGAAGTCAGAGATAGTTCAAGATTTCCCGGATGTGTTTCCGGATGAACTTACTGGGTTACCTCCAGACCACGGAGTTGAGTTTGCAATTGAGCTAATGCCTGGTGCCCAGGCTTATTCTAGACAGCCTTACCGCATGTCACCATCCGAGTTGTATGAAGTGCGGATGCAGTTGGATGACCTCTTGAAGAAAGGGTGGATACGTCCCAGTGTATCTCCTTGGTGCGCTCCAATATTATTGGTGAAGAAGAAAGATGGATCCAAACGGATGTGCATCGATTACAGGGAATTAAACAAGCTTACGGTGAAGAACACGTATCACATTCCCCGTATCGACGACTTATTTGATCAGCTTGGAGGAGCATGTGCCTTTTCTAAATTGGACTTAAAGACCGGCTATCATCAGTTGAGGGTCAAGAAAGAAGACGTGCATAAGACAACATTCAGCACTAGATACAGACACTATGAGTTTCTAATGATGCCGTTTGGTGTGACTAATGCACCGGCGATATTCATGAATCTCATGCACAAAGTATTATACGAGTATCTGGACAAGTTCGTAATGGTGTATCTGGATGATATACAGGTATACTCGAAGAATACACAGGAGCACGTCGGACATTTGAGAACAGTACTAGAGATTTTGAGGCAGAGTAAGCTATATGTCAAGTACAATAAGTATGAGTTCTGATTGGACAAGGTGGTATTTCTAGGCCACATGATTTCGGGAGAAGGAATCTCTGTGAACCCAGAAAAGGTTACAGCAGTTCAGAATTGGCCGGTCCCTAAGACAGTCTCAGAGATTCGAAGCTTCTTGGGACTAGCTGGTTACTACATGAGGATCATCAAGGATTTTTCGAGGATCGCCGAGCCCATGACACAGTTGACAAGGAAGGACATGATGTATGTTTGGTCGAGGGCGTATAACGATGCCTTTCAAGAACCGAAGAAGCGGTTGACGACATCGCCGATATTGGTAGTTCCAGATTGTATGGGAGATTTTGAAGTGTTTTGCGACGCGTCTGGCAAAGGTCTTGGGTGTGTGCTTCATCAGCACGGACGCGTTGTCGCATATACATCAAGGCAATTGAAGAATCACGAGAAGAATTACCCCACTCATGATCTTGAGTTGGCGGCCGTAATATTTGCCTTGAAGATCTGGAGGCACTTTCTACTTGGGGAGCGCGTGAAGGTATATACTGATCATAAAAGCTTAACATACATCTTCACACAGAAGGATCTGAACCAGCGACAACGGAGATGGATCGAGCTCATGGCAGATTACAACATTGACCTTCAGTATCATCCTGTGAAGGTCAATATGGTATCTGATGCTTTGAGTCGGCTTCCAGGAGTGATGACGCTTACGACACAGTGGAGACTGCAGCAGGAGATCCGCGACATGGAAATAGACGTGGTGTTACCCGGGCTGACCTCGTCATTTATGAACATGGAGATACAGTCGACGGTGGTAGACCGAATCAAGGCTGCTCAAACAGGAGATGCAAAGCTTCAGCGGATCAGGAACATGGCATTGGCAGGACAGAGACCAGAATTTTAGATACACGCAGATGGATCATTAAGATATGGCAGCAGAATATGTGTACCATCAGGAGATGTCAGGGATGAATTATTAAAGGAAGCACACAGTTCCACGTACTCCATCCACCCAGGAGGCACCAAGATGTACCAAGACCTACGACGAAATTACTGGTGGTATGGAATGAAGAGAAGCGTAGCACGAAGTGTGGCCAGATTTATGGTGTGTCAGCAGATGAAGGCTGAGCATCATCGCGTTGCCGGTCTATTACAGCCCCCGCCCATCCCTGAGTGGAAGTGGCAACATATTACGATGGATTTCGTGACGGGACTTCCAAAGAGCAAGAAGCAACATGATGCCGTTTGGGTGATCGTTGATCGATTGACCAAGTCGGCCCATTTTATTTCTTTCAGGGTTGGACAGTCTACAGAGACTCTTGCCAAGAGATACATGGGGGAAATTGTAAAGCTACATGTGGTCCCAGTAAGTATCGTTTCTGATAGGGACACCCGGTTTACTTCACACTTCTGGAAGAGTCTACAGGAGAAGTTGGGTACGCAGCTGAAGTTCAGTACAGCTTATCATCCTCAGGCATACGGGCAATCAGAGTGAACTATACAGATTTTGGAGGACATGCTGCGGGCATGCATGTTAGATTTCAAGGGGTCCTGGGAAGACCATCTACATCTCGTGGAGTTTGCTTATAATAATAGTCATCAGGCGAGTATTGAAATGGCTCCTTTTGCTACTTTGTATGGAAGAAAGTGTCGTTCTCCCTTGAGCTGGAACGATGTTGGAGATAGAGAACTGGTTGGACCCAAGATGATTGTAGAGGCAGTGGATGTTGTACTGACTATCAGAGAGAGGCTACAGGTGGCACAAGACCGTTATAAGCACTGGCCGATGCAAAGAGGCGACATTTGGAATTTCAGCATGGAGACCATGTTTTTCTTAAGATTTCACCTAATAGAGGCATGATCCGTTTTGGTCACAGAGGAAAACTTAGCCCACGGTATATTGGACCTTTCAACATACTCGAGCGTGTTGGGGAGGTGGCATACAAACTTGCACTACCTCCATCTCTAGAGGGTGTGCATAATGTGTTCCACATATCTCAGCTGCGTAAGTATGTGGAAGATCCAACCCACGTGGTTGATCATTCAGAGATCACAGTGAGGCCAAATTTGAGTTATGAACAGCAGCCAATGGAGATAATTGATCGTCGACAGAGGGCTCTCAGGAACAAGACTATGGATTTGATTAAAGTGATGTGGCATCGTGACTCGCCAGGAGAGGCTACCTGGGAGCGAGAAGAAGAGATGAAGGAGCGATATCCGTACCTTTTCACCGTTTAGTGTTTTTTCTTTGAATTCCGAGGACGGAATTTCTTTGGAGGTTTATAAGGTGTTAATGCACGTTCGTTTTAAGGCCCCTGGCCCATACCCACTTGATTAACCCCCCCACTCTCATTCCCTCCACTCTCTCTCTTCCCTCCACTCTCATTTTCACGCACTCAAGCTCGTTTTCTTTTCTCGTTCGACTCGTTCGCTCGACCGCAGCGGCGAATGCGAAAACTGCGGCGGCGGTTAGGGCTTTCGAAAACCAACTCCATCCGGTGACGCGCGCGACCCACTCTCGCGAGATTCTCGTGCCAATTGCAGATCCCGCTCCCCGCGTGATAAGATCTCTCCTCTCCTTTCCTTTTATTTATACGCGATGATTCTATCTAGGTTTTCGTTTCTCATGCGAAAAGTATCATCTCTTCCAAAAAGTTTCCGTTTACATCTGGGCTTTCAATTGTTGCTTTTGGGGGCGTCATTGCTTACTCCTTGGTTTTGGATCTGCTCCTAGGCCTTCGGTTTTTGCTCTGTTGGTTTTGGATCTCTATTTTACTTTCGCAATCCTCAATTTCAGGTAGATTTCGAACCTTATTAAGCTTATAATTACTTATTCTCAGAATGAAGATGATGATTCATGTGAAATTCTTAGATAGGAAACTCCTGTGTGAATATATTTGGCATATAGGTTAGATTCACGGCATTATGGCCGTTGTCCCTTACTCTCGATTAGACCCTTGCGTTGATATGTGGTTGGGTCGGCCGCCGAGGGGAAGGCACGGCTTGAGGGTTGCTTGATTTTCTGCCAGCGGGACTTACTGCTTGGCGTTTGGTTCTTTAGGGTGCTGTGGTTCCCTGGGCTTGCAGAACTTATCTGTAGTTTTTTTATTACTTGGATAATATACTTATCATGTTGTTGTTTTTCCTTAGGCTTTAGCTTTTGTTTCATTTATCAATTCAATTAAGTTCCTTTTAAAATTTCAGTTTAGTCATTTAGAATTTCAGTTCAGTACATTTAGAATTTCTGTACATTTAGAATTTCTGTATAGTTCTTTAAACATTGGGTTCAGTATCTTTTTAAGTTTTAGTTTTCCTTTTAAAAATTTCAGTTCTGTTTCTATATAAATTCAGTCCAGTTCCTTTAAAAATTCAGTCCAGTTCCTTTAAAATTCAGTCCAGTTCCTTTTAAAATTTCAGTTTACTTCCTATTTAAAATTCAGTCCAGTTCCTTTAAAAATTTAGTTCAGCTTATCCTTGCAAGTTTTTCCTTACGAGTTCAGTTTCTATTTTCCTTATAAGCTTATTTTAATCGCTGGGGACCTATACTCCCCTTATTGCAATGATTTTGAGCTAGAACGGTATCCTTTTAAGCAAATTTGGAACCGAGCAACCCCTCTAGACAGGTAGACCACAACCCCAAAAGGTGTCAACATGAATCTGATTCATTCATAGTTTCTTCTTTATCTTTCTAATTACATTTATATATATTTTCGCCTTTTTTCAGTTGTTACTTTCGTCATTTACATTTTGTCATTTAATTATGTACTTTAAAGTGTTTCTGGTAATTGTTGGACTAATTTGATAAATGGACGACTATCTTTGAATGTTAATTGGACATGTGTATCTAATTGTCACTTCCACTAAATTATATGTTTAGGAGTAATGCAATAAGATTATACGATGTTATTGGTACGCCTGATTTTTTTTGCACCAAACATGACAACCTGAACATAGATTTTGCATAACTATCTAAATATATAATTTAGAGAACAACTACATGAACAAGATACTTGACACCTTAGAATTAGAACAACTACACTTGACAGCACGGGTATGGGGTAACTTATAATTGAAAGGGTGCGAGAGCGATTGAAGCCATGTTTATGGCCCCTATCTGGGAGGATTTTCTTTATGGATCCTGAGTTCTCGGTATACTTTGACCTTATGCTCGGCCCGGGGTAGCACCCCGCGGTCCCAGGTGGACTTCATGTTGCACATCGTGCTCTCCTCTTATAAGTCACAACACAATACAACAACGATTCTTTTGGTTATTTCCTCATTTCTTATTGCCACTTAATCATGCCAGGTCAGTAATTTTTCTTTTACAGATCCTTTTATACCTTTTTAACTTCCTGTAAAATAAATCAATTAAATGTTTAATACGGTTTGCAATCTACTTTATTAATGGTGGTTCAAATCCATCAGGTAATACTCAGCTTGAAGAGGAGGCTCCGCAGTACGAAGAGTCCGATTTTCCTGTTGAGGACGCGGACTTTTGATCTTCTGTATTATCATGAGAGTGTTTACTTCTCTTAGACGTTTTCCTTTCAGCATTGTTTTAATTGAGTTGTAGTTTCGTTGTTGCCTAGACAATGTAATTTCCTTTCAAGGTTTAATAAAAAGAGTATTTCCTTTATCTTTGTCCTTAATATTTTCTGTTTAAAACTATATTGACTGCACTGGTACCTGCAAGACCTGCAAAACTATTAAGAGTGTAACGGCACCCGTTCCTGGGACGTTACAGTCCTAGAGACTTTGAGCGGAGCAAGCTATATGCCAAGTACAGGAAGTGCGAGTTCTGGTTGAACAAGGTGGTATTTCTAGGCCTCGTGATTTCGGGAGAAGGAATCTCTGTAAACCCAGAAAAGGTTGCAGCAGTTCAAAATTGGCCGGTCCCTAAGACGGTATCGGAGATTCGAAGTTTTTTGGGACTAGCTGGTTACTACAAAAGATTCTTCAAAGATTTTTCGAGGATCGGAGAGCCCATGACACAGTTGACATGGAATGACGTGATGTATGTTTGGTCGAGGGCGTGTAACGATGCCTTTCGAGAATTGAAGAAGCGGTTGACGACGTCGCCGATATTCGTCATTCCAGATTGTATGGGAGATTTTAAAGTGTTTTGCGACGCGTCTGGAAAAGGTCTTGGGTGTGTGCTTCATCAGCACGGATGAGTTGTCGCATATGCATCAAGGCAATTGAAGAATCACGAGAAGAATTACCCCACTCATGATCTTGAATTGGCAGCAGTAATATTTGCCTTGAAGATCTAGAGGCACTTTCTACTTGGGGAGCGCGTGAAAGTATATACGGATCATAAGAGCTTAATATACATTTTCACGCAGAAGGATCTGAATCAGCGACAACTGAGATGGATCGAGCTCATGGCGGATTACAATATTGACCTTCAGTATCATCATAGGAAGGTTAATATGGTACCTGATGCTTTGAGTCGGCTTCCACGAGTGATGACGCTTATGACGCAGTGGAGGCTGCAGCAGGAGATCCGCGACATGGAAATAGACGTGGTGTTACCCGGTTTGACCTCGTCATTTATGAACATGGAGATACAGTCGACGCTGGTAGACAGAATCAAGGCTGCTCAGACAGGAGATGCAAAGCTTCAGCGCATCAGGAACATGGCATTAGCAGGACAGAAACCAGAATTTCAGATACATGCAGATGGTTCATTGAGATATGGCAGCAAAATATGTGTACCATCAGGAGATGTCAGGGATGAATTATTAAAAGAAGCACACATTTCCCCGTACTTTATCCACCCAGGAGGCACCAAGATGTACCACGATCTACGACGAAATTATTGGTGGCATGGAACGAAGAGAAGCGTAGCGCGAAGTGTGGCCAGATGCATGTTATGTCAGCAGGTAAATGCTGAGCATCACAGCGTTGCCGGTCTGTTACAGCCCCTGCTCATCACTAAGTGGAAGTGACAACATATCACGATGGACTTCGTGACGGGACTTCCAAAGAGCAAGAAGCAACATGACGACGTTTGGGTGAGCGTTGATCGATTGACCAAGTCGGCCCATTTTATTCCTTTCAGGGTTGGACAGTCTACAGAGACTCTTGCCAAGAGATACATAGAGGAAATTGTGAAGCTACATGGGGTCCCAGTGAGTATCGTTTCTGATAGAGACACCCGGTTTACTTCGCATTTTTGGAAGAGTCTACAGGAGAAGTTGGGTTCACAGTTGAAGTTCAGTACAGCTTACCACCCTCAAACGGACGGCCAATCAGAGCGTATTATACAGATTTTGGAGGACATGCTGCGGACATGCTGCGGACATGCTGCAGACATGCATGTTAGATTTCAAGGGGTCATGGGAAGACCATCTACATCTCGTTGAGTTTTCTTATAATAATAGTCATCAGGCGAGTATTGGAATGGCCCTTTTTGCTGCTTTATATGGTAGAAAGTGGCGTTCACCCTTGAGCTGGGACGACGTTGGAGACAAAGAACTGGTTGGGTTCGAGATGATTGTAGAAGTAGTGGATGTTGTACGCACTATCAGAGAGAGGCTGCAGGTGGCACAAGACCGTTATAAGCACTT
The DNA here is from genome assembly GCA_030789695.1 of Scilla litardierei. Taxonomy (NCBI): domain Eukaryota; kingdom Viridiplantae; phylum Streptophyta; class Magnoliopsida; order Asparagales; family Asparagaceae; genus Scilla; species Scilla litardierei. The sequence goes on along the minus strand of CM061135.1, from coordinate 347,721 downwards.
GGCAGATGCAAAGAGGTGCCATTTGGACTTTCAGCCTGGATATCATGTCTTTCTGAAGATTTCACCTAATAGAGGCATGATCCGTTTTGGTCGCAGAGGAAAACTTAGCCCACGGTATATTGGACCTTTCAACATACTCGAGCGTGTGGGTGAGGTGTCATACAAACTTGCACTGCCTCCATCTTTGGAAGGGGTGCATAATGTGTTCCACATATCTCAGCTGCAGAAGTATGTGGGAGACCCGACTCACGCGGTTGATCATTTAGAGATCATGGTGAGGTCAGATTTGAGTTATGAACAGCAACCGGTGGAGATAATTGATCGTCGACAGAGGGCTCTCAGGAACAAACTGTGGATTTGGTCAAAGTGATGTGGCATCGTGACTTGCCAGGAGATGCTACCTGGGAGCGAGAGAAAGAGATGAAGGAGCGGTACCCGTACCTTTTCACCGATTAGTGCTTCCTTTAAAATTCCCAGGACGGAATTTCTTTGAAGGTGTATATGGTGTAAAGGCCCAGTTTTTATTTTATTTTGTTTTTTTCCTTTTTGTTTCAAAGCCCAGGCCCATTTAGCCTTCCCCCCTTTTAATTAAACCCACTCTCTAGCTCTCTCCCCCCCTCTCTCCCTATCTCTCCCACTCTCATTTTCTCCCCGAGCCCAGCGACTTATTTTTTTTCGTTCGTTCCTCTTTTCTCTCTCGAGTGGCAGCAACCGCGACGAAAACTTAGGGTTTTCGAGATTTTAGCTGATCCGATGACGTGTGATCTCTTCATGAGAGATTCTCGGTGGTTTCGAATCCCGATTCTCACGCGATAAGTGCCCTCTCCTCCTTTATGTATACGGGGTGATTTCTAGTTTTTTTGTCATGCGAAAATCATTTTTCTCTCTTCGAAAGTTTTTGATCTTGCTCTTGTGGTTTTCGATTCTGCTCCTGGGGCTCGGATCTTGCTCTAGGGCTTCAGTTTTTGCATTTGGGGGCTTGCAACTTGCTTCTAAGTTTCGGATTTTGCCTGAGTCTTTCGGATCTCTTATTTTTCTTCGCAAACTTCGGTGGAGGTAGATTCGTGTTCCTATTAAGCTTTTAATATATTTATTAATGGAAGTGATGATTTATGCAAAATTTAGCGAGGAGTACCCCTCCAGTGAACTAATCTTTTTGGCACCTAGTTTAGATTCATGGCGTTATGGCCGTTGTCCCTTGTTTACGGTTTAAACCCTCGTGCTGATTTTAGACGTGGTGTGCCGCCGAGGTGGAAGGCTCGGCTGTGGGTTTTGGTTGGTTGCTAGCATGTTGTTTTTTCATTCTATGTCATCCATTGTTATCTTGTTGGTATCATACTTATTGCATGCTGCCTGCTCGATCTTTGCCTGAAAGCCGTTGTTATTACATTTGTTTGCTTGTATGCCTGCACTTAATGGTTCTGCTACCTGTATACTTGCTCTCTATGTTTCCAGTGACCTGTTGCTGGTCCTTAGTGCTTCTACATGCTTATTGGCATGCTGATTGCTGGTCTATTTTATTGATAGACTGATTCTGTTGTTGGCAAGATTAAATGAAGCATCGATTAAATTGTTACGGTCCCAAAATTGATATCTTTGCATGCAAACCTTTAGGCTGAGCAATCCCTCTAGGCAGGTAGACCACAACTCATTAAGGTGCCGAATCATGAATCTGATCCATTGAGTCCCCATAATTTTTAAATACTTTTGGTCTCTTCATTATCGTATTTATAAATTGTGTTTTAAATTATCTTTTCTTTGAAATTGTTAACTTTAGTCGTTAACTATCGAATTTCTACTTATGAGATTGGACATGCGGAATATTGGAAGTTTGTTTTTCTGGCTTATACTAAATTACATGATAAGAGATTATGCAACGTGATTATACAATGATATTGGTACGCCTGATATATATACATAAGACCTGACAATCCGGAACATAAATGGGCATATCTTTATCTAATAATGTAATTTAAGGATCAAAGAAACGTGTACTTGACACCCAAGAACTAGAACAACTACATTTGACTTCATGGATATGTTGTAACTTATAATTGAGAGGGTGCGGGAGCGATTGAAGCCATGCATATGGCCCCTATCTAGGAGGATTTCCTTTTAGGATCCTGAGTTCTCAGTACAGTTTGACCTTTATACTCGGCCCAGGGTATCACCATGCGGTCTAAGGTGGACTTCATGTTACACATCGTGCTCTCCTCTTATAAGTCACAACACTAATTTCTCTTAGTTAATACTATAATCTTATTGCTATCAACATTGTTGCCAGGTCAGTAATTTCTTTTACAGTTTTTTGTGCCTGTCAATTTCTGCAAATAAATTAATTAACTGTTTTAATATGGATGCAATCTACTTTTTTAAATGGTGGTTCAATTCCATCAGGTGATACTCAGCTTGAAGAGGAGGCTCCGCAGTACAAGGAGTTCGAATTTCCTGTTGAGGACATAGATTTCTGATCCTTGGAGTTACCAGTAAGGTTTTTACCCTGCTTTTAGTCGTTTTTCTTTCAGTATTATTTTTAGTTTGAGATATAGCTTCTCTTTTGCCTAGACAATGTAATTCCTTTAAAGGTTTAATAAAATGAGTATTTCTCTTTTATTGTCTTGAATATTTCCTTTTTAAATTATATTGACTTCACTGGTACCTGCAAGACCTGCAAAATTATTGTGAGTCTGACGGCACCCATTTCTGGGGCTTTACATTAACTTTGGAGAAGGTTTGTGCAGTATTGTTGATAATGATTCACATGTTTTATTTTATGGCATTAGACATAAAAATATTTATATGTTAAGTATGCCTAAATCTTTTGAACATTGCCTAGTTGCTCATTCTAATGGACAATTATTATGGCATTGCCGTTTTGCGCATGTTCATTTTAAGCATTTATATAAATTAGCTAAGCATGATTTAGTTAAAGGATTTCCTAAAATATCTTTTAATAAGAAAATCTTTTGTGATTGATATCATCGAGGTAAACTCCGTAAATTTTCATTTAAACTTAAAGATGGCAAACTTCTAAGTGGCCCCTAGAATTACTTCATTTAGATCTATTTGGGCCTGCTAGAGTAGCATCTTTAGGAAATGCTCATTATGAATTAGTCATTTTAGATGACTTTTCTAGATTTACATGGGTATCATTTTTAACTAATAAAAATGAAGCCTTTGATGAGTTTACCAAATTTGCAAAGAAAATTCAAAATCTCTTAGGAACCACCATTATCACTATTCGTAGTGATCATGGAGGGAAATTTGAGAATGAACTTTTCTCTAAGTTTTGTGATGATAACGGGATTACTCACAACTTTTCTTTTCCTCGCACACCACCACAAAATGGTGTTGTTGAGAGAAAGAATAAGACTCTTATTGAGTGTGCACACACCATGATCCATGATAGTCATCTTGGACTTCAATTTTGGGCGGAGGCGGTGCACACGGCATGTTATGTTCTCAATAGGATCCTAGTGAGGCCCCGAACAAACAAAACTTGTTTTGAATTATTTTATGATAAAAAGCCTCAAGTTAAGTATCTTCATGTTTTTGGTTCAAAATGTTTTATAAAGAACACTTGTGGTACTTTAAACAAATTTGAGCCAAGATCCGATGAAGGAATTTTTGTTGGATATTCTACATGTAGCAAAAATACAGCAAACCCTCTTCAACGATCGAGAAATCATTACATGTTTCATTTCATGAAGATTTTGATGTTCCTTATGTTGATTAAAGTGTAGATGTTTTATGTGATTCCATTAGTAATGTTAAAATTAATGATTCTATTATTGAGACTAACAATGCTAAAAATGTTGAGATTGTTCCAAGTGATCCAGGTATTCCCAATGCTTATCCGACCGTCCGTGACCACCCACATGACCAAATAATTGGAGATATTGGTGTGGGTGTTCGAACAAGGTCAAGAATTGATGAGTTCTACCATTGAGCCTTTGTCTCTACCATTGAGTCAAAGAACATCCAAGCGTGTGAAGATAGCTCGTGGATAGTTGCAATGTATGAGGAGCTCATGCAATGCGAAAGAAATGAAGTTTGGGAGTTCGTCCCTCTTCCAAGTGGTCACCAAGTCATTGGGACCAAATGGATATTCAAGAACAAGACGGATGAGAACGAGGTCATCAAAAGGAACAAAGCAAGGTTAGTAGCTTAATGCTATCGTCAGTAGGAAGGTATTGATTTCGAAGAATCCTTTGCCCTCGTAGCTAGATTAGAAGCTATTAGGTTACTTTTATCTTTTGCATCTCATAAGAATTTTAAATTAATTCAAATGGATGTTAAAAGTATATTTTTAAATGGCATAATTAATGGAGAAGTTTATGTTTCTCAGCCATCCAGTTTTATACATGAAAAATTTCCTAATCATGTTTTCAAACTTAGAAAGCGTTATATGAGTTGAGATAACCTCCTAGAGCTTGGTATGATCGACTCAAAACCTTTCTTTTGGATTTAATTTTTAAAATGGGTGAAGTTGATTCAACTCTTTTCATTAGAGATTATGAACATGACATCCTCCTTATTCAAGTTTATATAGACGATATTATCTTTGGTTATACTAACTTTAACCTTTGCCAAGAATTTTCTGAATCTATGAAGGAAGAATTTGAGATAAGCCACATAAATGAGCTCAAGTACTTTCTAGGTCTTCAAATTTGGCAAATGAAGGATGTGATTTTCATACACCAAACCAAGTACATCGTGGAGCTTATCAAGCGATTCGAGATGGAATCGTCTTCATGCAAAAGGACTTCCATGAGTACGACCACTTATCTACACAAGGCTGAAAACAGGAAAGATGTAGACATTCATCTATATCGAGGTATGATTGGTAGCTTACTTTATTTAACTGCTAGTAGGCCCGATATCATGTTTTCAGTATGTCTTTATGCTAGATATCAAGCTAGACCTAAGAAATCACACTTGATTGCGGTTAAACGAATTTTTCGTTTCCTCAATTAAACACTAGATTATGGGTTACTTACCCTAAATCTAGCACGTATGAGCTAGTCTCATATAGTGATGCTGATTTTTCTGGATGCAAATTCAACAGGAAAAGTAATAGTGGCACTTGCCATTTCCTAGAAAATTCCCGTATATCTTGGTTTTCCAGAAGCAAAACTCCATATCATTGTCCGCAAGCAAAGCGAAATATATTGCCGCGGGTCTTGCATATGCACAAGTCTTTTGGATGAGACACTCTCAAAAACTATGGTGTCAATTGTGATACTTGCCCTATCATGGTTGATAACCAAAGTGCAATGCCTTTCTAATAATCCGGTACACCACTACAGTACCAAACACATAGATATGAGACATTTCATTAATGATCATGTATCTAAGAAGAGCATCATCCTAGATTACAATAAAATCCAAAAACAAATCGCCGACATCTTCTCCAAACCTCTAAAAGAAGACTCTTTTGTGAGGTTGCGTGGAGAATTAGATATTATGGGTGAATCTGAGATATATGAGTTCATCTTTATATATCATATCATGTTTTGAACTCATATGACCATTTCCATATCTCATGTTGAATATGTCATATTTTCATATTTGTTTTCAATGAGATTTATTGGAAATTTTTGATGATTTGATCAATATGCTTGATATGTGTATTAGTCTATATGCTTATGATGGTTATTTTATATTAGAGTGATTATAGTATAGGTCTAAGGGTGAGAAGTCTCAAATCCTTGATTCTAACTCAATTCTGGATTTCAGAACCATGACAGTCAACTACCATTTCTTCTACAGTTGACTGCCCAATCTCTAGTTTTTAGCCTTCATAACACTTATTTATGACAGACGACTGATGGTCATTTTACAGGCGACTTGACTTTGTTCATCAGGCGTCTGCCCAATTGTCACCAATTTTCACAAGAGATGGATTAAAATTTCTTCAAAATCTTACTGTGCAGCAGGCACATATAAGTCATTTCACATGTGCATGTCCAAATCCCGACGACTGTATTTTCTTCTACAGGCGCATGTCTGCTTTCTGAGTAATTTTTTATTATGGCTTGACAGGCGACTGCACGATGTGCATCAGTCGCCTGTCCGCCGAGTTTGGCGGTTTGTAGCACATGATCTGAACCGTTATTTTTGATCCAACGGCCCAGATCTCTCCCGACCCTTCACATATATATCGTGGCCCCCTTTTTTCTCTCATCCGATTGAATTTCCCTCATCTTCCTCCTTTAAATCGAGAGCTCCGATCATCTTCTCTTCGTCGACCAGCCTTCCCAGCCGTCAATTTCACTTCCTTTCAGTCCGTCAAGCCTCTCCTCCCCTCCCTCCGCCAGGTAGAAGCGTTCAACCTCTTTCATTTCGATCGTGCCCTAATTTCTGTGTTTGTTCAAACCCTAGCCTAGGTTCTGTTCTTAGCAATGGCACCCAAAATCAGATCCTCTTCTAAGGGTAAATCCCCGAAGAAGCCTCAGGAACCCAAAGCTAGGGCTCCCAAGCCTTCGACCAAACCTCGTAGAAAACGAGCTCGGTCTCCTTCGCCTTCCCCCTCCATATCTGATTCCGATAAGTCTTGGAATGAAGAGATTCCTCTTGAGCAAACACTCAAGAAGATTCGATCGTCGATTTCTTAACCACTTGCCCTTGTCCAGGCCAAACCCATTGTTCAGGATGAACCCAATGTTGAGCCTGAAACTCATGCTTCTGAGCCTGCTAACCTCGAAACTGAACCACAAGGCCAAAATCCTCCTAAATCTTTGCAGCCCTCTGCTCCTGTTTCTCATATCCCTATGTGTCGCAACGACACGTGTTTGGGGAAATATAATCTCATGTTCAATGTCAAGCTCCTCAAGGAGCGATTTATCTCATACCCTGCTTTCACATCCAAGAATCTATCCGAGCTTATGACGACATCCAAATTGGTCGATCTCTTTCGGTATTCTCATGATGATTCTCCTCGTCCGTACCACATGCTTGTGAAGCTAATCTATGCAAACCGCATTCACGGTAAATACTCTGAGTCTGGGATTTTGGACACTGTTGTTCAGGGGACCCCAATCAAGCTTGACCCCAAGCTTTTAGGGCTATTCTTAGGATTCCCTTCACCGGATCCTTACCTGCTGACATTTCCATCTCTTCTGTTGTTGTTCCTGATCAGGTCGTCCTTCGGGACATGTTCCGTGAGATTCCACGTATCCTCACCTCAGGCATCAGATCCTCCATGTTCACTCCTAGAGGTTGGGCTGTTTACCATGTGGCCAAGTCCAATATCCTACCTAAGTATGGATCTTCTGACCAGCTGTCCCATGAGACACTCAAATGTATGTATGCGATATTCTCAGGGATGGAGGTGAACTGGGTAGGAGTTATACTTGACAGGATCGACCAGATCGAGATCACCTCCTCCTCTTCCTATATTCCTTACGGATGTATTCTCACTCATGTCTTTCGCTATTTTGGCATGGATCTGAATGCTTATGAGTGTGTCCCTCTTGGCCCTCTTCTTAATACTTCTGCAAAGTCGAAGTCCTCTTCCCTCTTGGCCATCTTCTTAATACTTCTGCAAAGTCGAAGTCCTCTTCGGCTCTGCAGACGGCAGCCAAGAAGAGACATTCTGCTTCTGGCCCCTTGTCATCATCTGCTCCTCCTGGTGATTCGTCGATCCCTTCGTCGTCATCTGCACCTACTCCTGATCCCCTTCTTGTTGAGTTGGACAAGAAGGTATCTGTTTTATTCGAGCTTTTCCATGTATTCTTACAGCACCATGTGATTCCCATCACTGCATCCCTCCGGGCATACCTCCAACCCGCTGCTTTTGCTCCTGGTGACACTCAGGCTCCTCCTGCTGACGTCACCCAGCCTCCAGAGCCCTCTGCTGCTGCTGAGGCTGCTCCTGCTGCTGAGACCTCACATGTTGACATCCCTGCTGCTACTATTGCTTCGACTGCAGAGTCAGAGACTCAGGACTTTCATGTTGAGATGAGAGCTCATGAGGATTCCACCGTAGTTGAGTTGGACTGATGCTTCCTGACGACTCCTCACCATAGGACCTAGATTTTTTAGGGTTGAGAGTCTGTGTCTGATGTATTAAGTGTGATGGATATATAGTGTCATATATAGATGTTATTTGTTGGTGTTTGTGCGTGTGGCACATTGGATGGTTGTATATATTGGTCATATACTTTTGTGTACATGGAGTTGGTTATCTTTTTGTAAATTCCATATATCTTTTGCATATATTTATATGATGATCTGTTTGACTCATTGTACTCTCATGTGAACGTTGTGCAATTTTTGTCTCTTTTTGTGCTATTAATTGTATTAATTGAATGTTGAGATGAATTGCATAATGCATGTTGCTATTGGAATTCCATTCATTTAGTCAATTAAATTTTTCTAGTTTTGATGAGTTTTGATACGTATTTGTGTGATATACCTTTGTGCTTTCTCGATTTTTTAGTTTGTTATCACATAAAATACATATCTCATTCTTTATGCTCACGTGATTGTTCTTTAGTTTAGTTAGCACTATTGTGTTTTTCTACTCTCACCTTTTTGGATAATGTCATAGGGGGAGAAATAAACAAATCATAATTTTGTGCTAATTAGAAGCTAAACCTGAATCTAAGATTGAAGTTGCCTTAAATTCAGGGGGAGTAAGATATAATGAATTTGGATTCAAAAATCCTAAATTCCAATAGTTAAATTCATTTCATTCATATATATCATACTATTGCTTTAATTTGATCATTAGATGCTTATATATTAATTGTCTAACTTGATTGGTATCTATGTATGGGGAGTAAGTATTTTAAAGCACAATTATTTATCTTTTGTTTTTGTTTGTTTGTCATCACCAAAAAGAGAGAATGTTGAGTATTGGACTTCTCCCTACTTGGTTTTGACGATGAACAAACATAAATACATGTGACTAATCCCCCCATGCAGTAAACCCATTGACTAAACCTATCATGAAGATCTAATAGCAGTGGATGACATCCAAGGATCAATCAAAGCTCAAATTTGAAGATTGGGTGATCAAAGATAAAGAATGGAGCTTCAAAGTCTTCAAGAAGACTTCAAGATCATTCAAGAGAAAGAAGAGAAGCTAAATTATATGTAATCTTTTTATTCTCTTGTCGTTCTCATTAGAATGTAGCTTTGAAGTAGTTTACTGTTGGAGCTCACACACTTCACTATTTCTAGCCTAGGATTTCATTAGATTACATCTCCTAGGGCTCTATCTTTAATTTCCCTTTAATATGCATTTTGAACTTTCAACAGGCGACTGATTAACATTATACAGGCGCCTGTCTCCATACAGGTGCCCGAGAATTGTTCTTCAGTCGTTTGTTATGCACCCTCTGTTTGACTTGATTTTTGGGTTTTCAGTTCTTTACTTTCATCAGGCGACTATTGTACAAAGTACATGCGCCTGTCAAGTTACAGGTGTCTGTGACTTGTTAGTCAGTTGCATGTCTCATCTTGCCCAAACTCTTAAGGTTTGTCAACTTTCGCACTAGCCCTTGCAGGCGATGTAAGAAGGAATTACAGGCGCCTGCCCATGGCACAGGCGCTTGTATATGCTTCTACAGTCACCTGTCCAACACTTGCCCAGAACCTTGATTTTGGCAAGTTACATTTGTGCAACAGACGACTGATATTGGTTTCCAGTCGCCTACCCATGGCACATGCGCCTGTGGATTCCACATCAGTCGCATGTCCTAGTATACCCAGAATTCTCTCTTTTAACTTACGCACTTAGGGTATCAGTCGCCTGTAGAAGGTTTCTCAGTCGCCTGATAGTTTTCAGGCACTTGTTCAACCTTCATCAGTCGACTGTCCTACGTGGTAAGTTACCGTTTGAATTCTCACTTACCATCTAACACAGTGCAGCAGTCAACTGTGGTTTCTTCACCAGACAGTCACTGTTTATACTGTAAATTCTATCCGTTGGCTTTTTTCACATGAATTTCAAAGGTGTTTTTGGGTATTCTGTTTGAGGGTTTTGGAGAACCAATAAGAGGGGCTTCTACTGTTCCATTGGTGCCTCTTAGTCATTCTCTTAGCAACTCAAGAATTCATTTTCAAGCTCCTAAGCTCTCATTCTCTCCAAGCCCTAGAATCTCATTCTCTCTTGCTCTCCAACCTAGAATCAAAGTAATATCCTTTAGGCATTTGGTGATGACAAGAGAAATGGCTTTCTTTCTTCTTGGAAGAGACATCAACACACAACACACTTGCTACTTCAAGTTCTACTTCAAGGCATAGGTAATTGTAAGTGTTGTATTTTCATAATTTCATAACTTTCATTATTGAGTTTTTCTCTCGGTTGTGAGAGTGGTTTGCTTGATCCCAAGTTGTGGGATTCAAGGACATCGATTGTTGTTCGATTACACTTGTAGGGTTGCTACAAGTGGGTTTAAAGGAAACCTCACGTTAGAGTTCTAACTTGATATCCGGATGTATCTGGGTGGAAGGGACGTAAGATTACCGGGAACAAGTTGGGTTTGACTTGGGTAATCCGAACTCTTGAAACATCTTATTGTTTTCATTGATTCATTGTTAATTCTTATTTCCGTATCTTTGTCGGATTAGGATTTAATTAGGCGTAATTTCTTAGTTAAATTTTATAAACACTATTCAACCCCCCAGTATTTTTCCTCATAGCCATGGTCCTTACAGTTACCTCTATAAAAACTTTATCTGACAAACATAGTTGGATAGCAGTAAATAGCTTTGCTTCTAATGTTGCTTTCTCCACATCAGATGTTGCAGTCAGCATCTTTTGTTTTCTGTCAAGTACATCTAGCAGATCTTGTTGTGTCAACAGAGCACAAATCGTGATGTGACATACTGAAGATATTCTTTTCATCAAACTTTTCAATCTTGTGCATTATGGATGACATGCTTATGCTAGATCAAGTTACCAAAAGCTATGATACCAAATTTGTTAGGGATAGTGGAAGCAACCAAAACAATGAAGCAAGTCACAATTTGCATAATACCGAAAATTGAAGAAAATAGTAAACACGAGATAGATTTATGTTATTGGGTATTATGACCTACGTCCATGGGCAGATGCAGTTGATATTTTACTATGGTAGAAGAGAAGAATTAGAATAGAGTAATTACTCACTCTTTTCCCAGATCCCAAAACCAACAATTAGAAATTCTCAGAAGAAACCCTAGGTTAAGGGTTTTATATACTAGAAGAAATACTTAACCTCAGATCTCTTTTCCCTTTTCTAACCAGTTACCACATAACTAGCATATACCTCACCGCACCAATGCACCCTTATATATAGGGACATTTTTTAAAGAAGCTTGACATTAAGTGATGCTGGGAAATAGGATATGAAGCTTGGCTTAAGTAATGTTGGTTTGTCTTCATTTTTGTCACTATCAACATAGACCATGGCATTGCTTGTGTTAAAAAGTCATTTGCATGTGAAGTTGCAAACCTAGTCACTAATTGGTTCAATATTTGCAGCAGTTAACGGGTAAAGACTCTTTGTGGTGCTTTATGTCCAATCAGTGCTTGGATCCATGTAGTTGGTTGCCAGATGTACCAAACTTAGGCACTTGGCTTTAGATCCCAATCATGTAGTTTGAGCAACTGATTATATTAGAAATGTTATAGTTGGAACTGAGTTCAAAACTGGTGCAACAACACCAATTTGGTATGAAATTTTTTATGCTTTTTTTACAGCTATGTTCCCCACCTTCAACAATATAGTTACAACTAAGCTAAAATGCACGAAAAGATAATGTTGGAATTGCAATGTCTGAACAGTGCAGTGCATCTCCTACTACAATAATTGTATGTGCATGCAATTTGCACTGCAGCTCCACTTCATATTACCAAACAGGATGGATAGATTTTGTGTTTTGTTTACTTTCGAATGTTGCTTCAAGACACCCCATCCTGTCTTGTCACAGAACAAATATAAACAAAAAACTGTTTTTTTTCTGGGCATATCTGATTTCTGTGATTTTGTGTTTTCCAAAGAGACTGTCGAAAGATAAATTGAGTTGTAAGGGTGGTTTAATGCGGTGGAGGATTAGTGAATTGGTTCATAAGTTGTTTCATGGAAGAAAACTGTAACACACACACTCTCTCTCTCTCTCTCTCTCAAGGTTTTTCTGGATCGGATTTATGAACAGATTTGAATCGAAGCAAATGGAATTAGGTGTTGATTAGGGCTCCAAAGAAAGGTATACGTTTTTGAGTTTTAATCCATTGGGGGGTGTGCCAAAAAAAAGGAGAACACCATAAGGAAAGCAGGAAATAAGGTTTCAGTTCTTTGATTGGGGGTTGAAACCCTTGGTCTGGCCATCACACCTAGCTCAGATCTCACCCCATAACATATCCAATGTTGTATAGATAGGGAATGCCAACTTTCATAACATTCAGTCATAAAATAAAATCAATTGTCGTCCATTATTTTAGCTGGAAACACTAATATTAATATACAAATGGCTGGAAATACACAATTACGAAAATGCCATTGGGTTGAAAATGTCTCGAAGCAGCGCAAAAAAATAATTGAAATATTCAAAAAATCAATAAAAATATCTAATTATATTATCTAACTAAATGCTTGAATCCCACAAAACATTTGTACTCTCAGCACCGGGTACAGTTCATCTCAACCCAATGGTCAGAAGTGCTTGAACGGTGGCTCTTGGAGATATTGTCTCCTCCCCAATTTATAAAAAGCTCTAGTAGCTTGATTGTTTTCCTTGCATTTTCTTAGCTTCAAGCCTTCAATTAGTGTCTTTGTTCTTCCCAGGTATAACATTTTAAATGGTGTTACCAACTTTTACCCAGTACCACAATTTAGCCATCACCTTTGCCAACATCATAAGTTCTTCCACCAGCAAGGCTCCGTTAAAGATCTGAAAACTTTTTACAACTTGCTTTCAATATAATGTCATCCCCTGGCTTTAAGCCAAGTTCTATATTCCTGGTTAATAAAATTATTGAAGAGTGGAATACCATAATAATCAAAAGCTAATTGATGGAAGCGAAAATCTTCCTTATTGATCACTTTGGTGGAAGCCCATGATCTAGGGGAAAATGGATTATCAGCTTTTATATGGTATTTCCGTGTCTTGTCTTTTGTATCTATCTAGTACATTCTCTCATTTTTGAAAATTTGTAAATCTTTAAATATGTTCTTAAAATTTTACATTATGTAATTGTTTGGATCCATCTGTTGTTCTTAGGTGCATATCTTTCTCTGTTTAGAGCCTTTTAAATATAGTGCACCAAATCTCATTATAAGTAATGCATCTGATGCGATTGTGGTGAAGTGAATGTAGACGAGCAGTGTGGCGAATGTAGATGAGATCTCAATTGGTAATGGTTTAATGTGGAAAACATGTCATTATACGATAGAGTGATTTTAGGCCCCTCATTTGGCAATGGTTTAATATGAAATTATGTGATTGGGCGGTGTGGCGAATGTGGACGAGATCTCAATTGGTAATGGTTTAATGGAAGAATCATGCCATTAAATGAGAGTGATTTTAGGCACATCATTTGGTAAGGGTTTAATAGAAGAAAAATATTAGGACTCTCGTTTGGTAATAGTTTAAATAAGAAGGATAATTTAGTCATTTTGGCTAATTACCTAATTAGTGAGAGTCTTGTTATAAATAAGAGGGCAATGATCATTAGAAGGTCTATGTTTATGGTGAGAAGAAAGATTGTTGTAGATTGGAAGATTTAGGCTTTAGTTTCGAAGGTAAAACTAGGAGAGCGGCATCATCTCCTAAAGAGGTCAACTATCTTGTATTTCATTTTTCTCAAATAAATAAAAATTTCACCTTTTCATTTTTTTCACTATAAAAATCCTATTTTTTCTCGGAATTTCCATTGAGTTCGTATCAAAGTTGTACCAGAGCACGATGATTCTGTCGTCATGATGGAAGATCACCAGGTGTTTGATGAAATGTTAGCTCATGTGCTGCGGCAAGAAGGGAACAAGCTTTATCGATATGAAAATTTTCAAGAGGCGGCTAATAAGTATGTTTTTGTAAAAACTCATTTCAACAATATTCACACAGCTAAGAGTGGAAATCAACATTTACAATGTCTATTTAAATTGATGGGTTCTTATCTGGTGAATGGATGCTATCAAAATTGCATTGTATTAGGTTCAGAGATCTTAACGTTTGATCCAAAGAATGTTACAGTTTTTCTGTATAGAGAACAAGTTTATAGAACACTTTGTTTTCTTTAAGCTGCTGACTCGAAGATGATGAAATTTTATGGGATTTTTCCTAAGGATGAAGTAGTAGTAGAAACTGAAGAAGATCAATAAAAAGAAAAAGAAGAAACAAAAAAATCATCACTTTTGAGGAGAAGACCCATCCGAAAGACGACACGACATTAAATCTGAACAAAGACGAAGACAACAGCATAGATGCGGAACAAAAGGTGCCACCTATGAAAAGGGACAATGAAAAAATCATCTCTTTGGAGAAAGATGTCCAACAAAAAGAAGATCTGGCTTCACATCTGAACCCAGCCAATGTCTCCAACGAAGATCTGAGGCATTCCAACCATCGGAAGAATGTGAAAGGGGACAGCGCCCCCCTCACAGGTCCATATGGTCCTGCATTCTGATGTGATCATCACATATCAACGAAGACGTCGCAAGAAGGATTTCAGGATGAAGAACTAGGCCGGGGCAGTTTTGTGATATTTTGGGTATTTTTGCAATGTTTGGGTTTGAGAGGGGGTTTTGTATAATTGTGGCTTTGAGCCGCCCTTTTATGTTGGGGAGAGTCTTCTCATTGTCTCATGCAAAACTTGAGTGTTTATCCCTAGTTTAGAATAGTAAACCCCTAGATTTAGTGAGAGTAAGTTTGCCCTCTTAGATTCAAGTTTGGAGAGTTGGCTTCCTCTCAAAAGAAGTCTCTAACTTGTATTTTCGCTTGAAGATCTATAAAAATATCATCTTTATCTTCCTCAACCCCTAGTTTTCTCATCAAATTGGTATCAGATAAATTTCCCACTCCTGTGATCGACGAGCTGCTAGATGAATTGTATGGTGCGGTAGTCTTCTCGAAGACTGATTTGGAGTTTGGATATCATCAGATTCGGACAAGAGATGAGGATGTGGCAAAGACTGCTTTCAGGACTCACAAGGGCCACTATGAGTTCCTGGTCATGTCATTCGGTTTGACCAATGCCCCTGTCACGTTCCAGGCATTGATGAACAAGGTGTTTCGACCTTAGCTGAGGAAGTTTGTTTTGGTGTTCTTCGATGACATTTTGGTTTACAGCCGAATGATGGAGTCCCATGTGGATCATTTGGCGACTGTGCTGAGGGAGTTGCAGGAGCATCAGCTGTTTGCCAACCGAAAGAAGTGTGATATATGCCAGATGTATAAGTATTTATCGATAGCTCCTGGGGGTTTGCTGCATCATCTCTCGTTGTCTGACCAAGTGTGGGAGGAGATGACCATGGATTTCATTAACGACTTGTCGAAATCAGAGGGGTACTCGATCATCATGGTGGTGGTGGATAGGCTGAAGTATGCATACTTTGTGGTACTACGACATCCTTACACTGCAGTGACCATGGCGACGACATTCATCAAGGAGATAGTGCGTCTTTTCCTAGTTCTATTGTGACGGATCGGGATAAGGTCTTTCTTAGCACATTCTGGAAGGAGTTGTTCCGGATGCTGGGGACAGTTTTGAAGAGGTGTACCGCTAACCATCCCCAGACGGACAGTCAGACGGAGGTTGTCAACCGGACCCTTGAGACATATCTGCGGTGTTTTGTCTAGGAGTCGCCGAAGCAGTGGGTGAAGTGGCTTGCGTGGGCGGAGTATTGATACAACACATCTTTCCACACCTCTGCCAAGACCACTCCTTTCAGGGCCCTATACGGGCGGGATCCCCCGTATCTTATTTACTATGGTCACTGCTCTACCCCGGTTTCCCAGGTGGATCAGTATTTAGAGGAGAGTGACCGCACTTTGGAGGAGTTGAGACAATACCTGACGAGAGCACATTAGCTTATGTAGAGCCGAGCAGATGAACACAGGCGAGATGTGCAGTTCGAGCAGGGGGACATGGTGTATCTGAAGCTGCGGCCCTATCGACAGCGATCCCTGGCACATAGACAGAACAAGAAGCTGTCACCCCCGTTACTTTGGGCCGTACGATATTGAGGCCAGGGTTGGCCATGTGGCATATCGGTTGAGGTTGCCACCAGATTCAGCTATGCACCCTGTTTTCCATGTGTCACAGCTTCGTCGGGCCATTGGGGATCATACCGTGTCTTCGTCACTACCACCGACACTCACGGATGACATGGAGGTGCTGCTTGAGCCAGTAGAGCTGAAGGGGATTCGCCAGGGGAGCACAAGGGCACGAGAGGTGTTGATTAGATGGACGGACCTTCTGGATCATGAGACGCCTTGGGAGCCGTATGATGTGATTGCGCAGCGTTTTCCAGACTTCTACTTTGAGAACAAGGTGGTCCTTTTGGGGGAGTAATGATGAGATTATCACATATTAATGAAGGCGTCGCAAGAAGAATTTCGGGATGAAGAACTAGGCTGTGGCAATTTTGTGATATTTTTGGGTATTTTTGCAATGTTTGGGTTTGGGAGGAGGTTTTGTGTAATTGTGGCTTTGGGCTATCCTTTTATGTTGGGGAGAGTCTTTTCATTGTCTCTCATGCAAACTTTGAGTGTTTATCCCTAGTTTAGAAGAGTAAAACCCTTGATCTAGTGAGACTAAGTTTGCCCGTTTAAATTCAAGCTTGTAGAGTTGGCTTCCTCTCAAAAGAAGTCTCTATTTTGTATTTTCTCTTAAAAATCTATAAAAATATCATCTTTTATCTTCTCAGACCCTAGATTTCTCATCACAGTCCCTCTGCAGGGCCGATAGGGCTTCTGCCTGTGCTGCATGGCCCCTGCGGGCTCTGTCATGGCACTCAGGAGCCTCGCAGAGCTTCAGAGGTAAACAGTGGGCTCATTCGGGTCTCGCAACTAGTTTTATGGCCTAACGAATCCACGAGTAACCGTGGTGATTATCGTATCGTCCTTTCGGGCTTCGTGGATGATGATGTAGACATTGGATGACCTTTTGATCCAGGAGGAGACGAGCACCATCAGTCGGAGAGGAGCATCCCACGCACTTCATGCACCACCTTGAGAACAATGTGGTTCTTTGGGGGCGAAGTAATGATGCGATTGGGATGCGGCGAATGTGAACGAGCTTGCGCGAATGTGGACGAGATCTTAGTTGGTAATGTTTAATGTGATAATCATGTCATTGATGAGAGAGTGATTTTAGACATCTCATTTGGCAAGTGTTAAATGGGAAATGATACGATTGGGCGGTACGACGAATGTGGACAAAATCTCAATTAGTATTTGTTTAATGGAAAAATCATGTCATTAAATGAGAGAGTGATTTTAGGCCCCTCATTTGGTAAGGGTTTAATGGAAGAAAAATATTAGGACCATCGTTTGGTAATATTTTAAATAAGAAGGATAATTTAGTCCTTTTAGCTAAGTACCTAATCAGTGAGAGTTTTATTGTAAATAAGAGGGCAATGATCATTAGAAGGGGCATGTCTATAGTGAGAAGAAAGATTATTCTAGATTGGAAGATTTGGGCTTTAGTCTCGAAGGTAAAGCTAGGAGAGCGGCCTCCTCTACTAAAGAGGTCAACTATCTTGTATTTCTTTTTTTTTCTAAATAAATAAAAATTACACATTTTCATCTTTTCCACCATGAAAATCCCATTTTTACTCTCAATTTCCATAGAGATCATATCAGCATCTTATAGCAAGGATGGGCAAATAACTAGTACATTGTATTCTGTATGAAGATCAATATTCAGTTGGGACACGCATTTATATAGCATATATATTCTATATATATAGTACATATGCATCACACCAGCATGTTTATGTGTGGGTAAATGTGGTCTAGCTTCCACTCTTCTTAAGTACACCCATGTATGTGCACCTCATGTAGGTAGTGGAAGTGGAAAGCATACAACTGATTGTCATTTCTCAAATGGACACACTGCCCACAGTTAGGATTCACAGATGCATTATGTGGATTATGTCGATAGTGACACAAATGAAGACAACCCAACATCACTTAATGCCAAGCTTCATATCATGTTTCCTAACATCACTTAATGCTATGCTTCATATCATGTTTTTGAATTTCACAAAAATCATCTTCGCAAAACGTAAGCAATGACGTTTTTCTTTGAAAAATGAGCCTATATATAGGGGTGCATCAGTGTGTGATGCTGTATATGCCGAGAGTTATGTGTTAGCGGTTATAGAAGCAAAGAGAGATCTAAGGTTAAGTATTTCCTCTTGTATAAGAAATCTAAGGATTTCTTTTAAGGTTTTGTAGGTGTGGGTTTTGGTATCTGTGAAAAGACTGGGTAATCACTCTGTTGTAATTCTTCCCTTCTACCATAGTAAAATATCGATGGTTGATGCCTGTGGACGTATGTTATAGTATCAAATCATATAAATCTGTGTATCTCTTGTGTTACCTGTCTTGTGCAAATTATGACTTGCTTTAGTGTTTGGGTCGCTTCCGTTATCTTTAACAAATTGATTTAGAGTCCTTGGTTATCTGATCTATTACAAGCATATCATCTATAGTGCACACGATCGAAAAGTTTGACAAAAAAATAGATTCAACTTATGACACATCAAGATGCACGCTCTATTGACACAACAAGATGTGCTGGATGCACTTGCGAAAAAGGTAAAATGCAGAGTACAACTGATGTGGAAAAAACAACATTAGAAGCCCATGTACATGCTACCATCCAATTATGTCTGTCCTTATAGAGGTATCCGATCAAGATATTGCGGTTAATTTATGGTTCAAACTGGAGTCATTATACAAAATAAAGTCATTGACCAACGAGTTATATCTGAAGCAACTTCTGTTTATCCTTCGTATGAAAGATTATACATAGCCGAAAGATCATCTTGATCAATTAAATAAGATTTTGATGGATCTAAAAATATAGATGCTAAAGTTGTTGATGAAAGTTCTGCACTAATATTATTATGATCTTTACCTTTTTCTGAGAATTTTGTCAACTCTATGCTTTATGATCGAGACACTTTTCTTTGAAATCTTGATATCTGTCCTTCACTCTTACACGTTATGATATAAAGTTTCTAATACTGGCAATGGGTTCTCAATGCTTGGTTGCAAATGGCCTCTATTAATGAAATATATAGGGTCAATCGAAGAAGGGTACATAAGCTTCCAAGGTTAGAGGGAGGTCAAAATCAAAATCTCATTTGAAGAATATTGAATGTCACTATTGCAAGTAAAAATGACACAGAAAGTTTGATTGCAGAAGGGTGCAGAAGCTTCCAAGGTTAGAGGGATGTCAAAATCAAAATCTCATTTGAAGAATATTGAATTTCATTACTGCAATGCCCAAAGCTAAAAGCAAAGGATAAAGAGAAGTCCCATCATAACTTCTCAGTGGCTGGTGTTGCAAAAGAAGATTTACCTGATACTAATGATGTTCTCTCAGTTACAGATCATGCCCATCCACTTGATGAGTGGATGTATGATTCTAGATGTTCTTTTCATGTATCTCCATTGCAGTTGGTTTATCATGTAAGTGAATGTCAATGGTGGAGTATTCTTGATGGGAGACGGCACATCCTGGAAGATAGAGAGTATTGGGACCATCACCATCCGGATGCATGATGACGTAGTAAGAACTATTGGAGATGTTCGATATGTACCAGACCTAAAGTGAAATCTAAGCTATTTAGGAATTCTAGACAAGAAAGGTTACCAGTGTATTCTTGAAGGTGGAGTCATTCGGATCGTTAAAGGTGTGTTAGTGATTATAAAGGGCATCCAGATGATCAGTTTATATATTCTTCAAAGAACTATAGTTACCAGATGTGGTATCAACAGCAGAGTCCGTGTTAGACACTATAAAATTATGACATATGCCTCTGGGCATATGTGTGAGAGAGGCTTGATCGTGTTAAGCAAACGAGATTTGCTTGAATGTTACAAGATAGAGAAGTTGGACTTATGTGAACATTATATATTCGTCAAGTAGAAAGGATCCAGTTCGATATTGCTACTCATGTAATGAAGTCTATATGGTATTATATTCACTCAGATATATGGGGTATTCTCAAGTTCCTCACAAAGGTAGGGCAAGATATGTGTTTACTCACATCAATGATTATTCTAGAATGACTTAAATTTACGTGGATTATTCTAGAATGGTTTAAATATGCGTGTTAAAAAAAAATAGTAGGTCTTTAACTCGGTTCATTACTGGAAAACTTTGATTGAGAACCAAACCAGAAAGAAGATTAAGTATCTTCGAACAGACAATGGTATGAAGTTTTGTTCTAACAAATTCAATGAGTTGTGCCAAAAGAGGGTATTGCACAGTAACACACAGTGAAATAAACTCCACAGCAAAACAGAGTTGCAAAACGGAAGAACATGGTCTTGTGGAAGAGTGCAAGATGCATGTTTTAAATACTGGTCTGTCAAAGGACTTCTGGGCTGAGGCAGTATCCACAGTTTGTTATCTGATGAATCGATCTACAACCAGTGTAATTAACAAAACATTCCATCGGTGTATGATCTTGTAAACTTGCTGATTACCCTATTTGAAAGTATTTGGTTACCCTCAATGGTATCATGTAAATGATAAAAAGCTTAAATCACGTGTAAATAAAGGTATCTTTATTGGTTATGTTTCAGGTATAAAAGGATGCAGAATTTGGATCACAGATTGTAAGACCAAGTAAGTGATCAACAAAGATATCATTTTTGATGAAAACTACATGTTTCATCCAAAATCCAAAAAAGAGTCTGATATCTCTTTGGAGAATGCAAACAGTGATAGCAAGCAAGTTTGAGTTTGAAGCAAAGCAAACTCAGGTCCTCACCCAAGTTCAGCCCAAGCAAGTAGATGCTGATTAATTTAGTAGCAAGAACGGAACGCACGAGGAGCAAAAGTACAATATTTCTACAGACTGAAAGAAGCGACAAATCAGTCCACCTCAGAGATATCCAGATCTCATCGCGTATGCATTAAGCGTGACAAAGTCAATTCCCGACCCCTTGATTATTCAGATGGCATAACCAGTCAAGAATGAATCTCCATATTAGGATGTTGCTTTGGATGGAGAAATGGAATCTCTTCCAAGAACAACACTTAGGAGCTTGTTAAATTGTCTAAAGTGAGAGAATATTGGTTGCAAGTGAATCTTTAAAATAATAATGAGCTCTAGGAATTGTAGAAACAAGGTATAAAACACTTGTCGCTATAGGTCATAGTCAAAAGGAAGGTGTTGATTTCAATGAAGTGTTTTATCCAGGTGTGAAACACACCTTCATTCGCGTGCTATTCGTCATGGTTGCTCGATATGAGCTTGAGCAACTTGGCATGAAGATTGCTTGTATGTATGGTGAGCTGGACGAAGATATCTTTGTGTTAGTCAGATGGGTTCATGATATACGGAAAAGTAGATCATGTTTACAAGCTGAAGAAATATATGTATCGTTTGAAGCAATCTCCTTACTAGTAGTACAAGAGGTTTAATACTTTTATTGTAAGCAATGGATATACAAGAAGCATGCGTGATAATTGTGTCTACTTTAAAAGGCTCGATAATAGTTCATAAATCTATTTATTGTTATATGTTGATGATATGCTTATCGCAACTTAGGACATATCTGACATCAATAAACTGAAATAACTTTTAACAAAATAATTTGATATGAAAGATCACAGTGCAGCTATAAAAAAAATTCTCGGTACGGAGATTCACATGGATTGAAAATCAAGTAAACTTTTTATCTCTCAGAAGACTTGCATTCAAAAATTTCTAGATCGGTTTGGTACGAAGAATGCAAAGCCAGTGTCTACTTTACACGTTGCAAACTTTCATCTTTTAGCTGCACTTTCATCTAAATCTGAAGAAGAAGTGAAATACATGTCTAAAGTACCTTATGCCATCACCATTTGCGACATTACGTATACTATGGTTTGCACACGTCCAAACATTTCACTAGTTAATGTTAGTTGATATATGTGTAATCCTAGAAAAACATATTAGGATGCAATGAAATGGATGTTTGGACATCTCAGAGGGACAACGGAAATTTGTTTAGTATATGGCAAAAGTTTTGCAGATAGGTTCGATTTGATCATATATATATATATATATTTTGATTATATTAGCGATTTAGATCGAATGATGTCCTTGACAGGTTATGGCTTCACACTAGCTAATTGTGGCATCAGTTGGAAAGCGACTTTACACTCGACAGTTGCTCTATCTACTATAGAGGTAGAGTATATGACAGTTGAAGCAGTATAAGAAGCTACCTAGTTGAGAGCTTTAGTTGATAATCTTGATTTACAATAGTTGATAACTACTATGTATTAGTTATAGTGATATACATTTAATTAAAGATAATATGTATCGTGAGAGGACCAAACATATCGATGTCAACTGCTACCTTATACAAGAATTAAAATATCATTAAGGTGCAGAACATTAGTAATTAAAACAGTCCAACTAACATGATGACCAAGCACGTTTCTTCGCACAAGTTCATATATTGTTTGAACTTGCTGGGTATTTCTCCTAATGAATGCTGAGCTGTGTGTGGAGCATTGGCAGATGCAACAGTTTGCTCGATGGTATTCAGGTTTTAATGGAAAATTTGATGTTCATTTGAGTATATGTGGGGATTTGTTGACAGTGACAGTGTGACACATATGGAAACAATCCAACATCACTTAATGCCAAGATTCATATCATACTGGGAAACATCACGTAATGCTAAGCTTCATTTCATGTATATTTGAATTCCACAAAAGCCATCTTCGCAAAACGTAAGGAGTAATGTTTTTCTTTAAGAAATGATCCTATATGGATGGGTGCATCGGTATGTTGAGGTATAGGTCGAGAGTTATGTGGTAACAGTTAAGAGAAGCAAAGAGAGATCTGACGTTAAGTATTTCCTATTGTATAAGAAATCTAGAGAAGAAATTACTTATGAGAGTGTCTAGGTGTGGGCTGTGGGGTCCTTGAAAAGAGAGAGTAATCACTCTATTGTAATTCTTTCCTTGTATCGTAGTAAAATATGACTGCCACTGCTCGTGGACGTAGGCTATAGTGTAGAACCATGTAAATCTTTGTCTCTTGAGTTGCTATTTTTTATTCCCATTTTCTGTCTTATGCAAATTACGACTTGCTTCAGTGTTTGGGTAGCTTCTGCTATCCCTACCAGACTAATTGCCCGTAAGTTGCCTAGCCTAGGCATATCTATAGAATACAATCTGTGTAATACTATTTGTCCTGAAAATGACAAGTATAGTGTGCTGACACATGGGTGTGCGATTTTGATGGAAGCATCCATCCTACACTCAACAGTTTGTGTTTCCTTTCAATCATGTGACAACAATAGAAGCCATATTTGTTGAGTTAATATTGTGCATTGCATGGTTCAACAGGGTATCCAGCAGATAGTAATGTTTTGTTTATTTGGGATGTATTAAAGGATTCTGGCTGTTTAATGCCAAAAACGGTCAAAGCTTGTGTAGTCTCTTGCTCTGCTATTGATATACTAAGATAATATTCTCGTTGGTTTGCAAGCAGAACCTGATACGATGAGCTCACAAGTCAGATGCCTAATCCAGTTCTTTTCTCTGTCAGGGACGGGGTTACACCAATCCTCTGCCGTGAGTCTGGAGCTACAAATTACTTTCCAAATCGCCGAGCAATGTCTCCCACCAGTGTTACGGGAACACGCCCACTGGTTTTCCTACAATGTCTACGCCACTGGTAGTCTAGTTTCCTTCCCCATGCACCTCTATATGTCAAGCACATGTATGACCGCTAGTTTTACGGTGATGAAAGAAGAGATGAGTCGCATGTTTATTATAATTGCGGGTGTGTCCAGATATTTCGTGACAAATTCTGGCTTTTTCTTTGTTGATTTATCGGAAAGCTGGTTATAGACTTGTGCACGGTCTGCGTCCACCAAGGATCGATCCATGGTGGTCCCACTGGGAAGCGAAGGTAAAGCCGCTGGACCACAGTCCTTTGGCTTTAATTGTGGCTTATGTGAGATGAATAGAGAGGCTGCTTGCCTCAATATTTGCCAGGCATACCAGTATCAGTAAATCCATGACTAAGCAAATGAAGTAGAGAGATTGCGGCGTGCGTGTACTTGTGTGCACACATGTACGTACATCCATGCTCTGCTTTGATCCACTGGAACTTGGGTGTACACATTGTTTTGGTTCACCGGAACAGGAACAGGAACACACTGACCTCCCTACAAGCAACCAACCTGTCCATTTTTTGCGCAAGAGAGCACTCCTCCTCTTCGTCAATGAGACATCCTCCTCCTAAAAAAAATGAGGGAAAACACACATCAGGTGGTGGGGGGGGGGGGGGACTACGTGTGTCACCAGGGATCAAAAGGGGGAAAAAAACTAAGTACGTTTCTCAAATTTTTCAAATGTGTGTTGCTACATGAACGGACCTTTTTGCTCAGCTCACAACACACAGGGGGTTACGGTGAACTGAACAAAAAGATCTGTGAACCGAGCAATTCTCTTTACAAACACGGACCACATCTCTATCAACCTCTTTGTTTGTCCTAGTAGGCCAATGGCAATTTGGTTAATCCATATTTTATAGTATCGCAAATAATGGTAATGAGAGAGGCATTTAACCCAACCCCACACAAACATCCCAAACTGGACCCACACTCCCACCATCCACCAAGTGGGCCCAGCTCGATGATGTCGCCAAACATAGGTCGCATCTTTATCAAACTCTTTGTCCTAGTAGGCCAAAGGCAATTTGGTAAATCCCTATTTTATAGCATAGGACAATGGCAATTTGGTAAATCCCTATTGTATAGAATAGATTTTCTTTTAAGAAAAATCATTTATAGATACTTGTGTCGAAGCTTCTAAAGACTCATTATAGACCTTTGGATCAGGAAAGTCGCTGGAGGACTCATTTCCACCGTTCATTGTACAAGAGACTCTCATGTAAATTATTGGGGCAATGGATATCATGTGTAGCTAAGCAAAGGTAATACGAGTTGTTTACTTTGCAAGTATTTCTTTTATGTGCTTGAGTGTATTGAGAGGGTAAGGACTAGAGGAAAGGCTGGCTTAACCAGTCTAATAAAGAAAAGGTGAGATAAATGCCGTTGAAGAACTCAAGTAGCTAAACAATCCGATACAGTGGAGCCCCAAAATGAAGCATAGACTCCAACACTATACATGGGTTGTTCTAGTCTGCATAAGCACAAGATCAACACGTGGACAGCATGGCCTCCAAATATCCACCACCCAAATCATAGAGACCCCTGGTGCAGATAGAGAGTGGTGAATATGATGAGATTGGGGAGGCACAGCCTACACTGTGGTGGCAAGAATATTTCTTTAGGTGAAAAAATGGAGGAGGTGGAGCATGTATGGCCGAAGAGAAGGCGGGTGGTGGGGGGGAAGAATTGAATTAAATGGGGTCCACCACGGAAGTGGTGAGAATACTCCAGAACCGTCCATCCCTTCCCTGCCTTCTCCCGGCCCCCTTCGTTTCCCCTCCACCCATCCCCAAACGCTCCGCTTGGAATCTCAACTCTGAAAATATCCTGTGTTGGGCCGGGGGTCGTTCATCGCCCTACACGTGTCACGCATATACAACACAATCAGAAGCAACTGGAAGATGGAATATCTACCAAGTTGAAGTTGCCGTTGCCAACCGGGAAAAATATCCCTTGGGACCCCAAACCTGAGGCCATCACGGTGCCACGTCGTCCTAGCCCCAAATGATCTTGTCGACGTGGCACCCTGCCAGAGGTGGAGGAGATATCCCAGGAGAGCCGGCAGGGGATACAAGAGAGAGAAATTGGGGACACCACATCCACCATCCAATATTAGTCTCCCATACTTATCTCTTCCTTTTATTTTTCTCCTCCTCCTCCTCCTCCTCCTCCTCCTCCTCTTTTGGTGCTTGAAGCTGAGGAAGCTGCTGTAATCAAAATCAGAACAACACGTACACGATGCAGGAAAGACCACAAAGGGATCAAGTAGATGATCGGCCCTGCCTCCAAGATGGAGATGATTTTGTGGAGGTGGACGAGGGGGAGAGCAGTACAAGCAAGAGTCGGAAGGAGGCGGGAGGGGTGAGATGGGACAAGCTGCTGCTTCCTCTGTCCAACGCCACCGGCAGCTCCATCTCCCTCCGTGTATTATTGGTCGAGGGGGATGATTCTACCCGCCACATCATTTCTGCTCTCCTTCGTTCCTGTCACTACCTTGGTACCCATCCCCCCTCCTCCTTTCTTTTTCTCCTTTATTATTACTATTATTGTCTCAATTTCAATTTCAATCATACAATTTGAATGGATAACTTGGTTTCTGCCAATTTGTTGGTTTCTATACGCCCAAGTTTGAACCTTTACCTTTTTCCTCTTTATAATTTCTCTTCTTGCCCCCATCTGACACACACACACAACGGGGGCAGATCATCCATCTTCTCTCTCAGAATACCCCGTCCCATCTGCACATACAGAATTATTTGCTTATTTTGAAATGAGTACCTGGTGCTGCATCATGGTGTACAGATCTATATTGCATTTCATCCTTTGTTAGAAACCCATGTGTACTTATGGTGCATTTTCCTTTCCTGTCCTTCCCTGCCAGTTGCCGCTGTCTCCGATGGCTTCAAGGCGTGGGAGATGCTCAAGGAGGGTCCCCGTAGCATCGATTTAGTTCTGGCTGAAGTTGACGTCCCTTCCATCTCTGGGATTTCCCTTCTTTCCATGATTATGTCCCATGACACCTGCAAACACATCCCTGTCATAAGTATGTCTCCCCTTTCCTCCTTTGCCTCCCCCGAATTATTCTTTTGCTACTCTAAACTTACTCCTCCCCCTCATGTTATTTTTACGCAGTGATGTCTTCCCATGATTCTATCAACATGGTCTTCAACTGCATGTTAAAAGGTGCCGCCGACTTTCTTGTCAAGCCTGTCCGCAAAAACGAATTGAGGAACCTGTGGCAACATGTTTGGCGCAGACACTCCGCCGTATGTGCCTCCCAACCTTGTTTCCTGCCCAAATTGATGTATCCTCTTTAGTTCCATGCTCTACCTTCTTATTTTGTATTGACAAGTGTTTTCACATGGTTTCCAGTCGAGCGATGGCCACGGCGGTACACAAGTTCACCAAGACGACGATTCTGAGGAAAGATTTGAAACTAATCCTCTCAAGGCAACCCATTTAAGCCGATTCCCACCTCATGCGAAGAAGAACAAGGGATGCAGCGAGAAAGCCAGTGTTGCTGAGGTAAATACCTCCTCCCGATATTGTCATCCTATGGAAAATGTCCCTATTTATAAGCATCTGCTGCAACGTATAAAGAACGTGTTGGAAAGAAAATCGTGCATTTGGTTC
The DNA here is from genome assembly GCA_030789695.1 of Scilla litardierei. Classification (NCBI taxonomy): domain Eukaryota; kingdom Viridiplantae; phylum Streptophyta; class Magnoliopsida; order Asparagales; family Asparagaceae; genus Scilla; species Scilla litardierei. The sequence goes on along the minus strand of CM061135.1, from coordinate 320,226 downwards.
CAAGTAGTACAATCTCTACATAGCTCTCATTCAACTCTAAGGACTCCAAACATTGTAGGGCGTAGCCATTGTAATTGCTTTGACATAACCAGATTTTGTAGCAAGTCGTGTGACCAAGTCTATCTTGGTGTACTGATTTCGTTGACCAAACAGAGATTTTGAATGGCCAAAACTTGCAATGACAAATAACGGGAAAAGATCTCTCTAAATTGGTACATGATTTCTTATGCACATTCAAGGTTGTTTCCTCTCATACATTCTCCTCTGCTCTTTGATTTGTTGTATCCTGCATCCATCCATAAAGAGTTACCTACAGCCTAGCACCATAGTTCTTTCATTTACGAGTATTTCAACGTTATCACATCGTCATCCTTCCCCAGTCATGTTTCACATTTGACTCGAGCATACTGCTTAAGCGACCATGTCACTTGTTAAAATCATTCTAGCACAAGTGTTACAGGATATGTCTTTCTGCTTCTTGATACTGATGGATGAAAATTTTGACAAGTTTAGGATGATTATAGTTCTTGCCTTGGGTGAGGTCATTAGATTGAATGCATTATATTTTACTTTCTATTATTTTATTTTTATCTTATGAATTTTTGAGCCAAATGATGAAAAGCATCCTATATTTCTTTTGTATGCTTTACATGGTAGTAAATGTTCATGCCTTGTGTATGGTGAAGTTCGTAGCCAACAATCCGTTATGTTTCTAATTAATTGTATCTGAGTGGCTTTGTACATGGAGTGATTCATAGAACTGCACGTTTTGCCACCTCTTGTTCAGAGTTCTTGTACTGGGTCCGACAGGGAAGCTGAGAGCGCATACAACCAAAATATGCTGGAACCTCGGCAGACATGTCAGGGTTTCTCCCATGTTAGTGACAATATGTGTGTGGAAGGAAAAATTCAACCAAGCAGGTCATTGCTGGACCATGAGTGCAAAGATGAAGGTAATGGTGTTCTTTGTTCCTATCAATACTTCCTGCTGTTAGTTCTGCAATTTACAGAGCACGGGCACTCAGAGTAAGTGGTGTCACATTTGACGAGTTGCTCATTGCAGGTAAGTCAATTATGTTGGGTTCAGAATGTGCTCCTGTTGATGGAACTAGCATAGCAAATGAGCAATTACTTGAAGAAGAGCATTCTTGTACTCGAGTTGAGACTGCAAATGAGGATGTGAAAACTGCAGGATCCGTATGTAATAAAAGTGTTTCAAATGATATGGAAGACCAAACATATGATGAGGTTACGCCACCAAAACAAATTGTTGATTTTATTGGGGTGATAGATAAGCAGCGACAGTATAGTCACGGGATAAGAGAAAATGCTCATATAGATAATAATGTCCATGGAGCTCCAGAAGATTTCTTCCATGATTGGGACTTCAGCTGTAAATTAAGCTCTGCGCCTTTTTTGGAACTATCATTGAGAAGATGCCGGCACAGCATTGTTGACACTGAAGAGAAAACTGAACGTGGTATGCTAAACCATGCAGATTCATCAGCCTTTTCACTGTGAGTGCCTTTCTTTTGTCTTCAGCTTCTGATCACACGCTTTGGCATGCATTGCTTTAATGCTTTTGATCTTATTGCTACCATATGACGGAATGTTATTTGGTCATTCTTGTGCAATAACACTTGCATTGAACTATTTTTGATATAATCAAGTAGGTACTAATGTTTTCAATGGATTTATTCCCATGTAATATTTATGCTCTACTAACATGTAGGCGTATCCATAGTCCAGTATCCTAAGTATCACATTCCATGACCGAGTTTCTTATATCCGTATGGCAAAATGCAAATAATATTTAAATTGAAATTTGTAATGGTCTATGTTTGCATGGCAGATCAAGGATCAACTGTTCAAGGATCAAGCAAGTGATTTGCAGATCTCAATAGTGAAGTGGAGAAAGATTGAATATCGAAAAACAAAATAAGAGAACATTAGAATTTTACATGGTTCGGAGATTGTTTTCCTACGTTCATAGGGAGAGAATTCTTTCACTATATAATTGAAGAGAGGATTACAAGTGGTGATGAAAACACCCGCAATTTTTAAAATATTACGTAATTTTTAAAATATTACGTAAGAATGGAAGCACCCTCAATTTTTAAAATATAACATACGAATGAAATTCAATACAATGATCATTATTAAGGTCTCTTTTTATAGTGTTAGAATGTCTCTTGAAATGCCCAACATTTCATCCATTTTATGTAGCTTTTAAGGTGCCTTATGAAATTTCTATTTATGTAACCATACATTTATCTTTTTTTCATTTTGATTTATGCAACCATTAAGCATGGCATTTCTTTTTTATGTAACTATTAAAGATGTCTCTGATATTATAATGGCGTCTTCTTGCATTTTAATTTATATCACTTTTAAGCTTGTTTTTAGCATATTAATAGTGTCTCTTCGTATTCTAATTTATGTAGCTTTTAAAATTGATTTTTGGTATTCTTAACATGTCTTTTAAAATTTCAATCATAATTTTAATCTATATGCAATATTCTTCACTGTAGACTCAAAAATTTATTTCGTAATTTATATCGTCATCTTGCATTTTAATTTATATCACTTTTAAGCATGTTTCTTAGCATATCAATAGTGTCTCTTCGTATTCTGATTTATGTGGCTTTTAAAATTGATTTTGGTATTCTTAACATGTCTTTTAAAATTTCAATCGTAATTTTAATCTATATGATATATTCTTCACTGTAGACTCAAAAAAGTTCACTTCTCTTCTCTTCAAGTAATCTTTAAAATTCTTCTTTAAAATTCTTCTACAACTAATGCCCAATGGGATGCCCTTTCCATTGGGCATGGTTATTCAAAAAATCAACAAATATTAGCTAAGTTCAGGGAATACATGAATTTACTTCTGCACAACGGTTTTATCATCATATCGGTTCGGTAGTATTGTCCTTGGATGAATTTTTCTCCAATACAATATCTTCATTTGATATGTTTCTTTATGATAGCATTTGGCCATAAGTCTAGTTTTGTATCTAATCGATTTTCCTTTTGATGGATGTTCTTTCTTCATGTACATCCATTTGCAATTGATAGCTTCTTTCCTTTTGGAAGCTTGACTAACTCCCAAGTCAGAGTTATTATGAAGAGAGTTAATTCCATTGCACTTGGCCATTGCAAGTTATCATTTTCTTCTATTGTTTCTTTATAGGTGATCGGATCACTAAAGCTTGATGAGCTTGATGTACGTGCATACATAATCATATCATCAAATCTAGTTGGTTTTCTTATGTTTCTTTACCTTTTACCTGTCGCAATAGGGTGTTGGTGCATTTGTGGCTCTTTATTTTCATCTCCTTAGGCAAAGGAATTTTCATGTGTTTACTTATTTTTTTATTTTTAACCTACCTCCACGTAGATGAAGGAACTCTTCTTTTGGTACATGTTCTTCAATATTGAAGCTTCATCGAATATGTAGAAAAAAATTGAAATGCAAGTAAATTGAAAGCTCAGTTGATTGATTTAGATGCCATTTTTTCTTGGTGACCTCCTCGTTGGAGTTGGTTGGAGTTGGTCAGGGAAACGGATGCCAACATCTTGGATGATAAGGATAATTCATGGATAGATGAAATGCTTAGAACGATTAGCATTTGCCTTGTTGTAGTAATGCAACAAACGCCTACTGCCCAACATTTTTAGCACGCATCATCTTATCCTTTTTATATGACTGATACAGATATACAAATCAATGTGCAATACTGATACTGATGCTAAGATTTCAAACCTTGGAAAATTTATTTTGTTTCCATGGTTCATGAGATTCTTTAGATGTAATAGTATTGAACGTTTCATGCCTTGCAAACTTGAAGCCTACCAGTGATGTGATGACTGCACCTGCAGCCGGAATGCAGTAATTAATATTTAACTGGTCATGTCTCTCTTCTTGCAGGTATAACAGGAGGTCATCATTGTCTCCTTTGTCAAGAAGTGTGAACTCACAGGCTGAATGTGAGGAATATTACAGTCCTTACACAAGACAAATACCAGAAAAAATTCTCAGTAATTCTAGCAATGTTCCGAGATGTAATGGCACAGTGCAGCACGTCAATGCAGAAGAGACTGAATCCCCCAGTATTGGTATTTTTAATCAAAATGGAATTGCAATTAAATGCTCTCCTATCCGAGTTATTCCTGTACATGTGCCAGTTGGAGGGGTGAAGTTTGATGGAAGCACCGGGTATCATACAATAACGCAGCCAATCTTTTATCCAGAGCCATCAGGTAATTTTCTATGGAGGAGCAACCCATCCAATGGGCATGAAGACATTTGCATGAGCGCATCACACCAACTGGAGAATAACGACTCTTCACATCAGCATCCACATAATCAACCACCTGAAAACCCAATCATGTACTCAGCACAGCTTGAGCGTCAAAAAGTGAATACAGAGATGAGAGATGAGCCGTGGCATGCTAATACCGTAACGGGGGATAATGCAAGCAGTCGCATATGCCATGGCGATGGTTCAAGTCACATTGACAGCAATGGGAAAGGAAGGATATTCCATGATGGTAATGGCAATATAAGCACAACAAATATCTCCCTTGTGATGCCAGAGTTTCGAAGTCAAGCGGACAATAAACCAGCAGACTTGTACCGCATAAGCCAGAGAGAAGCAGCATTGAACAAATTCCGACTGAAGAGAAAGGAAAGATGCTTCGAAAAGAAGGTACAAATATGTGTACATCTTTATATACATATAATACGTTATAAGTAGTATTGAAGTTTCTTGTTATCCTCAAAGAAAGGTGAAGCTGGCTCTACTGGATCGTGTATGGCAATCCTGCTTGTTGAACTTCCCTGACAGTAACGTATTTTGTATCGTTGGCAGGTCCGGTACCAGAGCAGAAAAAGACTGGCTGAGCAGCGTCCCCGAGTCAAAGGACAATTTGTTCGACATATTCAACCTGATGCCATGGATTGTCAAGTGGAGCAGGCGGTTGGATAGTTTGTGCCATGGATCGAGTCACCAGCCTTATCAGTGCAATAACACTTGAATGTCTTTCTTCCGTGCAACCCGTTGGTTTCTAACTTAAAACGATGTAGGATATCCCACATGTGTTGACTGCCTATACAAGCTCATAGCTGCAACTTTAGGTCCGTCGTCGGGGAAGGTTATGAAACTAGAGATGTAAAGCGAGAGCGAGGGAGGGTATGTTGTACAAAGTTTTCAAGATTTTGCAATGGTGAGATGTTTGCAGTGTCTCTGTAAAAATTATATGTTGGTCTCCTTCGACTCTAATCACGGATAGCGAGCTGTTTTTGCAATGGTAAAATGCACAGCCTTGGCTTTCTATACTGTTTTGCTGGTTTAACACTGATGTCCGTTTTTATTATCTGTGGAAAAGGTAGTGTCAAAAAGTCCGTCTCTCAGCATGGAAAAGGTTTTGTTATATCCATGACTACCTTGTTTGTGAAATGCAGTGCTTGTTACAGGAATCCATGAATCAGTGCTGTGGGAAAATAGATTCATGCCGGTTCTGCAAATTTTTCAAATGTGGTATTTCTGCATGCCCTTGGGTTTATTCCCTGGTTTTTACTTTGATTTTCTAATTCCTACCTTTCTGCATACGTTTTTGGACGAGTTGGAGTAAATTTGTCAAAAACTTATTGCCTATGTATCAATGGTACTAGGTATGATGAATCGCGTAAATGGAGTTCAAATTGTTGTGCTGCAACATGTGTATGGCTCGTAAGTCTTTGATATTACTCAAGCGACGAATGCGTCAGACACCCAAAAGAAAGAAAAGCGAAATTGCCTATCGATATTTCTTGTCATACATTGGTAGCGGTTTGCGAATCTAAATTGGGCACTCCAATGTTCATGTTATGTGTGTTATTCACTTCGTAATGATTAATCAATTAAACATAATTATTACGCATAAAAAATCAAGCAACGACAACCAAAACTTGATAACGCAATTCGGTGCGCATACCTACATCTGCTGGATGGGGTCACGCCCAGAAAATCAGATTACTGCACTATAATAAATAATGATTACAATCACTAATATCAGATCTATACTAGGAGAAGCATACTCTCCCTCAATACAAACCGTAAGGGGTGATCTCGATCAACCCTGTGGAGTAATCTATGCAAGCTCCCCTTGCATGCAAAATCCACTTGCACAACCGACTAGATCAACTCCCTTGATCCCTACGTGCGTAGACGTCGGCCTCCGTCCCCGGATGTAGAAACCGCAAGATCTCATTGCACAGCCGACTAAAATCAACTCTCTTGATCCCTACCTCTGGTAGCCGTCGGCCTCCCTCTCTGAGTACTTTTTCAACTTTGTTAAAAGCCATCACTCTAGCCGCAAAACTGCACGCACCTTGGATACTCTGCTCCCCCTCAATCACGAAGTAGATATGGTAGGTCGCTCGATAAATCACGTCCAGATCGACAGCCCGCAAGTTTAGGAACCACTTTAGGTAGGTGGTTCCGCAATATCTTCTGAGATCCTACAACCACTATTTGCGGGCTGATTTTTTTCCAACAGATTCTTCAATCAAATCTAGGAGATAACAACTTCCAAATGTATCTTCAACAATTCTTCAACATAACAGCATATATCAGAATATCTTGAAGAGATTGCAATAAGATCTGAAGTAATCCAACTTCAATATCGCTGAAGACCGTCATGCTTTACAAAGCCTCTGACACAGCATGTTGGACATCATGTTGCAACATGACATTCATCATGTCATACAACATGGCCAATAAATAAGATCTTTCATACCATATTTGCGGATTGATACCTTCAATCACATCTTCAGCAGATCATATGCATACCAGCATACAACAGAATTTCTGGAGAAGATCTAAATAATAATACAAGATCTGAAACCATTCAGATAATAAATCTTCAAACGTACATATCTTCAGCAGATCTTGTAACCATTATTTGCGGGTAAATAACTTCCTCTTTCATGCAGATATTCCGCCAATATATTTAGGATCACATGAAGGAATCATTTAACCATTTCGGGTAAACTGATTTAAACAAATCTTATGCGGATATTTTCCCCATAAAGTAAGGATCTATTTCTGGAAAATAGAACCAATAAATATCAGCAAATATTTCCTCCCACCAATTAAGGAACTAACTAGATTCCCAAATATTCTCACCAACTATTTCCTCCTCCCATCAATCAAGGAGTTAATTCGGGTAACACGGAACAGAAAAATCTCACCAAGATATTTCATCAATCAAATCAGAGCCCCTGAGATTCTAGTCTACAAATCAGATCTGAAATCACCAAAACAGGTCTGCAGACCAAGACAGCATTTCTGCATACGAACCATACTCCAGATCCCGCATGTTATACCCGATGTTGCAACATAACTTACAATATGACTACTCAAACTGTTCATAAACTGCTCTAATTCCACAACCGGAACTCTCCAGATCTAATGCCACTAATGCAAACTTATAGCAACAGAAAATCAACCTAACATTATGTGTTGACATGTCAAAATCTGTGTTTTGTTTGTGCTATTCTTGCTCGATATTCTTTTAGACATGTGTTGACATGTGACATTCGTACTTATGATTATATTAGAGGATTGTACTTATGATTATATTAGAGGATTGCTATCTGCATCGCAAATTCGTGGTTTTTTTGCTATAAATAGCAAAATCGTCACATTGATGTGACATAACTGTCATACCGAGCGCTTATCTTATACATATATGTTGTATTTACCATCCATATGAGATTGTGCCATATAAACTCAATTCTAAAATCTATCTCATGATACATTATGTTCACACTTCACTTAGCTAATATATACAATATTTTTAGTTTTTAGTGAAGTATGTGATCATTGAAGACATTTGTATTGATCTATGCTTGCTCTCTTTACATATGTCTTCTATATTATAACACTTGGTATCGTACTTTTCTTTGAGTTTTATGGATTTTGGTTGTTTATTTGGTTAATGCAAAATTTTGTTTTTGACTTCAAAAAAAAGGTTTTGTGGTATTATGTCACCTTTATTGGAAATACACTTCATTTCACATGGATATCAAGGAATTGTGTTATACTTTGTTGTTATATTTTTTTAACATTCTTTATGCTAAAAATAATAGTTTTCATTTTCTTCCATCATTTTTGAGTATGCCAAATTGGGAGAAAATTGGAAATAGACGACATATGTTGTATATGTGTTGTCATTTGAGTTGGTTGTCATTTGATTTGTAGTTTGTTATGCTTACATATACAACACGTGATAGTTTGTTGCTTGACCTCATTCACACTTACCATTAACACAAATGAGATACTTGTGATACATATATGATGCATGTTTGAAAGTGATTATTCTAACATGCATTGATGCAGCGGGATCTTAAGAATTAATTTCTAACTCTGTGCATCTATGTAGGTGGAGTGAGTACAGCATCAAAAAGGGAGAGAATATTGGATATTGAGTCCCAAAGTAGATTTTAATGATGTACAAACAAATATTGTGTGCTAATCACATTAGTGAGTACATGTAATCAAACATCATATTCAAGTATATCAATAAGTTCAAAGCTATGCTCAATGACCCATAGAGCCAAGATGTTGAAGAAAGTAAATTAAAAGATCATTAATGGGACATGATGTCAATGAAGAGCAAATTGTGGAGCTCGATCAAGGCATCAAGCTTAAAGAGTTCAAGAATCAAAGACAATGCCATGTAACTCAAGAATATACATCAACGAGTTTTGAGTGAAGAATCTATGTATTTTGATGTAAGTGTTTGTCTTGCCTAGATTTTTGTATAAAGCCGTACTATTGAAGCTCACACACTTGGGAAAATATTTTTAAAATGTTTTAAAAGGTTTTAATTGCTTGTATCATATGTATTTGTGTTGGGGGTCGACTATCTTTTGCATATGATTTGATTACCATTGAAACAGAGACTAGGATAGTCGCTGACTACAGATAGTAGTCAACTACTGCATCAATAGTAGTCGACTATCATCAGCCTAATAGACAGAAAATACAGTTCTGCTATTTACGAAAACCTATCTTTTTGATACGTTGGAGTGGTGTTTTTGGAAACGATTTTCAAAGGTTTTGCACCCAAATATATGATATGATTGTGAGGTTTTGGTTAAGGTTTCAAGAGTTATTATTCAAGAGAAAAACAATATCTCAAAGCCCTCGTGCTTCAATATTTTAAGACCCAAAACCCTCTCGTTGGCCAAAGGTTTTCCAAAGTTTTTCTAAAAGCTTTTAAGCAATTTCTTGGCTATTTAGTTTTGATCATCTAGAGCTCTTATCCTCTATTTTATCAATATTAAAACTATATATATATATATCTCTCTCTCTCTTGATCTCCTAAAGCTTCATCTTTACTGTTTGATATCAAAGAGATTAAACTTAGCATCACAATACACTTTGAGCTTCAAAGTGCAACGTTATAGGCAAGGTTGTAAAAATTCATCTTCAAGAGAAAGGTTTGTAAAATCCATACAAGGGTGTAGTGGTAAGTGGTTGAAAAGCCTCAAGTGTTGAGGTCCTCACTTAGTGATGTTGTGTTTGGTTGTATTGGAAGACCACTCTTGGAGTAGTGGTATTGGAAATTCCTAATATGTGAAATTAGGTGGTTGTGGAAGACCTCAAGTTGAGGCAAGTGGCTATCCAGTTTGGAAGTTAATTAGTGGAGAAAATCCCAACGATATTGTGGACTAGACATAGCCCACTAGACGGTGAACCATGCTAAATTCCTTTGTTTGTGTTGTGATCAATTGCACTTGTGTTTAGTTTTCGTTGTGCACATCTCTCTATTGCAAGTAGTTAGTTTGTTGATTAAGTACCTAATGGGGTAACTCTCTCAGGAGACTTGGGCATAGCTAACGGGTTTACGTTTTATTTAAGCATTAATTTTTGAAAACACTAATCACCACCTTCTAGTGTTTAACTATCATCGACAGGATCCCAAAAAGTAACTCTTCCACCTGCAAGGCCTCCACACAAGAACTATGCCAGTGTGATATGTCCAAACTTCTGACGCGAGCATCATATATAGGTAAGATATCAAAAGCGTGTTATTCAAATGCTTTACTCATGTGCTGCGACAATGTTGCAAGTCGGTGACTCTTCCTCACTAAGCCATCGCCAAAGGTTATACCCGAAGCCACATATCTAGTTACAAGATTGAAACCATCAAGTTGGATCAAACAACGCAGCATGCTAATGTGTGCTTACCCTTTGCTAGTTCATGTCGATGAAAAGGACACATGGTAGTCCAAACTCTGCGCATGCTACAAATTAGACTAGATTGGCGGACTTGTGGTGATATACCACCCAACGAGATGGCCTCAAGCCTATTATTGGCCAATGCCCACGGGCTTAGGAGCTAAAGTAGGCCCAACTACATAAATAGCTTCCCATTTGGAGGTAGATCCGAATGCCTAATATAGATGGAAAGGCCATTGTAACGACCTGTATTTTAGGCGTGTTTGTTTTCTGGTGCCTATATTTTATTTCAGTCATCCGAGTGATTTTTCGTCCGTATGTTTTTTTCTTCTACGCGTCGACGCGAGCGCGCCTCTGCTTTTCGAATTTTTATCATATCGTAATTAGTTATTTTTTAAACCCTACCTAATTACTTTTAACTAAATTAAATTACTAATTATCCGTTTACTTTAACCCTAACAGTACCCACATACCCTAATCAAACCCCTAACCATACACCATTAACCCACCGTATGAATTGGGTGAGATCCAACATCTCACCACACGGCCAACTCATCCTCATGAATAACTTAACACATTTCATTGTTCTTAAAATCAACAGGAAACAACAATAGCACTTCTTCTTCTTCTTCTTCCTCCTCCTCCTCCCCTCTCTGCTCTTCCCCTTTCTCTTCCGTCGTCATTCAACCCCCAACAAATAACATTATTGTCATCAACATTCAGCCAAAGAAATCCAATGCCAAGAATTCAACACACAATCCCAAATCAAAATTCAGCCACAACCAAATCAAAACCCCAAATCAAATCAAAAATCAGAAAGAAGAGAGGAAAAATCAATCTGATTTCAAATCAGATCTGGAATTGAAATCAAATTTTCACCCTCCTCCTCATGCAGCCCTCACTTATCGCTACCACCCACTGCCGCCGCCACCTGCAGCTGCGCCGCGCTGGCCGTGCGCGCCTACAGCTGCGCCGCTCGCCCTGGCCGTGGGCGCCTGCGCAGCCGCCCCCGCCGCCGGCAGTGCCCCCCGTGTCGCCCCTTGCCGCGCCACCTGCGAGCCCTCTCCTCCCCTGCAAAAGAAAGGAAGGAATAAGATATAAAGAAGGAGAAGAAGAGAATAGAAGAAGAAGAAGAAGAAGAGAAGGCAGAAGTTTAATTGGGTATGGGTTTTATTGGGATTATTTGAGTTAATGAAATAGTTGGGTATTGTGTTTAGATGAGTTATTGCTTATTGGGTTTTGGGTTCAAATGAGTTTAATTGGGTATTGGGTTAGATTGGGTAAGTTATTGCTTATTAGGTATTGGCTTATTGGGTTTTATTGGGTAATGAGTAATAGCTTATTGGGGTTTGGGGTTTATTTAAACTATTGAATTATTGGGTTTGGGTTTGTACTAAATTAGTAAGTTATTGTGTTAGTTTTTGTTAATTGAATTATCAAATTACTTTAAGTTATACCGAGTTATTATTAAGTTATTAACATGATTAAGTTAGGTAAGTTTTATTCTTAAATTAGTTGAATTCATATAAAGAGTTTTCCTACTAAGTTATTATAAATTAGTAAGTTAGTTTAAAGTTATATCAAGTTATTTTAAGACTTAAAGATATTAAAGTTATTAGGTTATAAGTTATTAAGAATTATTAAGTTTTAAATTTTTAAATTTAATTAAGTTCCAAAGTTATTAAAGTTTTTAAAATGATTTAAAGTTACTTATTAAGTTATGTAAGTTTTTAAGTTTCATAAATTATTTAAGTTATTAAAATGTTGATTAAGTTGATTAAGTTAATTAAGACGTTAATGATATTTTTTAAGTTAAATGTTTATACTTTGAGTTATGTGCTTAATTATATGAACGATTAATAAATTAGTTATACAAGTTAATAGTTGTATAACTTCTTATTAACCATTTATCATGTTGAACAAAACAGAAAACTGACTTCACCATAATATCACGTTTGACGAGACGAACACAACGACACCAAAATCACCAAACATGCAAGTGTGCATTTTCTCCATGTTTTTAAATGCCGTTTCATTTAATGCGACACCAAACTTCGCATGTCACATGTTGTATATTGCAAGATAAAAACCCGCGTGCGTGCGTGTGGACACCTTAATAAGTTAATTGAATATGCCTTGTGAATTGCAACATTTCTGGACTTATATGAATTGCTTGAACTACTTGAAAATCATAGACATGCTGACCGGTTTGGCTAATCATAGATATTGCATGCCAAGATTTGGCTATTCCCGTGGACCGGTTTGGCTAGTCTGGCTCGTGTTCTAGTATTACAACTTTTGATGGCTGGTTTGGCTGATACTGGCTCGTGGTCCAGAAAGTACACATGGGTGAGGTTGGGTTCGCGGGCACTAGTCGGAAGTAAACAGGTCACCTTTGGGGGCACTTAAAGGTAGATTCACTTGCTTGCCGCCTAACGACGTGGACCTTAGTGCACTAAATTTAATACACTCTTGAACATCTTGAAAATGCTATACCGAAAATGTACGACATGTAGAATTGTTTCTGCTTTCACTTAAATAGAACTGCCATGTTTTCACTTATAGTAGAACTGCCATGCGAGTATAATTTCTATTCTTACTGCTTAGAAATAGAACTGACATGCTAATGTAATATCTGTTTGAACTGCTTAGAAATTGTAATTGTTTGTTTATTCATAAATGCTTAACTGCCATGTAAACTATTTCGAAAACCTTGCCAAGGGCCCTAATCATATTATTGCTTGCCAAGGACCTGCTGACATACATTTCTATGTTGTTTGGAATGCATGTCAGGACACGAGACATGTTATATTGAGGACGAGCTGATTGAGGGAACTGACCTACTGGACCAGTAGTACGCTGATCCAGAAATTCTCCCCACTGAGAACTAGTTGCTAAACACTATCTGCTGCTGCTTAGAATTTCGTTTATTGCACTTTTGTAGGGTGTGTATGTTGGATCTTGTGGATGGCAAACAACACTAGAAGGGGGGTTGAATAGTGTTGTATAGATATAAAACTTTTTCGTTCTTTACAAATTAACACAAAACGAATCCTTCTAATGTTGCCTAAGAAACCAAGTAGAGTGATCTACGCTTGGTTCTTAATCAAATCAATGAATCTTCAAATCAAATCAGAGATGAAATACTTCTGGTAGTCGACTCCCTATGAACAGTAGTCGACTCCCAGAGGGAATTTAAGCACAGTTCAGATAGTTAAGCACTTAATGAAGATATATGAAAATTTGCACATAAGTGTAAATACAAAGCTGATCTTTAGCAATATATTATAGAAGAGTTACAATGATATTAAACAAAGAGTAATTGCAAGTTAAATAAGAAATGCTCGCAAACACAGAAATAGCAAACGCAGTCACAAGGATTTTTATCTTGGTTCCCCACAACTTTTGGGTGCGTCCAGTCCCCGACTAATCCGGTACGAGATTTCCACTATTGCCTTGGCAAATACAAGCACCTAACTTCACTTGTTAGGATTTCCAACAACCTAGTCTTGACCAGGATTTCCAACCGCAACACCTAGACTTGACTAGGGTTCCAACAACAACACAATAAAATCGATATCCAATTCACCACAATAAATTGGTGGAGATTGGTTTTACACCCAGATTCTATAACCAAATAGTAATAGATAAAATTACGTGTAGTGGCTTGATAGAATAAGATTCTAGATCACACAAAGATACGAATAAAGTCTTTGTGATCTAGATCTAATGTTTTTCAAAAATCCTTTAAATAAAAAATTCAAGAACAAATAATACGGATTTGAAAAACAGTTAGCCAAATAAAATGAGATTATGATCTTCAGAAAATAATAACAAAATTGCAAGATCAAGAGTAAAACAGATTTGACTAAAGAGAGAATGAGAGCTTTAGAACGTTAGAGCGTTTTTGCACGAGAGAACTTGAATTCAATAGATGTCGTGTTTCTCAAATGAAAATGATCCTCTATTTATAGGAGAAATTTGAGAATTCGAAATTCAAATTGCTTTGACTTTTGTCCCGAAAATCATGGGAGAAAATCACTCAAAGATATTTCAAAAATCAAGTCAAAACGTCAAACTTCAACAGATGGTAGTCGACTCCCTAGGAGTGGTAGTCGACTCCCATTGTGTTTCAGGAAATCTTGATTCTCAGCTGGTAGTCGACTCCCTACCTTTGGTAGTCGACTCCCAGAGGAGTTTTTCCTGCGACACAACTAGTCAAACAAGTAGCTAACTCCAGGGTGTAGTGGAGTTTCACTACGGAATTACAAAACGACTAGAGAAGGCTCTGAATATCTTTTTTGAAAATGATTTAAAAGATATTCAAAACGTTTTTGAAATCATTTGTGTGTGTGTGTGATTGTCTATACGATTTGGCTTTAACAATACCCTAAGAAAGACACAACACGCTCACTATGAACTAGGACACGTCTTCGGAAGCTTATTCAATTGATGGAGTGGATGTGAGCTTCACTTGAGCTTCTTGTTCTATTTGAGCTTTGAGCTTCATCATTGATCTTAGCAACGTTCGTCCTTGTCTTTGAGCGTAGATTGCGCTTCTTTGAGTATGTATAAAGCTTTTCATTTGTTGCACATCCTGTACACTTAAATGTAGTGTAGTTAGTACACTAAGCTTTATTTGGTGTGCTCATCATCAAAATCACTTGGTGTGGAATTCAATTTCCATCAGTGTATTCTCTTTGTAAAACTCTGTTGTTATTAGCCATGCTTGGGGCCTTATTTCTTTGTGTACTCTTGCCTGGATGTTGGCCTAGAATTCATAGTTATTTCTGTTGTTTCTAAAATGCATGCAAGTTTCTACGTATGGTTTATTCACAAACGCTTATTGGGTTTAAGTTTTACTGCTTCAGCCCATGCGGACACGCTCGCGTCCTCGCTCCCTAGTATAATGGGAAGCGGTGCGTGACAGGTTTTTATGGTGGCCTATGCAGATCTTGCATTAAGCGAAACTTCAGGACAATAGAAATACTATCATTTAGACAAAACAACTAAATTTCTCTCGTACACAAAAATTTAACTGAGTTTCTTGTCTCTGCATGGCAGAAGGACACAACACCAGGAATGTGAATAGAAATGGAACTGCAGCTAACGGAGGTGCCGACATGAATGAACTCCTCGGAGTCATGAGGGGGATGAGATCCAACATCAGCTGATTCAGCAGGGACAAAAACCTACTCAGATTGCACCACCGCCCCCTCGAATTGAACCAAGAGTTAGGCAGTTCCATGAGCTGCAATCCAAGAGTTTCTCTGGAAAAGAAGGGCATCTGGATGCTGAAAAATGGGCCCAAGGGACTAAGGACAAGTTGAATGCTACTCGTATCCCTCAGGCAGGATGGGTCGATGTTGCGAAGCTCCAACTGACAGACAATACTAGGAGTGGAAGAAAGATGTTTGGTCAAACCCATTCTTAGGGCATGTTTCGGGAGAGGTTCGACGCCAAGTATTTTCTCAAAATAGCCAAAAGAGAACTTCAGCTGCTCTTCGCCAATCCGGTCCAAGGAGATAGGACTGTTGGCGAGTATGAGACCGAGTTTGCAATGCTCAGCCGCTTCGCACCCCATATGGTCAAGGACCGTGAAGACTGTGCATTTCAGTTTTGCCAAGGCCTGAATGCCAAAATTCAAGCCTCACCTTGGCGAAACTAATGATCCTCAAAGATGTTTTGGATGCTGCACGGAGCCATGAAGTTGTGACAAGACTCCCATGGATCCACCTAGGATGGTGCCAATAGAAAATTTCTGGCCTCCCAGACCACACAGTTCAAGAGCTAGCTGCTCATATCGACCGAGCTCAGCTGACATGTTTATTTTGTGGCAAGACTGGGCATCAGAAGAAGGATTGTAGGAAGATGCTGAACCAATGTCTGATTTGCAGAGCACCTGATCATACTGCAAGAGACTGCCCCCACGGCAAGGATCGTCAAGCACCTGCTAGAGTATATGGACCTGTTCAGCAAGAAGTACATGGACCTATTCAGCGAGGTGCCCATGGACATACTCAGCATGGACCGCCCCTGATTCTGCATAATCGAGCCTATCAACAGGCCAATCAGTCGAAGTGCCAGGCATTCATTATGACAGCTGCAGAAGCTGAGGCTGAGGATGAAGTGATTATATGTAACATCTAGAACTAGTATTTCATATTTATTTTATATTCATAGTTGTTAATTAGATACCCTTGCTAAGATTAGTTATTATCATCTTAGGTATTATCTTAGTGGCTTCCCACCCAGCTCTGACCTTATTTGATTCCGGAGCTTCATTGTGTATCTTGTCCCGGAGATTCGTGGTCAAACACGCGATTCCCACCTACACACTTTCCAAAAATTGGAATATCACTACCGGGAGTGGTGTAGTGAGTGTTTCCTTGGGATGCAAATCATGTCCTCTGGTGATTTGCGGACATGAGCTCTATGCAGATTTCATGGTCCGGGACACGCCCAACTTTGATGCTATTCTAGGCATGGATTGGTTGGGAACATTCTATGCTACTATCGACTGTCACAAGAAGAAAGTAGTATTTAAGATTCTAGACCATCCGGTGTTCAAATTTATCAGTGGAAGTCGTTCGCTTGGGCCTATCAGATTTTGGGCCCGGCCAAACGAATTGATTGTTGCATCTATGCAAGTCGAACCCGAGAAGCCTGCATTGGTTCGAGATTTTGAAGATGTATTTCCGGAGGATATTGAATTACCGCATGACCGAGCTTTGGAATTCAGCATCGATCTTATGCAGAATACTCCACCGATCTCAAAGGTGCCTTACCGTATGGCTCTTGCAAAACTTGAAGAGCTATGGAAGCGACCTGCTGCAGAAAGGATTCATCCATCCCAGCGTGTCCTCATGTGGTGCACCTGTTCTCTTGGTCAAGAAGAAGGACAGATCAAGAAGGATGTGCGTGGACTATCGGGAGCTGAACAAAGTCACTGTGAAGAATAAGTACCCGTTACCTCGCATCGATGACATCTTCGATCAATTCGGTGGATCACGAGTTTTCTCGAAATTGGATCTCAGGAGTGGTTACCATCAAGTGAAGGTCAAGAATGAAGACATCTACATGACAGCTTTCCGGACCAAGTATGGACACTACGAGTTCGTGGTCATGCCATTCGGCATGACCAATGCCCCTGCAGTATTCATGAATCTCATATTCTACGAGTTTCTGGATATATTCATGGTGATATTCATTGACAATATATTGGTCTATTCGAAGAGCGAGGAGGAGCATGCCAAGCATCTGCAGATTGTTTTGGAGACGCTTCGTCGTCGTCAGTTGTATGCCAAGTACATCAAGTGCGAATTCTGGCTGGATCGAATTGCATTTCTTGGGCATGTGGTATCAGGGGACGGTATCTCTGCCGACCCCGAGAAGATTGCATCAGTTAGTAATTGGCCTACCCCTCGGTCAACATCAGACATCAGGAGTTTCCTAGGATTGGTGGGTTACTACCGTCGATTCATCAATGATTTCTCTATCTTTTTATATTTTTCATGGTAAGGTCTCGATCTCACGATTCCAACGACTATTTATTTGTATTTTTCTGAGATCTGTGCTAATTTCTACGAATTTTTGAATGCAGAATACAACTTAAATGGAGAAATACGCAAAAAATACGGATTATACGGCCGCCAGCCAATCAGCATGTGACACGTGGCGCGCATCTAACCTTTCCCGCCGCATCCAACGGCGCTGATCGAAGCCCATTCGTATTTAACACGCCGCAGCGTGGAAAATTACTGGCCGTTGGAATCCAACGGCCAGCAGATCGAATACGAAAGCGCAGCGGAGCGGGATTTTTAGGAGCCACGTGGCCTCTTATCCACCGTTGATCCACGATTACACGGCCATGATTTAAGGCGAATGGCGCTCGGAGATGTTCGAAAAGGCGGGCGACGTGGAATTATAAGGACCGTCCGATGCCGATCCAACGGCGCCCCGAAGCGACGAAGAAGCGGGTGACGCGGCGTTCCCAGGGCCGTCCGATCAAGATCCAACGGCTCGGAGCAACGACGATGCGGATGCAGGCGCTGGATGCGGAAGCGGGCTTGGCACGAAGTTTACAGCACCACACGGCGCCACGAGGAGTAATCCCGCTTGGATCGACGGTTCACAATTGCGGCGACTTTAGATGTGCGGTCTGGATGGATTCGGGCGAAATTTAGAGCGGGGTTTCAACCCGTTAAGCGCCCCAAACCCGCAATGCTATTATATAAGCGTATTTCTAGGGTTTTGGGGCGTATTCTAGCGTATTTTTGGACTTTTGGAGCGGCTACTGTGCGTATTTCTCCAGGGGAAATTCTGTAAATTTCCAGAGGCCTTTCTTAGTATTTCCAGAGAGTTTGAAGTCTAAAAGTGGAGTTTTGGTGATATTTTCTTCAACTCAAACCCCGTATTTTGGTGTTTTCTAGCGTATTTTGATATAAACTTGATGTATTTTGCTATGGAAGTTGTTTATTTCTGCATTATGAGTAGCTAAATCTCTGTTATGCATGATATGGAGTAGTCAGGGGATGTGATTCGTGTTATTTAGGTTGAATATTGTTGTTCTTCATCGTAAAAGTCGCTAAAATTGTATGTTTTTGTTATTTAATCCTCTTTTCGTCTTCCAAAAGAAGCGAATACGTTGATGATCACCCCACAAGGGTGAGATTTGATCTCTCCAAAAGAGAGCTTCATACCATATTCGTAGAACTATAGTTTTAGCGACGTTTTTATTCAAATTGTGCTTGAACCCCCAAAAGGGTATTTTCCGACAAATCGCTCCCAAAAGGAGGATTTGTTGAGTTATATTTAATCAACCAAAATACACGAATTGCTGATCCTAACGAGCCCATATCATGTGCATGTTTCTCATATATTTTCATACACGACTCTTTCGTTGTTCGCTTTGATTACGTATACACGACACACTTTCACACCATCATCACTTTCATTATTAAAGTGTTTAGTTTCTCTACGTAGACTTTCTATTTGATTTAAGCTTGTGGTTTCAACAGATTTCTCCCGAGGATTCGACATCTGGACTCCCAGATTTTACTACTTGAACGGACTCTTGCGCTTGAGAGAAGCACCTTTCGGAGCCCACCAGGTTACTACCGTCGATTCATCAAGGATTTCTCTAGGATAGCCGAGCCGATGACTCGATTGACGAGGAAGGATGTCAAGTTTATATGGTCAGACTATCGTGAGCATGCATTTGGGATATCGAAAGCAAGGCTGACGTCTGCACCAGTTCTGGTTATACCAGATAGGACTGGATGATTTGAGATCTTTTGTGATGCATCAGGCAAACTCCTTGGATGTGTCCTGCACCAGCATGGTCATGTGGTCGCATATGCTTCTCGGCAGTTGAAGATTCACGAGAAGAATTATCCGACTCACAACTTGGAGCTAGCCGCTGTCATCTTTGCCCTGAAGATTTGGAGAAAGTGAAAATCTTCATTGATTACAAAAGTTTGAAATACAATTTCACCCAGAAGGAGTTGAATATGAGGCATCATAGATGTTTAGAGCTGATGGCCAATTACGACATTGATCTCCAGTATCATCCAGGGAGGGTTAATGTCGTACCCGATGCTTTGAGTAGACTTACAGCAGCCATGACTCTTACAATTCAGTGGAGGCTACAGCAAGATCTGCAGGAGATCTTTATAGAAGTTGCTTTACTTGGAGTCACATTATCGTTGATGAATATGTAGGTTCAGTCAACGATTGTGGATCGGATCAAAGCTGCGCAGTCTATAGATGCAAAACTACAAAAAATCAGAGAGAAAGTTGAAGCTGGACTTCAGACGGATTTTCTTATTCACGAGAATGGTTCCCTGATATACGGCAGTAGGATATGCATATCTTCAGGTGATATCAGAGAGGCGCTGATGAATGAAGCTCATAGCTCTCCCTATTCCATTCATCCTGGCGGTACCAAGATGTACCAGGACCTTCGTCTGAATTTTTGGTGGCATGGTATGAAGAGGAGCGTAGATCGAAGTGTCGCCAAGTGCCTTGTGTGTCAGCAAGTGAAGGCTGAATATCATCGCATTGCAGGATTACTTCAACCTCTGTCGATTTCGGAGTGGAAGTGGCAGCACATCACCATGGACTTCGTGACTAGACTACCTCGGAGCACCAAGCAAAATGACGCGATTTTGGTTATCGTTGACCGATTAACCAAGTCTGCGCATTTCATACCCTTCCGAGTAGGACAATCTACGGAGATACTTGCGAAGAAGTATATGGAGGTAATTATCTTTCTTATACCTTTATAACTTCTTTCTAGTATACGTCGTAATGTGATCGGTAATTGTGCAGGAGATTGTGTGATTACATGGAGTTCCCGTGAGTATCATCTCTGACCGAGACACGAGATTCACGTCTCAATTCTGGAAGAGTCTGCAGACGAATCTGGGTACCAGTCTGAGCTTCAGCATTGTATATCACCCGCAGACTGATGGGCAGTCGGAGCATACTATCCAGATATTGGAGGACATGTTGCAATCTTGCATGTTAAACCTTAAAGGTTCGTGGGAGGATCACTCGCATTTAGTGAAATTTGCCTACAGCAACAACTACCAAGCCAGCATTGGCATGTCGCCATTTGCTGCACTTTATGGAAGGAAATGTCGATCTCTGCTGAGTTGGGATGACATTGGTGATAGAGAGCTGTTGGGACCAGAGATGATAGTCGAGGCTATGGATGTAGTGCGTAATATCAGGGATAAGCTTCGTATTGCACATGATCGGTACAAGCATTGGGCTGATGCTAAACATCGTCCTTTGGAGTTCAAGGCATGAGATCATGTGTTCCTGAAGATATCCCCGAACAGAGGAGTGATTCATTTTGGAAGGAGAGGCAAGCTTGGTCCGAGATTCATTTGACCTTTCGACGTGCTAGAGCGAGTTGGAGAGGTGGCTTATCGTCTAGCATTGTCGCCTTCATTAGAGGGAGAACATGATGATTTTCATGTATCTGAGCTGCGTCGTTACATCAGCGACCCTTCTTATGCTGTTGATTACTCAGAGATTACGGTTTGACCGGACCTGACATATGAGCAACAACCGGTGCAGATCTTAGAACGACGTCAGAAGGCGCTCAGGAACAAGGTCGTCGAGCTCGTGAGAGTGATATGGCTTCTGACTCGCCAGGAGAATCCACCCGGGAGCGGGACGATGAAATGCGAGAGCGTTGTCCATATTTGTTCCATGCTCCTTAGTTGATAAGAATTCCGAGGGCGGAATTTTTCTTAAGGTGTATAGAATATAACGGCTTGTATTTTAGGCGTGTTTGTTTTTCGGTGCCTGAATTTTATTTCAGTCATCCGAGTGATTTTTCGTTCGTATGTTCTTTTCTTCTACTTCTACGCGTCGACGCGAGCGCGCCTTTGCTTTTCGAATTTTTACCATATCGTAACTAATTACTTTTTTAAACCCTAACTAATTACTTTTAATAAATTAAATTACTGAGTACCCGTTTACTTTTAAACCCAACCGTATCCACATACCATAATCAAACCCCTAACCCTACACCATTAACCCACCGTATGAATTGGGTGAGATCCAACATCTCAACCCCATGACCAACTCATGCTCATGAATAACTTAACCCATTTCCTTGTTCTTAAAATCAA
Organism: Scilla litardierei; assembly: GCA_030789695.1. Taxonomy (NCBI): domain Eukaryota; kingdom Viridiplantae; phylum Streptophyta; class Magnoliopsida; order Asparagales; family Asparagaceae; genus Scilla; species Scilla litardierei. The sequence goes on along the minus strand of CM061135.1, from coordinate 298,343 downwards.
CAGGAAACAACAATAGCACATCATCATCATCATCTTTCTCCTCCCCTCTCTCTGCTCTTCCCCTTTGTCCTCAATCAAACCCCAACAAACAACATCATCGTCATCAACATCCAGCCAAAGAAATCCAACACCAAGAATTCAACACACAAGCCCAAATCAAAATTCAGCCACAAACAAATCAAAACCCCAAATCAAATCAGAAATCAGAAATCAGAAAGAAGAGAGGAACAATCAATCTGATTTTAGATCAGATCTGAAATTGAAATCAAATTTTCACCATCCTCCTCTTCCTCCCGCAGCCCGCGTACGCCGCTGCCACCCCCTGCCACCACCTGCAGCTGCGCCATCCTAGCCGTGCACGCCTGCAGCTGCGCAGCCACCTGCGCACGCCTGCGCAGCCGCCCCCGTCGTCGGCAGTGCCCCCCTTCCCCCCTTGCCGCGCCACCTACGAGCCCTCTCCTCCCCTGCAAAAGAAAGAAAGGAAGGAAGGAAGGAGATAGAAAGAAGGAGAAGAAGAGAATAGAAGAAGAAGAAGAAGAAGAAGAGAAGGCAGAAGTTTAATTGGGTATGGGTTTTATTGGGGATATTTGAGTTAATGAAATATTTGGTTATTGGGTTTAGATGAGTTATTGCTTATTGGGTTTTAGGTTCAAATGAGTTTAATTCGGTATTGGGTTTGATTGGGTAAGTTATTGCTTATTGGGTATTGGCTTATTGGGTTTTATTGGGTAATGAGTAATAGCTTATTGGGGTTTGGGGTTTATTTAAACTATTGAATTATTGGGTTTGGGTTTACTAAATTAGTAAGTTATTGGGTTAGCTTTTGCTATTTGAACTATCAAATTACTTTAAGGTATACTAAGTTATTATTACGTTATTAACATGATTAAGTTATGTAAGTTTTATTCTTAAATTAGTTGAATTCATATAAAGAGTTTTCCTACTAAGTTATTATAAATTAGCAAGTTAGTTTATAGTTATATTAAGTTATTTTAAGTCTTATATTAGGTTATAAGTTATTACGATTTATTAAGTTTTAAAGTTTTAAAGTTAATTAAGTTCCAAAGTTATTAAAGGTTTTAAAATGATTTAAAGTTAATTATTAAGTTATGTAAGTGTTTAAGTTTCATAAATTATTTAAGTTATTAAAATGTTGATTAATTTAATTAAGTTAATTAAGACGTCATTGATATTTTTTAAGTTAAATGTTTATACTTTGAGTTATGTGCTTAATTATATGAACGATTAATAAATTAGTTATAAGAGTTAGTAGTTGTATAACTTCTTATTAACCATTTATCATGTTGAACAAACCAAAAAACTGACTTCATCATGATATCACGTTTGACGAGACGAACACAACGGCACCAAAATCACCAAACAGGCACGTGTGCATTTTCTCCATTTTAAATATCGTTTCATTTAATGCGACACCAACTTCACATGTCACCTGTTGTGTATTGCAAGCTAAAAACCCGCGGGCGTGCGTGTGGACACCTTAATAAGTTAATTGAATATGCCTTGTGAATTGCAACATTTCTGGACTAATATGAATTGCTTGAACTACTCGAAAATTATAGACATGCGGGCCAGTTTGGCTAATCATAGATATTGCATGCCAAAATTTGGCTATTCCAGTGGGCCGGTTTGGCTAGTCTTGCTCGTGTTCTAGTATTACAATTTTTGATGGCCGGTTTGGCTGATTCTGGCTCGTGATTCAGAAAGTACACGTGGGTGGAGTTGGGTTCGCGGGCACTAGTCGAAAGTAAACTGGTCACCTTCGGTGGCACTTAAAAGTAGATTCACTTGCTTGCCGCCTAACGACGTGAACCTTAGTGCACTAAATTTAATACACTCTTGAACATCTTGAAAATGCTATACCTAAAATGTACGACATGTAGAATTGTTTCTGCTTTCACTTAAATAGAACTGCCATGCTTTTACTTATAATAGAACTGCCATGCGAGTATAATTTCTGTTCTTACTGCTTAGAAATAGAATTGACTTGCTAATGTAATATCTGTTTGAACTGCTTAGAAATTGTAATTGTTCGTTTATTCATAAATGCTTAACTGCCATGTAAACTATTTTGAAAACCTTGCCAAGGGCCCTAATCATATTATTGCTTGCCAAGGACCTTGCTGACATACATTTCTATGTTGTTTGGAATGCATGTCATGACACGAGACATGTTATATTGAGGACGAGCTGATTGAGGGAACTGACCCACTGGACCAGGAGTACGCTGATCCAGAAGTTCTCCCCACTGAGAACTAGTTGCTGAACACTATCTGCTGCTGCTTGAAATTTCGTTTTTTACACTTTTGTAGGGTGTGTACTCTATTTGTAAAACTCTGTTGTTATTGGCCATGCTTGAGGGCCATGCTTGAGGCCTTATTTCTTTGTGTACTCTTGTCTGGATGTTGGCCTTAGTTATTTCTGTTGTTTCTGAAATGCATGCAAGTTCTTGCGTATGGTTTATTCACAGACGCTTATTGGATTTGAGTTCACCGCTTCAGCCCATGCAGAACGGACCGCGTCCTCACTCCCTAGTATAATGGGAAGTGTGACATGAGAACTATCATCAAAGTAAAATTACTAAGTTGCCCCTTCATAAACTATATACAGATTCTCATTTTGGGATTAGCCGATCTCATTCTCATTTTCTCTTTTATTTGATATATTTTTATAGATTATCTCCCCCATGTTCCAAATTGGGGGTCGGAAGGGCCGAAGCCAAGGCACCACCCCATTTTCTACTCGATAACACCACCCTGTTTTCTACTCGATAATGCTCTTGACTGTTGTGTTGTGTGTGGATCAGCGCAATGACCCCAAGAGAGATGGAAGCGAGCCATCCAAAACCACCTACACGTGTGTGACAGTTAGAAACCCACTTATGCAGGTCTACACGTGTGTGACAGTTAGAAACCCACTTATGCAGGTGACGGTGGGAAAAAAAATCATGCCGATCCACTTCGGCTTTACAAGAAGTAGTAAATGGCAATATCTAAGCCAGATAACCTAAATGCAGATAGAAGTTTAAAGTTAGCTCACCTAAATATCAGTAGAGATTCATGTAAGACAGATGTCACTTGGCCAATTTGAATCAGTTGAACCGACGTGCTTTTTGAACGGGCCAATAAAAGACCGCCACGATCAGCGCATCTGACCATCCATTTATTTGACAGTATTCTCATTTGAGTATCAGTATACTGTTTGCAAAGCGGGAGAGAGATACGCCTGCTAAATTTACTCCGTTGCCCTGGCCGTCGTCGTTCGTTCTGTCTGTTTGACTGGCTCCCTGGTGTGTTGTGTGTCGGATTTGGGCCTCCGATTTTGCCACCATAGCCATACCCGTTGTCTTGATTTTCATTCGATCCACTTGCTTTGATTCCCTTCGCTCATTCATCCCTTTGACTTTCTGCTCTCTCTCTCTCTCCCCCTCGCGTGTTGTCCCTCGTTGAATCCATCGTCCATCCCCTTCCATTAATGGCGGACTCTAGGGACGCCGCCGCCGCCGCCGCCGCCGCCGCCGATGATGATCTAAAATCTCCTCTGCTCAATCATCAACATCAACGAGAAGAGGAGAAAGTAGAAGATCAAGTCATCATCAACATCGCCTCCGACGAGGGCGGGGCCCCGTATCATCAAACCAACGGAGCTGCGGCTGGGAGTGATGATGTCATCCGCCAAAATCCAAACCCATTCGTGTTCTTGGGGCCGGCGTCGGCCGAGTTCTCAGTTCCCATGCTCACCTCCATCGATCCATTCAGGAATCACACACCGAGCATCAGCGGCAGGTTCTGCTGTTACGAGTGGTTGAAGCTGGTGTTGACCATCCCCATGGCTTTGATTAGGCTGCTCATGTTTGGGTTGTCACTTGCTGTTGGTTATTTGGCAACCAAATCGGCGTTGCAAGGCTGGAAGGATCGCCAGAATCCCATGCCCCGATGGCGATCCAGAATCATGTGGATTACAAGGATTTGTACCAGATGCATCCTCTTCTCCTTCGGGTAATTTTCTTTTCCTTTTTCCTTTTTTCTTTTTTCTTTAAAAATTGATCTTTTAATTTTCTATTCTGATCTCATAATAATTTTACCTAATTTTTTGCCTTCCCCCTTGTTCACTCTATGCAAAGTAACAAACGACGGGTCAAAGTAAGCCCATGGATTATGCAGCTCATGATATATGGCCCGCTATGTTAGATCCATAGTTATGTTGAACTCAATAGAACTTGATCTATTGTTATATTGAACTTGCCGTTTTACGTTTTCCTATGTTGATTTGTTGCTTCAGCTATCAGTGGATTAAGCGAATTGGGAAGCCTGCGCCACGGGAGATTGCCCCTATTGTTGTTTCAAATCACATTTCATATGTAGATCCAATATTCTTTTTTTACGAGTTATTCCCAACCATCGTTGCTTCCGAGTCACATGATTCCCTGCCTTTTGTTGGAACCATAATTAGAGCGATGCAGGTATATGTTATGTATGTCTCTCCTGGATAGAAATTTTTTCAGATTAAGGGCTTCAAATATGATTCTCTTTCTTAAATAACTTGGGCTTTTGATGACAGTACTGTTTGTTGCTTTTGGCATGCCATAGGACAAATATTTGACATTGATCTTGTTGTCCTTTTTCAAACATTTGTAGGTTATCTATGTTGATAGGTTCTCAGCGGCATCAAGGAAACATGCTGTTAGTGAAATCAAGGTAAAATTTTCCATGTTTTTAACTCTCAATAGGACAACTATTCATTATTTTTCGCAACTTTATTATCTTTTCATATTGTTCACAGGGGCATTTTTCTTAGAGTCGGGTAGTAAGCCAAGAACACATTTACTCTCTAATTCCTTCAAGTTTCTATCAGTTGTGCTCTGGAAGTTGCCAACGATGATTTCTTATTTGGAATATGTTAAGAATTTAGTTCAAGTCTTAGGTTTCTCTATTTTTCGCAAGCTGGCGGAGAATATTACATGTGCAGAGGTCTATCTGTCTTTTCTTGAAAGCGAATTGAACATTCCTATATGTAGGCAAGGAGTATCATACATGTCAATTGTTTACACGATTAAATATCTGTCAGAACTCTTTTTATGCTGGCACCTTTGTGTATGCGTGAATAGACTTGACTGCACATGATTGACCAATGAATTCAGTCAACCACGAAAGTCCAAACTCAAAAAGTTGTCCAGTTAAGGTGCATTTGTTATTTCAAGTTGCAAGCCTATAAATAAAGGGCCAATGATGTTTGATCACTGGGTAGATTTTTATTGGAAAAAATTAAATCTGTGAATGGATCACATATTTATTCTTCCTAACCTCCTTTTCTTTCCTTTATGTCCAGTTCATATTGTTTCTATTCGATTAAAACAATTTAAAAATCATATATTAAGCATTCAAACAATCCATACCGTATCACACGTGACATATCACACGATACAATACAATACAATATGGATAGCAAGGAAAGAATATTGCTTTTTATTATTTCATACTTATAGTTTTGAATTCTAGTAGGAGAATAGAAACTACATAAGATAACTGAATTCTTCTATATATAGAAGATAGAAAAGAAGTTTCTGAAGATTAAGTCTTTGGTCTATTTGCTGATTCAATTTTTACACTATTTTCTATAAAAATGTACCCAATAATCAAATATCATTTGCCTTGTATATACTTGACATTTGTGGGGTGTCTAAATTTATTAATCAATCAAGTATAGCCAAGTCTATTCATGCCTACAAAAAAGTGCAAGCATGAAAAAAATTTCTGGCAGATCGTTGATTGTGCAATCAATTGACACATACGATACTCTTTGTCTATATACATACAATAATGTCCAATTTACTTGTAAGAAAAGGCAGTCATTTGCACATGCGGTATTGACCACCCACTTGCAAGATAACAATTAGAGACATAAGACTTGAACTAAATTACTGACATATTCCAGTAAAGAAATCATCATTTATGGTTTCCAGACTGTAACTAATAGAAGCTTCTAGGAATTAGAGATGAAACGAGTTATATGGATAATTATCAAATCTTGATACATATCAAATATCTGTTTTATTGGATATCATATCACACATCGTATCATATCATATCATATCATATCACACATCGTATCGTATCACACATCATAATATGTGTAAACTCCTATGCAATAATTAACCAAAGATTTATCTTCCAAAAAACTTTACTTTCTTCTATATCCAGTTCTCTTGTTTAGTTTCTATTCCCTTGCTAGAATTGAAAACCGGTAAGTATGATACTAATAAAAAGCAACATTCTTCCACTGGCCCCTGAACTCCCCCAAGGAAATAAATTGTGCCCATTACGAAGTGGGTGCAAGAGGCTCATCTTAAGATCTTTTTGCTTGGACTGTTTTCTGCGAAGCATATTTTGGAGGTGGAAATATTTATTCTACTTGATAGCTATTTGAAGTAAAGGACTGTATTAGAATATTTTTGCTTGGGATGCTTCCTAGAATATATGATAGAGAAGCATATCATTTTTTTCAATTTATTAGCAATTTGATACAGAATAATGCTTTTAAGGATTGAATTCAGAGGAAGGCTTCATGCAACAATTTTCCTCGTGTCTTATTGTTCCCGGAGGGTACCACGACAAATGGAAAAGCCCTCATCTCTTTCCAACTAGGTGCCTTCATTCATGGCTTCCCAGTCCAGCCTGTGGTCATTCGTTATCCCCACATTCATTTTGATCAGTCATGGTAAGACTTTGACTTGAGTTTTGTTTTCTTTATTTTTTTATTATTTAATTTATAACAGATTTGGAGTTATTTTAGGGGTAATATTTCCCTGGCGAAGCTCATGTTTAGAATGTTCACTCAGTTCCACAATTTCATGGAGGTACTTGTTATGTCATATTTGTTTTGCTAACTTGATTATGTGTTATATATCATTTATTTTACCTTATGCTGATTTTTTGGATGGTATTTGCTCTATACCCCACATAGTCTATAGTTTTGTGCGAAACCTAGCAAATCTATCATGGGACATTGGGTTCTTCTTGATTTGATGTAGTTAATGGTTGTATTGTAGGCAAAAGTCATTAGTTTTTTGAGAATATTTAATTGATTGATATTTTCCCCTAACTTACATGTTTCTTTATAAGTAGAAGATTATATAGTTTTACCCTGAACCCATTTTGGTTGGGTTTAGTTTCTAAACTACCCACTAGGTAGATAAAGCATTGTGTATTTAGGGTAAGGGTAAGGTTAGACATTTAGCATACCCTTTGCAACTTAACAATCTCCATTTGCGTGGAAGAATCAGATAATTTAATTCAACTATTCAACTAATCATCGTTAGGTAGGGGGCAGACGTGTTGGGTCAGGTACTGGTCGGGTTAGGTCGGATTTAATCCATTTAGTGATGTATCCGAACCTAACACAGATTGAATTTGGGTCGACTTAAAACACATATCCAACTTGATGGGTTGTCGGGTCACCCAAACCCGAACCAAATGGGTGTTCCCTCCCATTTTTTTTGGAAAAATGTATTAAATAAATTGCAGCCACCAAGAATTGAACCCAGGCGGCCTGTGTATGCATGCCAAGTGCCCACCAACTAGGTTAAAGAAGATGTTACTTTAGATTTAAATTATTTAGATCTTTATAACATTTATGATATGAATATTAAAAAAACTTTTTGAAAGGTTGTAAATAGCAGTAACCAAGCATCGACCCGTGTCGCCACACATGCATGTCAAGCACCCACCAACTAGACTACTTCAATTATTTGAAGGAAATGTGTATATATATGTTAAATTAAACATGTTGAATCCCCGTGGATACAGGTTGACGGGTTAACGGTTAACCACGTACCTAACCCGCATTTTGTCCGGATCAGTCAGGTCGACCCAGTTAGCTTGACCCGAATGTGAACCAACCCAGATAGGCCTTAACTATACCGATCCTAGAGGCCGGGTTTAGGTTGGGTCAGGTTCATTTTACCACCTCTAATGCAGTTAGAAGCATCAGACGAGATAGAAACATACCTTTGTTGGTATAGTGAATAGGGTCATACCATTTTTACATTGCAACGATGTAGATGAGATTGAGGTTGCTGTCATGTTGTACTTGTTGGACATGTATACTGGAACTTCCATGGTATTCCAGTGACATGAGCCTATGGATACAATAATTTATTTGTTGGCTTCTAATTTGAAAACAAGTTATAATTTTCTGAATTAGGGCTTTCGAGTGTAATGCATGTTCTAGATGTGTGCTTGCTTGATTACGACAATGTGATAAGGCAAGAAGCAGAGCTCTCATTATCAGTGTGTATGCCCTCCCAAAAGGTCACGCGGGTGTGAAAAGGTTTTCTCGAGACCGACGGAGATTGGCCCTGAGTGTAAATGCATAAGGGAGCTTGACAGTGGCGGAGCCAGGAATTCAGTGAAGGGGACAGAGTTTTTAACCTCACATAAATTAAATAATAAAATAAATAATTTAAAAAAGATCTATATTTTAACCCACCAAATAGCATCCCTATCTGAAACAACAAATTAGCATATTTCTAAACAGCATCTCGCGTCGAAGGCGCCCACTTAATTTTTTTACGCTAATTTGTTGTTCTGTGCCAATAGCATGCCCAACAAATAAGCGGATGAGTTAATCTATATTTTAAAAAAGATCTACATCCTATCTGAAACAATAGCATGCACACCAAATGTAGATCTATTATTTATTTTAAGGAATTTTTTGGTTTTTTTTGCTTTGGCGCCGCCGGGGGGGGGGGGGGGGGGGGGGGCAGTTGCCCCCCCTCCCCCCGACCCTATGTGGCTTCGCCACTGGAGCTTGATTTTGGTAAATTTGGTAGAGGATTGGCACAATGGGCATTCAGAATGTGAGAAAGCTGAGGAATTAAGAATGAATTAGCCTATCAGGGTTCGCAAACAGGATCATATTAATTGTATAGTTATAGATACATTTTTGTGCACTAATGGACTGGTTACATGAGGGTCATGTATAAGGGCGTGAAATGTGAAACCCAAGGTGTTAAACCGAAAGAGTCAAGGCTTGCCAGTTGCAAACTTAGGACCGAAACACTAAACATTTTGTAGAACCCATTAGTTAAAGAGTTGAAAAGCCAGACATGCAAGGACTAAGGACTGTAGCTATTGGTGTGAAGTATTTGGGGGAAGAAGAACCATGTAGTGGTCATACGGATGCTGGATGCTGATGAGATGACACTAGCTAGGGAGATGTGGCTACTAGAAATGACAACTATATACAACCCTCCAGCAGCGAGGGAAACGATGATGTCATTTGTGGGGTTGATGATGTTCTTCCAACAAAGAAATATAAGTGGAGTAGCTGATGGCAATTAACTGCACAGGAATTTAGAGAATTTCACTTTGGAAGTGAAACGGACGCAAAATCTAGTGGGATTCGGCTGAGGGTGATGGAGACCATAGAATACCTAGGCGAGTAACAATTGGTGGGCCCAAGAAGGGGCGCATGCAAACATGCATAATGCTCAACTATTTACTATTATATTTTCACAATAAGAAGTTAAATATTAAATCCACATCAGACAAGCCTCCCCCCCAATAAAAATGGGATCAGTCGTGGAATGGAAAACTTAATGAAAATTTATCAAAAATTCTATGATCGACTGTCAACCAGAATACCCTCTAGTTGGTTCCAATTTCGTAGCTAAGGGGAAAATGGAAATAATATGTTATGAGCTGACAATGAATCCCAAGTGCCATTTGGTAGAGTAAAAACCTATTTTATTGGCTATGCAATTTATGGTGTTGCAATCATTGTTCGGTCTCCCAAGGCACTAACAAAGTCAAAGAGCCCAAAATATCGTTTAAATACTACATGAAGATTAGAAAATGGAATCCTTAAGAAACAACTAGTGTAGCTGAACTTTAATGGGGTGAGATGAAGAGTCCACATGACTGGGTTCTCCACTAATTTGCTGCATGCTTCTTGAGATGACAAAAGTCAAATTTTTCTTTGCAAAAATGTCATTAACTTTGACTTCCTCGTGGTTATGGTCTTTGAAATCCATGCAATTATTTACCAAGGCAAATAATTTTAAGCATGTACCTCATTCAAACATTCAATCCAGCTATTTCTAACATCGGCATGTCCATGTAATCAATATTCATTTTAACATCACATACAGAGATATCCAAATGCAAACTCTAATATTAATTACCTATGTTGCACAACCATGGACACGATGCACTTGCACATGGAAGATTTAAAAAAATACACATGTATCTGACACCTACACAACACGACATGGCTTAACAATACTAGTGTTTGTGCTGCATCGCTAATTACTATTTCGTATAGTAATTAACATGTCACAAAAATTTCATTGAATGATCTCCCGTATTAATTTCGTAATATCTGAAACCCCGTATAAGGTCGCCTTAAGCTTCGTGTATCCTAAAGAAGCTACTACTTTTATAGAATTTTCTGAACATTAAGATGATTTCTAAACATACTAGGGAAGCTAATTTTACTGTTGTTATCAGATAGGATAGAGGGGAGATGATTTCATGTTATATTCTTAGTTTTTGGGTGCAATAGGAAAATGTTCATGGAAACACATTCTCTGTGTGACTTGTTCTAGGAAAGCTTCTCAAGCATCATGTTCTTTTTTTATGTTTCCCTTTTAACTCTAACATAAATGAAACTACTCGTTGGAGTTCAGAATTTTCCATCTAGATAGAAAATTAGATTTCGGTTAATTAATAATCAGATTAGCATCTTTTCTTGGTAACTATTGCTTGCTTCTAATCCGAAGCACCGCTGCATAGAACCTTGGTTGCATTAACACTTCTACTATGAAACTGTATAATGTTTGATAACATATCGTTCACAATACTTTTGTTTTGAATATCCTTTTTAGAATTTTAGAATATGCTGATGGTTCAGTGTGTCATGTCGTATTGTGCCGGTGTTAGTATGTTATTGTGCCACTGCAACATAGTCCTATAAAACTCAACAGCTTTTAAACTATCTTTCAAAAACAGTAGACTCACGGCAAAGAAGTCCTAAATTTTAACTAATCATTCTTCTACCTTGTACATTCTTCTTGTTAGCAGATGAAAATTTTTCGAGGGTTGATAGAGAAGGATTTTCCAGTTTTATGATCTTAAATTGAATAACCACTAAGGCAAGTTTACTACGTGTGGCGTTTTAGGACATATGGAAATCTCCTCCATTGGCCATTATTTTCTCAGCCATAAATTTAGTGCTTGTGGGTGGGTTGTTGTCAGGTTGGCAGCAGTAAAGCTTGTTATTTATGGAGTTTTATTTTGCATAGCTCAAGTGTGGGAACAATTCTTGAAAGATGATTATGACAAACATGATGCTCCGAATAAGTCTTTAAAAAGACATTAGACTTCAAATTTTCTGTTGAGATGAAATCAATTACCATATAATGTAAAAAAATGAAAATCCACCTGAATGAAATATACACCAAAAGTATGTGGTTAATTTTTGTGATCAGGTCTGTAATATGTGATTATTCCAGAAACAAAAAAATACCATCTGTAAGACGAGGGATATGACTTTTCATTTTTTGTGCTAAAAATAGACTATTCCAATTGGTTGATAAAATTATATGGGTCTATCTTCCCTATTTTGTCAGGATTGCGTTCCCTGGCATGTGTTGTTTGTTTGCTAACATCTTATGTTGTGCCACATTTTTGCTATGTGAACCATTATCCTTGCTAAGGCCAAGTGATAAACAAATATATCTCTAATCTTGACCGATATTCTTATTCAAACACTACAGTTGGTTACCTTTCAAGATTTCCTTTTAGCCACACATGTTCGTTCAATGTTGCGTTTTTATTTCAGATTTATACATGAACATATTTAAATATTGCTGCACCAAATGGGTATTGCCACTAACTTGTGTGGGCTTGTTTGTGCCCTTGACATATGTTGGTCCAAAATTTTACGCGCTTCGATGCATGCTCTTACTATGAAGGAACTTTCTTTAATCTGATAGGTGGAATATCTACCCGTCATTGTGCCACTTGACAGCAAACAAGAAACTGCTGTCCATTTTGCTGAGCGGGTGAGTAATGGGCAACCATTTTTTGAACTGTCATTATTGTCTTGCATTCTATATTTTACCAGTAAAGCGCGTTGATACATTTTGAGCTTCCATTTTTATGTACTATCATCAAGATAACATGTCCATTAGCCATTTTCAGGTAAGCTTGGGACTGTGATTATAGATGACTGGAACAATATAGTATGCTACTATTTATCGTTTTAGTGATAAAATTGTTCGATTTGGAGCCAATACTGAGCTGGTCCGGAGTTCTACTGAAGTACTTCTGTCACGCCCTGAAACCAAAAATGTTAATGATGATTAGGGCCAATGACAGACAACCACAATTTCTCTCTAAAAAAGAGAACTACAAAGCCCATCTCTTATCTGCCCAAACATCAACATCTCGATATGATAGAGTGCACAACATAAACATTCTTGCCTGAGCAATATACATATTGATATGCTTGTCCAAATATCTTTGCACCTATCATTCATTCATAATTATATTTTACTTAAAATCAATTATGGATTTCTAAAATAAAAGAATATCAAATTCTACTAACATCTAGAGGTAGTAAATTAACTACCCAAAAGCTATGTATCTTTAGATCCTCAACGAGCTTATATCCCAAAACACTCGATAGTATTTAGACCCTACATAATTGTAAAATGTGCGGTAAGCTTAACGTTGAGCAAATTAATGAAGTATGTAAAGCAGTTTAAGTTTTCAAATCATACAATAATATAATAATAGATACAATAGCGATATGCTGACTTGCAATAAATATGGTAAGAATTTCCAATGCATGTTACATGTCAAAAACAGCCGGTTCTTTTGAACGATGATGTTCAAGAAATGAAACTAGGCAATCAGTGTCCTAATACGAACATCATGGTTGACTTGGGTTACACCTTTGTAAGCCTGTGACCGAGATTGCATATGACAAACATGTGCAGAACAACAACCGGCATGGAAGGGACATATTAAAAATCTAGCATGACTTGCTTAGTCTCACTATATACCGGTATATCTAAACAAAAATATGCACTATTAATATGCAAAAATAACCATAGAATTTCCAATAAAATAGAGAATCCAACACACTCTACAACATAGATATATATATCGATACATAACTAATAACCAACATTACTATTCATGTATAGGCACCATCAACTTTAACGGAAAAATCATTGTCATGCTTGTAGGGCCCACATTGGATGTCAATAAGACATTGTATCTGATTCATGAGGTATTCGATGTGCATTATGCATATGATAAAAACATGCATCGATCACATTGAAAGATATAAATTTGGCATCATTTAGCATTTTTTTAATAAAAACGTATAAACTACAAACCATGCTATCGTCATTTACGTAATAATCTTAATTTCAAGGTCAAAGCAATGGTGTATTCTGATGAGGAGCAATTTTTAGAATGTTGTTGCCTAGGCAACTACCTAGACGCAGGCAGGCTGCCCGCTCATAGCTTAGGCGGCTAGCCTAAGGGGGCCAAATGCATAGACAATGTAAGACGGGTGCCTAGCTTGCTTAAGCAAGCTGGGTGCCCATGTTCTTAATGCGGTTTGCCTAAGGCGGGTTGTCACTTAGTTGGAAGTGGGGTTGGGCCCACTTAAGCAGGACAAAACCCGATCCGATATAAAACCCCTCATCTAAATAAAAAAAAGACTTAGTTATCATTCATTTTGAAGAGTATGTGATTCATAGCTTGAAATTAACTCAAGAGGCCCATTTTGCTAAAATCTTTGATGGAAGTGCCCATCTTCCAAAAATGAATGATAGTTACAAGGAGCATCCCAAAGTTTATACGTCCATGATGGCATCAGAAAGATATTTAATGCCATAGAGTTAAGTTTCTTCACCAACTACATAATGAACAACAATCAATATAAAGGGTATTGTACTGTTAACACTTGAATATGTATATGTTATTGCTTTTCATTTCGTGGTTGGTGAAGATAGTTAATTTTAAGTTATTTAAACACATTTTATTGTTATCATGGAAGTAAACTTTGAGATGCTTCCTCATGATTTAATTGATGCTTCCTCATGATTTAGTTATCATTCATTTTTGGAAGTCATCAAAAGATTTTAGAGAAACGATCTCTTGAGTTAGTTTTGTGTTGTGAAGCACTGACTCTTTAAAATGGTTGATATGTCCATCTCGGCATGGGTGGGCCAGTGATGGCCAGGGAGGCACATCCCCCCCCCCCCCCCCCCCCCCCCGGCCTGACAAATTCCTTCATTGTATGTAGGGATTTTTGATTATTCCACCTAATTAATTGTTTATTTCAAATTTAGTCACCTCCTTGTTTTGTTGAGTAGTTAATTCAATTCCCCCTTTAAAACAAATTTTAAGATAGTTCTTGATATATTCACTCCGGTTTTGGATATATGTCTCTCAATAAGTTTCATAATGTGAGCATGTGACTGGTCCATACGAGTGTGTTTAACAGAAAATAAGTCTAAATGTATAAACTTCCGTAAATGTGGAACTACTTTCTACATTACCAGATTTATCGATAGTAATATTTTTTATGATTATATTTTATAAGAAAAGTTAAGATACCGATTCAAATATCTATAATTATTTCCTATCATTAATCCAGAATAAATGGAACAGACATGATATATATTATAATAATATTGTTTTCTCGATTTTCAGTGAAGATCTGATCGTTCATAGAGTAATGATTAAATATTATTCAACATTGATTTAAGTAAAAACAATTGTACAAATTATTCATTGGATATTTATAAGAGATTAATGTGTATGACCAACTTGGGTCAGGTATGCTGACGTGGTGGCCTATCATTGGATGCCCATAAAGCAAAAAGTACTTTTTGCTTTATGGGCGGCCAATTGGAGGCCGCCACGTCAACGCACCTAACCTAAGTTGGTCAAGTACCATCTTTTTGACATTATTCTCTATTTATATTTGCATTACAATAACGGTAAATATGTGAGTTATACAAAAGTTCAAGTACAAATTCCTGATTTATAAACAGTGTGAGATCACTATTTTAAACTACAATAAGTTTATATTAACTAAAATTATATATGTTTATCAACTAAGTTTGGTATGTTATAACTATTTATGTATATGGTACATAATAGTATAGAAAATTTAGAATTTTTAGCTGGTATTGAGCCCCCTGAATTGCTTCCTAGCTCCACCCTTGTAAGTCAGCAACATGTTAGGCACTGACATTTGCAATATTCTTACCAGACATGTATCGGACACCCTAAAGCTATATCCAATTTTTAACAACTTAAAAAGTTGCATGACTGGGCGTGTCGCTTTAAATAAAACCCAAAGGTTGTGTGCAGGCAATCTAGAGCTACATCTCTTTTAAACAAGTATTAAATTGGTATTCTTAACTAAGTATCTGCTATATTAACAAAACATAAACCATCATTTGAACCAAATTAGATATTGATTATATTTTTAGATATTGTTTGAATTTATTAGTTGATTGATGCGGCTTTTGAAATTGAATTTTTATAACGTTTTTATGTTTATCTTTAATAGAACACTCCCCAATCACTATGTGTACTAATATATATTATATATACGCACCTATGCACGCCCTGAATAGTTGTATTGACGTGTCCTTGTGCTGTACCTTTTGAGAATTCATCATATCCCCATGTCCATGTCGTGTCGTATCCATTTTCTGTGTCCGCGCCTGTGCGTCAGGTTTTGAGCCACTTATCTGACTTTCTAATTTGGAAATGATTATTGGTCTATATCATTTTTGTCTGAAGAATGTTTAAGATGATGGCAACATACCAGAACTATTGACTTAATATTTCAAGATCTGTAAGGTGGTTAAATTTTCATAGACACCGACTGTTTTTTTGTTGAACTTTACCCATATGAGTGCTTGAAATTCTGGGCAAATGTATAGCCTAATTTGCATGTTTTTGATGCAAGTTAACATTTTAATTATTTACTTTTAACACGCGCATGCAAGCTCTCTTGCACTCACATGTAGAAGCAAATCTTGTAATGATGAACAAATCGTGACTCTGTTATGGTCCTCTTTATCTTAAACAGTTAGTGCATATAACCAAAAAATAAAATGATTTTCAACCTTTTCTTCCTTGTACTTCAAGTGGTCGCAAATTGTGTCTGAAATACAGAGTTGTTTAAACATGTTACCTGCATTGTCATCATTTACTTTGAAAGTTGGAGCAGCATGTACTGCAATTATTACCAGTTCATCTGTTAATGGAAAATCCTCTGTCATTAAGACAATTTCAGTGTAAGAGACTATGTTCCTATGTTGCATATGTACATCTGTTGCCTTCCACTTTCTGGTGGGAATGGTCCATCAACTTTGAACCGATATTAACCGCTCTTGCCTTTTTCTCCTTTTATATTTATTAAGCCATATTTGCATTGTAATATCATGGTTGATTGTTCTAATTCTCTTGGTCCTGGTCGAATTATTAGTTTACCTTCAAATGTTCTTGGTTGTCTTCAGTAAGCATCAGTTATCTGTCAACCCAAATGTTTTCTTTTGAGCTATGTAGATTAAGGTGTTTAGCATGACAAGCTGACTAGTAAAACTAAATTATGTTTTGTGCACGCCACTAATCTGCAGACTAGCTATGCTATGGCGAGTGCACTTAACGTTGTGCAGACATCACATTCTTATGGTGATTCAATGCTTGTTACAAGGGCTTCAGAACTTACAAGAGTAAGAAACATTTCCCATCATGTCGATCTTTTTTGGTTAACTGTTTTTGTTGGTTTCCCTAATTCTTGTTCCTGAAAGCTATGGTGGTTACAGGATACTGTTACATTGGTGGCAAATTTGAAATTATGATACTATTCTGATTTCCCTTAATTTCTTATGGACTAACAATTAAGTAATAACACTCATGCTTATGCTAGCTGTGTCAAACTGTTTATTTTCAAGATTTGAGAGGCATCCCATCAGTAAAGAAGAAAAGAAAAAAGGAAAGGAGAAGAAGACCACACTTACAATTGATACTTGTTGTGACAATCCGCTTGAAAACTCACCTAGCCAGTTGTTACAAAAATATGTGAATATCAACCTTTCCAAGAAAACGACCATTTTCAGCTCGCCTATGTGTGATGTTATTTATGTCTAGATACCCTTATCACACCTTTTTTTAAAAACATTTGAACATAGGCTAATAGAAATTAAACACATGAAGTTATTTTGTCCTTTTGTTCTTTGTGTATGGGGGTTTTGTTTTTGTTTTTACTTTTTTACTTTTTTTACTTTTGTCTTTTGTCTTTTTTTTGTGGTTTTTTTTTTTTTTTTTGGGGGGGGGGGGGGTTATCTGATGCAGTTTAACGTTGACAACTATTTACATGTTTGTGATAGGAGCTGTCTTATAACTTTTGAGAATATATATGCATCCGTTAATATGATTTTAACTTTGTTGAGTTTAAAAGTAGTTTAAATTATTGTGCATAATGTATATATTGTATATGCATTCAATGTGTTTCTTTTTGTGAACTACATGTATACAGTTCAAATTTTACTTTTTCAGAATGGTTTCAACTATTTTTAATTGAAAATATGTAAAGTGAAAATCTTTTGGCACCTATATGAGCTACAAATTTAATCAGCGCTTGACACTCATGAAACATTTATACAAAGTAAAGAGTCTAATGACACCCCATAGCTATGTATGCATCGACTCAAACCCATATAACCATAAAACTAATTGACAAATTTGTGTTAATATCACCGTCATTCTCATTAATGCAATTTCCATTGGATGACAATAATTTGACGAAAGATCTTTAACATTGCTTTCCTTGTATGAAAATGTCGTTAGGTTGCATCACAGAGTAGAACTTCACTGCTGAATAATTACTTATACGGACGTTCATATGATATAGTAAGCCTTTACATTATTGTGAAAGATTAGAACAGATCAGAATATTACTGACACTAATTGATTGCTTACACTTTATAATGATTGCCACCCAAATCACCAAGACAATATGCGATGGAAAGTAGATTTTTTTTCCCTTGCCCCACCGAGGCTTGGCTTTGTAATAAAGGGTTGGATTGGGATATGTGAGTGATGCGAGCGGGACCGCGAAGGGGCGCACGAGGGGGCGCGCGGGTCTAATGAGGGGCCGGTCCAAGTTTATCAAAGGAGGAGGCGACTCGGGTCCATCATGGGCCTGGGGTCAAACTTGTAGTTTTGCAACTACGAGGGGGATCGTTTAGTAATTCAACAATTAGCTAATCCTCTCCTTAAGCAAGGGCTGGTCGGCCCTAGAGAGGCCCTAGAGAGGCATCGAAGAATTGATTTGTAAGTGTTTTTCATACATAGAACCCTAGTTCATTTACTTGCAACTGTTTCCTTCAGTTCTTATTGTAGTTTACCCCTAGATTAATTTTAGGAGTATTTATTGTTAATTTCAGATCTGTTCTTCGTATAGAAATCTTATTTTTATTAGTCCACATCCATAAAAATCCTAACTTTATCCCCACAAAAAGCCCTAGACACATCAATTTGGTATCAGAGCTCAAGATTAATGGCAAACACAAGATCCAAGGAGCGGATCGACTTATTGGAAGAAAATTTGGAAAAGTTTGAGATCACCATTGGCGAGGTGAGAAAGGAAGCGACAGAGAGTGTTGCGGAGTTGAAGGAGGCTATGACAACAAATAGATCTCAGATGATGCAAGAATTGGCGGCAATGATAGCAAATCTTAAACCAAAGCTAGATCCAAGCAAAAAGGAGCTACTTTTGTCGACGAATAAAGGTAAACATGTGATTTTTACCGAAGGGGCTCCTGAAGATGTTGAAGACGAAGGAATTTACCCGCACGATTATCGCAACGCAGCAGATTCAGAAGATTGGGAGGCTTTACCGGCTACCTCCCCGCCACGAGGAGGAGTGCCGACCACCGGGGCACCCCTCCGGCAGCCCCTGGGGCCTGCGCCGAACCCCCAGTAAGGGCGGCTAGGGCCTCCCGCCCCTCCAGGGCCTTCGACAGCCCCTGGGGCAGCGGCGGGACACGCCGGCCCAAAACTGGGGCCGACAGGTCCTGTTGCCCCCTTGGGGGGCTTCGCCCAGCACGCGCGCCGCCTTCTGAGGCCTGCCCGACCTCCAGGGGGCCCGTCGAACCTCCTGGGGGCCCGACAGCCTCCTTCGACATCGTCAGGATCACATGAGGCCTATTATGGGTCCGAACAGATCATATGCCATATTTTCAGCCACCGGTGGGGCCCGGGGAAGGATTTCAGCAGCATGGAGGGCGACAACAGCACTTTGGAGACCCGCATGCTCAGCCCCCATCTTTCGGGGCGTGACAGGAGATTTGAGAGGACTTCAGGGCTATCAGGGGGATTATGGGTACCCACAGGGAGATGAGCAGGGAGGCTGGCAGTGGGAGGAGCAGACGGAGGCGCACGAGATCCGGCCATAGGGTACATTCCTGACAGACCACCTGTGTTCTAGCCGAGACGACATGATCAGCCGCAGGAGAGGATTTGCAGGGGAGTGTCGGCTGAGAAAGCTGAAGATGTCTGGTTTTGAGGGCAGAGACCATGATGACTGGTTGTACCGAGTGGAGAGATACTTTGAGGTGTTAGTGGTACCAGGGGAGGACTGACTCCGGGCGGTAGGAGTCTGCTTGGAGGGAGAGGCATTGGTTTGGTTTAGATGGACACATCAGCAGTCTTTCCGGACATAGGATGAGTTCACCACTCTTCTAGTGGAGCGGTTTGGCGCAGTGTAGTCTGGAGGAGTCTATGAGCGGCTATATTCATTGAAGCAGGAATGGAGCGTGGGAGAGTACATTAAGAAGTTTGAATCGCTCTGCACCAAGTTCGAGGGGTCTCAGGTGAATCTTTAAAGGCTGCTTTATGAAAGGGCTGAAGCCCACTGTTAGATATGGATTGTGGCAGTTGAAGTCTGTGGGTCTGCGAGAGATGATGACTTCATTTACGATGGTGGAGGACCATCAAGAGACGGAGAGGAGGGCCCGTGTGGCATGGGGAGGCACCGCCTTTCGGGGGTAGGCTCCAGCAGGGGGACAAAGAGTTGCTATCACCCAGGGAGTTACTGCAGTTGCCGCACGCAACAGGAATAGGAGACCGGAGCAGCGGCCGGAGCAGCAGATACGGCGGATGACCGAGGCAGAGATTCGAGACAAGTGGGCTAAGGGACCGTGCTTTAAATGTAATGCGAAATTTACTCCTGGGCATCGTTGAGGGGATCCGACCCTCCAGATATTGATAGTCATACTAGAGGCTGGAGAGGAGGAGCAGGAGCACCAGCACTTGGACCTGGCAGAGGTATCCATCAATTCTGTTGTGGGGTTCACGCCGAACCACACCATGAAATTGGTGGGACAGGTGGACTGACAGGATGTGGTGGTGCTGGTCGACAGTGGGGTCACCCACAATTTTATCTCCAGCAGGCTGGTGGAAGAGCAGAGTCTGCAGCTGAGCGACACCGGGAGATATGGAGTATTGTTGGGCACAGGACAGGTGACACACATCAGCGGAGTCTGTTGAGGTGTGATTGTGACGGTGCAGGGGTGCAGATTGTCACGTATTTCCTTTCCTTGGAGTTAGGACGCACTGATATCATCCTGGGGATGAAGCGGCTACAGACATGAGGAGAAACCAAAACAAACTGGAAACGACTCAGGTTGGAGTTCCAGGATGAGGGGAGGACATTAGTTTTGCAGGGGGACCCCTGCCTCTACCGTTCCTTAGTATCCTATAAGGCCATGACACGAGTTATACACATGCAGGATGAGGATATCTGGTAGAGCTACAGGTGGTGGCGGCAGTATAGCAGCGGGGGATCACACCCAGGCAGTGGCACCAGAGATAGAACAGCTGTTGAGCCAGTACGAGGATGTGTTTCAGACCCCACAGGGATTACCACCACCCCGAGACCACGAGCACACCATTATTTTGCGGGAGGGCGTGTCTCCCATCAGCGTGCGTCCGTACAGATACCCCCAGGTGCAGAAGGATTAGATCGAGAGGTTAGTAGAGGACATGCTACAGGCATGAGTGATTCAGCCGAGTGTGAGTCCATTTTCCACCCCAGTTTTGCTGGTAAAGAAGAAGGATGGCAGCTGGAGATTTTGTGTGGAATACATGTCTTTAAACAAGGAAACCGTCCCGATAAGTTCCCCATTCCAGTGATCGATGAGCTTCTTGACGACCTCCATAGGGCTGCATGTTTTTCCAAGATTGATCTCAAGTCAGGTTATCACCAGATACGGATGGGGGCAGCTGACGTGTCCAAGACCGCCTTTAGGACTCATGTGGGGCACTATGAGGTCCTCGTTATGCCGTTTGGCCTGACGAACGCTCCAGCGACATTCCAGGCATTGATGAACAAGGTATTCCGGCCCTACCTCCGGAGATTTGTCCTGGTATTCTTCGACGACATACTGATATACAGTCGCAGTGTGGAGGAGCATGTGGGGCATCTGCAGGCAGTGTTACATGAGTTAGAGGACCAACAGCTATGTGCCAATAAGAAGAAGTGCATGTTTGGTCAGCCACATGTAAAGTACTTGCGTCTCAGCAGAGGGGGTGGCGGCAGACCGGGCCAAGATTGCAGCGATGTTAGACTGGCCGTTACCCATCACATTACAGAGCATTGCGGGCCTTCTTTGGCCTTACGGGGTACTACATGAAGTTCGTCCAAGGTTACATCTCGATCGTCTGGCCACTTATTGAGCAGCTAAAGAAGAACAACTTCCACTGGGGTGAGGAGGCCACCAGGGCATTCGAGGCCCTGAAGCAGGCGATGACGACCATGCCGGTTTTGGCATTACCAGATTTCAGCTGGCCCTTTGTGATAGACACCGATGCTTCAGGACATGTGTTGGGGACAGTGTTGATGCAGGATCAGAGGCCTATTACATATTTCAGCCAGACTCTGTCAGCACGAGCGAGGCTGAAATCAGTTTATGGAGGGAATTGATGGCGATTGTGCTCTCCATCTAGAAGTGACGGCCTTATTTATTGGGGGAGAAGATTTATAGTGAGGACCGACCAGAGGAGTTTGAAATATTTGTTGGAGCAGCGCATGGTCACAGAAGAGCATCAGAAGTAGCTCTCCAAGCCGGTCTATTACACATTCGAGATACACTACCGACCGGGCTTAGAGAATAAGGCGGCCGATGCCTTGTCCCGCAGAGAGGAGTCAGCAGAGGTGGCATCCATTTTCGTACCAGTCCTCCTAGACTGGGAGCTGTTGAGCAAGAAGATTGAGGCTGATACGGGCTTAAGCACAGATACGGGAGGCACTGCGGCAGTATTCAGCGGAATTTCTGGGGTGTACCATCAGTGGGCAGTGACTACTTTACCAGGGGAGACTAGTGATTTCCAGGGGAGCCACACATAACACATTGATCTTTTAGGAGTTCCACGGCAGCTCTATTGGAGGGCATTCAGGGATACAACAGACTTACAGGAGGATGTCTAGGGAGCTGTACTGGTCAGGCATGAAAAAAGACATTACTAAGATGATAGCGGAGTGTGACGTCTGCTAGCGTCACAAATATATGGTAATGTCACAAGCGGGACTTCTACAGCCGTTGGCCCTCCCAGAAAGAGTTTGGGAGGATATCAGCATGGACTTTATCGAGGGGCTACCACGTTCAGAGGGCTACAATTCCATACTATTGGTGGTGGACCGACTCAGCAAGTATGTACACTTCGTGCCGTTGAGACATTC
The DNA here is from genome assembly GCA_030789695.1 of Scilla litardierei. Lineage (NCBI taxonomy): Eukaryota > Viridiplantae > Streptophyta > Magnoliopsida > Asparagales > Asparagaceae > Scilla > Scilla litardierei. Next base: position 275,537 of record CM061135.1, on the reverse strand, counting down.
CTATACGGCAGTGACAGTAGCTACAGCTTTTATGCGGGAGGTGGTCCGCTTGCATGGTTTCCCTGCTTCCATCGTATCCGACCGAGACAAAGTATTCATGAGCAGTTTTTGGCGGGAGCTGTTCAATGTTCAGGGGACTAAACTGAGGAGGAGCCCAGCCTATTACTCACAAACAGACGGTCAGACCGATGTGGTGAATAGGAGTGTAGAGACCTACTTGAGGTGTTTTCCTTCAGATTCGTCGAAGCAGTGGCCTAGGTGGTTAGCATAGACAGAATACTGGTACTACAATTCATACCACTCGGCAGCCCAGAATACACCTTTTCGGATTTTGTATGGACGGGACCTGCCCCAGTTGGTCCACTACAGTAGAGGTACCACTCTTGTTTCACAGGTTGATGAGCATTTGGTGGAGCGGGACAAATATTTGGAGGAGCTGAAAAGGCATTTACTGAGGGCCCAACAGATAATGAAAACTAAAGCTGATGAATACCGGAGGGATGTGCGGTTTGTCGTAGGTGATCGGGTTTACCTTAAGCTCCGTCTACACAGACAGAAGACATTGGCCCATCGGAGCAATGAGAAGCTGTCAGCCCGTTACTATGGACCATTCGAGATTACCACACAGATGGGGAAGGTGGCATATCGTCTGGAGTTACCTGCTACTTCCACCATCTACCCTGTTTTCCATGTCTCACAGCTGCGGCGAGCGGTTGAGGACCATACTCTATCACATACTCTTTCTCCCACCCTGACAGATGACATGGAGGTGATGCTTGAGCCACAGGAGCTGACTGGTGTTAGACATGCCGCAAATGGGACACAAGAGGTGCCGATCAGATGGAGAGGCCTGTTGGACTATGATGCTACGTGGAAGCCCCATGGAGTGATACGAGAGAAATTTCTAGACTTCCACTTTGAGAATAAGGTGTCACTTTTGGGGAAGTAGTGATGCGATGCGGGACCACCAAGGGGGACACGAGGGGGGCACGCGGGTCTAATGAGGGGCCGGTCCAAGTTTATCAAAGGTGGAGGCGACTCGGGTCCACCACGGGCCCGGGATCAAACTTGTAGTTTCGCAACTACGAGGGGGGTCGTTTAGTAATTCAACAATTAGCTAATCCACCCCTTAAGCAAGGGCCGCCCGGCCCTAGAGAGGCATCGAAGAATTGATTTGTAAGTGCTTTTCATACCTAGAACCCTAGTTCATCTACTTGCAATTGTTTCCTTCAATTCGTATTGTAGTTTAGCTCTAGATTAATTTTAGGAGTATTTATTGTTAATTTCATATCTATTCTTCGTATAAAAATCCTATTTTTATTAGTCCACATCCATAAAAATCCTACCTTTATCCCCACAAAAAGCCATAGACGCATCAGTGATGTCCCAGGTTCAATGACTAGGCAACGGGCCTTGTTCCCCAAAAACAAAAAAAAAACAACAAAAAAAGTGCTCATGAAATCTAAAACTTAGAATTGTGTATCAGAGAAAAAGAGAAATTAGGAGATAAAGGTTAGAAAGCTTAGTCAATTTCCTCTCTACATATTGTTTATTATTTACAGAAAAAGCAATACATCTCTTTTACACAAGCCCCTTCACAATATACTTATTCTAACACTCTCCTTCAAGCCATAACATATATATCATACATGCCAAGTTTGTTTCAAATGAACTTATCTCGTGACTTCCTAAGCCTTCTTTTGAATGTGACTATCAACTTAATATGTTTACCTTTCTTATGGCAGACGTGATTATTCCCAATAAAGATGGTCTCTTGATTATCACAGTAAAGTCTAGTAGAGTAGACGATGAAACCCTAAGTTCAACAAGTTCCTATCATATCCATGTCAATTCACTAGTAGTATTTGTCATATCTCGGCATTCAGGTTCTGTATACGATCTAGAGATAACTGGCCACCTTTTACTCTTCCACAACGTAACCCATAAACATACAATATCATATATGGACCTATGATCAGATAGCGAACACGATTAATCAATATTCAAGAACCTAACAGTAGGATTACGTCCCCATCTGAATAAAGCTCTATGTCATGAGTACTTTAAAGATACATGATACCCGCATAAAATCCCAATGTTTAGTCTGAAGATTATACATGAACTGAGTAATCATACACATCGGATAGGCAATAGCTGAGTGAGTCAAAATAAGATAATTCAGCTTCCTAACAATCCTCTTGTACCTTTATTGGGATCATGTAATGGCTTCATTGATTTAGCATAATATTGGAGTCATGCTCCATAGGCGACGCAATGGGTTGCATCCCAACATCACAATCTCTGACTTCATATCAAGTGCATACTTCTGTTAAGATGGGTAGATAATATTTTTGAGAACGTGCTACCTAAATACCTAGAAGGTAATGTAGAGGTTGAAGATACTTAGTTTTGAAATGCTAAATGAATTCCTTCTAACCTTTTATGCCATCCAAAGTATCATCAACAATATTATCAAATTAAAAAACTGAGTTATTAAATAATATTATTCGCCCAAAATGAATTGTGGACTCTGCAACATATGTCATCATCAAAATTTCAAATGTTTCATCATCAAAATTTCAAATGTATATGAGTGATAATGCAACAAATGTGATGATTAAATTAAAAAATAAAAACATAATTCAAAAAATAATTCACTTGCCCATCGTACCATCTTAATCCAATCTCCTCTTTTGCAAGAAAAAGAAAAAAAAACAATTGTGAATTAAAAAAGACAACAAAATTCCAATCTTTGAACAAATTCTAGACTCACACTTCCTAGTAGCACTCAGTAATGGATTCACAACATAGGCCCATCCGAGATACATCATCAGCACGGCCAGCGCACGACGATGATCAGTGTCGCGCTGATTCCAGGGCCCACCGAAGCCCATCATCAGCCTGCAGGTCGAACAAAGCGGCCCGAGTCTTGAACGCAGCGACGAGGAGACCGAGTATGAGGGAGGACAAAGGCTGCACTGGTGGCAGCGAGGCGGGAGCAGTAGAGGGTGATGTTGTCGTTAGCCCATGAGAAGGGGAGCGACGTCAACATGGTCGGGCACTCGTGAAAGGTTGATTTTTAGGGGGAAGTCGGGCAGAATCCATAAGCAGAAGGTTGAGAATGAAGAGAAAAAAAACAAAAATAATAAATTGCTCCCTCTTTTTCCCCTCATCAGCCGACCCGACCCGTCTCATTTTAATTGATGGGAGCCCACACCATAAATGACATTAAAGGAAAATCTCTATACTAAAAAACGTTTTTCCAAAAATTTTGTGGGGGCCGTGCCCCCACAATGACAGCCATAGGTTTGCCCCTGATGTCATGGATGTCTCTCCATCCATATCACACATGAAAATTATAGTGCGGGCACTGCATAAGTTTAGTAACCCGGCTCAATTCCGTGATCTTGTGTTTTCATGCTAGCTTCTCCATAGAGAAAAGATAGTTTATCATAATAGCAACACATTGATCTTGATGTGTGTATATGATTGATAGTACTTGATAGCAACTAGTAATAATGTTTCTTATTGTGAACAAGTGTCCCTTTTCTCCTTCAAATTTTGTGTGTGCATATACATGATTTTTGTTTTTCCATGATAATGTTGTTTCTTGTTCAACGCAGTTGCAAATTATTGATGCATCATTTTGCAGGAAAAATGCTCAAGGTATATGGTTGAAATGGCATTGGTAGAAAGCGTGAGTTCTTTATTCTTACTAATATGCTTATATGACTCCTGTGTTGCATGTGTGAGTTCTTTATTCTTACTAATATGCTTATATGACTCCTGTGTTGCATGAACACGGACATACTGACATGGGGAAGACAAGACAAGACACAACACAGACACTTAACCAAATTCTTAAAAATACACTCAAAATAAAAGTGTTGTCCGATTTGTGTTCCCAAAACAACATGGTCCCTGGTTGAACTGTCTGTGTTGCTAGATTAGCTCTGGGATAATCAAGTTTTTTCAGGTTATTTTTACTATGATTGTTCTGTATGAGCACGGCTTCTACTGCTCCTAGATAACAATGACAACAACAATGAAAAACATTTATCCCAAAATTTTAGGGTTGAGTACATGAATCATTTCTTACATTCAGTTATCTTAAGGGCCTCAGTCAAATTAACAGCTATCATATCGTTGTTAATTGCACATCTCCGTTTCTTTTTTCTTTTTTTTTTTCTTTTTTCTTTGTGTGTGGAAAAAGGTCCACATACGACTCTCCATGTTAACTTAGGCCTGCATCTAATTCCCATTGCTCCATTAATTACAATCTTATCGATTCTCTTAACCAGTATGCTGAGATCTTCATTACACATGCCCCAACTATATCAATCGAGTATGATCAACCACTAACTTCGTATTGATGCGGTTATATGTTACCCTCTGTCATACATCCATTTCAGCATTCTCTCTTTTTTTTTGCGACACTCATTTTCTAGGCATGTTGTTCCTCAACTGCCCAACATTCTGACTATAAAAGCATTTCGTGTCTTACATCATCTTGAGAATTAACCTTTAAAATTATGGGTATTCTACAACTGAATAACTCCATAAGCAATTCTCCACTTTAACTATTGCAGTTGACTCGTTATCTTGTAAATGGCAAAATGGTCCATCCGAGAGTCATCACTCTGTATTCTACTCTCATTCTTTTTACAGTAATTTACTTTCTGTGTACATGTGTTTGTTTCTGCTATCTAAGCTCTTTAGATTTCAAAGATTGTACGCCTTTTAGGAAATGGAAGGAATTTCTTTTAATCCGTTTCTTAATGTATTGGGATGGATTATGTAATGATGTCAGCAGTTTGCTTATGCTATTTCCCGAGCTAACACATTCTATCCATTGTCATAATGGTCTTACACATTGGGGTTGTGTTGGCAAAACATTTACCCTCTGATTTATGTGGGAATTCACATTTTCTCTTGGAATGGAAAATCACAGATAAGTCAAACTCTCTCACCGGTTCTTCTAATGTAACCCCTAGAAATCTTTGGATCTTGATGTCATAAGGAAACATATTGTCCAAGGCTTTTTCATGTCCCAGGAAAGAGAGCCTACAAGATGACCCCATGGATGCAATCTAACTGTTAACCAACACATACAAACACTGGGACTTTGACCACTCTTTTTCTTTAATCCTGAGCAATAGAATTACAGTAGAACCCAATCAGATCGAATCTATTTGATAGCAAAGTATCCTACATGAGTGCTAACTTCAATGCTTGGATATGTTTGCTCTCAGTAAGACTTCTAGCTTGTCATTACCATAAAATCATATTTTTTTAAGTAAATTGTAATGTAACTGAACCGGCTTTACACTTCCTGCATAACTGAACTTTGGCATTTTATTTGTTTTTTATCCACAGTCATTTGGTGTAACAACATCTGAAGCCATGGATCTTCTGGATCAATTCTTTGCTATGAACCCAGATTCAAGGTAATTCTGAAGCACCCTTGTTTGAGTATTTTGTACTTCTAACTGTTTCATAATTGATAAGAATGTTAGAAATTAAGCATCCAGTGAAGGGAATGGCATCTAAGAGGATTATTTGATATTCTTACTATAAGTGTTTAGGACAATTGTTGTGTCCTATTTTGATTCCGTTGGATGGTAAATATCGGAAAGTATTATCATGCCATATTTGGTTTAACCAACCGAAAAATGGCCTAGCCTTCTCTGTAGCTGTAGCTTATCCAGCTTTTAGCTTATTCGGCTTTATGCACGTCTAGCCATTACATTGGAAGAAATTGTGTAATTGAACAAAGGCATTAATAAGGAGTTCTCCTTAAAGTTCTATATCTGCTGAGGTTAGTTTAGCATATGGCTAGTCTTGCCTTTAAAACATTTCCTGGTTCAACTGTCCGCAATGCATGGATGATTTCTCAGCAAAAATATGATAAAAGTATTTAAAACATTTACATTTATTTTTCTATTGTGTCAAATTAAATAAGTAAAGATCATAATTAGTAGTTTGAAAAATATTCAGGATATTTTGAACATTTTTTCACCGGACCAAACAACCAATGCATACCAGCTTACTCCTATGCAAGATAGAAATCTGTATATGAATCTAAGCATTCATGAACTGGTTCTTGGAGCATGCATCTGTAACGCCCTGGACTCGAGTTCCGTCACACTCACAATAATTTTGCAGGTCTTGCAGTTAACAATGAAGTCAATATAGTAATAAACAGGAAATATTTAAGACAAAATTGAAAATACTCATTTCATTTTATGTCATCCTCCAAAGGAACAGAAAAAGAACTACAATTCTCAATTACAAATACTGGAAGGAAAATAAATAAAAGATAAAGATAACGACTCTCGTGTAAATCTCAAGGACTCAGAAATCAGCGTTCTCAACAGGAAACTCAGACTCCTCGAAATGTGGATCCTCCTAGTAGACATGATTGTCATCTAGCAGAACAGAAATTGAACCACCATCAAAACAGTAGATTTAACCTCACTAAAACAGTTAATTAATATCATGCAAGAATTTAGTAGGCATGCAAAGAAAACTGTGAAGAAAAAGGTACTAAACTCGTCATGTCTATTAACCATAAGGGTATATAAACTAACAATTCATTTAGTGTTGTGACTTATAATAGGAGAGCACGATGTGTAATGTGAAGTCCATCTTGGACCGCATGGCGCTACCCATGGGCCGAGTAAAAGAACAATTGTAGCAAGTACTCAGAAGGGATATCCTCCCAGACAGGGGCCATAAGCATGGCTTCAATCGCTCCCTCACTCCCTCCATTATAAGTTATCCTAAAACCCGTGTCAAGTCAAGTGTGGTTATTCTAGTTCTAAGTTATATTGAGTGTTATGTCCATAGTCCTTAAATCACATTGTCAAGAGCTATACAGAAATTATATGATTTATATGGCATGTCAGGTATATGTGTCCATTATTCAATTCCCAATATCAAGTATCTAGTGTCCAGTTCATGAAGCATAGCATTTGGCATATGTAATCTAAATGATCATGCAGTAAGAGACATGTGTAGTATCCAGCTACGTTTGTCAGATCAATTAACCATTTAATCAATCTTCACAGGCATTTAATTCAGGACTCAACATTTGAAAGTAACAATCAAGGAAAAAAGTTTTCAATAAAAAGAAATAAAATGTTGACGCTTTAGGGATCAGATTTGGCAACCCAACTCAACCCAACAACCTACCACCTCAGTGGAAGGATTTGCCACGTCTGGTATAAAACCACAAACAAATAAAGTTATTTAATCTGAAAACCTTTTTTATAAAGAAAACTGCGTAGAAGCTAACAACCATCAGAAACACCCAAAGACTGCACCCCAAACTGCACCCCAAACATGGACTAAACGGCACCCAAACATGGACCAAACGGCACCCAAACATTGACCAAATACTGCACAAACAACCATCAGAACTGCTCAAAATAGTCATCAGGAAAAGTGCCCAAAACAGCCACCAAAGACACCCCAAATCAGCCATCAAAAACACCCCCAAATCAGCCATTAGACTGCATCGGACAACCACTAAAAACTTCATCGGACAGCCACCCAAAAATGCTCCAACAGCCACCCAAAAACACCAAAGGCAGCCACCCAAAAACCACCAAAAAAGCACCAAAGTTCTTCATCAAAAGAAATCCACATAACAATATTAAACCGAACAGAGGAAAACAACACGGAAGTCACCGACGGGACACCGTCGGCAAGTCTCATCCACGTCAGTCGGTGGGGCTGAAAAATAAAAGGAAAAGAACCACAAAATAACAGAGACAATGGAGAGTGTTGCAGATACGTCTCGGGTTGTCGGGGATAATGAATCATCGTGGATCCCTCGATTCTAGCCCTACATCACGTCACAGACTCGAAAACGATCGAAAAGAACAAAACATAGTCATGGCGAAAATTACCAAAATTTAAACATGCATTCAACATAATTAAACAATTAATTAAAAGTTTTAGGGGGTCGAATCTACCGTTCACCGCAGTTTGCAAGGAAAAATAAGAAATCCGAAGTTCCGAGCAAGATCCAAAACCCAGGAGCAAAACCAAAACTCAAAAGCAAGAACTAAAAGCCCTAGAGGAAAACCGAAAGCCCCAAGAGCAAAATCGAAACCCTAGAGCAAGATTCGAGAGTCCCAGGAGCAGAACCGAAACCCCAGAAGCCAAACCGAAAGCTTTGGAAGATATAGTAATTTTCACGTAGCAAAAACCCAACCATAGAATCATCTCCTATAAATAGAAGAGGAGAGGAGCAGAGGATGGAAAACTAATCATGTGTAGATCGGAGTCCGAAATTAGTGAGATTTCCTCATGAGAGGATCACGGGTTTGAGGATAAGACTAGGGTTTCGAAAACCCTAACGATTCGTCACCGCCACTCGCGAGAGAAGGAACGCAAATAGAGAGTGTTGGGTTGCTGGGCTGGGGCTCGGACTGAGAGATGAAAGAGTGTGTGTGCGTGTGTTGGGTTGGCGGTGGGGTGAGTTGGATTAAAAGGGGGTTTAAATAAAGGAAGTGTGCCTTGTGTGAGGGAGAGTGGGCCGGTTGGGCATTGGGCTTCAAAACAATGAAAAAGAACAAATACTTTTATTTTTAAATGGGTCATTACAGCATCCAAGTGACTTCTTCCCTTTCCTGGAACCATGAGTACCTGTACTGATGTTTCATATTGTTTACTACATATGGGCTGTGACGGAGTCGTCCTTAACAAATCAAACATAATCCTCACCATCTCCATAGGACATAGTGATCATCTATGTTGCACTGTCACAGACATGGACATACTTGCAGACTTGACAAAGAGACGCAACAATGCACTGTAAATTCTTAAAGAATACACAGCAGACGTAATGCAGCATCTGATACCTGTGTCCCTTACATTAGGTGATAACTGATAATTATCATCATTGCTTGCCATTACTGCTCCATATGGTGTCTCAAATGATACATTGGATATGTAGATGAAACTGAGCTCTAAATTTCTAGCTGTGAGAAGTATCACATAATGTCATTTTCTAACTTGGGGCTACGTATCTTTCCACAGCATACACAGCTCATCTGCACATCTTGGCATATGTAAGATGGAAGGTTAAACAGCTATCATTATAAAATAAATAAATAAATAATTAGAACTGCCATGTGCCAGGAATATCCCCCACCCCTGCACACATTCATGACGCATGCATGCACACCCACACCCACACAATGTGTTTTGACTGTTTGTAGTTAAAAAACTAAATTCTTACAGGCTAGATGCAATCCAAAATAACACCCTACAATATCAAAACGCATGATCATAAAAAGAAGGCCCAAGAGTCCCAAAAGAGCACCATATTAAAAAACAACTGCAAAACCCAAAGGTCTCTTGTACAAACATCGTTAAAATTCCGGTCAGCATCAGAAAAGTCATAAGCAGGAGTCCTATAGGAGCATCATTATGATAATTACATGTAGAATAATGGGTGTCGGTTGACACATGAGAATTCCTCATGTGACTGTTAACAAAAATCCAATCTTCATTTCTTGATTCAATGATCGACACTGTTCTCGGTGATCTTCATGTCTTAAAACCTAAGTTAACTACACCAAATATCTTCTAAACAAATGCTCCTTGCCCATGGATCTATGGGTGGGAAAAGTTCCATTACTACTGAAAAGTTATTAAATTTCCAACCACCTAATGCATGGGCAAATAATATGAAAATCACAGAATTTTTTATGTATCTTTGTTTTAGGACATGCATAACAACATAAACAATGACAACCAGTGTTCTAAAACAAGTTATATGCGGCCGCATATGCGGCCGCATATAAGGATGCGGCCTTTGACCGCATGAAAATTAAGATATGCGGTTGAATTATGCTGCCGGTCGCATAATCGGTCGCATAAATGTTATGTGACCGCATATGCGAATATGCAGGCGCATAATCGGCAACTAAAAAATCTCAACCCATTAAGAAACATGACCCGTTAAACATAAATATCAGTTTTTTAATTTTAAAGTGCTTATGTTTGACAAGCTTTTGATTTGGACGTAAAACTAAATAGTTATGTTTTGTGTGTAGATTGCTTTAGACGTTAGACGTTAGTTATTTTATGTATTAATCGTCATAATGACGCTGATGTTTTAGTATTCATACTTTTAAAATTTGATATGATTTTTTCCTTGTTCATATCTTTCTTAATTTAATATACACAAACACATATACATAAACTTATTGCTTATTTATATACTAAATTATTCATTTTCGCGTAAACCGCATAATCGGCCGCGTAAACCGCTTATGTGATATGCGCTTCTAGACCGCGCGCAAAATGAAACCGCCTTTTATAACACTGATGACAACCATCCAAAAAATGGAGAGTTGACTTTTTTTACATGGGAGGAAATTTCCTTCTATGGACGCAAATACGCATTATTATTTAGTACTAATCTTTCTCTAATACCCGACATCAATGCGCCGACCAGCCTTGATTGGGATGGTCTAGGGGCTCATGTATTAAATACCTCTGCATCAACCTTTTACATCTGTTGCCTGCATACACAAACTGAACCTGGATGGCTGGGTCTGAACCTGTTTATGAATGTCTGCCTGCTGTCAGGTCTAGTAGTACCCATATGAACCTGACATGATGGAAGTGCTAGCCTAGTCTAGCACTGTTATTATGCAGAATACCCTAGAGATGGAAACTTTGTTCCCCAGATTATTACATTCTGTATTTGCACTGTATAAAGGCGTTGTTTGTTTGTGGTTGTGGTTGTTACGGTTGCAGTTTTCAGAATGCTTTATCCTCTCTTAACTCTTTGGCATGCATTCCGAATAGTGTACTAATGATTTGGCTTTGATGACTGCTTTCATGTATCCTTTGATGGATTTTCTGAGTTTAAGATAAAAAACTTTAGATAATAATGTTTAGAATTTAAATTTATTGCCTGCAGTGGACGTGTGAAAATTCATGGCTTTCTGATGATTTATGGGCTAGGATACTGTCATCTATCAGAAAAGGTTAGTCATTTTTCCCAGGCATTTAAATATTGTATATGTCGTACAAATATTTAATCTTCTTAATTGGGGGTTATGTTCCTCTTTATTTGATGTATTGTGCAAAAAAATTGGGATGCCTTTTTTAGCTTAAACCATTTTACTATCTTTGGCTTGTTCTATAACCATATTTTAACATGAGATGAGATACAAATTTGGTTTCTTTGCTGACTTTATAACATAGCTTTGTTTTCTTTTATCCTATCTTTTTTGTTATTTTATTCTTCTCACTGAATACATATTTCTATATTGTCATGTTTTCTTATGACTTGACTTGGCCAGAAAATAAAACTCAATAGGTTATTTTTAAATACGTATTCACGTTTATATGTAATCTCCAAAGTTCCAATACTTTGGAGTTTGGAGGTTTTCTGTCAACTTTGCAAAGTCGCTTTTAGGATCTTAGCCTTTCAAATTTATTTGTCCTTAAAATAATGGTCATAGAGGTTTTCTTATGACTTGACTTGGCCAGAAAATAAAACTCAATAGGTTATTTTTAAATACGTATTCATGTTTATATGTAATCTCCAAAGTTCCAATACTTTGGAGTTTGGAGGGTTTCTGTCAACTTTGCAAAGTTGCTTTTAGGATCTTAGCCTTTCAAATTTATTTGTCCTTAAAATAATGGTCATAGAGAATGAAATGGGAGATTATTAATGAAAACATTAGTTAAATGCATTTTTTTTTCTGTCAAAACCACATATGCTTCTTTGTTCATGCCATTGAACACATGCAAGTTGCCCTTGGCATGCGTAAATAGTTTGGCACCCCCCACCACCACCACACACCCCCCCCCCCCCAAAAAAAAAAAAAAAGCCAAAACCCCTCTTTTGCCCCTCGTTCTCTTTCCTCAATTTTTCGGTTTAAACCACTTTCCTACTTACCATCCGAGTTGCAGAAACTTGTGACATTTACTTTTTGTAGGACATGGAAATTATTTACCAAAAGGCTGCAAGGAACAGGATTATGTTAACTATATCACATTTTGGGTGTTTCTTGTCCAGAGATGCATGCTAACTGTCTAGTTTGACTAAATGTAAGATTGAGTTTTACATGCAAACCGGATCATCTCTAATTGTCTAGCTTAGATTTATTCTGGTATTGTTTGCTTAAAACCAAGTAGTTAGGACAAGCTTTTGATGGTTTATGGTAGCTCTAGTTTGTTGCTTTGGTTTTGGACCTTTGGTATGCATCTGAAACTTTTTGATCTGGTTTTCTAAACCTGAATGGCTTGCATTCTACTTCTGCTTTGGTTTTGGTCATTCATATTCACCTGTTTTATCTGGTCTTCGAAACCTGAACAGCTTGCATTTTATTTCTAACAGATTTTTCACTACCTGGATGTGGAAAAGATGGGATCCATCACATTTCGTCAGGTATTTTAACTAGTAAATAAATTATAATAGTATATGCTGTACTGATATAATAATATACACCAATACTTTAATTAGTACATAAATTAGTACCTATGATGCCATATTATATTATTACATAAATTACTACATATGATTCATATTATGTTAGTAGTCATGATGCATGATGGATGGTACAATTATGCAAGTTATTTGCTTAAAAGAGGATTTGTGCATGTGTTTGCCAGCTTATCGTATTTCTTGCAAAACTAGTTACTTCCCATTTATTGTCTTCATCTGAACTGTTCCCAAGATGCAGTCGGTCTGTAACATAACTATAAATTGAGAAAGCTTACTACAATAGTAGACTGAACAAAATTTATGGGCAGCTATGAACCCCCTCTGATATCTGCCAAAATCCTTTCTGAGATAAATGTAGATGGAATACAGTATAGCCAACACATCTATAATGTTCTAATGATTTGGCAAGTCGTCAACTAGCGATGAGAACGATCCAACAATTAACGCCAATATATTAATCTGAGCTTATAATCTCTTCTATAAAAGAGGACGTTGCCCACAGGTTTGTCCCATGTGGCAACGTCCTCTCATCCGTGGGGAAATTCCCCAATAAATTTAAAAATTTTTTGACCCCCCCCCCCCCCACATTTCAATTTATTGCAAAACAAACCCCCCATACATCCCGCTTATAGTTTTGTGTTTTAGTCCTTTTTGCATTTGCATTTGTGTACTTGCCCCCCTTTTACACCCGACGCTGCCGACACTCAAACCCACGCTTTTTGCTCCTTCCCGGTTTCGCGCGTGCACCGTCCCCGTTTTCGTTGGGTGTTGTTTTTGCTCCGTGCACCAGGTGCACGGGAAATTTCTTGTGTATGTATATATGTGTGTGTATATATATATATATCAAAATTTGAGCATCCATTCCTAATTTTGAGGTACTTCTTGCCATCGTATTTTCGTATTGTTATCTGATATTTGTCTCATCTGAATACCATTTATGTTGTTTTATCTTTTTTCCCCAATTGGGGGCTTTGGAGTGAGAAGATGTACCAGATCAATTATGGGTATTTGTGAGTCATATGTGTAGGATCGAAATGAGCCTAGATGAGGGTAAATGTGCTTTTTTAAATATTTGTGTCAGTAAATAAATTTTTCTACGTAATTTATTCTTAATTTACCACAAACTAATAAATAATTTTTACCTCGGTAATTATTCTTATTTACCGTTCGTAACAGTAAATAAGTTTTACCACTGTAATGAATTCTAATATATTACAAACCAAAGTAAATTACAGATAAAATTGCAAAAAATAAAGAATACAAGATTTACCCAAGCTTGACTCCCTTTGTCTATTCCCGCAATGGAATTACTCATTAGAATTAGAAAATAAACCTCGTACAACCCTTAATATTAGCTGCTCACCACTATTGCTCAACCCCTGAACAATATGATCATTATACTAACCTAATTTTACAGATAATTCTAACCACGAATTAAGTAATCCACATAACTAAATAAGTTTTAAAAATAAAATAAAATTATACAATCATAAAAATCAACACAAAAAGTAAAAGAGTATCGGAGTTTAAAATCATCAAGGTTAACGCTCGTTGTGTTGAATTGTTGAATGTGGTATCAATGTAAATGAGACCATATACTTCTTGAATTGAAATTGTGTGTAACCTTGAAATTTGACTTTTTGTCTTCTAAAAATTAAGACTACTTTCTCACAGAACAAACTATCCTTAAAATTATGCTCAGTGTTTTCTCTATGTTTTGAAACCATCTGGAAAGCTTTATTTACAACTGAGAATTGAGAATGTGTCTCTTTTAAGTCATAACGTTTGAAAATTTTCGTCAATTTCGTCAAAAACAATTTCGACGGTGAGTGCAAACGAGCTGCCCCACGAACTAGTATACGACACTGTCGACGAAAGAAACAAAATTTCTTCATACGTTCACATCAAACTGTATATTTGAATGCTCTTAAAATTTTTACGGTATTAAATTTTATAGGCACCATTTATATCTCTCACCCCTTTTTTGCCGGCAAAATGATTTAATGTGGTACTTTAACAACACTAGCTAAGTGCTATTTTCACAACCTTTTTGTTCAAAATTAAATAAATTTTCTTTATTTTCTCTCAAAATAAATTCTCTTGGTTTTGAGAATTCATTAGTGCACAATTCGTATTTTGAAGAAAAATATCAAAAAATTAAATATAAATATTCTTTTGTAAAAACAAGTTTCTCACGCATAAAGTTGACAATGCGAATTTTTGAAATCATATTTGCATGTTTAATTGAATTTGTTGAGTAAACTAAATCTAAATTTTTGACAATCAGTATATGATTAATTTAACATGCACACACCTCAACAAACATATCAGAAATATTCATACGGATTTGTTATTATCAAACACGACATCATAGATCATTAAACTTAATAATCTTTCTCTTTTGATAATAACAAACCAATCAATAAGATTACATGTGTACATCATTTATTAACAATATATACTTATATAAGAATTGTATGGCCTGTTATTCATTGTAATGAAATCAAGATACAACAACCAAACATTACCATATAGGTCTGTTAAATGTGATGTAAAATTGCTTGATGATCAGAAACACCGGTACTAAAGTTTTTGTATCTTCAGTGAAGACGGGTATTCTAAAGTAATGACACAGCTTATAAACTGCATCCATTTTTCATGTGAAGCTTTTGACGAATTATTTTTTTCTCATTATTCTTATTTAGCTTTGTTCTTTATTTATAGTTTGTGACATGACATTCTTTAAGTAATTATACTATACTTGATAATCATATCATCTTTTTCTTCGAATAAAATTTTCATGTTAACGTATGCAATCACATAAATAGGATATAAAAAGAAAGTGGACGGAAGTATAATATGATGGTATACGGAGATGTAAAAGTCTAGCTTTGCATTATAAAACAAACTCATGTATGCATGAAAATGTCACAATATATTTGAGAGTTAATACCAGTATTTTATATGAATATAAAATTTATCAATGATGCCTCTCATAGGTTCGAAGAAAAAAAATATTTTTAAATTTTTAAAATTTTCCTTTTCTAATTTTTTTAAAAAATTATATATGTGTGTGTACACACAAACAAATACTTATTCACATACCAAGTTATTTTTAATAATTCCTAAATCAAGACGAAGACGTGAAAAACGATCACTGGCTAAATGTTTTGTGAAGATATCAATAAGTTGAGATTTCATAGGAATAAATTCAAGACAAATATTTTCCTTAGTTATATGATCACGAAGAAAATGATGTCATAAATTTATATATTTGGTACGATGTTAATCCAGTTATTGCATTCGGGCGGCGGCACAAAATCATAAGGAAAACAAAGTGAGGGGGTACTCTGGTAATTTCGGCTAATTACCTAATTAGGGAGGATTTTGTTCTAAATACGGGAGAGATCATTAGGGTATGCTGAATATTGTGAGAGATTAGTAGTCTATTAGTTAGTTTAGGTTAATTGGGAGAGAATTGACATTCATTTCGAATTGGATGCCGTATCTTGAGAGATTTTTTTTAATATCAATAAAAATCCCTCGTTTGCCTTAATTTTGCCTTATATTCTATCGAATTGGTATCAGAGCGGTCGAATCTGAGACTAATGGCAACAAAAAGGTGGATGGTTTGGAAGCTAGAGAATGAGGTGGAAATTCTCAAAAACACACTGGAGGAGCGGTTCATGAATGTTAAACAACAATTTTTCTCTGGAGACCATGATGAAGCAGTTGATCGAGATGAACATCCGCATATCACTGTCGGTTTTTCCTGCAGAGACGGATCTAAGCGGGGGTGACGTCGGAGATGATGTCACGTCAAAAAATCGAATCTCAAGGAAAAAGCCATCGTGAACAGAGTAGGAGTCGAAGGGGACCAAGACCTAACGACGGACCGCTCGGGCCAAGCGGGCGACCGAATCCAGCCAGATCCACGTGCGAAGACGGCATTTGGGCAGAAGACGGCCTGAAGTAGGATGGCGGCGTGCGCTTCCCGTGCACTAGGGTCGCGAAGGAGGAGGGTGGCGTGTGTCCTGACTCCCGTGCGCCTGGCCCGCAAACGAGTCAGTGGGCGGCGTGCCTTTTCTGCACACTTGGCCCGCGATTGAAGAGCCTGGCGGCGCACAGTTCCCATGTGCCTGGCGCGTGAACGAAGGGGCCGGTGATGCACATCTCCTGCATGCATGGGACGCAAACCTTCCAGACTCTTGAGGGCGACGAGACCATGGGGCCGTGAGGAGGTCGGTGTGGTTTCGACGAGGCCGGTGTTCCCTGTGGAGATTACGACAAGGCGGGGGATCATGTGGAGGCCAGCATGTGTTTGAAGAGGTGGATGGCCATATGGAGGTGGTGACGAGGCCAGCGGTGCGCGCCTGGGCTGCAAACCATCCCATGTCGCTTGGGGGATGACAAAGCGGGCAGCTGATGGGGCGACGACTAGCCCGGCGAGGCGTGCACAGTTGCAGAATCTCTTGGGACGGCGGCGGTGAAGCTGCGGAGACCGGTGGGGGCTTCGATGAGGGCAGGGGAGGCCCGCGTGGCTTTGACATCCGCCGTGTTGAAGACCTATGCCGCCTCGCCATCGAGCGACTGTGCTGCTAAGGCTAAGGAGAAACACCGAGCACCACATCCTAGCTCGAGCAGGAGAACCAGAAATTCCTTTTGAAAACAATTTTTCGTGTGAAAAATGAAATTCTAGACTTATCTGGGGGTTTATAGAGGGAGAGAAAGAGCTTCGGAGCTCGAAAAAGGGTGAGATGGATCGTGGAGTTGCCACGAAGATGATTGGTGTCGGGAGGTGAAGTGTTCGAGTCAAAACAACACGATTTTAGGGCATGAAGGGATTGTGAGGCGTGACACGTGTAAGTGAGGTGGAGCGAGGAGAGTGGGCCTCGGTTGTTGTGTGGTCTTTCTTCTTGATGAAGGAAACGAAGGAGAGCTTCGTCAAACGAAGGAGAGAGAGATCGATGCTTCAGGGGATCGGGGTTTGCCCTAGAGAAGAAAGAAGAGGGGGAGGGATAGTCGGTGGATGGATCACGTGAGGGTGAGATATGGGGAATTAGGTGAGTGGATTTATTTTATTGGGTGGGCTGAGTGCTTGGGCCGGGAGAGTGTTTGGGCCGAGAGAAAAAGAAAAAAGAGAAGAAAAGGGAGAAAGAAAGGGCTTTGGGCTCGCGGGCTTTGGGTGGGCCTCGAGAAAAATAAAACAAAAGAAAAGAAAGAAAGATGAGAAAGAGATGAGATATGTATATATTATTGTTGGAGAAATATCCCAAAATTTGGAGCCATCATAGATATAGATTGCTTGAGGGAGGCAGTTCCTTAACATATTGTGACTAGGCATTAGTTTGAAAGTCAATTGAAGGCACATTCTTCTCAATTTTGGGGTGAAGAGTATTATCACTTCGAAAAGGGAGCAGAATCTTTATGTTTCTTGATTCAACTTTTCCCAACATGCGAGCTTGCTTTGGAACAATTAGCATCGCGCTTCCTCCAACACATTTGATGTGTTATTGCCGTTATTTTAGTTTAGGCTTACATATACACTTTCGTGATCCCTCGGCACCTTTCATGCGTAGGCCTAGTTGCTTTTTCTCCCTTCTCCATGGTGGACGGTTCAAATATTTATCTTGTTTTTATCTACATGATTTCTGTAAAATACATAGGCCGGCTTAGATGCTAAAAAGCCTAGCTACGTGATTTCCGTTAAATACGTGATTTCTGAGTTTGCCCCCTCCATCTTTGCTACCCATGGTTTCATTCTGTTAACTTCTTGGTAACTTACCATGAGTTTAGATATGGCAGACTTTTGTGGGTCCCACTGGAACTGGGTTCTTTTATTGCCTGTTATTCGTTTTTCCTTCGTTCCTGAAAAAGCAGCGCCTGGGATTGTGTTATTTTGTGTATCAATCAAATGGTGATATTGCTTCTCGTCTTGGGTATGTGAGGTATATGGTGACTGCATCTGCATGAAAAGGAAGTTGGATTGTTGGTTTATAATTATTGCTTGCAAATATACTTAAACAGCATATATTTGTCTAACACCACACGGCCAATTGTCCGACAACACAATGCTCCATGCAGTTTTTGCTTGGGTCAGCACACGTAAGGAAGCAACCATCTTTCTGGAGCGCCTGTGAAACTGCATTTAGCAAATGCAGCGATGATTGTGGAGCAGCAGATCATATATCCCTGGCTCAGGTAACCCTGCATTTGTATTCAGCATATGCTCCATTCTTCGCTGCCATTGGTTCATTTGTAAAATTTACTTTGTTGTCTGCATGCTTTGTAGCTCGGTGACATAATTCGCTCTAGCATGCCAAATACAACCAATGAATCTGTAAGTGAATACTAACATCAGAAGAATATGGAAATATCATGTTGAGGCATTGCAAAACTACTCTTAGCCGGAATTTATTTGTCAATATGACCACATTCTTACATGTAGTCGAGTTAATAAATTTCATGCAATTGCTGCTTGCAGGTGAGCCGTATGTTACATTTATTTGATGTCGATGATGATGGAAGGGTCAGCAGAGATGATTTCCTGACATGTCTGCGGAGGAACCCACTGCTCATTGCAATTTTTGCTGCACAAATTGGGCAGATTTAATTAGGCCTTGGTCTGAGTATGTGTGATGTAGTCTGTTTTGTTTGTCTATCAAAGTCTGGAGAATCAGCCCAACATCTGACTACTACTGGTTCGGGCAGTTAACACCAAGCTTCATATTTTCACAACCATAGCTCATATACATGGTGTGGTTATATTTTGAAGAGACATCGGTTCAGAGTAATGGGAGTGGAGGTCCATTTTGAGTGATGGGGCTGTGTATTAGAATAGACGCCTGCTTCAACTTCATGTAAACCCCAACCACATGAACAAAGAGCTTTATTGCTTACATCCCGTATGAAAGTGATAATTCATTTATTTACACAAAAACTGTACATTGTTTTGATGCAATTTGGGGCAAGCCGCAAAACCCTCTCACATTATATGATCCTTTCTACATTATAGCGCACTTTTCTTTCTTTGATTCATTCTTCTGAGAAGCATGTGGGCTCCTTGAAACCTGCAGTAGAAGCCAACAGATCAGCCATAGCAAAGTTACTTCAAAGAAGGGGGAAACGAATCTCAATCAACCCAAAAGTGACTGTCAAAATTGTTAGGTACATTAAAAATATGCTGATTGGAAAAGTGGGGATGAGTAAGAAAATTATAAAAAAACTGAAACCCAAGATTACGTTACATGAACAAAACAATTGATGCAGACGTGTGTGACATACAAAAAAGCATGAAAACATGAAACTCCTGAAACATGCAGCAATGTAAGTGCTTCCAGGGGAAAGCCAATGAATTGGGGAAATGAAGTAATATAGAAAAGCTTCGGTCCTACCGACGGGGGAAAACTAATTACACGGCAAAACAAGCAGTTATTTTCTAATAAGCTGCTCAAGTAACAAGATGTTATTTTTCTTGACCACAGTAGCGGCGTCCAGGTTATGGCAGCTTTATAGCTATTAAGTGTAGTTATAGATACATTGATCTGCAAAATTACCCTGTGCATGGGTTTGGGTTCCTCTGCTAGTATTAAAAACTAAGAATTGAACTATATGATGGAGCAAACGTGCCTGCAATCTCTAGTTGACGCAAATCAAAATATCTTTTCAACATTATACTTTATAGCATCATTGTTTTCAATAAGATATATGCTTGAACGAGGAGGTAGTGAATAGATAGTAAGATGAAAATCAAGCACACTACCGAATCCTATGGCCTTCCTTTCTATTGGCAAATTTTATAGCAACCACTTCATGGATATTTTGAGCTCATTGGCTCCTTTTGGTATCACACCTAGACTCTTGGTTGACATTCTATCATCGCCCCTTATTCCTTTCCGAAATCATTGAGATTATTATCTAGCATTCTCAGCTTCCAACTCTAGTTATTCAACAATTAAAGTCTCTCATGCAACGCAAGGAAAGGTTGTTTGAAAGCTGCTGGTAGTGGCCGCTACTAAGTTGGACTTGCTAGTCATGTGTCAAGATAGTATCACACAATCATAATCAATCTTGTTGGCATCCATGCTATGCCAAAAGAAAAAATGAAGCCTCTTAGAAGAAACCGAACTGGGGGTTATCGAACAATAGAAATACTAGAAATAACCCGTGCATAGTGCACGGAGCCAACAAACCCCTCGGTGCATGGGCGCAAACAAAAAGGAGTGCGTAGTGTGGGTATATGTGTCGGTATCGTCGGAGGTAAAAGGATAAAGGCAAAAACTCTGGGTGGTTATAGTGGAAAAATCACACAGTTGCAAAGATGCAATTTAGTGGGTTTGTGGGTTTTTGCAAAGTGGGACGATGGGGATGGCAACCATGTAAATATGTGAGTGTGTAGGGTGATTGTTAGGGTAGTGGGATGTGGCATTTGTCAACGTCAGCTTGTGACTGGAACAAAGGGTGCACCTAGGACAATCCTAGATGGACAAGCCTCAATTGGAAGATAGATGCTTGTGGCTTGTGTAGAAAGCCTAAGAGAACAAACAAAAACAAAAAAGGGTCCATTATCTTGTTGCTTACATTTTTGTAAGTTTCCTAGATCGTATAATTGTTCCTATCAATCATTATGACTTGAAAATTATCTCGGCTCTTCCTCCATGTATATCATCTTTCATGTGTTTGCTATGTCATCGATCATTCTCCCAATATAACTCAATATAACTCTGTTACATCATATCCAATATGCATCCAGTCAATTATCTAATGCTTGGACTCCTTGGACTCAAAAGCATCATCCTTCTACAAAAATTCTGATGTAGGACGGGACGGATTTTAGGGATTTGGTAGAGCATTTGGGGATGAACTAGATAATTTAGGGTTCTTGGCTTCTCAACTAGGAGGGGGGAACCTTTACAAGTTTTGAGAAAATTATCTTCATTGATTCATTGATTGAAAATAAAACAAGCTAAGGCCTTTATATAGGCTTACAAACTGACTCTTCTTCACCCATCCAATGTCGTACTAAACATTAAAATACCTATAAATAAATAAAAAGACTCAAAATACCTAAAGACTCTAAAACTCAAAAATAAAAATAAAATTAAAAATTCTTGATCCAGTTCCTATCAATTTCATTGGATCATAATCTTGCTCCTCATTTTAGAGGCCTAAGCAGATCTGGCAAAAGTTAAATAAGACCTAGGAAGACTGAAGATAGATCGTGTGCACTCAAACAAACATAGAAGATTCCTCCCCCTGTCAAAAGAGTAAGGAAGCAGAGAAACTAAAATTGGTTTCTTGACTCACTAATGAACACGATCCATGAGTCCTGTGACAAACCAAAGATGCAGTAGTTCTTGGTCTGATAAGTCCAGATCTCATTCCATAATAGATGTGAGACTCTTTAAACAATCCCCTGAACTTTTGCTTATATCTCCTTTCTAGTTCAATTCAATTTGTATATTCCTAGGGATCACTTTGATATGTCAGGTATTAAAAATTAGAACAAGGATTAAACTAGAACATCAAGTTTCATATGATAAAAGAATGTTGTCTTTAGACGTATGCACTTGAGCAAGCTCCATGAGGCAACTGACAGTGCATCTTAAAAAGCGAAAGGAGGATCATCTCTTAGTGATGGAGTAACTAACTCTATATCTTGCAATATGATAAGAAGTAAAATCATTATTAAGGCCCCAAGTAAGTCCTGTTCGGAACCCATATGCAGTGTTGCCAGCCATGATCATGACAACTTTAAGTCGAATATCATGCTAATACATGACGCAAAGACACGTGTTGTCGACCCTTGCACGATACGTATCAGATACTCTGTAGTCGTGTATAATTATAAAAACTCAAAAAGTTGTGTTTGTGCCATGTCACCTTTAATTAGAACTTAAAGGTCATGTGTTATGCACTTTAGAGCCATCTCTCAAATAAAATACAATAAAAATGATATTAAATAAGAGCATGCTAAGTCAATATAGCTGAAACACCCCTTGTACCATATTAGGTATCAATCAGATTTTTTCCCCTAGATATTTTTTGTTTGATTCTATTACTTGATTAGAAGCAACAAATTTTTGTCATTAAAATTTCATATTGCTTCTTTTTATTTTAAAGACAGCAAATCCTAATAACTATGGATCCTGATTTATATTATATACAGATATCTATGTGGCCATACATATGTGGCTGTATTATCATGTCCACTTGTCCATATTTTTAAAATTTTGCCATGTCCCCGTGGCAATGTCATTTTGTGTCCATGTCCCATACCTGTGATTCATAGTTATGATTTATGTGCTACACCAAGAGGAAGCCCTATCAATAGCTCATGACATATCTTTTAGCAGCAACAGATTCATAAGATGATTTTGATTATTTGGATTAGCAAGTTGTGTGAGTCTTCTTAATTGTTTAAAAAGCGCAATATTGCTATCTTATCATATGGTCTTGTGATCATAAATGAGGAAAAGAAGGTCTGTATGATCCACCCATATGAGGAAATTTTTGCGATGGCACCTCTAAAATTCTATTCGCAATTCCAGTGCTTGACCAGCAAGTTTATCATTATTCCACCACTTAAAACATATACATAAGAAAAATCATATGATTTAAATGCATTCTACTATAGATCAAAAGCTTGCAATTGTTCTATCAGGAAAGCTGTTTAGTTTGCACTTACATGATGTGTGATCACTAGATGGAAGAGTAGTTGAGATTCAAACCCCGTTATTTTTCATCCCCAGTCATCTAACTAGATGTAGATCGATAGAAACTTTACAACAGTGGCCCGGGTACTATAAATTTCATAGGGAAGTTCCTAACAAGCAAATGTACTTAAGGATATCATGTAGATTGGAAAAGCAATAGAATATAATGTAAAGGAACCAACCCTCACCTGAGGACCGGTGACAAGCCTAGAACGCCCACCAACTGCAGATTGTTGTGAACTTTGTTGCTGCGAGCGCTGAGGCTGTTGTTGGGCCTGTTGCCCAAACTCCTGTTGTTGAAGTGCTATTGCAAGTTGGAGATCAGAACTGCCACCAGGAAAGAATATTAAACAGGGATATTAAATAACCCTACATGTAAATGATATAAAACTTAAAGATGTATTAAAACAGCTGTTGTTATGTGCAGTTAACGCAGATCAATATATTTAGTAAAGGCAAATTCCACTTACACCCACTGAATTATGGATAGTATGTCACTAAACATCTCTAGAAAATTAGCAGAAACTATCCGTAAAAAGAAACAGAGTGTACCCTTGTTCTATTAATGTATGGGAATTAACACCACATGTATAATAATAAATGAAGCACTAAAGATAAAGCATGCATCTGCATGATAGAGCTGCTACAAACATTATGCAGAACACAAAAACTATACTCATACTATATACACATGAACAATAAGTGGCCAATGAATCGTGCATATTGATCACTATGTTGCCAATTTAGCTCGGAATCTACAATTCTATTGCCACACTTAATATTTATAATGAGCAAACTGCACGAGTGAATGAGAAAAATCAAATATGGTTACTAAAAAAGTTGGTCAAAAAACCATCAAGGGAATCTTCAACAATCTAGAAACTGTGTTAATGAAATCATCCAAGGATATATGGAAATCCGTGAATGAGGTAATAACATATGTCCATGTAAAGGCGACAACATAATCAAACTAAAAGAATTATTACAAGTTAAAAATATACGTGCAACTTAAACTTAATATTTATAATAAGCTTAAGACCAACAAAATGCACGACCGAATGAGAAAAATCAAAGATTGTTACTAAAAGGTGGGTCAAAAAACTACCTAGAGAGTCGTAAACAAATCTAGGAACTGTGTTAATGAAATCCTCGAAGGATCTATGCACATCCTTGAATGATGCAACAACATAGGTCCATGTAAAGGCGACAATAGAATCAAACCAAAAGAATTATTACAAAATAAAAATATATGTGCAACTTAAACTTTAGGAAATGTTCTAAATCTATATGTCCATGTTTCACTAAAGTGCATAGCACTTATGAACCTTTAAATGATTTTTCTGCCACATCAACTTTTAATATAATATCCAGGAGGAATACACATGCCTTGTGAAGCCCCTGCCCAGCGAGACTGAGGCCACAGCTGCAGTTTCTTGAATTGACAAAACCATGATTCACAATAGATCAGTCTTTTAATGAACTTATCACACATTGTGGTGCCACAGTTTACTTTATCGCATATCAATAGGGCTAATGTTTAATCTTAGTAAAAAGAGAATTTCTGTTTCACTTCCAATACTTCTAACATCTTCTAGCTTCAATTATGTCTATGAGATTCCTTCCATTGTAACCAAAATTATTGGCTACAGCATCCCGAATCCTAAATCAATAAGTTATTTTCTTTAAAAAAACAATGTTTTATAATAGAGAAATTAACTTGAATCTGTGATGTAGGACGGGATGGATTTTAGGGGTTTTGTGGTGGGATTTGGGGAAGAAATACAGAAATTGGGATTCTTGGCTTCTCACCAAGGAAGAAGTGAACCTTTCTCAATTTTTGGGGAAAATTTTCATTTCATTGATTTCAAATTAACAATTCTAGGGCCTTTATATAGACTTATAAACCAACTTCTTCTTCTCATATCCGATGTGGTACTAAAATTCTAAAATAACCAAAACACTCAAAAAGGCTCCAAAAACAACTAAAAACTCAAACCAAAATAGAACTAAATTAAAAATTAAAAATTAAAAACAATGATCTGATCCCTATCATTCTCCCTGGCTTGAGAACTTCACCTCCTGGGGAATGACGGCAAAAGTAGCACGGACAAAAATCAGTAGTCCTTTACAGTTGGAGAAGATACGACCATAAACCTTTAAGTGTCTGAGAATTTGTTGGTTAGGAGAGGAGTATCTGGATAACAAATTCCATGTGCTCAATTGAAATCAGTGGTTCCTCTTTCGACAGTTCTGACGTGCATTCAACAAACGGCTCTAGATAAGGATCTCGCTCAAGTTGCAGTGATGGATCAAGTGATGTCTCTGGCTCAGAATGCAGTACTAAATCAAACTCGTGTTCAGGCTCGGACTCCAATTCAAGCTCGGGCTTCAATTCGAGGTCATGCTCAAGCTATGTCTCAATCTCTATATCAGGATCTGATTTCAACTCATGATTAAGCTCACACTGTGCCTCCCGTGTTGGATCAATTTCTATTGTGTGCTTTAGCTTGAGTTCACTCTGTTGGTTCTTCCAACTATTATTCCCTCTCTTGACCATGTCTCTACTGAAGTTTGATGTAGTACATGTGAAAAATATTGATGCTTGGAAGAATAGCAAAATTGAAGACGGAAATTGAACACTGACCATCAATGACTATGACGTGGAAGATGCCTATGCCAAGATCATGCTTCTCCTTTGAATATGTGAAATGCATATGCTTCTCATTTGAATACGTGAAATGCATACGAATATTTCTGCTCTTCTGAAAAATAAAAATTGGAGAAAAAATATTTTAGAAGGGATTTTCAATCATCATATCCATAATTGTCTTCGAAGCCATAAAAGTATGGGACACGATCATACATTGCTCGAATAGAATGTTCCATGTAGTAATCATCGTAGTAATCATATCCCATAATTTGGAGCAGATCTTGCATGGTGTATACCGATGTGTACTTGGTTGAGCCAGCTACCTGCGTGAAAGACACTGAATTCGGGCTTTAAATGGAAACAGAATCATCAAAATAGTGGAGCTATGCAGAAAATTCTAGAAAATCCATAGAAAAATAGCCTTAAATGAAACGGCTTACTGTGCGAGCCGTGACTTAGTAAAATAGCTTAACTGAGCCATTGACCTGGTCAACCAGCTCGACTGAGCTAGCTTGGGTGTCGCTCGGGGTTGTCTCGACCAAGCCGACACTGTAGCGTCGCCGGTGCGGTCAGCGTCGCCGGCAAATTTCGAAAAATCCGGCAGACATTTGATGTGTTTCTTGCTCATTTAGTCGCCTTGGGATTCCGAGCACTTCAATGGGGTCGATGGCGTCAGCCATCGTCTACGGTGGAGCCGACGAAGTCCGGCAATTTGTCCGGTAGCGGTTTCCGACAAATTTGGCGCCAATTTGTCACCACATGTTATTGTAGTTGCGCCGCGGGCTGGAGAGTACTTCTAGAATATCGACGTGGCCGGTTGGCACCGGAGGTGGCACCGGCGAGCTCCGTGAGTGTTTGAGCGGCAAAACTCCTTCCACTCAACAGCAACGGTAGCTACGGGTGCAGACAAGGTCAGTGAACCCTCAAGGAGGTCATAATGGTGGCTGTGCTGATCGGTGAGGTTGCTAGAGGGGTGGTGGCGTGAGATGGTGAGATGGCGGCACCGAAGAGTAAAACTAGGCCGGGTTTGGGTTTGGAGAATTTTGGGTTTTATTTTGGTTGTTTTGAAATCTGAAATCGAAAAAAGAGAAAAGATTGGATCTTCGGCTACCAAACTGATATAGGCCGGGATGGATTTTAGGTTTTTGGTGGTGGGATTTAAGGAAGAACTAGATAAATTGGGGTTCTTGGCTTCTCACCAAGAATTTCATGGCTTCTCACCAAGGAAGAAGTGAACTTTTCTTGGGGTTTAAAAGAAAATTTTCTTTGCCTTGATTCATTCATTGATTTCAAAATAACAAGTCTAGGGTCTTTATATAGGCTTACAAACCAAATCTCTCCTTCTCATATTCGATGTGGTACTAAAATTCTAAAAAGACTAAAACACTCCAAAAGGCTCCAAAAATAAACTAAAGACTCATAGAACTAAAATAAAAATAATAAATTAAAAATTAAAATTAAAAACTCTGATCTAATCCCTATCAATCTGTGGTTAGAATCTAGATGAGTATCCAATTCAACACACTAGATGGGAGTGGTCTTGCTATTAGCTTTGGATGACAAGGTTTCAAACTACAACAATTGAGGATCAAAATATCAGCTAAAAGTTAAAAAACAAACCTGTCTCGAGTTTAGATCGGTTTTATGGCGACAGACCTGAGCTGACATAACAAGGCTGAAACGGCATGTTTGGCTCAAAAAATCAACGTGCACGAGGGAACTGTTTATACATAATATGGGTCGGATACTAGTTAACTTGACGTCTTTATCAATCCCAATTGTCTAACACCTAGGTGAAAAAAATCATACAATTCTAAGAATTCTACCCTACTCATCAAGTGGTCACATTTGTTCATTGTTGAAAACCCAACAATTTTGTGACTTCTTAATTAGTGGTCTAGGTATCTAAAAAATGAGTGTTTTTTGTGAATATTTACACTTTAGAACATGGTGATCAAGATGAACTATTCGGCTCATTCAAAAAAGACCAAATTTAATCAATATATGCCCCAAAACAAATAATTAAATAAAAGAAGAAAAAATTGCAAGTCGTGTCACATCATCTTATTGTTATTAACAAATACACCTGAGAGTTTGACTAGAATCCATTCGAGAGGATCAAAGATGTAGCTACTTGATCCGAATCAATTCGAGACCTTTAAAAATTTTATTATTTACTATTTTATTTTAAGTTTTAGAGGTTTAGTTATTTAGAGTAGTTTATTTGATTTGAGAGTTTTATTTATTTAGAAGTTTAGTCCCGCATCTGATGGAAATAGAGGTGTAGAGTTGTAAGCCTATAAAAGGCCTTAAACTTGTTTTCAATCTATCAATGAATGAATAGATCAAAGAAAATTTTCTCCAAACCTGAGAAAGGTCCCTCTTGGTGAGAAGCCAAGATCAATTCTTCCCCAAATCTTTCTCAAAATTTTCCCTCAAAATCTTCCAAATCTATCACGTCCTACATCAATTTGGTATCAAAGCCGAACATCTCATCTTTGCTCTTTACGATTTCCATAAAAGGAGAGAAATAAAAGCCTTAATCCAAAAAAACCTACCCACCGCCACTGTCGAAAAACCACGCCGCTATCACCCATATCGTCAGATGAAGCCGCCATCGTCGTCAGAAACTTCCTAAGCAATCGTCGAAGCAACTTGCGTCGATGAAAACTGTTGAACAAGCCACTGTCGTTGCCAATATCCCACATCACGGCTAATACACTCCCGGACAACAACCACCAGCGCCTCCATGAGCCCCAACTTCGTCATTGGTGCCTCTATGAGGGCCTCGTGCTTTTGCCAACACCATCTGAACACGGCTTTGCCCTCCCCATCGATGGAAACCTACTCTACCACCGCTCAAAGGTGTTTCGAAGCTCGTCGACACCACTGTCGGGGACGGTTGTCGACGATCCTCGTCGACCACTATAATTCTCTGTCGCTCTCTTACAAAGCCGTCGGATCAACTTTTGCGACAAACTGTTGCCAAATTTGCTGGAAATCGAGATCGACACTGACCGAGCCGACGTTGCTACAATGTCGACTCGGTCGAGCCGACCCCAACGATGAGCTGAGCCAGCCGCTAGCGGGCGTGTCGCACCAAGCCATGCCGCCAGTGCACCACTGAAACCTACTCAGCCGAGCCGATTGAACCAATCAACGGCTCATCAGTATATCGTTTAATTTTCAGTAAAATTTTCAGCCAATTTTCTGATGATTTTCCATGTAGTATTGCAATTTTGAAGATTTTGTTTCTGTTTCAGTGTCATTCGTTCACAACAGTAGATAGCTCACTCAGCCAAGTACGCAATGGTACCCTCCATACATGAAGATCTACTCTAAAATATGGGATACTCTAAATTATAGGCTACCACACTGATTACTACAGTGAAGACTACACGGGCTATTCTCCTCAGGCAATGTACAATCGGTTCCCATATTTTTATGGCTTCGAAGACAGATGTGGATATGGTGATTGGAAATCCCATCTAAAATTGTGAAAGCCCAATTTCAAAGGTCCATTATCCTTTCTTTTTTTCCTTTTCCTTTTTTGTTGCTGTTTGTTTTCCCCGGCCCACTCAGAGGCCCATAACCCCCCTTAATATCCTTCTCCCTCTCATTCTCTCCCACGCACTCTCTCTATCTCTCTCTCTCACGCTCGCGTGAGGCGGCGGCAAAAATCGCTGCGACGCTGACTTCTTTCTCTCGCTTTCGATTCGCTCTCTCCCTCCTTCGACACGAAGGGAGCCACATGAGCCTCCCTCTCATCGCTCCACGTCATGGAGCACGCGGCATAGCCTCGCGCCTCCACCGTGCACTAAAATCACGCGATTACGACGCGTCCTTGCCTCGATCCTAGGCCGAACGCCTCGTGGTGAAGCCACAGCTCCCCTATGAGTTTCTCAGGTCTTCTCTACCCTCTATTTAAGCTCGATTAGTCCTGAGATTTTCGGTTTTGGTGTACAAAAATATTTTTCAAAAAGAAAAGTTTGGTTTCCCTCTGGATTTGGTTTCGGTTTAAGCTCTAAGTTGGATTTCTTTCTGATTTCTTCGTCAGACCACAAATTCGGGTAAAATCACTTTAATTCTCTAATTTTTGGATTTTTAAATTTGTGGATTGTGTTTCTTATTCCTGCGATGATGTTTCTGAGCTCCGGGCATGGCGGTGACTCTTGCTGCAGTCCATAGGCCTTCGAAATGACAATCCGAGGGACTCCCTCTTGACAGTGACCCGTTGAGCCTATTCCCCTTGCCTGCGGGCTGTTTTGGTGATTTTCTCCCCTTGACTGGGACTATCTGGCACTCCCTCTTCCTCTGCAGTATGCAGTGCCTCCCCATGATTGAAAATGGTCACCTTGGCCAAAACTTTGTGACTGTCCTAAGGGATTATTCCATTATCACATCTGTTGGGATTTTTCAGAGTTGCCCATATTCAGATGATAATTTTTATTGCACTTGAGGCTTGGTAAAGGCCGTAGATTGGCTTAGAAATTACCCGATGATTGAAGATGAGGGTTTGGCCTCAAGGGCCGTTGAAAAATATGGGAATTTTCTGCCTGTTGGATCATGAACCAGGCCACTGCCTGAAGGATCTAAGTTTTCTGTCCGTAGGATCTACGGACATAAAATGCTGCCTGAAGGACCATATAAAAACCATGAACACATGCTTAAGTCCCGAAATGATCGATGATGAAATTTTTCTGAGATCACTAAATTGTCCCTCCCCACATTGTCCCTCCCCCATAATTCCAAAAGTGTGACACTAATCGTTGCCTCTACTTGCATGTTCGCTCGTTTTCCTATTTATATTTCAGTTTCAGTCTATGTAACATACTAGAATATCCTGCTTGTTAATTGTCATGTAGCTGTCCATGCTTAGATATTTAAATTTTTGCACTTTTGGAGCATGTTAAATGTTATGATTCTTCCTTTTCATGATTTGCTATAATGTTGTTAAGTGGACCATGACCAGTGTTCTGAATGTTTAAAAATGATCGGGTTATTGACTAAATTCGAAGCTCAATCCACTCAATGATTGAACACCAGGTCGAACCATGATCGACTAAGCGGTGATTAGGGTACTTTTCAGTGGACGGAATTGGACTAATTGGTATATTAGGTGTGCTATAGAAACCAGGATTTGAAACTAAGTGGATTATATATGTTTAGATATGATAAATTAGAATGATTGAAAAAATATGATTGGAATCAGAATGCCATAGCACACAGCACACTGATATATGAATCGAGTTTAATGTGGCTTTAAAATTTAATTCACCTTGGAAAATCATGCTTAAAACATTTGTATAGAACACATGGACTATATCACTGAGGAACTGAGAGATGTACACTAATATACATTTGACACTTCAGACTCACTGGTTTTGGGGTAAATCATATTAGTGCGAGTACGGGAGCTACTGGAGCCACGCTCCTAATGACTTAACCGCATCAGGTTGTTCCGGCCAGGGTCACATCATTGAATCAGGATCTGACCCCTATTGTACCGCCGGACTTAATTAATGAGTTCCACATCGTTACTTCCGGACTCATGGCCCTTATTGTTCCTACTTTGGGCATGGCCCAGGTGAGTGCCCCTGGGTACCGAGGTGGACTCCTTGGTTGCTTACTGTACTCTCCAATATGATTCACAGCCTAGGTTTGGTATAGTTTGATAGGATCATGATAATACCATGTTACATGTTTGTCTTACATTCTAATAAAAATGTATAGTCTGTTACACGTTTCTAGTTCTGTCCCCTAGCCAGTGTTTTCTCACGATTCACATATTTTAAATTCCAAATTTTTGGAATCATTGTGATTTACATGGTGGGTCTTCATTGTTGTTGTTCCACCAGGTGTTAATCCAGAGACAGAGGAGGCACCAGAGTTTGAGGACCCAGACTTTGCGGTTGAGACCGCTGACTTTTGATTAGGGGTAATGTATATAATTATATGGTGGAAGATGTAATTTTGTTATACATGTATAGCATGATGTATCGCATTTTGTAAACTCGTTCATATATATATATATATATATATATATATATATATATATATATATATATATATATGAAAAAAATTTGTTAAGCAATTTGATGCATCTCTACTTGTGTCTAGATTGTTTTTACTGGTTAACTGTAAGACTTGCTATCCTTTGCGAAACATGATGCGACCCCGGGTTGCGAGGCGTGACATCTTTTTCTTGGTGGCCCATGCAACCTCGTGAACAGTCTAGAAAGAGTAGGATGCATCGTGATAAAGATGCTTAATTGAAATTGACATTGCCCCTATGAATGCAGGCGCATGCGAGTTTACAATCGTCGAAAGCGCACCGTGAAGATGGCTCAGAACGCTTCTGGCTCTAGTTCAAGCAACCTTACAGTCCATCAGATCTCGGATCATGCCCTACGAGAGCTTGTTCAAGCTATTCGTGAGGCGCCTAAGACTATTGGAGGGGTACAGCAGTTTCGGGCGCTGCGTCCGGCTCCATTTATTGGTCGAGTGGATCCCTTACAGGCAGAGGAGTGGTTGCATAGCACAGTAGACAACCTGACTGCAGTAGAGATCCACACAAAATCC
The DNA here is from genome assembly GCA_030789695.1 of Scilla litardierei. NCBI lineage: Eukaryota > Viridiplantae > Streptophyta > Magnoliopsida > Asparagales > Asparagaceae > Scilla > Scilla litardierei. The sequence goes on along the minus strand of CM061135.1, from coordinate 243,109 downwards.
TGGGTGAAGATTGCGAGGTTACAGCTGAAGGAGAGAGCCAAGATTTGGTGGGACATGGTAGAGGATCGATTGCCAAAGCCTATTACCTGGGATACATTCAAGGAGCAATCCAATGCCCAGTTCTTTTCTCATGAGGCTCAGATGGAGTTGGAGGCGAGATTCACCAATCTGAAGCAGGGCATAAGGACTGTTGAGGAGTATGATGCTGAGTTCTCTATGCTCGGCAGCTTCGCGAAAGAGATGGTGTCCACTCCCGCAGCTCGAGCTCGATGGTTCCAGCATGGTTTGAATATAAAGCTCCGGGAGAAGATGGTTGGGTTGGGCCTGAAGACTCATGCAGAGATACTTGCGACAGCTCGTGAGTATGAGTACATACAGAGAAAAGCTGATCGGGAGCGCCTCATGTCTATCTCTTCGAGACGACCACCACCACCTACAGATGTCGTCAAAGGGACGAGTCGACGACCGCTGTCTCCAGTTAGACATGTGCACCGGCCAGTGCAGCAGGTTCAGTTCAAGAGGCCGGCTCCACAGCAGCAGCATCCATGTCCAGTATGTCATTACTGTGGTAAAAGCTGTAAGGACCCTGACTATGAGAAAAACACTAGAAGGTATGTTGAATAGTGTTTATAAGATTTAACTAAGAAATTACGCCTAATTAAAATCCTAATGTAACAAAGATGCGGAAATAAGAATTAACAATGAACAACGCAAATAATAAGATGTTTCAAGGTTTCGAATTACCCAGTCAAATCCGACTTGTTTCCAGTAATCTTACGTCCCTTCCACCCGGATACCTCCGGATACCCAAGTTAGAACTCTAAATTGAGGTTTTCTTTAAACCCACTTGTAGCAACCCTACAAGTGTAATCGAACAACAATCGATGTCCTTGAATCCCATAACTTGGGTATTAAGCAAAGCACTCTCACAAACCGAGAGTTAATTCAAATAACGAAAGTTATGAAATTATGAAATACACTTACAATTCACATATGCCTTGAAGTAGAACTTGAAGGAGCAAAGTGAAGTGAGTGTTGATCTCTTCCAAGAAGAGAGTGAAGCCATTTCTCTTGTCACCACCAAATGCCTAGAGGATATCAACTTTGATTCTAGGTTGGAGAGCATGAGAGAATGAGATTCTAGAGCTTAGAGAAAATGAGAGCTTGAGAGCTTGAAGATGAATTCTTGAGTTGCTAAGAGAATGACTAGAGACTCCAATGAAACAGCAGAAGCCCCTTTTGTAGGTTCTCCAAAACCCTCAAACAAAATACCCAAAACCCACTTTAAAATTTGTGGAAACAGCCCACGGATAGAATTTATAGTACAGACAATCGACTGATGCACTGTCAGAGGCTAGGTAAGAAAATTCAAACGATAACTTACCACGTAAGACAGTCATGAAGGTTGGACAGGCGCCTAAAAACCATCAGGCGACTGAGAAACCTTCTGCAGGAGACTGATGCGTAAGTTGTGAAAACTAAAGATTCTGGGTATACTAGGACTTGCAACTGATGTGGAATCAACATGTGCATGTGCCATGGGCAGGCGACTAGGAAACCAACATCAGTCGTCTGTTGCACAAATACGTAACTTGCCAAAATCAATGTTCTGGGTAAGTGTTGGGCATGCGACTGTAGAAGCATATACAGGCGCCTATGCCATGGGCAGGCGCCTGTAAATCCTTCTTACATCGCCTGCAAGGCCTAGTGCGAAAGTTGACAAAACTTAAGAAGTTTGGGCAAGATGATGTTCTGGGCAAGTGTTGGGCATGCGAATGTAGAAGCATATACAGGCGCCTGTGCCATGGGCAGGCGCCTGTAAATCCTTCTTACATCACCTGCAAGGACTAGTGCGAAAGTTGACAAAACTTAAGAAGTTTGGGCAAGATGAGACATGCGACTGACTAACAAGTCACAGACGCCTGACACTAGACATGCGCATGTACTTTGTACAGTAGTCATAACAGAGAAACCCCAAAAATCAAGTCAAACAGAGTGTGCATAATAAATGACTGTTGAACAATTCACAGTCGACTGTTTTGAGACAGTCACATGTAAATTGAACTGCAGTCGCCTGTTGGAAGTCTAAATTGCACAACTTAGAATAAAAGAAGTTGGAAACCTAGGAATTGATTTCTAATGACATCCTACGCTAGAATGAGTGAAGTGTGCGAGCTTCAACAATAATTTACTTCAAAACTACATTCTAATGAGAAAGAAAAGAGAATAAAGAGATTACATTTGATTTAGCTTCTCTTCTTTCTCTTGAATGATCTTGAAGTCTTCTTGAAGTCTTCTTGAAGTCTTTGAAGCTCCATTCTTTAATTTTGATCACCCAATCTTCAATTTTGAGCTTAGATTGATCTTCATGGTCATCTATTGCTATTTGATTGTCATGAAAAGCTTAGGCAATGGATTAACTGCATGTAGGGGATTAGTCACAAGTATTTATGTTTGCTCATCATCAAAACCAAGTAGGGAGAAGTCCAATACTCAACAAGAGTGGTCATCGTAAGGAGAAGAGTCGATGGCGTTTAGGCATTTGCTTGGTTTGTGGTTCCAAGGAGCATAGTGCCAGAGATTGTCTGCAGAGAGGATCAGCAGCTCCTGCTCCTCCTGCTCCTGCTCCTCCTGCTCCTGCTCCTACCCCAGCAGGAAATACACCACGTAGACCACCACTTCCTCCCCAGAAGGTCTTTCAACAGGCCAGATCGCAAGCACCACCTCCGAAGCGCCAGGTATTCACTATAACGGCAGTCGAGGTCGAGGCCGAGGCTACTGGTAAAGTGATTACTGGTAAGAATTTAATGCTTTCAGTAATTACTATTATATGTCATTACATGTCCACTTAAACATAGTACTCGTGATAATAGGTATCGTGCTAGTTGCGAGTAGACATGCCCTTACATTATTCGACTCAGAAGCCTTGCATTGCTTCTTAGCCACTCGATTTGTTAGTACACACACCATTCATGTTAAACCCTTGACTACCCATTGGAATGTTAATACTGGTGGTGGCATGTTGAAGACAACCAGTCAATACCCTTAGTGTCATGTAGTTATTTGTGGATGAGAGCTATTTACAGATTTTCTGGTTATCGATATGCCTAGTTTTGATGTTGTATTTGGAATGGATTGGCTGGCGACATTTCATGCTACCATTGACTGTCGTCAAAAGAAGGGTAGTATTCGAGATGCCTGATCATCCAAAATTTGAGTTCATCAGTGGAGATAGATTTGAGGGGCCAGTACGATTTAGAGCACGACCAGCAGAAGTTGTGGTGAGTGCAATGGAGGTTGATGAACAAGAGATACCAGAGATAGTGCGGGAATTCATGGATGTGTTTCCAGACGATCTTATATAATTACCTTTAGAACAGGCTGTTGAATTTTCCATTGATCTGGTACCAGGCGCCCAGCCGATATCCAAGAAACCATTTCGTATGGCGCTACCAGAGCTAGAAGTACGTACCCAGTTGAATGAATTACTGAAGAAGGGATGGATACGACCTAGCGTATCTCCTTGGGGTGCTCCTATATTATTGGTATGAAAGAAGGATGGAACTCGACGCATGTGTTGATTATAGGAAATTGAACAAAGTGACAGTGAAGAACAAATATCATCTTCCCCGTATCGATGACATCTTTGACCAACTCAGAGGATCGAGCATTTATTCGAAGTTGGATTTGAGGACAAGATTTCATCGGTTGAGAGTGAAGAGGGAGGACATTCATAAGACTGCATTCAGGACCAAGTATGGGCACTATGAGTTCTTTGTGATGCCATTTGGCGTGATCAATGCCCCGGCAGTATTCATGAGCCTTATGAACCTAGTGCTATATGAGTACTTGGATAAGTTTGTAGTTGTCTATCTTGATGATATCCTGATATATTCGAAGGACACCCAAGAGCATACTGAACATTTGAGGAAGGTCCTGAAAACTCTGAGACAACACCAAGTGTTCACCAAATTCAGCAAATGTCAGTTCTATCTAAACAAGGCAACATATTTAGGCCACGTGGTGTCTGGAGAAGGAATTTCTGTCGATCCTGGAAAAGTAGCAACTGTTCAGAACTGGCCTATTCCACGGACTGTGACAGTGATTCGTAGCTTCTTGGGAATGGCTGAATATTATCATAGAGTTATTAAGGATTTCCCGAAGATCGCAGAACCTATGACGCGATTAACGAGAAATGATGTGGTGTTCAACTGGTCTAAGTCATGTGATGAAGCATTCCAGGAGCTAAAGAAGAGATTGACGTCCGCCCCAATTTCGGTTATTCCTGATCGGATGGAAAGATTTGAAATATTCTGTGATGCAATGGGTAAAGAACTTGGATGTGTATTACACCAACATGGCAAAGTTGTAGCTTATGCATCCAAACAGTTGAAGAATCATGAGAAGAATTATCATACCCATGACTTGGAGTTGGCGACGGTTATTTTTGCATTGAAGATGTGGACATTTCTTATTGGGCGAGCATGTGAAGATTTTTACAGATCATAAGAGTTTGAAGTATATCTTCACACAGAAGGAGCTTAACATAAGACAACGCCGATGGATAGAGTTGATGGCGGATTATAATATTGACCTTCAGTATCATCCTGGAAAGGTCTATGGCATACCTGATACGCTGAGTCGTCTTTCAGTAGTGATGACACTTACGACGCAGTGGAGGCTGCAACAAGATATCATAGAGATAGAGATAGATGTGGTTTTGCATGGGCTGACTGCCTCGTTGAAGAATATGCAGATTCAGTCCACTCTGGTAGATAGGATCAAGGCAGCTCAGGCAAGTGATGAGAAGTTGCAGAAGATTAGGAATTTGGTGTTAGCAGGACAGAGACCAGAGTTCCGAATTTATGGAGATGTGTCCTTGTGGTATGGCAGCAGGATTTGTGTGCCGTCTGAAGATATTCGAGAAGAACTGTTAAAAGAAGCACATAGTTCCCAATATTCCATTCATCCAGGTAGGACCAAAATGGATAAAGACCTGAGGCAACATTATTGGGGGCATGGTATGAAGAGAAGTGTTGCCATGAGTGTGACGAAGTGCATGGTGTGCCAGCAGGTGAATGCTGAACATCATTGTACTGCTGGTTTATTACAACCTTTACATATACCCGAGGCAACATTATTGGTGGCATGGTATGAAGAGAAGTGTTGCCATGAGTGTGGCGAAATGCATGGTGTGCCAACAGGTGAAGGCTGAACATCATTGTGCTGCTGGTTTATTACAACCTTTACCTATACCAGAATAGAGGTGGCAGCACATTACGATGGATTTTGTGACTGGATTACCTAGAAGTACGAAGCAAAATGATGTTGGCTGTGTGATTGTTGATCGATTGACTAAGTCAGCATATTTCATTCCCTTCAGAGTTAGCCAGTCCACAGAAGTGCTTGTCAAGAAGTACATGGAGGAGATTGTTAGGCTTCATAGAGTTCCTGTGAGCATCGTTTCAGATAGAGACACTCGTTTCACATCACATTTCTGGAAGAGCTTACATGATCATCTGGGGATACACCTGAGTTTTAGTTCAGCTTATCATCCACAAACAGATGGCCAGTCCGAGCGCACTATTCAGATCTTAGAGGATATGCTACGTGCATGTATGCTAGACTTCAAAGGGTCATGGAAAGATCACCTTCGTCTCGTGGAGTTTGCATATAACAACAGCTATCAGGCCAGTATAGACATGGCTCCTTTTGCATCCTTAAATGGAAGAAAGTGTCGTTCGCCATTGAGTTGGGATGATGTGGGTGACACGGAGTTGATGGGACTAGAAATGATCATAGAGGCTGTGGATATCGTGCGCACTATCAGGGAGAAGCTTCAAGTTGCACAGGATCGGTATAAGCATTGGGCAGATGCGAAGCGGAGACACTTAGAATTCCAGCCTGGTGACCATATTTTCTTGAAGAGTTCTCATACTAGATGCATGATTCGTTTTGGACGGAGAGGAAAGCATGGTCTCAGTTGAGTATAATTCGTTTTCTAGAATATCTCGCTCGTGTTCCTTTTTATATTTCAATTTTAGTCTATGTAGCATACTAGAATATCCTACTTGTTAATTGTAATGTAGATGTCCATGCTTAAATATTTAAATTTTTGTACTTTTCGAGCATGTTAAATGTTATAATGATTCATTATCATTATTTGCTATAATATTTGTTTAGTGGCCCATGACATTAGACTAATTGGTATATTAGGTGTGCTATAGAAACCAGGATTTAAAACTAAGTGGATTATATATGTTTAGATCTGATAAATTAGAATGATTGAAAAATATGATTGGAATCGGAATGTCATAGCACACCAATATACGAATGGAGTTCAATGTGGCTTTAAAATTTAATTCACCTTGGAAAATCGTGCTTTAAAACATTTGTGTAGAACAACACCTGAACTATATCACTGAGGCACTGAGAGGTGTACACTAATATACACTTGGCACTTCAGACTCACGGGTTTTGGGGTAAATCATAATAGTGAGAGTGTAGAAGCTACTGGAGCCACGCTCCTAATGACTTGACCGCATCAGGTTGTTCCGGCCAAGGTCACATCATTGAATCAGGATCTGACCCATATTGTACTGTTGGACTTAATTAATGAGTTCCACATCGTTAATTGTTCCTAGTTTGGGCCTGGCCCAGGTGAGCGCCCCTGGGTACTGAGGTGAACCCCTTGGTTGCTTACTGTACTCTTCAATATGATTCACAGCCTAGGTTTGGTATAGTTTGATGTGACAATGATAACATCATGTTACATGTTTGTCTTACCTTCTAATAAAAATGTATAGTATATTACATGTTCCTAGTTTCATCCCCTAGCCAGTGTTTTCTCACGAATCACATATTTTAAATTCCAAATTTTTAGAATCATTGTGATTTACATGGTGGGTCTTTATTGTTGTTCCACCAGGTGTTGATCCAGAGATAGAGGAGGCACCAGAGTTTGAGGACCCACACTTCGCGGTTGAGACCGCTGACTTTTGATTAGGGATAATGTATGTAATTAAATGATAGTGGCAGATGTACTTTTGTTATACATGTGTATAACATGATGTATAGCATTTTGTAAACTCGTTCATATATATATATATATATATATGAAAAAATTTGTTAAGCATTTTGATGCATCTCTGTTTGTGTCTAAATTGTTTGCATTGGTTAACTGCAGGACTTGCTATCCTTTGCGAAACATGATGCGACCCCGGGTTGCGAGGCACGACAAAAATATTTATTCTCCAATTTTTAATTTTCAGAAGAACAGAAATATGCATATGCATATCACACATTCAAAAGGATAAGTGGGATATAATGGTATAAGCGCCTTCCACGCCATAGTCGTCGATGGTCAGTGTTCAAAATTCATCATCAAAATCGTTATTCTTTCAAGCATTAATACATTCCACTGGTGCTCCAACAATTTTCAAGCCTGGAAGTAAAGGAGGTCTTACGAACAAATACATGAGATGCACAACATTCTTCTTCAAACATACAAACTCAAGACAGAGCACACAATAGAGATTGATCCAAACACTGAGGCAAAGTGTGAGCCTAAACATGAGCTGAAGCTAGATCATGACCAAAAGATTGAGACAACTTATGCTTGAAACCAGGTGGAACCCAAGCCCGAATTGGAGCCTATACCCGAATTAAAGTCTGAGCCCGACTTAAAGCCTGAGCCAATATTGGAGCACCAAAAAGAGCCTACGTCTGAGCCTGGGTCAGAGTCGGAACCAGAGTTTGATCCAGTACCGCATCCCGAGCCAGAACCAGTGCTTGATCCAGCATCGCAATCCGAACCAAAACCCTATCAAAATTCATCTGGTGAATGCGCGTCAGAACTACAGATAGAAGCGTCATTAAAACTAATTGAGTATTATGGAGTTCGTTATCTAATATCCTTCCCACTTAACCAACAAACGGATCCTAAATACTTTTTTATCTTTTGTCATTTGGGAGAAATTTTCAGAAAACGTCCATCAACAAGTCTATATCCTGTTATACTTCGAAGTTCGTGGACGTGTCATTTCTAACTGTAAGAGACTATTGATTGTTGGCAGCTCTCTTTTACTTTGCAGTCATTCACGCAAAGGTGAATTTTTCAAGCTGGGAAAAATGATAGGGATCAAATTAAGACCTTTTAAATTTTTATTATGTTTATTTTATTTTAAGTTTTAGAGTTTTAGTTATTTAGAGTATTTTATTTGTTTTGATAGTTTTATTTATTTAGGAGTTTAATCATGCATCTGATGGGAATATGAAATGTGTTGAGTTGTAAGCATATAAAAGCCCCTAGATTTGTTATCTATCAATCAAGGAATGAATAGGTCAAAGAAAAATTTTCTTCAAAACAGGGAAAAGTTCCCCTTTATTAGTGAGAAGCCTCAAAATTCTTGGTGACAAGCCAAAAACCCCTAATTTATCAATTCTTCTCCAAATATTCCCCAAATCCTCCATCAAAATCCCCAAATATATCCCGTCCTACATCAATCTTATCATTCCAAATTTAAAAAATAGAACCCAAATCAAAAATATATTTCATCATATGTGATCTAACACATTTTAACTATATACAAATAAAAATTCAAATGATCTGAATATGTTCTGTGTTAGAATAGTGAGTCACCCTGTATAGTGTAGATAAGATAAGTGAGTCACCCTGTATAGTGTAGATAAGATAAGCAAACATGTCATCTAATCTATGAGTGCAGTTATATGAGTTTTAAGCAAATCAAAGAAGCACTCAAAGATAAAAATAAGTTCAAGGCCATGAAACAAAGAAAGCTGGACAAGGAGCTCAAAGTGTTAAGAATATATCAATTGCTTCATTGTAGAATTTATTTCTGATGTAATTTTAATTTTCCTTGTCTTAGCATGTTAAAGCCTTGATTGAAGCTCACACACTTAGAAATACACTAAAAATATTTTTAAATTATTTTGAAAGTTATTTCCTAAGTTTTAAAATCCATGTCAGAATATCAAAAATCTAGTCGATTAGTTCTTGTGCTATGGTCAACTAGTGCTCTCGAAAAATTCAGACAGATTGAACTAGTTGACCATTGTTGGTAAACTAGTCGACTAGCTTCTTACTAGTCGACTAGTCCACAAACTATAATCGACCAGTACTTGTCGTTGGGCTCAAACGGTTGAATATTTACTAGCCATTTTTGACCGTTTTAGCAGCATTTTGGTCAACTATTTGGACCCGAATTTTCCCCTATAAAATGATGGTGGTTACGATTTTAAAGCTAACATTAAAAGATCAATTTTCAAGAGAAAATAAGCTTTTAAGCCTCAAAGAAAAACCCTCTCTTTGGCCAAAACTTTCTTAAGTTCAATCTTTTGTTTGGCCAACACTTGATCTTCCTAGAGCTTCAATTTCATTCTTTGACTATCAAGTTTCTCCTATAGCTACACAACTACACAAGAGATTCAAGTCAAGAAGGTAATTGTATCAACTTTCTTGTAAGTGGAAAATCATCAAGGGTGAAGTGGTGAGTTGAAAATCCTCTTGGAAAGAAGTGGTTTCTAGAAATCCTCTTGGAAAGAAGTAGTTGTACTATCTGTTGAAATAGTAGAGCTAGCCAAGTGGGACTTGAGTGATGGATGTAGGTGACAGTGTGACTGAACCACAATAATCATTGTGCTTGTGATTGTTTCATTTTGCGTTGTGACTTATCTCTTGCTTAATTTCCACTGCATACTCTATTGCAAGTTATAATTATTGTTGGTTAAGATTAAATTGGGTAACACTAATTGTAATTTTAGGCATAATTTTCTAGAGTGCTTTGAATATTTCATATACACTATTCATCCACCCTCTAGTGTCTACTTGCCATATCAGAGGAACCAACATTTTTGATAATGCAAAATTACCATAAATATATGAAGTTGAGTTATTTGTTGCCACTTGATGCATAAGTAAAACATATTGAAATTAGTTGAAATTTTCATATGTATATTAAGTGTCGGATCGCATCCAACTAACAAATTTTGATTTGGGTTGCTAATTTTCAATCTGAGGTGATAGAATCGGCATCTTTGACCCTCTCGAGTAGATTCTAGTCAAACTACATACATGCATACATATATGGGTTTGATGGGTCCGAGCTATAAGTTCTTTTTGTCAAAATAAGCTTCTAAGAGTAGTGAGGCCCACACTACTTGTCAAACCGGATGGCAAAAAACGTGGGCGTCACTTTTTCCCCTCTCACAAGATCAATTTGGCAAAATGGCCTTTGAGAAGGGTTTAACAATGTTTTATGACTGCTTGTCAACGTGACATCAACCCTCTTTCAGTGCCTACTTCTTGGCCAAAGAAACTATGGACAATCCTGGAGCTTGCCAAATTCCTAAAAGGCCAAATGAACACCCCCCCCCCCCAAAAAAAATAATAATAATAATAATAATAATAATAATAAATAAAAATCTCATACACTTTGAAATGTGTCAGAAGAAGGGGTGAAGATAATGAATTTACCATAGAAAGTGAAAGGCATAACTAGGTAAGAAATATACATAATCGATAAACTTGATTCTGCAATATACATCATAGATCTTGTGAAAATATATCTACTTTTAGTATAGAAAGAAAATACGAATACAGAAACATACTTAAAAGATGAATTTGCTGGAGCTGAAGCTTCAAGTGTTGCCAGAAAATCCTGGAATAAGACAACACCCATCAAATTTGCAGTTCTGCTTGTTGGCATAATTTGAACGCAAAAAACTTCCATCAGAATATAATATGCAGGATACACATACAGAAGTGCTGGTCATGGCATTTTGCTCATTCCAAGATTCATTGACTTGATTTTCAATCTTAAATTCTGTAAAGTTGCCGGTCATGAATATGGTGTCTCCATTGACCTAGTAAGCGTTTAGAGGGTAAAGAAGAATAAGAAACCCATGTAGCCAACCGAACTTGTATCACAACTTTATAAGTAACAGTTAGGAAGAGTGACATTGCCAGTAACTTTGAATAGTGCTGGCCATTTTATTAAAGAAAAACGGTAATTTGAAATGAGTAGTAGTAAGCAGAAAAATTACAGAAAACGTGGATACCTCATTGAGTTTTTCCCATACCAGATCCGACTGATTTATGTAACCCTGATCAGTAGCCAAGAGATAGAGTTCACCATTGAACTGCAAGGCAGAGCTTGAAACTTGTAAATGCTCAAGCTAAAATGCAGAATCATATAAAAACATATTTTCCCACTAATTTTGTTCTTTGTTATGCAAACAGTAGAATTAACTAAAGCAGGAAAATGCTATGATATTGAAACAGCAGCACCTAGAGATACCTTAAACATAGTGTTGAAATGGTTATTGCGGAAGAACACACAGAGTTCTCGTTCCTTCAGACACTCTTGCAAGCAAAATAGGCTGCCATCGAGACGAGGAAGAAAAAATAATAACAATCCTCTTTTGATGTTCATAAGCCATAACTCAGAAAAAGAAAAGAAAAGAAATATCACTGTATGATAAACATGTACCCATATATGGTCAACTGGCTTGCACTATTTTCCAGGAAGTTTCTGATCAAATGGCCTATGATGAAATAAATCAAAGATGAGAACTGAAATAGAACTATATATCAACTATGCAGGTGTGTGTGTTGTGTGTTGTGTGTGTGTGCAACACACAGACAACTTGACCATCGGCATAATTAGAGAAAGGAAACCCTTACATTGTTGTAGATCAACATTATCTTTCGATTTAACACAGGCATCTTCTTCCATCTTGTCAGCCTGCCGAGCAAGAACCATCTCACCTTCATAAACTGGCTCTCGATCTTCATATTTTGGGAGTCCTGAATCAAGTATGCATTCCTCTCCTTCATAAATGGGCTCGCTATCATCAAGGCTTGAAGACCCAACCTCAGAATCTTTTGCTTCATTTTTTGAATGGAAATCTGCATACTGTGCAGCTGGAACAGAAAAAACTGCCAAGTCTCCATTGGGTTATCAGCAGGCTGACTTGGAAGTTGAGGTGTAACACAATCTTCGGTGCACATTTGTGAGGCAATCAGTTCTTCTTTAGAAGCCATAGATAAGCCTCTGCAAGCATCACGTCCATCAGGACCATCTCCATCCGTAGACTGAAAAGGACCTTGGTTTGACATCAAATGGTCAGTTCTTGCATCTTCTGTTGGTCTACTGGAGGTTACAAATTCTGCAGAATCTTCAGAGAGTGGACTGTTATCCAATTTGATTACAACATTAGTAGACAACAGATCATTCTCTGTGGATGAAACATTTGAATTTAATTCATCATCCCGAAAGTCAACAGATGCATTGCATTGTTGTGGTGCAACAAAGTCTGCCTGCTGAGATTCTTCTGAGTCAATCACAAATTGTGCGACTGAAGAGTCCAGAAGAATTCCAGACCCAGAACAACCAATCTGTCTGCTTTCCCCTAAAATGTGAGATGTTGCAGTGGGTGAAACAGACATATTGACTGGACTCGATGTCTCCATTTTTGAAAGATCCAATGCTCTCATCAGCTCCTCTGCTTCTTCCCTGTCACCCTTTCTACTTCCTTGATCATCAGGAAGTGGGACTGGAGAATCATCAAAAGATATACCTCTCGAAAGGCATGGTGAGGGAACTCCTAAGGCTGCAGTTGTTGCAGCAGCAAAATCAACAGAATCTTCTTCAAGTATATTCATGTCTGCCCCAGCAGACCTGCTTGCGTCAAAGGCAACAAGCTCTCCAACAAGTGTATTATAAGACTTTGACCCAATTGCTGATGCAGTGTCAGTGTCCTAGAGAACAATATAGAGCATATAAGCAAGCTATACATGTCATGCAAAGGAAATGAGAAGGTTAGAGCAGTGAGGATGATACCATACAGACATATGGTAACATGGCCATCATAAAGAATTAGCTTACTCGTTATGAATACATGAAAAGGAGTTCAACCAGCGATTGCAAGAGAATAAATCAGGGCAACCACCATAATTCACAAGCTTAAACCAGACAGATGTATCCAGAATTTAACATAACGTAATCATAAGCTTATAATTGATATGTGATATCAATTTGTATGCAAAACACCAAGCGTACAGCAATCAGTAATCAACAGTCACTAAGTGTATGGTAATCAGTGACCAACAGTCACTACCCCTATGTATGTAGCATGGACACTTCTACCCTGAGGACATATTATGTCATGTGCTTCTCAGACACGGATGTCAGGCCCTCTACTTTATTTCCATTATCTGTTAGGATGGGCATATCACTCTCTGTAACATAACATAAGCATACAAACTGCCGTCATACCGAAATATTTTTGTTCCTTGAAATATAGAATTGCATTCTGATGAGATCATCACATATCAACGAAGGCATCGCAAGATGGATCGCGGGATGAAGAACTAGGCCGATGGGCATTTGTGTGATATTTTGGGTATTTTGCAATGTTGGTGTTGTGGATGGTGTTTTGTGTAATTTTGGTGTGGGCTGCCCTTATATGTTGGGAGATGGTTTTTCATTGTATCTTATCCAAAACTTCAGTGTTTATCCTTAGTTTAGAAGAGTAGAACCCTAGATCTAGTGAGAGTAAGCTTGCCCTCTTAGATTCAAGCTTGGAGAGTGGGCTTCCTCACAAAATAAGTCTCTATCTTGTATTTCTCTTGACGTTCTATAAAAATCTCATCTTTTATCTTTCCCAAACCCTAGCTTTCTCATCAAATTGGTATCAAAGCAAAGATCCACCATGACCAACACATGATCCATGGAGAAGAAGGATGCCCTAGATGAGAAAGTTGAAGAACTTGAAGCATCCCTAAAGGAATCCATCAAGGAGCTACAACAAAGAAGTGATGAAAGGATCTCATCCTCGGAAAGCATGTTCAAATCGTTCATGGAGGCTTAAGCAAATCAGCGAAGTGAGAAGGAGAAGCCCAAAATGACGAGATCTCGGGTAATTTTTCAGATCTGAGCCACAAGTCGCCGTCTTTAAACAAGGGAAATGGGTAAATGGTATACGTGGAGGACGTGTCACCGAAGGAAGATGAAGAAGATGGCGCATGGGGGCAGGTTCCCCCTGCTCCGACTTGGGTGGGGAATCCCACACGCACGCAGCCTTCACCCTCCCCCCCAAAACCCTAGCAGCGGTGTCGGGGGGATTTGCGGGACGCATCGGACCCTGCCAGTGCCCGGTGAACCCGCCGGACCCTGGCGAGGGTCCGGCGCACTTCAGGGAGGCTCGCAGCCCCCAGGCGAACCCCTGGGGCCTCGCGAACCCCCAGCGGCACATTGGGGGGCTGCGAGCCCCCAGCAACATCCTGTGGGGCTCGCGAGCCCCCAGGAGCACAGCAAGGGGGCGCCGGCCCCTTGCAGCTGCGCAGGGGCCTCGTTGGCCCCCAACGCAGCCACAGGTGGGGCAGTCATGGTCTGCCTCCCCAGGGAGGCGGTGGAGCCTTTTCGTAGCCGATGGGAGGATTTTTGGGGGATTTCGCGAGTCAGCGACCTCCTACAACTGTCCAAGGAGTCGAATGGCCATTGTTGGGGGCTCCACATTTCGATGAAGTCTATGGAGGAGATTTCGGAGACCGGCAACCTCCCGAGGTGATCAATGAGCAGTTTCGGAATTATGGGGGTGCGAAGGGAACCCGTTGGACGCGACGGGTTATGAAGGAGGACCGGGGGGGACCGTGGAGAGTTGGAGGGCCTCCACAAAATGCTTGTCAACAATTCCACTCGGGTCAACCGAGAGCGAGTATGGAACAAGAGGTCAGTGTGTCCGAAAATAAGGTGTGGAAGCTAAAGATGCTGATTTTTGATGGAGAGGACCCCCACTGATGGGTCTCACATGCGGAGCGATACTTTGAGGCCTACTAGATGGAGAAAAGGGAAAAGATACAAGCGTTAGACGTATGTTTGGAAGGGAATGCATTGTCATGGTATTTATGGATGTAACAATGGCGACCAATACAGGCATGGGAGGAGTTCATACATTGCATGTTGCATCGTTTCAGAGACACCCAGGAAGGCGATCTGCACGAACAACTCTTGACGCTACGGCAGTTGAGCACAGTGAGGGATTATCGAGAGAAGTTTGAGGCACCCTCTAGCCGGATAAGAGGGATGATGACTGACGAGACATTGGTTGGGAGTTTCATGAATGAGCTGAAGACGGAGATTCGGGGAGAGCTGCAGGTGTAGAGGCCGGTGGATTGCTGGAGACGATGAATCTCGCTCAAATAGTGGATGACAGACTAGCAGCGGATCGACGAGTCAAGAGAGCTTGGGGCGGGTCTGCTTTTCGGGATCAGTGGCCCCTGGAGTGCAGCAGGCCCCTGCAGGAGGGGGGCAGGTAGGAGGTACTCAGGTGAGCAAGGAGAGGAGCAGTGTTCTACCACCTAGTGGACAGTTTCGTCGCATGATTGAAGCTGGGATGCAGAACAAGAGGGCAAAAGGGATGTATTTTAGATGTGACGAGAAGTATGCCCCAGGCCATCGCTGTCGAGATCGTACGCTCCAGGTCCTGTTAGTGGAGGATGATGATAAGGTGGTGGAGGAGCCGAGTGAGGAGGTGGTGGAGTAGGAACCCTCTTATTTGGACATAGCGGAGGTGTCACTCAACTCCGTAGTGGGGTTCACTTCGAACCACACTATAAAGTTGATCGGGAGGATTTCAGAGTAGGATGTGGTGCTGATTGATGGTGTGGTCACCCACAATTTTATCTCCAACCGGGTCGTGGAGCACTATGGGTTGCAGTTGGTTGACAACGGCAGTTTTGGAGTGATGATGGAGACTAGGCAGGTAAAACGGAGCAGTGGAGTTTGCAGAGGTGTGGTTTTGACCCTCCAAGAGATAAATGTGGTGGAAGACTTTTTGCCGCTCGACCTTGGCAGCACCGACGCGATTCTAGGCATGAAGTGTCTGCAGTCATTGGGGGAAACAAAGACCAACTGAAAGTTATTAAGGATAAAGTTCAGGCAGGGAGTGAGAGTGGTGACACTTCAAGGGGATCCCAGTTTCTACAGATCCAGGGTCTCCTTGAGGACCATGGCGAGGGATTTTCAGTCCGTCGGAGGAGGATTTTTGGTGGAGCTACAAGGCCTGACAGTGGAGGCTGAGCAGGGGGACATTCCAGAGGAACTACAGCAGGTCCTATCACAATTCGAGGGAGTTTTCCAGACACCTCATAGGCTCCCTCCCCCCACAAGACCGCGAGCATGCCATTGTGCTACGTGAGTGTGTCGCCCCTATCAATGTACGTCCCTACCACTATCCACAGGTACAAAAGGTGGAGATTGAGAGGATGGTGGATGAGATTATTCAGGCGGGGTGATACAATCGAGTGTGAGTCCTTTCTCGAGCCCGGTATTGTTAGTAAAGAAGGACGATAGCTGGAGATTTTGCGTCGATTATCGGGCATTGAATAAGGAGACATGGCCAAATAAATTTCTCATTCCCGTGATCGACGAGATGCTAGATGAGTTGCATGGTGCGGTAGTATTCTCGAAGATTGATTTGAAATCTGGATATCAGATTTAGATGAGAGAGGAGGATGTGGCGAAGACGGCTTTCAGGACATACGAGGGCCACTATGAGTTTCTGGTCATGCCATTCGGTTTGACCAATGCCACGATCAACTTCCAGGCATGGATGAACAGGTGTTCCGACCCTACCTGAGGAAGTTTGTTTTGGTGTTCTTCGATGACATCTTGGTTTACAAGATAGAGTCACATGTGAAGCATTTGGCGTCAGTGTTGAGGGAGTTGCGGGTGCATCAGCTGTTTGTCAACCGGAATAAGTGCTTATTCGGCCAGCGAAGTGTGGAGTACTTAGGCCATATTGTTTCCGCGGAGTGAGTGTCAGCGGATGGTTCGAAAATAGCAGCCATGGTGGATTGGCCGATGCCCACTACCCTACGGGCCTTGCAGGGATTCTTGGGTTGATGGCTATTGTATTGGCGGTGCAGAAATGATGACCATATCTTCTGCGCAGGTGATTCATAGTGAGGACAGACCAGAGAAGCTTTAAATACCTACTTGAGCAAAGGATGGTCACAGAGGAGCATCAGAAGTGGTTGACCACGCTACTAGGTTACCACATTGAGATCCAGTACAGGCCGGGGATTGAGAATAAGGTGGCGGATGCACTATCACGGAGGGAGGTTGATTCGCACTTGTCGGCTTTGTCAGCGCCAGTTTTGCTAGATTGAAAGCCCATGTTGCAGGAGATTGAGGAAGATGAAGGGCTAGCCAGGATTAGAGCGGCACTGTTACAGGACCCAGCAGCACACCCGGAATATTTGATAGAAGGATAGCGTCTCTTATACAAGGGGCGCTTGATGGTGCCGCGAGGGTCGGTTCATGTTCCGAGGTTGTTGCGGGAATTTCATGGGAGCGTGATGGGTGCCACTCGGGGGTCCTGAAGACCTACCAGCGCTTGGCTATGGAGCTTTTTTGGAAGGGGATGAGGAAGGATGTGGCGGACATAATGGAGAAGCGTGATATATGCCAAGCGGCACAAGTATTTATCGACGGCTCCTAGGGGATTGCTGCAGTCTCTCTCTTTGTCTGACCAAGTTTGGGAGGAGTTTACCATGGATTTCATTGACGGCTTGCCGAAATCAGAGGGGTACTCGGTCATCATGGTGGTGATGGATAGACTGAGCAAGTATGCACACTTTATGGCACTACGACATTCATATACTGCAGTGACCGTGGCGACGACATTCATCAGAGAGACAGTGCGCCTTCATGGGATTCCTAGTTCTATTGTGACGGATCGGGACAATGTCTTTCTTAACACATTCTGAAGGAGTTATTCAGGACGCTGGGGACAGTTTTGAAGAGGAGCACCGCTTACCACCCCCAGACGGATGGTCAGACAGATGTTGTTAACCGGACCCTTGATATATCTGCGGTGTTTTGTTTCGGAGTCGCCTAAGCTGTGGGTGAGGTGGCTTGCGTGGGCGAAGTATTGGTACAACACATCTTTCAACATCTCTGCCCAGACTACTCCCTTCAGGGTCCTATATGGGCAGGATCCCCGCATCTTATTCATTATGGTCACCGCTCTACCCCAATTTTCAAGGTGGCCCAGTTTCTTGAGGAGAGGGACCGCACTTTGGAGGAGTTGAGACAACACTTGACGAGGGCGCAACAACTGATGAAGAGCCGAGCAGATGAGCACAAGTGAGATGTGCAGTTCGAGCAAGGGGACATGGTGTATTTGAAGCTACGACCGTACTGACAGCGATCCCTGGCACGTAGGCGGAACGAGAAGCTGTCGCCCTGTTACTTTGGGCCATACGAGGTTGAGGCCAGGGTTGGCCATGTGGCTTATCGGCTGAGGTTGCCACCTAATTCAGCTATCCATCCGGTTTTCCATGTGTCGCAGCTCCGTCGGGCCATTGGGGATCATACCGCGTCTTCATCGCTACCACCGACACTCACGGTGGACATGGAGGTGATGCTTGAGCCGACTGAGCGGATAGGGATTCGCCAGGGGAGCACAGGGGCACAGGAAGTGCTGATTATGTGGTCGGACCTTTCCGATCATGAGACATCTTGGAAGCCTTATGATGTGATTGCACGGTGATTCCAAGACTTCCACCTTGAGGATAAGGTGGTTCTTTTGGGAGTACTGATGAGATCATCACATATCAACGAAGGCGTCACAAGAATGATCACGGGATGAAGAACTAGGTCGAGGTAAATTTTTGTGATATTTTGGGTATTTTTGCAATGTTGGTGTTGTGGAGGGTGGGAGAGGGTTTTTCATTGTCCCTTATGCAAAACTTGAGTGTTTATCCTTAATTTAGAAAAGTAAAACCCTAGATCTAGTGAGAGTAAGCTTGCCCTCTTAGTTCAAGCTTGGAGAGTGTGCTTCCTCTCAAAAGAAGTCTATATCTTGTATGTCTCTTGAAGTTCTATAAAAATCTCATCTTTTATCTTCCCAAACCCTAGCTTTCTCATCACATTCCCATAAGCTCCTCTAAAATTAATCCAAAAAATACATGGCCAAACACACCCCTTGATGGGGATCCAAATCCATAAATAGTTAGGATTTTATTTGATTTTTATTTGTTATTATTTTAGCTAATTTTATTTAATTGTAGCTGATTTTATTTGATTTTAGTTGTTTAGTCATGCATCAGTTGTAGGAGTTGAGTCAAGTTGTGAAGCTATAAAGGCCTCAAACTTGTTTTATTTTTCATTGAATAGAAATTGTGATATGGAACGGAATTTGTAATTTTAGTTGTATTTTTATTTTATTGAGTCTCTTAGTTTATTTTTGAATGTTTAGGAGTTTTAGTATATTGGGTGAGTTTAGTCCCACATCGGATAGTTTAGGCGAAGTGTTGGGTTGTAAGGCTATATAAAGGCCACTAGACTTGTTATTTTAATCAATCAACGAATGAATGAAAACAGAGAATTTTCCCAAAACCTATGAAATGTTCGACTCCCCTCCTTGGTGCGAAGTCTCGGAAACCCTTGGTGTGAAGCCAAGAAAGCCCCAATTATCTAGTTATTCCCCAAATCCTCCACCAAATCCCTAGATCAAATTACGTCATACATCAATTTGGTATCAGAGCCGAACAATTCCTTTCTTTTATGAAAATATTCTCCCAATTTTTTCACACACAAAAATCAAAGCCAAGAAAGCCCCAATCATATCAGCCGCCTTCCTCCACAAAAACACAACAAAAACCTAGTTCACTGCACCGCGACAGTATTTACGCGCTACAGTACCGCTACAGAACCGATGCTACATGGCGCTACAGTGGCTTTGCTACAATACCAGCTGGTCATTTTCCAGCTATTTTCGTACGAATTTCTGCGTCGCTTTTGAATTTTGGCAATTCTGGATCCGTTTGAAGTCCAAATTCAGTGTCGTTCGCGCTAGTGGGTAGCTGACTCAGCCGAATACGCATAGGTAACATCTATATAAGCAAATCTTTTCTAAATTATGGGATATAACCCTGATTACTACGATGATTATTAGAATGACTATACTCCCCGAACAAATTTTAAGCTTGAGAAGTGGAGACAGTTACCATTCTTTTATGGCTTCAAGAATAAATTTGGGTATGATGACTGGGAGTACTATTTTGAAAAGTTCTCCTCTTGTTTTGATTTATCTAACGAAGTAAAACATGCATATCTCAAGCTAGGAGGAGAAGCGCTACCTTGGTGCTTGAATCTTCGAGTTCCTTATCTTCGCTAGTCAACATTCAAATCTGCTCTTCAATGTTGATATTCTTCCCAGCATCGGTACATTCCATAGGAACCTTGAAATTTTTCAAACCCAAAGATAGAGATGTGTTCAAAAGAAGAGTTGAGTAAGAGCAACAGACGAATTTTTTCAACAATTGGAGGGGGAACAACATAGTAAACTCTCCAGAGCCCACAGCAGAGATTGATCCAACACCTGAGACAAAGCGTGAGCCTGAACCTAAGCAGGAGCCCGCGCTCGAATTAGAACCGAAGCCTGAAGTAAAGTCTAAGCCCAAGATGAAGCCCGAGCCTGATTTGAAATCTGAGGCCGTATTGGGGCCACAGCAAGCGACCGAGTCCGAGCCAGAGTTAGAGTCTGAACCAGAGATTGATCCTAAACCAGAGTCAGAGTCAAAACTAAAGCCTGATCTTATGTCCCATTTCGATCCTGAGCCAGAGCCTTATCCCACGCCATCAGTTAAGCCTGATCCAGAACTGTCGAAAGAAGCACCGTTGATTCCGATTGAGCACATTGAGTTTGTAATCACGGATCTTCCTATCCTAACCAACAAACAGGTGCTGAATGTTTTTCTATCATTCATGAATTGAAAGAAATTATCAAAGGACGTGCTTCTACCAATCTGCATCATGGTACAATTCAGAGTTCGTGGACGGGTCTTTTCCAACTATAGAGGACCACTGATTTCTGCACATCTATGCTACTTTTGCCTACCTTCACCAGGAGGTGAAATTCTCAAGCGTGTGAGAATGATAGTGATCGAAATTTGTAATTTTAGTTGTATTTTTATTTTATTAAGTCTCTTAGTTATTTTTGAGTCTTCATTTTAGTTTTAAGTGTTTTAGAAGTATAGTCCAACATTGGATGGGTTAGGAGAAGTGTTAGGTTGTGAGCCTATGTATAATAGCCTTTAAAGTTGTATCTTTGGGAAATCACCCAATGAATTAAATTTTGATAATTTTCTCCAAAACGCGTGAAAGGTTTCCCCACATATGAAAGTTCTACTCTTCCTTGGCGCGAAGCCTTGTAATCATTGGTGCGAAGCCAACAACCCTAATTTATCCCCATCTTATCCAAATCATCCACTGAAACCCTAAAATCTTTCACCAAATCCCTAGATCCCACCACGTCCTACATCAAATTGATGAAAAAATTGATGTAAGCTTTGTTTATATTTTTTAAATAATTTTCATTGATAGTGCGAGTGTGAGCTTGGTTGCATGAATGCAGTGTCTGAGAAAAATCTCTTGTAGGCATGTGATTGAGTGATCGTCAGATTTCTTAGGTATGAGGCCTGAACATTATGAAATCCTTAAGTTTGCTTCTGCAAATTCTCATATCATAATCCACTTTCTCTTTCGTCATGTATCAAATTTGGTATCAAAGTCAAATCCTGAAATTTTTCTACTTGTTTATTGTCTTCTTCTTTAGCCTCCTCTTTTTTAACTTAGGCCTTAGTTCAAAAAATCAAAAAAGAATGGAGGAAAAAATCAAAAAAGAGAAAAAATCAATCAAAACAGAAAAAGGAAAGGATAAAAATATCGAGGGAGAATAAAAATCGAAAAAAAATTCAAAAAATTCGATGTTCCTTTTCTTCCTTATCCCCTCCCCAAAACCTAACTCCAAGCAGTTCTCTGCTTCCATTCTTCTGTAACAACCTCACCACCCACCGTAATCGACACAATCCCCTCCTAGACCACTATGTTTTTGTTAGGATCTAACAAAACAAGATTTTTATTAGAAAACAAATAGCAAAATAGAAAGATAATTGAGCACAAAAGAGGTGTGCTCTCCTCCCAAGACGCCTAGAGGACGTCCGCACTCGTCTACCTAAGAAGTCACACAATATCAATCATCAGAATAGCATAGGCAAACAAGAGAGGCTACCCCCTATTTATAATAGAAACTAGGGCATAAGGGGGGGTGGCATGCGGCATGAGGGGGGCTGCGGCATCTGCAGGCGCGCGCTTGGGGGCCCTGCGGGTGTAAACCCGCAGGGGCTTATGGGCCGCAGGCCCATCAATACTCCCCTCCCAAAGAGCCACCTTGGCCTCAAGGTGGAAATCAGGAAAGCGCGCCACCATATCATCCATGTCCTCCCACGTGCTGTCGTGCTCTGGTAAGCCCCTCCACTGCAATAACACATGTCGCACGCCTGTGTCGCTCTGGCGAACTCCTTTCAGCAACTCTGGCTCCATCCTCACCTCCATATCCGCAGTAAGTGACTCAGGCAATGTCGGGGAAGAAGTGTGGTTGCCAATAGCCTGGCGTAACTGTGAAACATGGAACACTGGGTGAATGGTAGATCCTGGGGGCAAGCGCAATCTGTAGGCCACCGGTCCAACCCTCGCCTCGACCTCAAAAGGCCCAAAATATCGTGGTGACAGCTTTTCATTCCTTCTATGAGCTACTGACCGCTGCCGGTAGGGCCTCAACTTCAGATATACCATGTCACCCACCTCAAAGTGTACATCTCGGCGGTGTAGGTCTGCCCGTGCCTTCATCACCTGCTGAGCCCTCGCCAGATGGAGCTTCAGCTCCTCTAGAACCTGGTCCCTCTCAGCTAGGTACTGCTCCACCTCAGAAACCGGAGTCGTCTCATGGCCATAATGAAGCAAGTGTGGAGGGTCTCTGTCATATAAAATCTGGAAAGGTGTAGTCTGAGCCGACGTGTGGTATGAAGTGTTGTACCAGTATTCCGCCCACGGTAGCCAACGCGCCCACTCCTTGGGATTCTCTGAGATGAAGCATCGCAGGTAAGTCTCCACACTCCTATTTACCACCTCCGTCTGGCCGTCAGTCTGGGGATGATAAGCTGTGCTCCTCTTCAGGGCCGTCCCCTGTAATCTGAACAGCTCCTGTCAAAACTTGCTCTGGAACACCTTGTCTCTATCCGAGATTATGGACTTCGGAGGACCATGTAAACGAATGACGACTCTCACAAAGATCTCTGCCACTGAAACGGCGCTATAAGGATGCTTAAGCGGGATAAAATGTGCATATTTGCTGAGGCGGTCTACCACAACAAAAATGACACTGTAACCACCCGACTTTGGCAATCCATCGATGAAGTCCATAGAGAGGTCCTCCCAAACTCTGTCCGGTAAGGATAGTGGCTGTAAGAGTCCCCCGGGGGACATAGCCTGATATTTGTGACGCTGGCACACGTCACACTCTGCTACCATCCTGGCCACATCCTTCTTCTGCCCCTTCCAGTAGACCTCCCTGGCTAGTCGCTGGTAGGTCTTGAGGACCCCAGAATGTCCCCCAATAGCACTGCCGTGGAACTCCCTGAATATGGTCGGTAAAAACGAAAAAGTCCTCGGTAACACAAGCCTCCCCCAGTACAATAGGCGCCCGTCCTGCAGAGAATACCCCGGGTACTCCGTCGACCCCTGTAGAAGGGCCTCTCGTATAGCCGCCAACTCCGGGTCCGTCTCTACCTCCTCCTGCAGTGGGCCCCAATCCTCGAGGATGGACACGGTAAGTGCCGCTAACTCTGCTTCCTCCTCCCGCCGGGATAATGCATCAGCTGCCTTATTCTCCAATCCTGGACGGTTCTCTATCTCGAACCTGTACCCCATCAATTTCCGCAGCCACTTCTGATGCTCCTCTGCTACCATCCGCTGCTCTAGCAGGTACTTCAGGCTCCGCTGATCTGTGCGAACTATGAAACTCCGTCCCAACAAATATGGTCTCCACTTCTGTACGGAAAACACTATCGCCATCAGCTCCCTCTCATATACCGATCGCAATCGGGCCCTCGCAGTCAACACCTGGCTGTAGTAAGCGATAGGTCGCTGCTCCTGCATCAGTACTGCTCCTAACCCATGTCCGGATGCGTCTGCCTCTACTACGAAGGGTCTGGTGAAGTCGGGCAACGCCAATACTGGCACAGTGGTCATTGCCCTTTTCAGGGCCTCAAAAGCTGTCGTCGCCTCCTTCCCCCAGTGGAACTGATCCTTCTTTAATAACTCCGTCAATGGCCAGGCAATCGTCCCATATCCCTCCACGAATCGGCGGTAGTAACCTGTAAGCCCCAAGAAGCCCCGTAGTCCTCTGAGAGTAGTAGGGCGCGGCCAGTCCAACATGGCCGCTATCTTAGCTCTATCGGCGGCTACCCCTCCTGCTGACACCACGTGCCCCAAATACTCCACCTGCGGCTGCCCAAAGAGACACTTCTTCCTGTTCAAATAAAGCTGATGGTACTGCAGCTCCTGAAAAACCACCTGCAGGTGGTCCAAATGCTCCTCCAGAGAACGACTGTACACCAAGATATCGTCGAAAAAGACCAGTACAAATCGCCTGAGAAAGTGACGGAATACCTTATTCATGAGAGCCTGAAAGGTGGCCGGGGCGTTGGTCAACCCAAAGGGCATGACCAGGAACTCGTAGTGGCCCTCATGCGTCCTGAACGCCGTCTTGGGCACATCCTCCCGTCGCATCCGTATCTGGTGATAGCCTGACTTAAGATCTAGCTTGCTGAACCAGGCTGCTCCGTGTAGCTCGTCCAAGAGCTCGTCAATCACAGGGATAGGGAACTTATCAGGGACCGTCTCTTTGTTCAGCGCCCTGTAGTCCACGCAGAACCGCCAACTACCATCCTTCTTCTTCACCAATAATACAGGGCTAGAGAACGGGCTCACGTTCGGCTGGATCACCCCTGCCTGCACCATCTCTGAAACCATCCTCTCGATCTCGTCCTTCTGATGCTGAGGGTATTGGTAGGGCCGCACGCTAATGGGGGAAACACCCCCTCGTAGAACAATGGCGTGCTCGTGGTCCCGTGGTGGTGGAAGACCCCGAGGCTCCTGGAAGATCTCCTCAAACTGGTCCATCAGCTGCTGCACCTCTCCTGAAATGGGCTGCTCCGAACTGGCCTCTGCGCCTCCCTCGCCTGTCAAAGAGTACAGCTCTACTAAATATCCTCCGCCCTTCGTCTGGATGGTCCTAACCATGGTCTTCAGAGAGACCAAGGCCCTGCAGAGGCTGGGGTCCTCCTAGAGTATCACTGCTCGCCCTGCCTCCTGAAACTCCATCTGCAGTAGTTTCCAGTTTGTGGTCATCTCCCCCAAAGTCTGGAGCCAGGTCATGCCGAGGATGACGTCGGTGCTCCCCAGGTCTAGAGGTAAAAAATCTGTAATAATCTGTATCTCTTGCATGGTCAGCACCAATCCCCTGCAAACTCCGCGGCTCCTCTCCTTCTTACCTGTCCCCATCATCACGCTAAAGCTGCCGCAATCTGTCAGCTGAAGCCCCAGCTGTGTCACCACCCTCCTGGAAATGAAATTGTGGGTGGCCCCACTATCAATCAGCACAGTCAACTCCTGGTCGCCGCCCTCTCCTCTCAGCTTCATGATATGGTTCGGTGTGAACCCTACCACGGAGTTGAGGGACACCTCCGCCACGTCCAACTGCTGGCCCTCCAGCTCCTCCTCTGCCTCAGCGGCCTCCTCCTCGACATCAGACTCGCCGTCGTCGTCCTCCAACAGGATCACCTGGAGCTTGCGCCCCACGCACCGGTGGCCCGGCGAAAACCGCTCATCGCACCGGGAACACAAGCCCTTCTGCCATTTTTCCCTCATCTCCGCGTCCGTCATGCGTCTGAACTGCCCCCCGGTCACTGCCGTGCTACTCTTCTCCCCGGTCTTCTCCCGGCTCGTCTGGGCCACCCCCGCCGGGTACCTGCTCCTCCAGCCCCAGATGGGCCGCCTCTCGCTGTCTGACTACTGTAGCTGCTCCGGACCCGCCTATCATCGGTCTGCGCATCCTCCACCATCTGGGCCATCTCTATGACCTCTGAAAGCCCCCTGGGCTTGTAGGGTCTCACCGCTGCTCGCAGGCTGGGGCGCAACCCCTTCAGAAAGGTGCCCTCCAGTGACTCGTCTGACACGTCATGTACTCGCCCCGCCAGTGTCTCGAACCTCTCGATGTAATCACGCACCGGCCCCTCCTGCCTGAGGGCGTACAACTGCTCGTGTAAGTTCCCTAGACGGGGGGTCTCTAAACTTCTCCAGCACCATGTCCTTCAGCTCCTTCCAGCTCCTAATCTGCTGCCGCCTCTCCTTCCACTGGAACCATCCCAAGGCACGCCCCTCCATGCAGATCGCCGCCTCCTCCAGCTTCTGGGCCTCGGTCATGTGATGTGCCGTGAAGTACCTCTCTGCGGTAAACAACCAGGTGTGTGGGTCCTCCCCGGAAAATAGCGGCATCTTCAGCTTCCGGACGCAGGAATCTCCTCCAAAACGTCCCTGCTCCGGCCTCCCCTCCTCTCTGTGCTGCGATCGGTAATGCTGACGCCTCTCGTCCAGTGTCTCGTAGCGCCTAGGTGACCCCCGTAGTCACCACGGTGATCTCCACGCCGCCCCTCAAAATCGTCCCAACCTGCGTCGTCGCCGAACTCAGCCTCGTAGCCACCCCTACCGTCAGAATAATAATCTCTCCCGCGTCCGTCGCCGTAGTAAGGGTCCTCCGCTGCTGGTCGACGCTCCGGAGGGTCAAAATAGTCTCCCGAAAACTGCCCGTAGCCCTCCTCGCTCGCTGTCCGCTGTCCGGGTGGCTCAAAAAATTCATCCGGGGGCTGTCCGCGCGTCCCCCGCCCTTCGGGGGGCTGCCAGGGGGTTCCCGCCCCTGGCGGCCCCAGCTGGAAGCTCCGCCGCCCCCTGGCGGCTGCCAGGGGGCCTCTGGCCCATCGCAGGTAATCGGTCCGGGGCCCCCGGAGGGGCGGCAGGCCCTGTCGGGCCTCTGGCAGGGCCGGCGGGCCCTGCCGGAGGCCCGGCGGGGTCGCCGGTCCCTGCCGAGCCCCGGCAAGGCTTGGCCGCCCCTGCAGGGGTCCGGCGGAGGCGGGGGGAGGTCCCCCGCCTTGATCTTGTGCCGGCCGAGCCCCTGGATGCACTGGGGGGTTCGGCCGGCCTTCCCCTTGGCCGTGGCGATCTGCGTTGGGGCGGCTAGGCCCGCCGCCCCTCCTTTGGCTCTCCATCGCCTTCCGCCGTACTTCCTCGCGGTAGTCCACCCTCCATGGCTCCCCATCATCTTCCTCGTCCAACTCCTCCACGTAATAGGGTTGATTTTGGGGAAAATTCTCCTCTTTCTCCTTCTCCTTCTTCAAAGGTGCCGCTTTTTGCGTCGGATTAGGGCTCCCATCGCCTTTGGAGTTCGTCGCCAATTGATTTAGGGCTCCCATCAATTGCGCGAATTGATCGTCGTGCTTTGCTTGATTTGACGCCAATTGAGAGATGGATGTAGTTAATTTCGCCATGGATTCGTCGTTTTCCACCAAGGACTTTTTGATTGCCTCAATTTCGCCCGTGAATTTCGCCTCCAACGCCTCAAATTTGTCTTGCGATCTTGTTGAAGCAGCCATGGATCGTCATGTGCTCTGATACCAAATTGTTAGGATCTAACAAGACAAGATTTTTATTAGAAAGCAAATAGCAAAATAGAAAGATAATTGAGCACAAAAGAGGTGTGCTCTCCTCCCAAGACGCCTAGAGGACGTCCGCACTCGTCTACCTAAGAAGTCACACAATATCAATCATCAAAATAGCATAGGCAAACAAGAGAGGCTACCCCCTATTTATAATAGAAACTAGGGCATAAGGGGGGGTGCGGCATGCGGCAGGAGGGGGGCTGCGGCATCTGCAGGCGCGCGCTTGGGGGCCCTGCGGGTGTAAACCCGTAGGGGCTTATGGGCCGCAGGCCCATCAGTTTTCTACGTTACCCTCCAATCCTGCAACCATCATCACCACCACAACGCTCCATCATTGCTGACATCATCGTTGTCACCATTCTCCACCATCAACGTTGCAATCACCGAAGGACCATGCCGCCTTCATCACACTCATCGGCAACCGAATTCTTCATCTCCGTTGTATTTGCCCTCCAACTACTCTACTGCCATCACTGTGTTTATGCAGAGCCTTTGTTGCCACCTCTGATCTCATCGGTGAGATCTGATGCCTTCCCCGCCTTCATCCAAAGTCACTGCCATTGTCGCTACCTTTGTCTGAGAGCTCCCCACCATCGCCTTCCACCATCGATGTCATAGCCCTCTTCGCCAACCAACAACCTCCCGCAGCTTCAGTGAAGAATGGCGACAGAACCTGTCAGAATCATCGTCAACTTGTATCAAGCTAAATAGTCAGATTGATCAATCCGAATCTAACCCCGAGCTGAGCCAACCCTTAGCCGGTCAAGCCTCGAAGCTGTTGACCAAGTCAACAGCTCAGACTAATCATTTACCCAAGCTGCAACTGAGCTACAATAGCGGCTGAACTATACTTCAGTACAACTTGATCATTTTCTGGGATTTACTAAGATTTTTCAGCTGATTTTCACGCACAGATTGTTATCTTAATGATTTTGAAGCCATTTTAAGCCTGAATTTCGATCCATATCAACCAATGTCAAACCAATTCCAGCCACTACCAACCTTAAAGGTGTTCTCAGTTATTTAAAGTATATTTGAATGAGATTTTACAATAAAGTTCTGGATGACATAGATTTTAATAAGAACTGAGCATAGGAAGTATTACGATCTACCTGTTTTTAGTACCCAATGGATATTGTTGTTATGAAGAATGAGAGCATGTTATGAAAGATTTCTTTTGCTGCTACTTTGATCTAACGGATAAATATAAATTTTGATGGACCAAGTACAAATTAATAAGAAAAGCTTGTTCTTTTAAGAGATAAACTTTATTGGTTTTGGTTGAAGATGAAGCTTCAGTAACGGTATCTTCCCAAATGCCAAACAATCCATCAATCGTTAAGTATTTTGGAGTAGGAGAATATTCAGATGTTGACAATAATTAAGTACTTTCCTTCTTATGTTACTTTTTTCAAGTCGTTGCCTTCTTTTGGCAATTCCTTTTTCTAGTCCAAATTCGTCATAAATTTGTGGTCCACGTTGACATGCACATAAAGCAGAATATCGTCAATTGCTTTTCTGCTCTGTGATGGCAACAAGTTTGATGAAGCAGTGTCTCTTAATCTACGCTTACATGCTAGTTTATTTTTGGTAGTTCTGTAGCTCCTCGGTTCTCAAAATGTTCTATTTTTAGATCCATCAACCTATATGGCAACACCTTTAAACCTTAAAAAGAGATTGAAACGCAATTGTATCTCTGATAGGAACAACCCGCCTCCGACCTAGGGTTGGCATGATAGCTCAGCAGACTTCTCCTAATGACGCAACCTGCACACATAAAATGATTCAATAATTGGGGTAGAGATCGAGATGTCTCCCAATTTAAAACCATTCCATGTCCAAATCAGTATTTTGGAAGAAACATACTTTATAAGTGTATTAATAGATTGAGTGTGCTTTGGAATAGAGAGAGTGTGTGTGTGTGAAGGAATAGCCGTAGGGTAGGTGGATAATTATGCATATAAACTGGAGCTTGCTCGAATGCTCAAGTAGCCGCCACAAATTCCCGTTTTGTGGGGCTGTTTGTGGGCATAAGAATCAAATCTGTAACAATTTTGTTTATAATTATTAACCTTTGTATCAAGATTAAAATTTTATTTTAAAAAAAACTTCCTAAAGTTACCTGCAGGTGCAGATCTGAAAATTTTTAGGCTGAAATTGTATAAGCATGGGCTAAATGCAACTTTCTTTTTTGTTAGCGTTGCTGGATGGAGTTGGGGCTTCGATTTGCGGCCGTCCCTTGGCCAGCTAGCATCAACTGCCAGGCGAAGGTGGCTGGCGAGTGGCGACCAGCAGCTACCTCGTCAGCTGCAATGGGTCACTAGATTTTTTTGAAACACGAATTAAACCACAATGGAAGGATCTCCTTCATTCAAGACCAACATATAAATCCACTTCTCTCGCAAACAGAAAGTGGAAAAGTGACTATACCTTGGTTCAAGATGATTAGTTTTTTCACTTCTCCAATCTCATCTCATTCTCTTCTCATCTCTTTTATTTACTATTTCCCTTCACAAAATTTTTTTCTTTTTCGTGTTGATGGTAGAATATAGAAAAAGATTGAAATCTCTTTTTTATAGTCTTTTCCTCGTATTTGGTCAAGGTTTAAGGTCACGGTCTCGGTATCAGTCTCGGTCTTCCGAAAATTTGTGTTTCGGTATCGGCATCATCGGTTTCGATCATTTCGAAAGTATGTTTCGTTTCGTCTGTATCAATAGTTTCGAATACTTAAATACATATCAAATACTACCAAATACTAAAGTATCAAATATTTTTCTACTAGTTACACAATTTGCGACATATATAAAAAAATATCACAACTTTTTGCTAAATATATTACATGTAAAGAACGAATGGCAAACTTGTAAATAAATTTGTCTGTAATCAGAGCATAATGGTCTGTACACATAGCAATTCCCCCTCCGAAATATATGAGTGCTAGTGTTGCTATTCACATTACACATTTTGCTAACATACTTCATTTATTTACAAGTTTGCCATTTCAGTGGGGAACTTGTAAGTAAATGAAGTATGTTTAGGAAAAAGTGTAATGTGAGTAGCAGCACTAATGGTGTGGGTCTACCAATGCTGATAAAGACAATGGCAATCTTGTAATATGTTTGCAAACTTGTAAATAAATGCAATATGTTTAGCAAAAATGTGTATGTGACTAGCAGCGCCTATTATTAGGGCTACGAGCTTCTTCTTCTTGTTGTTGGAGCCGGCAAGAGGCAAGAGGCAAGAGGCGTGAGGCGGCAAGAGGCAAGAGGTGCAAGGTGGAGGTAAGTTCTCTCTCTCTCTCTCTCCCTCTCTCTCTCTCCCCCCCTTCTTCCTTCTCTTCTTTTTTTCCTTTTTTTGTTCTTTTTTGTGGTGTAGAACTTGATTGGGTTTGTTTTTCATTTTTTTCTTCTGCTTTGATCTCCTTCCTTTTACTCTCTTTCTCTTCTTGTTTCTTCTTTGGTTTCGACCGGAACGTGGCCGTTCCGGCCGGTTTTGGTCGGTTTCGACTGAAACCGACCGGATCGGCCGTTCCGGCCGAAACCAAAACCAATATGCCAGCTTCGTCTCGGTTAGCTCCGAAACCGAGACAAAATGGCAAAACCCCTAGGGTTTCGACCGATACCTAAAACCATGGTTTTGAAAAACCATGGACTCATACTGTTTTTTCCTTTTACTTTTAATCTTATTTTATTTTATTTTATTTTATTCTTCTTCTTCTTCTCTATGTTCGCAAGAATCTCTCTTCAAATTTTAATTGCAAAACATTAGTCTCATGTACAACATCTCAACTAACCTTTAATTCTATAATAAACTAATCAAAATCAATTTGACAAAATGGGTTACAGAATGGAACAACCTAATGGATAATCCTCTCCATACATAATGATCAACGTGCTTTAAAATTGTGTATGAAACATCACGTAACTTGGACACCGTCTTACCATTCATCAAATGATCTTATTTGTTCTATTATTAAGAACCCGGGCATTTTGTAACTACTACCACATGGTTCAAATATATAAAAAGTACTTTTTTTGCAAACAAACATTTGAAGACATGAAGATCTCAATCTACATAATGAATCATCATAGGATTTACTCGTGCTATGTTTTAAGGTGTCCCCTTAGATAATTATCTATGGAAACGCCTTAAGAACACTTTTCCTACATATATCGCTACTTGTTGTAGATTTAGGACAAATGTATGTAAGATCTATCAAATGTGACAAAAGCTGAAAAGAAGAAAGAAGTGAAAGGCATAAGGAAAAAAAGATAAGAGTGTGAGCATGAAAAGCAGCTAAATAACAGACTCTATACTGGTATGATATTTCTCCCGACATTCTCTCAAGAGTTCTCAAGAGTGCTGTCCGGGCCAATACTTGATTACATTCATGCAAATTACTGCTATACTGAAGATGGATCAAGAAGAAGGTACAAATGCAAATCAGACTATGAACATAATTTACGCTAGCGGAGAGGGGAAAATTAATATGGATTATTAACCCTTTTAGATTCTAGAAATAAAAGCAATTAAACGACAAACAAATCATACCACATCTCCCTACCCACCCAAAACAAACTGATAAAAGAAAAGGAGAGAAGAAGGGGGAGGGGGGAGAACATGCTCTATTCCACAATTCCTGACCCATGTCTTGATTTGTATATCTATCTTTTGGAAAAATAGAATCCTTCATCAACCAACGATCCGTAATCAAAGAGGAGGATCGCTCCCTTCAATCCCACTTGAAACAGACTAGAAAGATGCAAAATTTTCTGGTTTTTCTATAGAGTGAGAGTTCCCACATCTCATTTGATATTCTCCATTCATCTTGCCAGGTAGAATGGGATCATAAAAGGCGGAACATGTTTTTCCTTCCTTCTCTCTCGCCCCCCTCTTTCTTATAGCTATGATATCAATGGTTTTAAGACCATAACAAGAATTAAGCTACCCTGCATTTGCTTTATTATGTGTACAAGGGATATCCTTAAAGATCCCAGTGGTATCTATCGAGCTATATTCCTTCGCCAACCGCACTTATGAAGAAATTCGTTACAACCTACCTTACCAAGGCAAAGAGCGTTAGGGCATTGTACCCGCTATATACTACTAAACTTGAACTTTTACATTGCCATTAAACTATGACACCATAATGTTTTTACCCAATTGCAAACATTCAACAAAACAAGAGATAGTGATCAACGGTCTCTTAGTTGATACACATTATGTGTTAGGTCACTGCTACCATAAATGACATGACTTAAATGCCCCCACATACCAGCAAACAAACTAAAATATTAACCGGTAGTAATAAACTCAAAGCATATATAGCATCTTGTTAGCCAACTTGCTTCTTCTATGACAGAAAGATTTTACTGAGCCCTCTTACAACTTCGGAGTTTCAACAATGCTGAATTTAATCTGTTAGTTGTTCCATATCAAAAGATTTTGTGCGAGGCATTTATAAGCCGCACATGAGATCTTAGGATATTAGGATCTATAGAAAATTTATCATGTTATACCCTTTTATATGTGTACAAGTCATAACCTGTGACTCCATTCAAATTATCCCTCCAAAACAAAATTTGCAACCTCTTCAAAATATCCCCAAAAAAAATTTACATCGACCTTCAGAATATCCCTCACAATAAAATTCTAAACACATTCAAATGAAAATTTTAGTCCCCTCGGAGAATTTAACCCATCCAAAAAAGTTAGTTCCCATAAAAAATTTAGTTCCTTCCAGATTTAGTTTTCCAAAAATTAGTTCTCTCTAGATTTAGTTTCCTCCAAAAAAATTTGGGTTTTCTCTGAAAAATTTGGGGGTTGCCTCCAAAAATTTCACAAACTCTCGGCATATTCTTTAATTTTTCAAGATTCAATCCCAGCCATATTTCTACACATCCTTGTCCTTGGTCAGTAAAGCCATTCAAAAGCATCCCTCAATTGTCTAATAGACTAGTAATTCCCATACCCAAAAAGCACAAGTCACACCACTCACCGTATCTATGGCACATCCTTCAACACACAAACATAAATTTATCAATATCATAAATTCACTCATGTCATAAATTCATATACCCGCATTAATCCCCCCTTACCGTATCATAAATTCACCCAAATACACACCTACTCACACCCACCCCCTCTCTCCCTCCCCAGACCCAACATCAGTCTCATCCCTCTCTCTCTCTTTTTCACCTCAAAATTCTTAAGGTTTTCCTTCCAAAATTTTTACAGAACTCTTAATCACAACGTTTGGTTCCTCTCAATTAAATCCTAATCCTTCTTCTGCCTATCGGTTTGTCCTAATCAACGTTCCCATTCAAAAACGGACCTCTTTTGTATAATAGATTTCTACGAATAGAATAGTTTGGAAGAAACTAGCTGGCATTTTAAAATTATAGAAAGCCTCTTATCTTGTCCTTAGTTTCCATGATCAGGAAGTGTTGGTCAACACTGATTGTAAGAAAGTTGATTTAAACGGCAGTAAAAACTTTTGTCAACTCTTTTATAGAGCCTTGATCTGTAGCCGACCACATTATGATGGGAAAAGATGATGGGGATGATATTACCATTTTCAAACCACAATAATAGTGTATTAAAGCACAATATAGTCTACAATAAAATAAAAATAAAACAAGAGATAATATATGACTTTATGATAAGTAAATATAACATTTTGTGACTAGGAAAGGAAACTTTGAACCGAACCCTATAACAGAAAGCCATAACAGAATTAATCAATAGTGTTCATATTAGTATGATATTTAGATTAATGTAATATTTAGATTAGGTTAAGTCTCAGTCACACCACAAACTAAAATGTTTTGCATATTT
The DNA here is from genome assembly GCA_030789695.1 of Scilla litardierei. Taxonomy (NCBI): domain Eukaryota; kingdom Viridiplantae; phylum Streptophyta; class Magnoliopsida; order Asparagales; family Asparagaceae; genus Scilla; species Scilla litardierei. The sequence goes on along the minus strand of CM061135.1, from coordinate 208,626 downwards.
CAATCATTTTACATTTGGATTAACAATTTTAATGGTGGAATTAACTCTCAAATGACTGACAACCAAGAAAGAGACAAAATGGCACATAGAAAAGGATGGGACCGTTGGAGAGTGGTAAACCTTTGCATGCATGGAGGGCACATGTATGCTATAAATCTAACTTTAAGAAAGTGAAAACCCAGCCAACTATATCATTCAATTCCTGTGTTGGTTAGCAGCACATCAGCTATCATATAGAACCCATCAATACAAGTGGTGGTGGCAATTTCCACCCATTGCGGGTTAAACCTGAACCCGGTCTGAATTTTTTTGGTATGATTGGGGTATAGATGTGCTTGGATCGCATCCAAGTCAGCATGCTGGTGCGACTAGAATTTGGAGGTTAAGAGCATTTTAGTAAAATAACAAATAGAGTAACTTTTTAATTTAAAGGGGTTGAGTCGGCCCTAATGAGGATGCGAACATTGTGAGAAAAATTTCTTTTATTAGATTATTCCTTAGATCAATTGTATTAGGCTTTTCCTATTCCCTTAGATTAATCTCTAAGACATTGTCCTTTCATTTTGTAATCGTTAATTAGCGAATAGCCTATTTTGTGAGATTTATCCTATAATTTTAGATCTAAATTCCCAGATCTAGATCTAAAAATCCCCTTTTTACCATCAAAACCTTAGCGAAACGCATCAATTGGTATCAGAGCACTAGATCCAAGGCGAGCACACGATCTATGGAGCGGATCGAAGCGTTGGAAGAGAATGTGGAAAAACTTGAGGTCCAAATCAATGAGGGATTTAATCAAGTCAAAAAAGCGGCCGCGGAGAGCGCCGCGCGGGTGATGGAGACTATAGAGATGAAAATCGAGGCAAATAGATCTCAGATGCTGAAAGATATAGTTGTGATGATCGCTAACATCAACACAAAAACGGATCCAAGCAAAAAAAAAGCCGTCTTTGACAACAAATAAAGGTAAAAATGTGATTTTTAATGAAGAGATTTCGGAAGATGATGAAAACGAAGGCTTATACCCGTACAATCAGCGAAACGCATCGGATCCACGTGATTGGGAGGCCTTCCCGGCCACCTCCCCGCCGCGGGGAGGCGTGCCGACCACCGGAGGGGGACGACAACCCCTTCGGCAGCAAGTCTGGGGCCAGCGAACCCCCAGGATCGGCGGCAAGTGCCGCCCGCCCCTCCTGGGGCCACGGCAGCCCCATGGGGCAGCGGCAGAGGGCCGCCGACCCCTCCAGGGGCTGCGGCAGCCCCTGGGGCAGTAGCGGAGGCCCGCCGGCCCAAAATCTGGGCCGACAGGGTCCGCCGCCCCCTTGGGGGGCTTCAGCCAGCAAACGTGGGGGGTTCCGAGCCCCCTTGGATGTCCAGGTGAGGGGCCGAGCCATGGGGGAGCCCGACAGCCCCCGTCGACTACGTCAGGGCCCCCTTGGGCCCAGCACGAGTCCCGAGCAGTCCAATTCTCAGGTTTTCAGTCACATACGGGACCCGACGAAGGATTTCAGCAGCCTGGAGGACGTCAACAGCCTATTGGAGATCTGTCGACTCAGCCCCCACCTTTCAGGTGCATGACAGGAGATTGGAGAGGGTTTCTGAACATCCTTAGAGACTACCATGCAGATTATGTATGGGCACCCACAGGGAGATGAGAGGGGAGACTGGCATTGGGATGGAGCGGATGGAGGCGCACGTGATGTTGCAGTGGCATACATCCCTGACAGACCTCCGGTGTATCAACCGAGACGACAGGATCAGCCGCATGAGAGAGGCAGATTTGCTGGGGAGAGTCGGCTGATGACTGGTTGTACCGTGTAGAGAGGTATTTTGAGGCGTCGACAGTACCAAGGGAGGACTGGATCCGGGCAGTCGGAGTCTGCTTGGAGAGAGAGGCCTTGGGTTGGTACAGATGGACTCATCAGTAGCAGCCATTTCGGACTTGGGAGAAGTTCACCTCTCTGCTGTGGAGCGTTTTGGCACGGTGCAGTTTGGAGAAGTTTATGAGAGGCTCTATTCATTGAAGCAAGATGAGAGAGTGGGAGAATACATCAAGAAGTTTGAGTCGCTCTGCCATCGAGTTCGAAGAGTCTCAAGTGAATCTTTAGAGGGCTGTTTTATGAAGGGGCGGAAACCCACGGTTAGATCCAGGCTGAGACAGCTGCAACCCGCGGGCCTGCGAGAGATGATGACCTCAGCTATGATGGCGGAGGACCATCAGGATACAGAGAGGAGAGCTCTGGGGCATGGGGAGGCTCCACTTTCAGAGAGCCGGATCCTGGAAGGGGGCAGAAGGCGGCCGCAGGGGGCAACATCCACTGACGGGGCAGCGGCTAGCAAGGAGAAGTGGATAGAACCACTACCTGGAAGACATACACGAAGAATGACAGAGACGTAGATTCGTGACAAGTAGATCAAGGGCCTATGTTTCAAATGCGACGTGAAGTTTACTCCTGGGCACTGGTGCGGGGACCATACTCTTCAAATACTGATAGTGAATGACGATGAAGAGGGAAGAGATGGTGTGATAATGCTGGAAGCCGGCAACAACGATGATCAGGAACATCTGCACGTGGAGTAACCGACCATACTCTTCACGTGATGCGGCAGGAATTTTGGAGGCTAAGAGCATTTTAGTAAAATGGCAAATAAAGTAACTTTTCTATTTAAAAGGGTTGAGCCGGCCCTAATAAGGATGCGAAAATTGTGAGATAAATTTCTTTTATTAGATTATTCCTTAGATCAATTGTATTAGGCTTTTCCTATTCCCTTAGATTAATATCTAAGTCATTGTCCTTTCATTTAGTAATCGTTAATTAGCAAGTAGCCTATTTTGTGAGATTTATCCTATAATTTCATATCTGAATTCCCAGATCTAGATCTAAAAATCCCTTTTTTACTATCAAAACCTTAGCGAAACGCATCACATGCCTAACCCGGATACTTATTGGATCCGGCAATGGTGTGTACTGTGTGCATGTGTGCACGCGCGCAAATAATGTATATGACCAAACAACTCATTTTGCAAAAATGAGCGTGTGAGACGAGAAAAGGTAAGGCACATTTACTTTTTCCCTGCAATTTGCCAAGTAGCGTTGGCATCACTTCTTTCCTATCACAAGCTCATTTTTGCAAAATGAACCAATAGCTTATACATGTGATTCTTGTATATATGCATGTGTGTGTAATGATGGTATCAAGCTATCATCAACTACCATAGGAGGAAGATTCTCTCATATAATGGCAAAAAATTCTGCCCTCTGCGTATTTTTTGGTATCGGCATTCATTCTAATCTTCATATTTCAGAACGTAAGTATACCAAAGATCCGATGAACCCAAGATCTATGCTCATTGATCTAAAGGTGGGAGCTGTTATAAAGTATGAAACCTTTAAATTTTCGAAAACCTAATGCATGATCAAACAACATGAAAACCATAAGATTTTTTATGTATACATGTTTTAGAACATATAAATCAACATGAAAGGTGTTAATTATAAAAAGAAGCGTGGAATTTTTACCATCATAAGAGGCAATTTACTCCTCTAATATACAATACACATCTCTATTTATGTGCGTCTGTTATTTTTTATCATAATATTTGACTAAAATTATCAGTGATTGGTATAAGTCTATGTTGCACGGAGGTATACAAAATAGCACGGGGACGATGCGACATGAAACAATGATACTTAAGTAGATTCTAAAAGGTATGACGAAAATAGAAGCATCGCATCTGGTATGTGAGTCCGACATGATATGGATCCATGGTTGAAGCGATCGTGCTTCCTATGTACAAGTACTTTGTAACAAAGTAGGTATCCTATATTCAACATTAAATTTTTTTTAAACTCGTGTATACATAAACTAATAAACAAATTTAGTGTTACACTTCAAACACAACACTTTTCAATGCGTGTTAGCAAGTAAAGAGCTCAAACCCATATGTGAGCATATAATTTTTAAAAAAGAAATATGAACATCTTTGTTGTTGCAAATCACACCCCAACCCCAACCCGTCAGAGTCAAGCGGGTCAGGTACGGTTTATCGGATTTTTTCAAGTCAATTATGGGTCAGATTCCCTAGTCCAATCTCTTTTTTGGAGCAGATTATGGTGTTCTCTAGGTCGAAACAAACCTAACCATTTGAACCCAACTTGATTGCCACCCGCAAATTCAAACGAGCCAAAATTTTCTAACGAATGAGATAATAATCAACAAATATTTATCTGCATTGAGTTCAAATTATTCCATCCTCACCGTGAATATGAACCAACATATTTAGCATGTTGGTTGGTTTTGTCTTGGGCCTAAACCAAGCCATAAACTACCTAGCCATATAAGAAGTCACTCAGTGGGGAAGGAAGGAGACAGAGGGGATAGAAGGAGCGAGGGGGAGAGAGAGAAGTGTGATGAGACCATGCCAACATCCTAACTAAAGTGTGGTTGTTCCACCGATGAATATTGTTATTTAATTCTAACACATGATGATTACGAGTTAAGTGCTTGAACAAAACATTTTGAATGCAAAATTCTATAATTGTAGCAAATTATATGGATCGAATTGACAAAATCTGGCTTTTCAAATAAATCCAGAGGTTTATATCTGATGGGTACACGTAAAGATGATGGAACACAAGATAGATACATCCAAAGCATTCAGGTACATATCTCAAATAGATTTGAAGCCACATGAACATATAAATGTCAAATAGTGTGCATACAAAATAAACATTTTTGATATTAGTATTAAAGGACGGACAACTTAGTTTGCACTCCGAATTTATATGCAGTGGTATGAGACACTTCAAGTTTTAGGTCCATCTTTTAATATGTTAACACTCTGACACTTGGAGACCTGAGGGCACTTTAGGACAGCCTAATGATACTTCAAGTAACAAAACTACGACAACATCACAATACATTGTAAGCTTGGAGCTTTTATATGCAATATATTAAATATCAGGTTGCATATGATAATGTATAAGTTCAATTATGTTATTTAATTGATTATTAGTTGAATGCATGGCTATATGCATGGTTGGAGGCACATCTGCGCAATATGTCCTTGTTGCATAATTTAGTAAGTTTCCCCTATGGGACACTTGATATGTATGTTGTGATAATGTAGTGTTGGTTACATGGGTAAAGCCACGTAAGGGAGGTGCACATGCCCCCCCCAAAAAAAAAAAATTAATAATAATAATAATAATAATAATAATAATAATTTAACTTGCAATTTTTCCTCTTTCGACATCAACGTGTTGAGGTTGATTTGCTAATAGATGATAATCTCCATAATAAATGACCACCTTCAATTTTCATTGCAGTTATTTCCATTTTATTTACTTCTCCCTCGGTTATGGAACAAGTAGTTAGTTTTAAACAATAGGAATACAGTATAGAAAAAATTTAGTATTTGTTCATCGACTTGTACCCTCTAATGAAAATTACTGCCCCTGCCCCTGCCCCTAGCTGGTTATATATGAATTGTCCCTTTTTATGGTAAACAAGTTTATGGAATGGACAATTTGGATACCATTCTTGAAAATGGGAGGACTGATGTATGGTGAGCCTGCAATCATGCCTGGAAATTGCAATAAAGATCAAGATTCATGTCCCTTGCATATTTATTTGCTTATGACTTCTTTAATAATTAAGATGTGTTATTGTTCAAGTTGCACTCCCCACACTTTGCTTGACCTTCATCAAACAGTTACTTCTCTCCCAAGACTCCAACATTTGATCCTGGTCCTATTTTATGTGAAGATTCCATTTCCCTGCCAGTTATGCTTGAATATATTTCTATTACCTTCAATTCAGAATTCCTACAATGAAGTGGTCACTTCAACCATATGCATCCTTGTTTATAAATTTACATGTGCATCCTACTTGATTAGAAGTAAGAAAAAATATCATTTAAAATTCTTTAAGAAACAAAACGCATTGATAGCAGTGAACATAATTAGGGTTCAAGGCATGGTAACCAATCAAAAAGAAAAAGTTGGGTCAAGTTAACTAATGACACAGCACCAATCAGTCCAATGTTGCGGCAGTAGAAAACATTCGAATGTAACAACACATGATACGCCAAAAGCATGTATGAAAAGAGTAGCCTGCATACCATTTTCAAATATAGAGTTTCCCTTTCTAACAGTGTATTAAACCTATATGATGTATCCAGATGGTTATGGCTGCAGTGTATATCATGAACTTGGATAATGGTAAATCCCCTTTATAAGAGTGCATTTAAATCGTATGATATATCCCAGTAATATACTAGTCCATTCTGAACTAGTGCAGTGATATATATGCAAGCATATCTTCAAATCACAATATAGAAGTCCAAGTTAGGACAAAGAAACCAATTTGGGCTGCATGTAAATCCAGTGGCGAAGCCACGTAGAGACAAGGGGGGGCAGCTGCCCCCCCCCCCCCCCCCTAAAATTCCCGAATTTGCCCCCTGCCACCCTAAAATTCCCGAATTTGCCCCCCCCCCCCCCCCCATTCCGAATTTTTTTTCTCCCTCCCCTCACGTGAGCTGCCCCCTCAAATTCCCAATAAAATTCCGAATTTTTTTTCTCCCTCCCCTCACGTGAGCTGCCCCCTCAAATTCCCAATAAAATTCTCCCGTGATTCACGTGAGCTGCCCCCCCCTCAATATCCCCCCTCACGTGCAGAGCCTACCAGAGGCAAGAGCCGTGATTGAATCGGTAAAGTCCCCCCCCCCCCCCAACCGCATAAAAAACCCTAAACGCTGAATCCCCTGGTCCTCAGAGAGTTGCCCCCCATCCGCCCTTTGGCCTTTCTTCGTCCGCCCGACTCCCCGAGCTGCTGCCTCCGACGAAGCAACTGAACACGCTCGGCACCGCCTCCGACGAAGCAACTGAACACGCTCGGCGCCGCCTCCGACGAAACACCTGAACACCCGCTCAGCCGCTCTCCAGTTTCCACGCAACGAGGTAAGATCCCATTTGTGATTTTTTGGAAATAATTTTAAATTATAGTTTTTAATTGATTGATGATAACTGATGCTCCAAAATTTGGATTTCTCACTTGGGTTGGCAGAATCTTGATTTTGTTGGATTAATGTCAGATATTACTTGGCTCAGGGATTTTTAGTAATTTGAAAAAAAGAACATAAATAAAAATAAAATAATAAAATAAGGGGATGTTGTCACTGTGATTAGGTTGATGAACCACTAATTTTGGGCATGGTACATATATATTTTCTTCGGTTCATGTTACTATACCAATAAATTGGCATTATACTTTGTTACGAAATCAGTTTACAATGCTTGGATTCGTCATGTGGACTTCCTGAATCATAACCATAAGTCGTTACAAAAAAAATGTGATTTACTGATTTTTAAACAACTTCCTGACGATCATTATTCAATGAAATTTCTATAGATTTTTAAAATTATTTTTTATTTAATTTATGTGAGTTTAAATACTTTGCCCCCCCTTAATTGAATTCCTGGCTCCGCCACTGTGTAAATCCCAACGGCTCTAAATTAAAAGGCAATGGGCAATCGACATATAATCTTTAAAAATTGTATATACATTCCACATGCAAACAAAACCATACAAGCAAACAAGAACGACACAAAACTCATCCATGTGTAATTCAAAGGACGGCTAAAGACAACGGATATCAACCATCGCAAGGAGAAAAAATTGCTAAAAAACTAAACCGGCTAAAATGAAACCAAACGCTTTCAGAATTAGTTATAGTTACCTGAGGATCAACAATCCAACCATGGTAAAGACCGATATCGAGCAGATCAAAGATAGCGCATTCCCGAGTGAACTCGAAGTCATTAATCCTACAGTAATCAACCATTAAAAAACGTGTAAAAACAGGGGGGGGTGGGTGGAAGGAAAACCCTGAAAATCGACAAAATGAAATAGAATGCTCACTTCCTAAACTGCACATTAACATCAATCCCTGTAGCAAGACGAGGGAGCAGATCAATCGCATCAGCGATATTCTGCTGCTGGTTGATCACGAACCCATCATCCTTGTCCTGCGGGACAGAGAAAATAAGGAAGAAAGAAGTGAGAGCAGAAAAAACAAAAAGATGAAAGGCACGGACCAACCTCATCTAAAGATGAACATAGAGAAGAAGAACCTGCGTGTTGCTGTTGGAATCGATGAGCTTTTCAGCTACAAGAGAGAGCAGCTTCTGCAAGGACACCTCCGATGCATCGAGGCTGAGATTGAGGCTATTTCGAAGAAGCAAGACATTGCCTTGAAGAAGAATAATAAGAATAAGGAAATGAAAACACGAGATTATCATGGCTATGATTAATATCGTTGTAACCAGTAGTATGAGATTAGGGCAAGAACAAGAGGCACGTGAGATGAGAAGGAAGCGCTCACAGATTGCGATGAGAGGGCAAGGGCCGTTGTCGTTCTGAAGGATGATCGGAGTGGAGCGGCCAAGGAACTGGATCTCCTTCGTTTTGTAAACCACTTCTTGCTCGGCGACTTCCCTATTATTGCTATTATTATTACTACTGCCGCCTATCTCTTCATCCATCGGGAAAGGAGGGGGGGGGGGATTCAGATGTTAAGGATTGATCCAGAGATTGAAGATGATGATGATGAATCCTGGGGTTTTATGATCGATCGGTTCCTGATTGATGCTTTTGTTGTTGGTAATAAATTAATAATAGAATAATAGAAACGATACAAATAGAACGGGGCTCGAGCGACTCCCACAACAGCTACACGGGCGGCCGAAAGGAGAAAACCCCAAACCCCCCCTTCTCCTCTATACCGTTCCTCCTTTTGTTTTTCGCCCTTTTTGTCTGTTTCTGTTTTCGCACTGCAGCCAGCGGGGTCAACAATGGCGTATATTACGTATTCGTTGACGTTCGCAGTGATGTATGACATCACATCCGTTGGGTGAGCAGTCACAGCGTATCCTGCCCGTTCCATTTGTCAAACTCAAGCCCCTACAAATACATGTACGTTGTGAGTCAGTTTCCTGGTGAGACAACCGACCTTTATTTACCGGGCATGATGAGAGTTCATATCATCGTTATATTATCATCACACTCCTCCTTGTCCTGCTATAAGTGATAAGTGTGAAATCGGCTCATTAATACTTCGGTGTTCTAAGCATCGTATGAACATCACATTGGGTGGATGCTTCAAGATCCTGATTTAATATGATTCGTCTCGTTAAAAACTTTGGCTATGCAAAACCCCGCGGAAAAAACCATAACTAATGAAAAAATAGTGCTGTTGAATCCATTTTTGGCTCAACAATAATTAGGGCTGAAGATGGCTCATTCATCGGGATGGAGACTCGTCGGCGATTGATGTGGGCCCATGATCGAGATTCTCCAGGTCAAGGCGAGCTATGATTGGACTCCACGTATGGATGTTGGCCTAGCTTTGTCGTATCTCCATTATCTTGCATCATAATAAAATAGTTAGGGGGTCGGGGCTGGGGCCCGACCGATCCCCCCGACGCTCAAGTTAGTTCCCGACGCATATAGCACAAGATAAAAGAGAAAGATGAAAACGTAGTATAGTATGATCGCTTGATACTTATCCTTTGATGGAGATATATAATCACCCTTCCCTTTGTCAGTTGGAGAATATCTATTCTTTCCTCTTTTCTTTTGTAACTTCCCTCCTTAATTGTGGCTCCTTATTGCTCATTAGTGGAGTGTAACCGTCCTCATTATTCTGTACACTAATTGCCCACATCAATGCTATGGAAGTTGGGATTTGTTATCACTAGGGCTGGGCAAAAACCCCGGTTCCGTTTCCGAACCCGGTTCTGAACTCAAATCCGGTTCCGAATTTTCGGACAAGTGACAATCGGATTCGGATTCGGACTAAAAAATAGCAACCGAAAATTAATCGGATCGGAATCGGATTCACCTGTGAAAGAACCGGACAAACCCGGTTCCGAATCATTACAAATGCCGAGTAGGAGTGGGTCGTTTGCGGCGCTTGCACGTCATTAACTTTGATGGGTTCTTCCATAAAAACCTCTTTAAACAACCCTATTCGTGGGAATCTGACCGATGTGGGACAAAACTTGCATGCTCTTCTTCCTCCCAGAGTTCCAAGTCCCAACTTCCATCCTCGCCCTTGCCCTTGCTGCCTACAACGGCATCGGCCTCCTCGCCATAAGATTAATAGGTATGGAAGGAGAGGATGAACGTGGGGTTGTTGTTATCTGTTGAGATCAATTATCATTTGTTTATACCTGCATATATGTTATACATTACTGCAATAAGAGGAGGGGGAGAACACCAAACATGTGCCAAACGAAGCCTGCTGCTTACTTCCTGTTATTTTCCTGCAGCATTGCTCGAATCCCTTTTATGCCTCATTTAAACTCTTATCTCAACTGCTTATATCACACAACGAAGCTCACATACTAGTTCCTTAAAGCAAAAGAGCCAATTGCCAGGTTGCTTCCAAATCTAATGGCGGAGATAACAGGAAGAATATCAAATCAATTGGCTCTTTGTGCAGCTGCTCGAAGAAGCCCAACGTATTGTCTCGTCTGCTGGCTGAAGCTGATGGAAATGTTTGTTTCCCATGCTGAGCTCTGACAGGAAATGATGACCGATGACTGGCCAGATGTCACCTTGGGCGACTATAGCATGTGCATGGATATACTGTCTCAGTAAATCAAATTTAATCTCGTGGGCGTCGCCAAACAAATTTAATCTAATATATCCAACCAAACATACTCTCCCCGTAGCGGCAGCGCATCCACAAACTGAGCCCCCATTTAGTCCCACATCGGTCACACTAGAGAACAAGATGTAGTTTATTATAGTTTTTTCAGCCCTCACCGTCGAAATCAATTTACATAGAGTCGTTTGCTAAATCGGAATCGGTTTAGCTTTGCTGCTGTCCAAAATAACTCGGAATCGGATTAAATTAATCGGGGTCCGATAATTCGGAATTGGAAATCGGTCTCATTTTACCCATCCGCATAATTTCGGATTCGGATTCGGACGTTCCAAAAAAAATCAGATTTGTCCGAAGCCCACCCCTAGTTATCACCTTTCATTTATGCCCATAATGAGGAAATTGAGGTTTGACTTATTCAACCCAAGAGTAATGGGTCATGAGTTAGGTTGGGTTAACTTATTCAACCCAAACGCTATGGGCCACAGGCTGTCTTAGTCCAGCCGTTAGAATTTATTTACTTGCTTAATGGGCTGGGCCCATGTATTTAACAATGACATATTCCATTTAACTCCCCATGATCTGTAGAAGTATGTATGCTTTCAGATCTCTTAAGCGCTTTTCAGCCCTCATGTTTACAACATTCCAAACGTATATACAAATTGCAAATATCGACACTATTAAGCAGCTACAGCATCCAAAAACTCTGGAGCGGTGTACTTTGTTTGTGTCGCACCTGATGTGGTCTCCTCAAAAGTGAGGTAAGCATATGGCTTGGTCTTCAGCCTATCTGGTTAGCTTCAAGACACCAACCTTTTACCAAATCGTCGTGGGGATGTGATGTACCACTAAATGTTTCCAAACACGCCCTTGGCTTGTTCCTGGAATGGTGAGGAGCTTGACATGACATGATGATGTTGCTTTTCATAGTTTGCTTTGTAGATCTACAGTAGATTGTCATCACACTGTATGTAGCCAGTTTGTAACTTTTCGCTATGGTGATCAGACATGTAACATGCATCTGCATGATGTAATGACCGTCTTACCCTTGCAATACCAACAACAAACTCTAGATGGGTGGTGAATAGAGTAATGGCAGTTTACGACAGCGACAATTGGCTGATGAAGAAATGACAGTCCACTAGTCAACGACTATAAAAATACCAACGGCTATACTCTGAGTCAGGACATGCGACTGTAGAAGACTACACAGGCGCATGTATAATGGGCAGGCGCCTGAATATCCTTTAGTAGGCGATTGTCAAATGGAATGGAATGGAGCTAAGAAAATGCAACTTTTGCCCTAGCGCCTTCAGGCGATATGTGACCATTTCACATGCGTCTGCAATTAGACGGGCGCCTGAAAATATTGCATCAGTCGACTGACTTGCAAAGTGGGTTGAAACCCAGAAAATACAAGTTACGCACTTTGGCGCACAGACAACTGGAGAACAAATCTCAGGCGCTTGATGGAAGACAGGCGCCTGTAAGATGAACGTCGGTCGTCTGTCTCCAATAGTTCAATATATAGTCAATAAAAGTTGACTCGAGCAAGTGCACAACATTTGATTGTAAAAGGCTGGCCAGACGCCTGAATCACCCAGTCGCATGTCCTTCCTTCGTTAGTGGCTTGTTGAAGAGCCAAAAACTCCAGTTTGAGTTTAAGTCATAGTGAACCTATTGTGATGATTTCTATGATAATCATAAGGCTCACTAATGATTGAAAATGAATGAGCATGTATGCGTTAGTCCATCTAACAATGCATTACAATTAAACCTAGACTCAAAAAGAGAAAAGCAATTACATGAAATTACATGAATTACATTACTTTACTTGGAGTCTATGGATTCAATCATTGATTCCTCGATGCTCCCCATCATCTTCATGCCTTGGCACGCATTAAGTCCAAGCTTTGGCATTGCACCTATTGATGTCCATCCTTGCACCAAGCATTTAGTCTCCAAAAAATAATATTCATGAAATGATAACTAAGAGACTAAAACATGAGAGACAATAGCAACAATATAATGTTGTGATCATCATCAAAATAATATTGGTATGAAACACCGATATCTAACACATAAGCAATGAGGATACTTATTTATAATGCAAGCCCAAATCCATCGACCTTTGAGGAAACACAGAAGATGATTAACTACGGTCCAATTGCACTTTTTAGGTGCATCACGGTGTCTGGCTAATGAATTTATTGCAACTGTTTTATCGGGATGCGTGCAATTATTTTGATTGGAACTAAGTGGAATCTCGTAGGCGCATGAGCCCAAACCGGAACCGAGCCCAAACCGGGTTGACCGAATGGAAAATGTGGGCGACGGATCCGAAAACCCTTAGCGTGTGTGCACTGGAGTCGCGCCTGCGCATGAAGTTCACGGGTGCACGCGCGGAGTGCCCGAGTTTTGACTCGTGATTTTTTGCCCTTTGGTTTTAAAGAATTTAAAGGCCCATTACGGTTTTATTTTTCCCAACAGCCATATTCTCTTTACAGTGCTATTTAATGTCTCAACAGCCATATTTTCATTTAATCACGGTTTTAATTTCGCAGCAGTCATATTCTCTTTTAATGGCTGGATTATTATTATTTATTCATAGCTGAATTCCAACGGTCACATCTTTCCTCTATATAAACTCAGCTTGTCAATAGTGTTTGGGCTGCGAAAATCATCTTCATCCATCTATAAAAATGCCTCCGTTGATGTTACTGTCTTGTTGTTCGCATCTTCCCTTGTGACCAGCTGTTCCTCTTCCCGTGCGATCGAAGAACTGTTGCTGCTCGCTTGAGCCTTGTACTGTGAGTGCACACTTACAAGGCCGTTGCCCTTGAATCCTTGAGGGTGGCCGCTAGACCTGCCTTGCACCGAGTATCCACTCTGAGGGGTGGAAATCTACTCTTAAGGACAGTGTCTAGCACGCCTCGGCTTACGGATAAGTCCATTCCTTTCTTTGAATTTTAATAGCACCATCCTCTTATCTCTGAAATTTAACAACAAGTTCAATTTTTGGGAATAAGGGGTATTGGCGTATTTGAACTGCAGGTTTAATTTTGCCATTTTGAAAACTATATGTATGCCATAAACATAATTATAATTATCTATATGAACACATATGCATGGAAATAATATTATTATCGGCGCATTCATAATCACAGAGACATGAGGAAATTTGCATCACAGATATGCTTCAGGCATTAAAATTTTCATCTCATATACGCCGCAGGCATTAAAATTTTCATTACAGTTATGCTTCGCGCATTTAAAATTTTCATCACATACATGCTTCAGGCATATAATGGTAAAAGTGAGAATTTATTATATGTCACGAAAAGTCCCATATAAAAGTTAGGAGTCCCCATCGTCCATGGTCGTCCCAAGACCCTAATTAGGGTTTGGGTTAGTATTCGCGTGATTAGTGCGGCGGCAGACGTTAGGGCCGCAGAGGGTGTGCGAGGACACCGTATCAGCCTTCAGGGCCGCGAAAATCCTCGGTATGGTTTTGAGTTTGGTGGCGCTCGGAGGCGGTCTTCAGGGCCGCAAAAAATCCATCGGATATAACATCTCATTTTCTAAATTGCATGTGACCTATAGCATCATAGGTTAGGTGCATTTTATGCGTGAAATACATCGGGAGAAAATCTCATGCATTGTGTGCATGAAAGATAATTCATAGTATGCATGAAATTGGGAACCAAAAGTCATAGATTATTATTCAAACTACCGAATACTTCATGCATGGCCGTTGAATTAATTCACATTGTTCATTTTTTCAATTCAAATCACGCATGAATAATAACATTTATGTATCTGATGACCTTATATGTCTTAATAAAATTAAGTTGATTCAAATAAATTCCCCAAGATATAATCTCAAAAGTACAAGAGAACTGATCCAAGTTGAATTCAATTTAAAGAATTCAAAATATAATAATCTAAGATGTGGGTTGCGGTTTCAGGCCGGCATCGTCTGTCACGCCCCGCTGCCCAAAATAGGGAGGGTCGGCGTGACAAGCCGCGGTATTAGAGTACCAAGCGCTAAAGTACACACCAAAGTCACGCAGGCCACTGTAAACGCTGAGGAAACACAGGAAGTAAAGTACAGACTGAACGATTAACAGAACAGTACAGCTCCAACACAGAAAGATAGTACAAGACACTACAACACAGGCAGTAAGGTAAAATACGACGAACAGAACATCCAAGAGTCACAGAGCACCGCTACTACATGGCCAGCACCGCACAAGTCCACTGTACAACCCCAACAACAAAATCTCCGACAAAAGTACAACTCAACCCTACGTGGTACAAAGGGAACAGGGGTACAACACTGCGTTCATCACACACACACACAACCCAAGACTACACCACGCGACCCACACTGACCATACACTACGGACCCTGCTGAGACGAGCTGCCCTCCGGGGTCTCCACTCCCGGGCCCGCCGCCAGAGAACCGATGCCTGGACCTGTAGGGGGGAGGACACGTCACAGCGTGCCCAGTAGGAACTCCACAAGTCTACTACTCTAATCATAGTGCACAACAAGGAATCACAACAAAGGAAAAGGCATCACATTCCAGAGTTACTGTTTTTTTCTTTATAGGTTAGTTTTCATGCATGAATTCAAAACCTCAGTAACGGGTCATACATCGGGGACTGGACCTCACCCGGTAAGGTGGGTGGAATGCTACGACTTCCCGAGACAAGCTCTTACGAAAGAAGCCGTTCACCAACACAACCAACTCAACCACAACCGCACCAACTCCCCGCCGCTGAGGGCACGTCAGGAGTGGTCCACAA
This sequence comes from Scilla litardierei, assembly GCA_030789695.1. Lineage (NCBI taxonomy): Eukaryota > Viridiplantae > Streptophyta > Magnoliopsida > Asparagales > Asparagaceae > Scilla > Scilla litardierei. Next base: position 193,143 of record CM061135.1, on the reverse strand, counting down.
CCCAGCAGTCCATCCCCGCATGTCCACTCATTACCTTGGTTTCCCCCAACCCTCCTAGGGTCCTCACCCACTTCGAGTGGAACAAGATATCCCTAGGTTATCTTTTAGCTAATCATTAATCCTAGGGTATTGAGCATGTAAAATGACGTATGTAAATGATGTCCAAATTCATTCTTTTCATCAAGATATTCACAACAAACTAGCATGCTCCATAAGCCATGTATCATAACCTCATTGATCATATACAATTCCTCGTGGGTAATACAGGTCACACGATTAACAATGCCATTTTCCAAGTTTCTTCAATCTTAAGTTCATTCAGGCATTTTAACAAACATATAATGAGCACCACATAAATGAAGAGAATCATGTCACCAATTTTTGTAACAAATAGCATAACTAATCTTACATACATGCATCAACATCATTCATGCATTTGGAGTGAAAAATTAGCAATATCACACAAGTCCAATTTCACCCAACACCCTTCAACATACTGAAATTGCATGAACAGATAGAAAAACAGCATTTTTAACCCATGTCGTTTGAGAATTTGACAAATCTCAAAGAATGAAATTTGGAGATATTATAGTTCTGAGTTCACCCATAAAATTTCAGACAAAAATATGAAGTATTGGATATATAGTGAATTAGTTGGTAAATGGTGTCAAAACTGTTCTGCAGACAGATTTCTATGTCTGTGTTCAAAGCCAATTTTGGACATACTCTAGCCAGAATTTCAACATAAAAATCGCGAAGGACTTTGAGAAAAACTTGTTAGCTTTCTAAAAAAACCAAAATCAACAAAATCCAAGATGTGTGCAGGTAGTGGTGCTCGTTTTACTGAAATGTGTACAGCTTGACAGAATTCCTGGTATGTTGCACAATTTGAATTTTTACCCCAACTTCCAGTTCGAATCAGAAAAAGTGATGAACATGAAAATTTCTCATAACTACGAGATACATATCATATAAAATTTTCAGATAATTCCTAATAGTAAATTAATCCCAGAACTCAGATAAAGTTTCAGCAAATTTCAGGCATGCATCAAGAATCCTAGTTCTACAACATTCTTCCCAAAATTTCAGAGAAAACTCATACATATACGATGCTTTCCATCATCTATAATTAGAGTAGGAGAGTGAAGAGTTCCTACCTCTTAGGAGCTTCAAGAATGGTTGATGGTTTGAGTAGTAGCCCTCTCCTTCTCCTTCTCCTTCTCCTCTTCCTATTCTTCTTCTTCTTCTTCTTCTTCTTTTTCTTTCCTTTTTCTTTTCCCCTTTTTTCCCTAGCTAATTTCAGACATGGGCTGAAAATAATGGAGAGGGGGGGAGAGAAAGGGACCTAGGAGAAGGGAGTAGGGTGGGGGGGTTATGGTGTAGGGTGAGGGGAGAGATGGGGGGTAGGTGTACTTGGTATGACAAACTTATTGCCATACTCTATTTTTCTTTTCATTTCTTTTTTTTTCTTTCTTTTTTTTTCAAAATTAGCCATCCAAAAGCTTGATTTTATTACAAGTTTTCCAATGCAAATATCTCATTTCCCTTTTTCACAATAACCCTTTACTTAAAGAAATTTGCCTTAAGCCCAATCTTACATTGATACCCTCATTTGGGTATAAATGAAAAATCGAGGGGCAATTTGCAATTCTCTCCATTCCCCCGGGATTGGTGTGCACATGTACGAGAAACTTGGATGAATTTAACGATTACTTAGTATTTGCACACTAGGGTTGTTACACCCTACCCTCCTTAGAAAAATTTCCGTCCTCGGAAATTTAACAAACTCAGGAGAGCAGTCATTTATATACAATACCCAACAACTGCAGAAAATATAAGATACAACAGTCATTGCTCAAACAGGTACGGGTATTTCTCTTGCATCTCATCTACTCGCTCCCAAGTTGACTCTCCCGGAGACTCTTGCTGCCACATGACCCGCACCAAGTCAATGGTCTTCTTCTTCAACGTCTTCTGCCTCCGGTCCAAGATAGCCACTGGTTGCTGCTCATATGTGAGATCCGACCGTACTTCTATCTCTGAAAAATCTACAACATGTTTGGGATCTCCCACATATCTTCTGAGTTGAGACACATGAAAGACATTATGCACACCTTCGAGTGCCGGTGGTAATGTTAGCCGATACGCAACTTCACCGACCTTAGCGGAAATCTCGAACGGACCAATGTACCTAGGACTCAGCTTCCCACGTTTGCCAAATCGGATGGTCCCACGAACCGGTGAAATCCTTAGGAACGCGTAATCCCCTGGCTGAAATTCCAAGGGTCTCCGCTTTGTATCAGCCCAGTGCTTATAACGGTCCTGCGCGATGCGCAGATTCTCTCTGACTGTCCGCACCACATCTGTTGTTGCCGCCACCAAGTCTGGTCCTAAAAACTCCTTGTCTCCAACGTCATCCCAACTTAAAGGAGACCTACACTGCCTTCCATACAGAGCTGCGAAGGGAGCCATGCCAATACTTGCTTGATAACTGTTATTGTATGCGAACTCTACTAGATGCAGATGGTCCTCCCACGAACCCTTGAAATCAAGCATACACGCTCGCAGCATATCTTCAAGAATCTGAATGGTTCTTTCCGACTGTTCATCAGTCTGAGGATGATATGAAGTACTGAAATTCAAACGCGTCCCCAGACTAGCCTGTAAACTTTTCCAGAAATGTGAGGTGAATCTGCTATCCCTATCAGATACTATACTCACTGGGACTCCATGCAGTTTCACGATCTCTTCCATGTACCTCTTAGCCAGATTCTCTGTTGACTGTCCAACTCGGAACGGAATAAAATGTGCCGACTTGGTCAATCGATCTATGATGACCCAAATCGCATCATTGCCCCTAGGCGTCCGAGGTAAACCAGTCACAAAGTCCATGGTCACATGCTCCCACTTCCATTCTGGAATAGGGAGAGGCTGCAACAATCCTGCAGTTCTCTGGTGCTCAGCCTTCACCTGCTGGCAAACCAAGCAGGACGCCACACTCTTGGCTACACTCTTCTTCATTCCTGACCACCAATAATACTGCTTCAAATCTCGGTACATTTTGGTCCCTCCAGGATGGATAGAATATGGGGAACTATGTGCCTCCTTCAATAGTTCTTCCCGAATCTCGCCACTTGGTACACAAACCCGGTTCCCAAATCTCAACGACCCATCTTCGTGAATATGAAAATCGGTACGAAGTTCAGCTTCCACTTGCTCTCGGATCCTCTTCAACTTGGCATCCCCTGATTGAGCTGCCTTAATCCTGTTCACCAAATCAGACTGGATCTGCAGCCCCATCATAACAGTTTTCTCTCCTGGGAGTACAACTTCTATTCTCATCTGTCGGATTTGTAGGAATATGATGCCCTCAAGGCCATTTATTCATGTGTGAATAGCACAAACATCTTGTTCGAAATAACAGTAAGCTGTTTGGTAATAATTTATCTAAGTTATATTGTAATGTAGTTAACATTAGATATCAACTTAGGTAAAGTCCTGAGACTTTATGCAAGGTCAAACGGGTATCGAGATGAGTATCTCGATCATGGAGAAACGTTTGACCGTCTGTAGCATAAGTCTGAAATGGTTCATGGTCGTAGATGTTTCGAGACAAGGATATCGAAACATCGGATAGACCATTGTGTTTTAGTCTTCACCATTTAGCGGTGGCGATGATCTCATGATCGCTTGACTTGGCGAAGTCGAAGACGAGACACAGGTGCTCATTAGAATGAGTTCACTGAACGATCCACTAGAGTTATCATATGGTTATATTGACCAATCTGTCAGTGATAACTCTGAGTGATGACAGGATAGTTGGTCTTTTGACTTGAGGTCATTTTGACGGACCTGTGCGTGAACGGTGCCACTTAGATCAATTAACCCAGCCTCGAGGCAAGGCCTGTCGAAAGGTCTTTTGATTGGGTGTCACTTGAAACGTACGAGGCGAGTAATGACCAAGAGAGGATTCGTCTCTCCCGGTCAATGGGAGTTAGTGTCGTAGAGTTAGTTCGGTCTTTAGTAAAAACTCTGCGCAGAGTATGTTGGAAGAAGTCCAACATTAGTTGACTAAAGATCGATCGAAACTAACCGGAGTCAAGTTATTGGGGTTGACAGTTTAACCGTACCCCAGACTTGATCCGCACGACATAGTTAAGACGAAACGACTATAACTACGGAATTCATCACGGAAACAGTCAGGGTGGTCCCGACAATACTCATGTCAATGAGTTAACCACATAATGATGATTCCTGAAGCAGGGACGGCAACCACTGCTCGTGGTCACTGCCGTATAGGGCTTCGAGCCCAACCTGTTGTAAGGGTCAGGCTGTAGGGTCTCACACAGAGTGCAACGCTTCGTCTAGTAATAGGTAGAAATTAGTTAGGGAGAATAATTGCATTTGATGCAAAAGAAGAGAAAATTGCATTTGATGCAATATGGCAATTTAAGCTTAGATAGGGACTATTTTGCATTTGATGCAAAAGCGATTAAATGTGTATTAAATTGTTTAATACAATATTTTATAATATAAACGCAAGGAAAAGTTCACGGGTAAGACGGGAATGTCCCGGTCTAGACCCAGGTTCGAACGGCGTCCAAATCGGACACCTGATGCTCAAGTTAGAGCCAAAACAGCCAAACAGATCAGACCGGGTCAGACCAGGCTGACCCAGACCAGACCAAGTCTGGCCTGGGTGCCTGGCCAGACCTGGCTGAGCCAGGAACCCAGGCAGCCAGGCCTGGGCACAGGCCCAGGCGCTGGGCGCCTGGGCCTGCGCCCAGACGGGCCTGGGCGCCTGGGCGCCCAGGCGCCCTGGGCCGGGCGCCCTGGGCGCCCGGCCCAGGCGCCCGCCAGGCGCCCACCTGGCGCCTGGCGCCAGGCTGGCGCCTGGGCGCCAGGTGCCTGGGCGCCTGGGCGCCTGGGTGCCCGAGCCCAGACTTGGGCGCCCGTGCCCAGGTCTGGGTTTGGGCGCCCAGTCAGACTTGTGGGTCCCACCTCTGGGTGTGGAACCCTAGGTTTGATGGGCATTTTGACGGCTCAGTTTTTGTGAAAAACTAGCCTAGGGCTGATCTTTGGACACACAATTGGAGGGTCAAACGAACTCCGATTGACGAACCGTTTTTTTCCTATGCGTTCACCGTTGAACGCTTGTCGTATTGATAGGTTGTATCAATCTTGAAGCTCAACGGTGAGTGAGTTAAAATTCACGGAAGTTTGCACTTTGTGAAGTGCAAGCTAACTTGATTTTAATTAACTCATCATTTAGTCCCACATCGGATTTTGAGAAAAGGGGAGAGTCCGCCGCCTATATAAATAGGGGTCTCCCCCCTTTCTCAAAACTCGTCCCAAGCTCTAGATCTGAGCGGCTCTCGTAAATGTTGGAGCACGCTCGGATCTAGGCTTAAATAAATATTTCTCTATCTCCCTAAATTTCTGCCTTACTCCTGCGGGCTCTAGCAAAGCCACAAAGGAGTTCGGATTCTGGATCCGAAATCTTGGCGGAGGTTTCACTCGCGTGAAACTTTCTTCGGCGGTTGGTTGGCTCGGCGGCACGGGGATTGATCGCCTCGGGATGCGGAGCGGTTCGAGGAGCGGTTCGGGGAGCGGTTCAAGGAGCGGCTCGGCGTGGGACGGGAGCAGCTCGGAAGACGGCGCGGAACATCTCGCCTGCTCCAGGGCTGAGATTCCGGGTATGTGGTTAAAGTAGTTTATTAGCATTAGTTTAGTTTAATCGCATTAGGCTAGATCCTTCTTGGGATGGTCAGACCCATCCCAAGTCGGCATAGATCTTGGCATAGGGTCTTGGACCTTAGGGCCAAGTTAAAATTGTTTTAACTTGCATGTTAATTTAGTTAACATAGTTTTTCTTCCGCTGCTTTTGTTTTCTCTGTCTATGTTCCGTCCGACTTAGGACGTGACTAGAGTTTTTGTGCCCTAAGGGACCGCACAATTCCCTTCAGGATTGCCCACCGAAGTTGTGGTTGAGATGTTAGCTTCATTACGGCGGGTAATCTACTAAGAGCATCTGGCACCACATTCACCTTCCCAGGATGGTATAGCAGATCAACGTCATACTCAGCCATTAATTCCAACCATCGTCGTTGTCTCATATTAAGCTCCTTCTGAGTAAACACATACTTTAGACTCTTATGGTCAGTGTATATCTTCACGTGTTCACCTAGCAAGAAATGTCTCCATAATTTCAAAGCCAGAATCACTGCTGCCAATTCCAGGTCATGAGTGGGATAGTTCAGTTCATGCTCCTTCAACAATTAGATATATGGCATAAAAAATGCGATTTTGATCAAAATTAAACTAGATATATGACATCAACAACATGATCCTGATAAAAAAAATTGATCAAATCTCAAAGTACCTATAGATCCGTGAGTGTCCTACGTAGCATTTGCATCGTCGTCGTACGAAAACTTTTCCGTTACGATCTGACAGAGCTTCCGCACGCTTCTGCACATCGTCTCACTCTTGAGTCGACGCAGAAAAAATCATGAAAGCATTGTCATGCTGATAACGTGTTGCGAGATGAAGAGTCTCCAAGAAAAGAGATGGATAGGGGTTTCATAGACTCGCATATATATTAATATATCATGGTAGAATACGAACGAATGGATGGATATACGAAAGGTCTCAAAGTGCCTATTCATAACATTATTATTATTATTGTTATTATTATAGTTACATCGGAAAGAGCTCGGGTTTATTATTGCCTCTCGCTTTTTCTCCATCCATTTCCGTCGGTTGTAATATTGTTATTAGTATTAGTTGTTGTGAAGGGAAAAGTAGGGAAATAGGTGTAGTGGGTTAAGAGCCCCCTACCCTCGTATTTATAACTTTCAATGGTGGGCCGGATACCCAATGGGCCTCAAGGGCCTATTTATAACACTTCCCCTTATCCAACCAACATTGAAAAGAGGTGGATTCTTCAGGATCCGAGTTAGGATAAATGCATTGTTAAATAAAGAACAGTTAATCCATAACTTCCCCTGTTTTAGGGATGTATCTAGGGGTGGATACTTTAGGATCCAGAGTCAACGAGGTTGTCTCGTCAAAACATTGACTATGAAAAACCCTGTGGGAAAAAATCATTAGCTAAGTGAAAAGAGTACAACCCTGCAGTTGACTCCCCCTCATCTGACCAAGCTTCAGACTTGTAGATTTCCTATGAATCTATACATCAGTCTCCTATGTATCTATGTGTTCATAGTCCGCTCATCCTGACCCAGTTTACATTTCCTGACTCTCCTCATCCCAATCATATATACAAGTTTCTCAAAGATACTAGTAGGCAGGGATTTGGTAAGCAAATCTGCCAAGTTATTACATGATTGGATCTTCTGTACCTCAATCTGCTTTTGCTTCTGAAGGTCGTGCGTCCAGAAGAACTTGGGGGAGATATACTTTGTCTTAGCGCCTTTGATGTAGCCGTCATGTAGCTGGGCTATACATGCTGCATTGTCTTCGTGGAGAGAAGCAGGTGCAAGTACGCCAGTCATTAGGCCGGTGGAGGTGAGAATGTGCTGGATCACAGAGCGTAGCCAGAAACTCTCCTTACTTGCTTTATGGATCGTTAGAAGTTCTGAGTGAGTGGATGAGACGGTTGTCATGGTCTGCTTTACAGATCTCCAGGATATGGCAGTGCCGCCATAGGTAAACACGTATCCGGTCTGAGACTTCTCTGTATGAGGATCGGACCTGTATCCTGCATCAGCATAAACAACTAAACCAGTTGATGCCCCTTTCCTGTAGAATATACATAAGTCTATGGACCCTTGGAGGTAGCGCAGTAGATGCTTAACTTCGGCCCAGTGCCGCTGTGTAGGTGCAGCACTATATCTGGCTAGTAAGTTGACTGCAAAGGCTATGTCAGGGCGAGTGCAGTTAACCAGGTAAAGGAGTGCACCGATAGCACTTAGATAAGGCACTTCAGGGCCTACTACTTCCTCCCCCTCTTCCAGCGACCGGAAGGGGTCTTTGTGCACATCCAATGATCTGACGACCATTGGGGTGCTGAGGGGGTGGCACTTATCCATCTGAAACTTTTTTAATAAGTTCGATGTGTAAGTTGACTGATGTAACATGATCCCATCGTTTAGATGTTCTATTTGAAGACCTAAACAGAATTTTGACTTTTTGATGTCTTTCATCTCGAAGGTTTCTGTCAAGCTTATAGAAATCTCGGCGATCTCTTCAGGAGATCCGATGAGGTTCAAGTCGTCTACATAGACGGCTATAATGAAAAATCTTGTTTCCTTTGCTCTTATGAAGATGCAAGAACAGACTGGGTCATTTGTAAATCCTTGTTTTGCAAGGAAGTTGCTCAGTCTGTTATACCACATCCTTCTAGATTGTTTTAGACCATACAATGATCTTTGCAGTTTCACTGAGTAGATGTCACATTGTCTCTCTTTTAGTGCTGCAGGCAAGGAATAACCGTCAGGCAATCTCATATAGATGTCTCGGTCTAAGTTGCCATATAGGTATGCAGTCACGACGTCCATAAGCTGCATATCTAAACCCTCTTGGGCTGTTAAGCCAATGAGGAAGCGGAAGGTGATCGCGTCCATGACCGGGGAATATGTGGCTTCAAAATCCACCCCTGGACGTTAGGTAAAACCATGTGCTACAAGCCTTACTTTGTAGCGAACGATCTCATTCTTTTCATTTCGCTTTCTAACAAATACCCATTTATAACCCACAGGTTTTACACCTTTTGGTGTCTGGCCTATAGGTCCGAAGACCTTGCGTTTGGTGAGTGAATTCAACTCCACTCCTATTATCGCTTTCCACGTTGGCCAATCATCTTTGCTTTGACATTCTGTCAGAGAGTGTGGTTCAATATCATCGTCGTAGTACGCGACGTTGATGGCAATATTACACGCAAATGTGTCATCTATGGTTGTGCTCTTTCTGTCCCAATGCTCCCGAGTTCGTACATAGTGTATCGAAACTTCATTTTCTCCCGGGTTTTCCTCTGTTTGAGAGTTTGGAAGAGATGGGGTAGCAGGGCTTACAGTAGCATCATGTGGTGGTATTTGTTTACCATTGTCAGGGGTCCTACTCTTTCGAGGGACTTGGTCCTTGGATCCCGGTGGTCGCGCTCTCTTTTTGAGAGGTCCAACCATTTCTGCTACAGGCGGATTGCATCCATTTTGCGGTATGTCAATCCTAGCTGGAGTATTAGCAGCAGAGACGTGTGATCTAACAATCTTCTGGTTGTCAGTAAATTTGGCCGTTAAGAGATGGACAGTGTTTTGGATATTGAGAATCTTCAGGACCTCCTCCTCACATTAGCTTGTAGGTGGATCAAAGTGACATAATGTCTTCGTATCCCAAGTGATACAGTCTGAAGCTTCGGGCTTCTTTGTTTGTGAGCATAGGCTTGGAAATGATGTTTCATCAAATTCACAGTCTTTTAGACTGCCTTGAAAACGTATCCCGTAATAGGTTCTAGGAATCTTATTATAGAGGGGGTGTCAAACCCAACATAAATGCATAGGCGACGTTGTGGACCCATCTTTGTCCTTTGTGGTGGTGCTATGGGGATGTATATTGCACAACTAAATATTCTCAAGTGTGAGACAATTGGTGGGGCTCCAAGTGCTAGTTACATTGGAGAAGATGACTGACCTCCAGAAGGTCTTAATTTTATTAAAGATGCAGCATGCAAAATTGCATGACCACATGCATTCACTGGCAGCTGGGATTGATGGACGAGCAATCCATTGCAGTCTCTTAATTAGAGATTCTGCTAACCCATTTTGGGTGTGAACATGCACTACAGGATGTTCGACTACAATTCCCTGTGCTTGGCAATAGTCTAGAAAGACTTGTGATGTAAACTCCCTCCAATTGTCCAGACGAAGTTTCTTTATCTGGTAGTCGGGAAAGTGGGCCCACAACCTGATTATCTGAGCTAAGAGCTTAGACAGTGTAAGGTTACGGGTGGACAGTAGACACACATGTGACCACTTAATAGATGCGTCTGTCAGGAACATAAAGTACTTGAACGGACCAATTGATAGGCGTATATGCCCACAAATGTCTCCGTGGATTCTTTCCAGAAAACTTGGAGACTCCAGGTCCACTTTCAGTGGAGAGGGTCTCGTAATTAGTTTACCCTTGTAACAGGGTGGACATGAGAATTTACCTTTTTGAAGAATCTTCAGGTTCTTCAAGTCTATACCCCTTGAGCTTTTTATGATGCGGTACATCATAACAGATCCAGGGTGTCCCAGTCTACTATGCCAGAGTTGGAATTCTGGTGTTTGGGGGCACTGCAGGTGCTCCGCCATTGATGTTTCTGGAGTTTGTATACTTGTTTGATAGAGTCCCAGGGGAGTCCCTTGAAACGTTCCACAATGGTTTTTGAACCATTTGTAAGAGACGGTACAAGCAAGTATTCCCTTTCATTTTCCTCGCTCGTCTCTAAGTGATATCTGTTTAAACGGATATCTTTAAAGCTTAGGAGGTTTCAGATAGATTTAGGGGAGTATAACGCATTTCTAAGTGTGATTTGTGTGTTACCGGGAAGCAATATGGATGCTTCACCTGATCCTTCGATTATATTAGCCGGTCCTGAGATTGTTCTCAGTGGACCAGAGTAGCTACATATGCTCCTAAAGTAGTCTATGTTTTGAAGGATCGAGTGCGTCGATGCACTGTCCACTAGGCAAATTGATTCTACATCTATATAAAGAAAGACAGTTAAGCAGTAAATGATATGAAAAAAAGAAGATCTACTTTCATTTAAGATGCTCAAAGAAATGTTCGACATGGAATAAAACTAGGTACGGTGCATAAAAAAGGAAGATACATTGCTATTAGATAAAAATGGTCCATAACTAGAGAGTGTCATCTCCCATGAAATCTTCAGGAGTTCATGAGGTCTTTGGCAACGCTGCGCTCTCAATCAGGTTTGTCTCAGCTCGAGGCTTGAGGCTAGCCCGGTAGAGGTCCTGTAGGTGTTTCTGGGTGCGGCAGATTCTGGACCAGTGGCCCGTCATTCCGCATTTGGAGCACTTATCCTCCCAGTCTTTCGTAGGAGTACCACCTTTGGACGTCCACTTTTGCTTCTTTTCCACGAACTTCTGGTTCTGAGGAGGAGCTTGGGGAGTGGCCTTCTTCCGCTTCTTCTGTTCTTTCCATTTCTGGAATTTAGCCTTCTTGACCATCTTCTTCTCGGAAGACTGGAAGTGTGCCTCTGCAGGAGGTGGCAGTGGAGTAGAGCCAGGAGGGCACAGGTTGTGAGTGGCCACCAACAGATCTCTGTTCTGTTTAGCCATTAGCAGGCATGAAAGCAGATCAGAGTAATTCGTGAACTTCCTCTCACGGTATTGTTGCATAATGATCATGTCCTTCTCGCGGAAAGACGTGAACGTTTTTTCCAGCAACATTTTCTCAGTCACAGTCTCACCACACAACTTCAGGCGTGCGGTGATACGGAATAATGCTGAGTTGTACTCCGCTACGGATTTGTAATCCTGTATGCGGATGTGAGTCCACTCGTACTGTGCACGCGGGAGTATGACATCCCTCTGATGCCTGTACCTGTCATCAAGTGCGTCCCACAGTTCGTAAGGATCCTCTACAGTAAGATACTCGTCCTTCAGGGTCGAGTCTAAATGTTTCCTGATATAGATAATGTCTTTCGCCTATATCGGAAGCTTCTTCTGTATGAGGTGCTTCTTTAGAAGCATCCTTTTCAGCTGTGGCAGTACTTGTTGTTGCCTTTTCAGTGGATGTCAGACTGAACTCATGAGATCGCAGATGGAACTTCAGGTCCAACTGCCAATTCAAGTAGTTCGACCCATCAGGCTTCAAGACCGAGAAATCGACATTCGCAAGTCTGGCCATTAAATGATCTAGCAATATAAAGAATGGCATGGATTATCAAACTGTAAAAAGAATAGACATACACACATGTATTTTTTACCATTTCCATAACATGAATTATTAAATGAAATTAACATCCATGCATGCTTTTTAACAGTTTCATAACGTGAATTATTAAAAGAAAATTAACATCCACGCATGCTTTTTAACATTTTCATAATGTGAATTATTAAAAGAAAATTAACATCCACGCGTGCTTTTTAACATTTTCATTTTAACATTAAAATAGCATGAAATATTTAACATCCACGCATTTAATGTATAAGCAATGAAAATAAATTATGACTATGGGGATCAGCCAGCCGACATCAATAGAAAAAAGACAATCCGAAAATTACATCAAAAAAGTGCATGAAAAGTAGATACAACTCGGGAACTTCAAAGAAAAGCCCTTTCTTCTTTGTGCATACGCCTTCAGCTCCTTTTTGGTGTCATCCGGTCTTATTTTTACATATAAATCATCACTTACAAATTTCTCTCAAAAAGAAAAATTGCAGAAAAGTAAAGATGTCAGAAACCTGTATGATCTCTAAAAACATAGCCTAATAGCACATCCACGCAGATAATATATGAAAAATATACAACCACACAGATAATCATATCACATGCATGTAAAGACTAATAAATAATCTAAATAGTGTGTGACGTGCTAAAAAATTATTATTATTTGAATTTTTTTTACATTTGATCCATATTTTTAATATTTTATTTTCCGTGTTAACCCTTATTTGAAAATTAAATATTTCTTTAATTATTTTGGGCTTTCGGGGCCAAAAAAAAAATCATTGTGTAAACGTGCTAATTTTCGGGCTTTTGGGCCCTGAAAACAACATATTAGGGTTAATTGGGCCTCCCCTAAAAATTTGGCCCGTTAAGTGCTAGTGTTTCCGAAAAACCCTAGGGGGGCCCGCGGCTCGCCGACGCGACGGCTGGCCGCGGCGGCGGGGCCGTGGCACAGGGCCGCGGCGTTTGTGCTGCAGGCGGCGCTGATAAAGCGCAGCCGTTCCGTCCTATTTGGGCGTGCAGTATATGGATCAAGGGAGGAAAACGGATTTTTCAAAACATTTAGATCTTTAAAAAACGATTTTTTTTTTGTTTTTAGACTTGCAGATCTAAATAAAAATGTGATTTTTACCATGTTTTCAAACTTTTTGATCTTAAATCATGCAGATTTACGGGAAACGCAAGTTTAGATCTAAAAAGTTTTGAGATTTAACTCTAGATTCTACAAGGGAATCCAGTCGACGGTTGGTGAATGATGCCTTTTTCGCTCCCCGTTGAGAAGATTAAGATCTTCATAAAACCGAGCGGTTGATGGAACTCCTTCCTCGAGCGCCGTCGTCTTTTCCAACGAGCTTGATCGTGCTGATAACGTGTTGTGAAGGGAAAAGTAGGGAAATACGTGTAGGAGGTTAAGAGCCTACTACCCTCATATTTATAGCTTTTAATGATGGACCGGATAACCAATGGGCCTCAAGGATCTGTTCATAACATTAGTATTATTATTTTCTGATTATAATAAGATTTTTCCAACATTACCGTTTCCACTCGACCTCTCTCTACCTGGATGCTGGATCTCATTTTCTCCTCCAATCTGTGATCTTCGATCCTTGATATCCTCTCGGATTGTCAGCCTTCATCGAGATCTAGGAAGCAGATCAAGCAAGGCAAGCACATTTCACACTCTATTATTGATTCCCCGCTCAAATCTAATCTCATCAATAACACTCGCCATTTGCTTCTCTTTTTCTGTTTCCAGGGATTGGAATCTCGATCTGGCGGCCATGCCCTCTGCGGTGGCGAAGCGGATCCACAGGGGCGGAGGAGGAGGAGGATGCCGTCCTCCGGTGATTCTTCTTCTCTTCTTAACGATTCTCGCCGCTCCATTGCTCTTCTTGGCCGTACGTGGCAAAGGCATTCCCGCGACCATCCCTGGCGGTGTGTACATAAGCTAGTAGTATCACGAATCGATTTCTTTCTTTTTAGATATCACAAAGCTGTTTGTTTAAATTGATAGGGTTTGGATGTTCCTTTTTTGATACATCTCAAATATCATGTCCTGAGATCTGAATCACTAAGCCTAAGCCGGTTAAAATTTATTCCTTGCTTTATTCTAACATTTTCACCCTACATATTCGTCCTTATTCAATGCGCCAGGAAACCCTAGCATAGAAAATAATTACCCAAAAAAAAAGAAACCCTAGCTTATACAGTTATACAGAGATTCAACTAGCCCATCAAAATTATATATGTTATTTTAGCTTGCTAACAACACATCAATTTTTCTACGCGTATCACATCCTTCAACCTTTATTCCATCAAGTTATGTTTGATTCATTTCATCACTGCTGCATGTTGTTTATTGTCGATATATATATTTTATTCTATTCCATATGTCTTTGATAATCCCTACTGAACTGGCATCATCACCCATGGTTGGTTTCCACACAAGCAAAAGGCCAAAGGCACAAACACGGCGGCATAATTTGTTGATCTATTTAGAAGAATCGAAAGACCAAAACTCAAAATGCTTCGTGTTTAGTGTCAACCCTATGAACATACCTCCATTACCGTTGACATATGGATTTGCACTAATGGTGTTTTCTTGGATAGTGAACTCACACATACTAGTGAGAATACTCATGATATCAACCTTGGATGTGAATATTTTTCGGGATTCTCCAGATTTATACATCAATGTCTGCGCTTCCACTTGTTGGTCAAGAGTACTGTCACAGTGAAGTCATGGTGATATATCCTTGAACTTTTCTAATTAACTTTATCATTGAGATAAAGAAAATATCAATATGATAATGTGATTTTTCACATACAATGGCAGATCTACCCATTAAAAACCAACATAATCTAGATATACAACATAAGAAGAAGACTACTGCGTTAGTTTAGTAAAGCAAACTAACCACCATCATCATGTCATATAAGATACACAAGTTATGAAAATGGCAAAGATATGCATATATGCAATTTTTATATAAGTGACCCGAAAGAGACCACATTAACTATTTAACACTACAAAACAACCTGTCATTCATGAGTTATTAGGTGTTATATAGGGGAATCCACTATGACTTGACCATTTTTCCTTTGGGAAAATCTCATTAGGCCCCTTGCACTTTTGATTAGAATCACATAACCTCCCTGAATTTTAGCAATCATCAGTAAGCTGCGCTGCCTGATTTTGTTTCCATCATCACCTTTGTCACTTGTGCTAACTTAGCCATCATATGATGTGATATGACATCAGTTAAGTACATTTTAAAACTAAATCGCCCTTTGTTATTTTTGCCTAATTTATAGTCCAACATTTTATCCTAGCCCATCTATAAAACTGGACCAAACTGAAAATGGCTCTAAACCTAATTTTTATCTCTTCTACCAACATCTTCTATCTATTTTATCTTAACTATAACTGAACCTGTAGCGGCCCGTTTCATTTCCCCCTGCTTTTTTCCCTTTCCTTTTTATTTCCTTGGCCCATTCAACCTGAGCCCACGAGGGCTTTTTATTTCTCTCCCCTCTCCCTCATTTTCGACGCGGTGGGCTTCTTCGAACGTGATATCTCTTTCTCTCTCGTTCTCACGTCGACACAAGTCCGCTAGTGCTTCGACACGAAGCGATCGACTGCTCTGTCCTCTCCATCGCTCTCGTACCTCTGTGGAATGACACATCATCACCCCTCCCTCGCTCTCGTCCTTCTATGTGACGACGCAAGCCCTTGCGGGGCCTCTCCGAGACATCCCCTATGATGCCAGGATGTGGTCCTTCTCTGGGGTCCTCCGACTGTATAAATCCCCTCTCCTCCCCCCTCATCTATGTTACTCAAGCTCTGTAAGTATTTTCTTATATTTCGAAGCCTTATCAGTTGATTTTCTTCGGCTTCTCTGGGTGATCCTTGCGGGATTTGCTGTGGCCTTTGGGTTCTTAATTTTCTTGGTTCTCGGCTACGATTTTGGTAGACTCTATCCTCTTACTTCAGTTTTTAATTTCAATTTTGCGTGGGAGAGGATGGTTTGGGAGAATAGAGTAGGGTTTGATTTCCTACGATTATCTCATGGAGTAATTTTTGGAGAAGAATAGTAGTTTAGAATTAGGAGTTTAGAAGTAGAAAATTAGTCTAGATCATGAGAGAGTGGTCCTTTCGAATTGAGGCCACTATCTTGTATTTTCCCGTTTATCAAAAGAAATCCCCTTTCTATCCCACCATCTTTCTCATCAATTGGTATCAGAGCCAAGATCTTCATCAATGGGACCAAGAAGGCTCGAAGCCTGGGAAGAGGAAATGCTGCTAGTGATGTTAGAGACGATAAATTCCATGAAGGCGGCATCTAGGAGGATGTTGGAAAATCTACGCCGTCTGACGAAGGTTTCGACACCAGATCTATCAAAAAAGAGGGGGCGCCGCAGATCTAGAGAAGACAAAGGCAAACAACGCAGTTTTGAAGCCTATTGACGTCGGCGACTTAGATCTGACGCTGACGCGGGGCGCTGAGCAAACATCGGAGGTGACGACCTCTCCCTTGGCCGTCGGAGACCCGGCGAGCCCCTAGAGGGCCGCCACAACCCCGGTAAGCCACCAGAGGGTGCAACAACCTCGGCAAGCCACCAGAGGGCGCAACGACCAGCCGGCCCCGGCGAGCAACCAGAGGGCCTCATCGGCACGATCAAACCATGGGAGAGCCTCAGCGAAGGTTATCGAATGTCACCGGCGGCTCCATCGGAGAAATTTTGGAACGCCACCAGCCTCGCAGATGCGTCTGGAGGAGATGAGCGCACGGGAACAAGGATCCCCGACAACTGCCTTTGAAATTAATGGAAAAAGCGATCGGCATCGGTGAGCTGCCACTACTACAGTGGCGGCTCGATCCAGCCGATTCGAAGCTGCATCCGACGGCTCGAGCCGACTCAGCCGATGAACAATAAGCCACAACATTTTCTGGGGATTTCTGGGCGAATTTCGACGAATTTTCTGCGCGGCTTCTGTATTTTGACGATTCTGTGTCTGTTTGAAGTCCAAATTCAGAACGAAAAGAGCCAGGTCATAGAAGACTCAGCGGTAGACGATCTCCCACTCCCGCAGCAACGGTTCGAAGAGGGCGGAGCTCGTGGGTGACCGTTCGATCCAGGAGGAGGCGATGAGACATGCTCTAACACTCGGAAAAGCGCACTCGTAGATTACATGCACTACCTTGAGGACATGGTGGGTTTTGGGGGCGGAGTAGTGTTGGGAATGTGGATTGTAGCCACAAGGGTGGCAAATTTGTAGTTATGGGGCCCGCGGGTCAATTTTGTAATTTGGTGCACGAGGGTCAATTTTGTAATTTGGCGTCCAATGGACAATTTTGTAAATAGGGTCCAACCAACCCTATAAATATGAGGGAATGTGTTAGTGTGAGATAGGAAGAATATGGAGAAGAATAGTAGAGTTTAGAAGTAGAAAATTAGCCTAGATTCTCAGAGAGTGGTCCTCCACTTGAATTGAGGCCCATAGCTTGTATTTTTCAATTTAACAAAAGAAATCCCATTTCTATCCCACCATCTTTCTCATTGCCATTCTCCAGGAAAGACTTCATCATCCTTCTCATTTGAAGTTACAACATCTGTTGCTTTTTGAGACATCCATTCGGCCACCTTGTCCTCGGTAATAGAACACACAGCTAGGATATGCGTGTTTTTGCTCTCAAATCTTTTTTCAACTGGGCAATGAATTTGACATAGACTAAATCTTTCAATTTATCGGTACTTAGTCTATTCCTTCTTATCTTTTTGTAAATCTGTTAATGAAATACAGTAACCAATTAGCCATCAGGAAAAATATGTATATGATTATCCATTGATGATATAAAAGAAAATTTATTTAAAGTTTTACCATCTCAAAAACACTCCAATTTCTTTTACAATCACTTGAGCTAGTGATCAATCCTAAATTTCTTATGACCACATTCTTCAACTATTAACATTTAAGATACAAAAAACGAAAAAAAATTCCTTAATATTTAAGATACAAAAACTTTAAAAAAATTTAAAATTAAAGCATATCATAAAAAAGTTAAAACATATCATCATGAGTGTGGGATTTGCATGTACATATCATATATTCAAGACTCCCGAGAGTCTGAGACAACATCTCTATTTGAAGCCCAAAGGCAATATCATCGTATCAATCTATATTGTCAAGAATCAGGCCTATGCGGTAGTCATCGACTAGTAGCCTGTAAGGCACATTATCCATTATTCAATATTCGATTTAAGCCAAGTTATCCAAGTATACAAGTGCATGCATACATCATAAAGCCATGAACCACTAACCAAATCAATTTAATTTTACAATCATTTATGTACATCCTACAAATTTCTCAGAACAATGTCTTCATCGAAATAATATTATTCAACCCGGGTTATTGTGCTCTAGTGCTCTAACTGCTCTGTGAAATTTAGTGAAATTCAGTGAAATTGTACATTACCGACAGACAACACAGAGGCCAACACATGACCGATCGATAGAGCATTAGAGAACATGAGCCGGCACACAGAGAGCACACGAGCCGACAGTGTCAGAGCAGAGGAGCACATGAGCACATGAGAAAAGACTCAACATAATAAATTAAAAGAAAGAAGAAGAAGAATAAAAAATAAAAAGAAGAAGAAGAAGAAGAGGAAGAAGAAAAAGAAGAGGAAGAAGAAAAAGAAAGATGAATATTAAATAAGACGATTAAGAAATAAGAAGAAAATCGAAGAAAAAAATCGAAAAAACCTAAAATCATTTAAAAAATTGCAAAAATAGGAAATTAATGAAAAAACTGATCGAAACAAAAATTCATTACATTTTCTTTTGATTTTACCTCAAAATTAGGTTGAACAACAAAGATTCGACAGATCGAAACCAAAAAACACTTCGATCGGCTGACGGTCGGATGAAGAGAGAACGAGGCTTCACTTTGAAGTGAGAGAGAGCTGAGAGTTCGGCTGGGTGCGTATAGAGATCAATACATCACTTCGAATATTAATTAAACTGGTTTGGATTGAATCGATCCAAACCCATTTAAAAAATTTCTGTCGTCTGCGTGAACAGTTATGGCCTTTATCGGTCGATATCGGCCCGATACATTGGCTGATATCTACCGATATATCGGGGATATCGGCCGAAAAAGTCGATATCGGTTTTTCCTCCCCCACGATAAATGGCCGTATCGGCCGATATTTAAAACACTGCTGTACAGGTTTGAGGTTTGAGGAGGATATGACTGAGATTTGAATTATAGGAAGAGGGTAGGTAGGGAACTATAAGGACTAATTTGCACGAGTGACCCAATATAGTTAGTGTTATGTATATCAGATCTAAATTCTATTTTATTGGAGTATGTTGTGCTATAGCAGAGCTACATTCTATTTTATTGGAGTGTGCTGTTACAATTCTGTGATTCCTATTCAAGCCTGGTAACCAAGGGTTGAGATATCTGTTTCGGACCATTCTTGGATCACAAGTTTCTCTCGGTTTCTTCAAAGTTTTGCTTGGAGTTTCGGATTTGGTTCTTAGTTGTAAAAATATATAATCTAATGTCTAAAATACTATACATAGCATCTTCTCATACTGATTGTATATGTAGTGCCTATGAGGCATATAATTCAAACATGCATGCTAAGTGGGGATTAACCAAAAGAACTCGGCTTACAATACTAACACTAAATCCAAATATTAATCCAAACTAATGTGAAAGATATCAATTAAAGTTAAATTGAAACAAAAATTAAAGTTATATTAAAAATTTATCAAATTATGATAGGTTCACATTTATGAATTTTGTATAGATATTTTGAAAATGACATTATTAATTACTAAGGGCATTAGATTTCTCTTGTATTTCTCTTTATTTTGAATTTTTAAAGGTTTTGATATTTTGCGGTTAAAACTTAGAAAAACCGTTCAAAACCGATCGACGCCAACATGTCTTTAACTTAGCGAAACTAAAACTATATGTTAATTTCTGACTTGAACTCAACGAAACATGAACAAAACGGGAATCCGAGATGAAACGGCGCCAAACCTTATTCTACGGTGGTAACTTTTCATTGTTTTTCCTGAAGTGCCCATATTAAGTTACCAAGTCGGGAGAAAAAGTAAAAAACATTCCCGAAATTCTTATTTCTAGCTAATCATACGTGCACTTGATCAGATTTGGATAGAAGACATAGCAGTGTAACATCTGGAATTGAACAAACAAGGATCAAATGGTGAATCTTTTAGGTGAGTGGTGATGTCTAAAGTCCATACAGTAGAAAAGTGTCACGTGCATTTCACTAAAAAATGGTTAAAAAGAAAGCATATGGCCAAAGAGTATTATCAATTCAAAAGACCAAGTCTACATGACAAGGTAGGTATCCCATACCGACTTATACCATCATTACCTACGAGATGGAGGTTAAGATTGTTGATAAAGAGGCAAAAAATGATCGATCCAAATCTGTAGATCATGATTCTTACTGCATTTAAAATCTGTGAAACTTGAACACTTCAAAATGGTGTCATGTTCGAACATAACACGTGTTGGACAACGATAGTTGCACTACACTTGCCCTATACCTATTGGACGCTACAAAGCAATCATCAATTTTAAAGACCTAAAAAGTTGTTTGTCCTAACAGTGTCTTCTTCTAAAGGTCCAGTGTTGGACCATTTAGAGACATATGTATGTGTGTGTGTAATCTGTTTAACTAAGTGGATACTATGTGACAAAGGTCAAATAAAATCGGTATCAATTAAGATTTTTAAAATCTTATTTGTTTGATTTTGTTACTTGATTAGAAACTATGCATTTTTGTCATTGAATTATTTTATTTTATTTTTAATAGAACATATCCGAATTACTACAGGTTTTGATGTGTATCATACATGTGCATGTATGCAGATGTAACTATTCTTAAAACCAAGTAGTTTGGAACTTTATCCCCATTTATCTCCTTTTTCCTGATTAGGATATTTAAAGTTTACTATTATTTCAGAAAATATACAGATAAAAAACGAAAAAATAATTGATTTTCAGCTATCCTTGAAAGCAAATTATATGCTATTTATATTAGTTATATACAAATTAATCTATTTATAACTACTCTTAGAGGCAAACTAATATGTTATTCATGTTAGTTATATATAAGTCCATGATCATAATAGTGTGATAAAGTATTTTGCCTATCACATAACACTCCTTTATTCGGGCTGGGAACAGGTAGCAAAAACATATGCGGGGTTAGAAGAACTTCTTGATGTCATGTTTAGGAGGAGGATTAATGTTTAATGCATTCAACAGACTAAGTGTATAGGTAAGAAGGTTGGATTACTCGGATCATGTGTCCATAAGCGCTGGTATGTCGGTAAGCATAGACAGAACTAAGGGTATATGTGTGTGGGCACGAGCCTGATGAGAAAGATGGTGGGATAGAAAGGGAATTTCTTTTGATACAAGATATCGGCCTCAATTCGAGAGTAGGACCACTCTCCCAGGATCTAGACTAATTTTCTACTCCTAAACTCCTAATTCTAAAATCTACTATTCTTCTCCATATTCTTCCTACATCACACTAACCAATTCCCTCATATTTATAGGGTTGGTTGGACCCGATTTACAAAATTACCCATTGGACACCAAATTACAAAATTGCCACTCGGGCCCTATAACTACAAAATTACCACCCTTGTGGCTACAATCCACATTCCCAACAGGGCCCCACCACAATTTGGAAAAATTATATATATATATATATGTATGTATTTATGTATATGTATACACGTATGTATATATGTATATATATGTATATAATAATGTAGAAAGGGTGGCACCTTGATCTAATAGATCAGGTGGCAAGACACAAAAAGTTGGAATGTACAAGCCCCACACGAGCTTGTACTTTCTGTGGGGCCCATCCTTTTGTGTCTTGCACCTGATCTATTAGATCAGGTGCCACCTGATCTATTAGATCAGTTGCCACCTGATCTACATGATTCTCATATATGTAACGTGCATCTTTCAAAATTTTATATGTATGTGGACCCCATCAAACTTGAGGTCTGGTTCCGTCACTATCGGTAAGCAAATAAATCGAAATGAGGTTGGAATAATAACTTATAAAGAATTGTGAAAGAATGCAGTGGATGTAAGAAGGAAACTGACATGATTATGCACGTTGAATTGGTGCTATGGGTGCTTGTGTCATAGACATGATTGGATGAGGTGAATAAACAATTTTGGATGGATTTGGAGGATGTAATATAAAAGATATCTGTCGGAGAAAAACTTTTTATTGGGGACGACCTTAATAGTCGTGTAGGCTTAAACATGATGTGGTATGAGAGTGTGCATATAGCCTTTAGTTTTGTAGATGGAAATATAGTAGGAGACTTTATTTTGAACTTATCCATTGCTTATAACTTAATGTTAGCTAATACCTGGTTTCACAAAAGAAATTCACCTTTAATAACCTTTAGAAGCAGAACGAATATTAGTCAAATATATTTCTTTCTGAATAGAAGGGTAAATAAAAGATATTGTAAAGATTGTACGGTGATCTCAGGATAGAGTGTAATTATCCAATATAAAATTTTGATCATTGATATGCATTTTACGAAGTGGCAAAAATCATAAAGCTAAGATATATACTGTGATTAAGTGGTTGCAATTAAAGAACGATCATAATGAAGATAAAGAACATCCTCTTAAGGAGATTGATTGGGAGTTCAAGTGGGGACATAAGTGCTATGCGGATGAAGATGATAGTTTGCATTAAAATGATAATCACATAGGAACTTGATATATTTAACGGTATTGCACTATACTAGAAGATAAGGAGATATTTTGGTCGGACAAGAAAGTGAAGGCTGATGTTAGAGCTAAACGTGGTAGTCATAGAAACCTTGGAAGATGTACATATGGTGATGCTTTAAAAGATATAAATTAGTTAAGAAAAAGGATACATGAGTTATCCAAAAGGTTAGATTTAGTGTGTGTCGATGCTTATAGAAAGTTAATACAGTTAAGGAAGAGAAAAACATCTATTGACCAGTGTGAATGAAAGAGCAATAGCAAAGGAACTTGTGTGAACAGAAGTTAAGTGTATTAAAGACGACGACTAAACACATCTGAACAAAGATGAATAGATCAAAAGTAGATGGAGAGAGTACTTTAAACTCTAATGGAAGCATACTTAGTATATACAAGATAATGAGGTTCTATTGGAATGGCGGAATCATAGTTTTATGCGAAAAAATAGAGCATGAGAGGTGAGAGAAGTTTTAAAAAGAATGAAACTAAGAAAAGCATATGGATCAGATGAGATTCATATTGAGATGTGAAGATTCATAGAAAATACAACGTTTATATAACTGCTAAAGTTGTTTAACAAAAGTTAGAAATCAAATTAAATACCAAGGAGCAGATGAATAGCACTTTGGTATCTTTGTATAAAAATTAATGTGATATACAAAGCTGCTCTAATTATCATTGGATAATGTGTTATACCTTGAAGCTACATGAGAGGGTGATTCAGTTTAGGTTGGAAAACAATGTTATGATATCAAAAAATTGATTTTATGCTGAGATGTTAGACAACAGAAGCAATCCATCTCATCGTGCAGATTATGGAGTAATATTGAGTAATGGAGAGATGTTTACATATGATTTTTTTTGGTTTTTGGTTTGGAGAAAGCCTCGATAGAATCCTTAGAGAGATTTTGTGGTAGGTTTTAATGACAAATAAATCCTTCTAAAGTATGTTACTATATTTCAAGACATGTATTAAGGAGCCATTATTCATGCGAAGACTTGTACATGAATAACAAATAGCTTTCCGATCATTACTGAATTACATCAAAGCTCGGCTCCGAGTCACATCTTCTTTGTTATAATGATAGATCATGCCACTAGATATATTGAATATGAGGTGCCTTTGCGTATGATATTTACATCCGATATTATTTTGATATATGATACCAAAAGTGATGTAAATACAAAGTTAGAACTTTAGAGATAGCTTTTAAAGACTCAAGATTTCAGACTTAACAAGAATAAGATCAAGTATACAAAATCCAAGTTTAGAATCCAAGTTTAGAAGAATGAGATATGAAGATCATATTATGGTGAATCTAGATGGAAAAAATATATCAGCAAATAAGTATTTTATGTATATCGAATCGGTTATCTAAGTGGATTCTTGTATTACGAAAGATGTTATCTTAGAATTAAAGCAGTCTTGTGTGATAGAATGTACCATTATGGTTAAAGGGCTAATTTTATAGGACGACAATTAAACTAGTTTTGTTATATGATACATAGTGTTGGGCTATCACTAAGAAGTATGAATAGAGTATGCAAGTGGTAAATATGCGAATGTTGTGATGGATGAATGAAAATACTTGAAAAGATAATATACGGAGGACATATGTGCGAAGGTCGGTGTGATCCTTATAGAGAAAAAGATGAAGAAACATTGCTTGAGGTGATTTGATCATTTACACAGAAGATCTATTGATGCATCTGTTAGAAAAATAGAACATATGAATATGAATGCTGAGATTAAGAGAAAGAGAAAGACCAAAAAAGATATGGATGAAAGTGATAGAAAATGATATGAAAGATCTTGGTTTATCGGAAGAGATAACTTTACATCATAGTGCATGTAAAACGAGTATCCGATATCACAATCTGACGTGATCATGGTTTGACATTCTTGCTATTGAGTCCATGAAGCCGATCCCATTTTTTGGGATGAATGCTAAGGTGATTCTTATTACTTATATATTTGGAAATTCTATTGCAAATGATTCTTATCGTAAAGAATTGTAAATTGAGAGTTCAATCAAATTCAAAAGGAACCACATTAAATTAGTAACTCATAATTTAGTTGGAATTGATAAATAATTATTGAAGCTATTATTATTAATTGAATTTTAACTACGGTTATATGCAAATTAATATACTTTTAGTAGTATGTTTGAAAATTCTATTACAAAGGATTACTATCGTAGTGTAATTCTAAATCAAGAATTTAACAAATTAAAAAGAAAACACATCAAGTTGTAATTCAATTAGTGCTCCTAAATTAGTTGTAATTGCTGAATTATAATTAAATTTTTCATAAAAGTCTCACTAAAATTTTATAGTGGAATTGTAAAATTAAGAGTTCAATGAAACTAAAAAGGAAACTCGTTATGTCATACTTTAATTATAACCCTTAGGTTAGTCTCTCATTACAAAAAAGTCTTATCATAATAGTATTATAACACTAAGAGCTTAATCAAATTAAATAGGAAGCTTGTAAAATTAGAATTCAATTATGACTTCTATATCGGTTAGGTTTGACTAATTAATGTTGACGTCTCTATCAAACCTTTTTCTTTTTAATATTTATGACGGCGTGTGCAAAGCATGTGCCTAAAACTAGTGTGCACACACATCACCTATCGACAAACATACGTGGTAATGTCCCCATGTCATTGTGTCCCTTCTTAGGAAATTTGTCATATTCTTGTGTTCATGTTGTGTCGTATCCATGTCATGTGTTTGTATGCATGCTATATAGCTCAAAAGTATCATTTGTGCATGTTTGGAGACTTAGAAAAATAAAATATTTTACAAGCATATTATGACAATGATATGATTTTCTAGGGTTTTGATGATAAAAATAGGATTTAAATGGGTTTTCTAGGGGTTTGATGGATAAACGAAGGATTTTAAGGGAAAAGGAAGGATTTTTAGGGCTAGAAAGAGGGGGTTTTGGTGAAAATCACTGTTCTTATTATAAATACATGAAAATAAGAAGGAATACAAGATGGTGGCCATGTTGGAGAGGTGGTCCGCTCTCCCAAGTCACCGATTCAAGAAGACGACCACACTCTCCCGTACAAGAGGGAATTCTCAACCTCTCGTATGATTTCTCTTAAAATAAGTATACCCACATATAAATCGGGTTGAGAAAAATACAAAATCGCAGAAAAACCCCAGAAGACTAAAAAATTTACGAAAAGACCCCTTAAAAATCTGAAAAATACGAAAATGCCCATAACGGGCCAAAACTGCAAATCTGAAAGTCTCTATGATCCCAACATTACTCCACCCTCGAAGAATCACATTGTCCTCAAGGTGGTGCATGAAGTTTATGTCGGCATTACTCCAAGTGGAGATGCTCATCTCCCCCGGCTCTCCTTCCTCCACTACATCCTCCTCGTCGTTGACTATCAGCAACTGAAGCTTGCATACTCCACAATGGTACTCTGGAGTAAACTTTTCATCATACCGGAAACATAACATCTTCGATATCTTCTCACGCATCCTTGCATCAGTCATCTTTCGGAACTGCCACTGGCTGTGGCACTCCACTCTTCTCCTTGCTGGACTGGTCCGTCCCTATCGATGCATGTTGTCCTTCTATCGCCGGCTGGCTATGAAAAGAGGAGCCATATCCAATTCCTCTAGCCATCCGCTCCTTCGTGAGACGATCTGCTATTAGCTGGGCCAATTACATAGTCTCCATCAATCCATGAGGTCTCTTATGCGAAGCTCGGTGCGTATGCTGGGCTTTAGCCCTTTCATAAAGCTCCCCTCAATTATCTCCTATGGGTCCTCTCACACTCGTCCTGATAGTGCCTCGAACTTCTCCCTATACTCTTTCATCGTCCCTATGCAGTTAAGTCGGTGAGTCGGCAACGAGTTGGCCAAGTACCGACTCATGACTAGTCGAACGAGTCGACGACTAGTCGCACCCGGATGTTAACATATTTTATTTCATGTAACAGATGTTGCTTCTTTTTTTAGTTTGTACTGGGCATATAATTTTTCAGCTTTGATAAATTCTTTGAAAATTCACAATTTTTTAATCTTTTTCCTGCATATTATTGCAGATACTGTCATATTAGAGTTCAATCAGTATACACCTGGTTCACGATGGAGGCGAACAACCATCAGTCGAAAGGATCATAGGGAAGCAGGTAATGAGACAGTTGAATTCATGGCAGAATCAGGAAACTATACGCCAAGAATGAAATCTTTACATGGAAACGGATGTGGCCAGTCGTAGTTTTAGAGTGAACATTTTCTAGAGTTCATTACTGATGGTCATCTGCTGAAAATCTCTTGGTGGGGAGAGTTTCAAGGCCTTCTTTACTTCCTCTTGAAATTCAACTCGATCCACTGTGAATGTTTTGATTACCACGAAGTTAGAACGGGAGACAAACAATTTTCACTCTTGTATTTTGATTGTAGAAGTATGCTGAAAATTCGGCCCAAGTCGGACCAAAAGTCGGACCAAATTGGTCAAAAAGTCGGACCAAGTCGACGCCTAGTCGGTGTCCGACTCACCTTTCGACCTTTGAAAATTTTCAAGTCGGTTCTCCACCGACTCTCGACTAGTCGGTGACTAGTCGACACCTCGATAGCATAGCACCGTCCCCTCTTGTCTGAGCGACATTAACTGTTCCTGAAGATTTCCTATTGAGTGTCCCGAAATCGGTGTACTAAGCAGTCCTTGAGTTCGTCCCACGAGATGAAGGACTGCCTCTGCTTTCTCCACTGAAACCACGAAAGTGCGGTCACCTCGAAACATATGCCCGTTGTCCCCAACTTGTCCTCTGACAGGCACATCACCGTGAAAAATCTTTCTGCTCTATATCCAGCAATATGTGTCATTTCCATCAAAGATGGGCATCTTTAGTTTCCTCACTCGACCGTCCACACCGAAGTTTTCCTGATCAGCTCGTCCACCAACGTGCCTGGGATGATGAGGTTGATAGGTGTTTTACCACCGGTCCCTATGTCGCTCCGATCCTCTCCGATGACCTTCTCGGTCCACAAAGATGGCCACAATCCTTATCACCTAAAAGGGAGCCTTAGTCATCCTCATCCTGATCACAGTCTCTGCCACCGTCATCTGGGTATTCCTCGTAGATCGAAATCGGACGGCGGCGCCTCTCTGTTGCATATCGGGGGCCGTGGGTCCCTTGATAATCGTCTTCGTTGTTCTTGTGCTCCAATTTGTACTTCGAATGGTCGTCGGTGTCTCTCTAGGTCGTCAGAGGGACACGGGGGCCCCGTCGGTCTCACAGAAAGTCGGCACGGCCTCTGGCGCCTTGCATGGCCACTATAGGGGCTCGCCGCCTCTACAGGGAGGCCGTCTGCCTCTGTAGGAGGCCTGCAGGGGTTGGACGTCCATGTTGTTGGCTCGCAGGGGCCGATCGCCCATGTAGGTTGACTGTATGGGATGGTCGGCCTCCAGGGGGCCCTGGGG
This sequence comes from Scilla litardierei, assembly GCA_030789695.1. NCBI lineage: Eukaryota > Viridiplantae > Streptophyta > Magnoliopsida > Asparagales > Asparagaceae > Scilla > Scilla litardierei. Next base: position 164,940 of record CM061135.1, on the reverse strand, counting down.
TTGGCAGCAGGGTCCCCGCCCTTCCGTCATCTTTCACGTCTTCCTCGTTGTACTAATCGGCGTCCTCAAGAAGTCCTTCGACGAAATCTTCCTTTTCTTTTTTCTTCTCCAAAGCTTTCATCTTTTGTCCTAGGTTGGGGTTTTCGCCCCATCACCTATCTTTGTCGAGATGCTCGCAAGTTGCATGATTTGTGCTAGGATTTCTTCATGTTTCTCTAGGATTTCACCATGCTTCGATAGGGTTTCTTCTTGTTTTGCTGGAGTTTGCTTCACACCATCAAGCTCGCTGTTATATTTCTCCTCGAAGGCGTCAATCTTGTCTTTTGATCTTGTCGCCGCCATGGATCTCACGGCTATGATACCAAATTGATATGATTTTCTAGGGGTTTGATAATAAAAATAGGGTTTAAGGGGGTTTCTAGGGTTTTGATGGATAAAGGAAGGATTTTTGGTGGAAAGGTGTGGGTTTTAGGGAAAAAGAAGGATTTTATGGCGCTAGAAAGAGAGGGCTTTAAGGGGAAATTTGCTGTTTTTATTGATAAATACCTGAAAATAGGAAGTGATACAAGATGGTGGCCACGTTCGAGAGGTGGACCACTATCCCAAGTCACCGATTCAAGAGGACGACCACACCTCCCGTATAAGAGGGAGTTCTCAACCGCTCTTATGATTTCTCTCAAAATAAGCATAATAATCCATTTACTCCTACCCACATATAAATAGAGTTAAAAAATACAAAATTGCGGAAAACCCCCAAAAAACTAAAAATTACGAAAAGACCACTAAAAATCTGAAGCTTACGAAAAAGCCCCTAACAGGCCAAAACCGCAAATCTGAAAGTCTCTGCGATCCCAACAATCACCGCCACCATTTGCGTGTCCAAGGATATAGAAAAACAACAACAAAAAGGAACATGGCAAGTCACGCGATGTAGGTTTGATGGTGAAAATTAGATGAATCCGTCCACAATGGAAAAAGGCTACCCCAAATTCAGGGTCTTAAAGGCAGTTCTTCAACAAGTTGCCTAAAATATATTTTAGAACATGAATATGTTGTAGCATAGCATTTTTGGATTTGGCCCAATAAATGAATCTCAATGTGGGAAAACTAGGTTGGATGCACACACACGTGGTGACATGAGGCAAAGTGATATATATACGGTGACACACTGGTCTTGAAAAACAGGGCATGATAGGAGAAGGATTACAATTGCATGATATAGTTTATTTATTATCATATCTAAAGTATAATAAAAAAATAAATTAATTTTAACTACATAAACCATATATACTTATCTATTTAGTTAAAACAATGATTCATTCTTTATTGGAGCTGGTAGCAACATCCATTTCATTGAACATGCATTTTTTTGTTTTCCAATGTATTCCTATGGTTTCAGTAATACACATTGTTTGATTTAATAAAAAATCATTGTTCAATGGAAGGAAAAGAATCCAGTATTTTATTTAACAATTATTTATAGAAACATAAAAGGGCACAGGGGAGGTTAGCATCACTTGTATTTTAGGGTTGGGATGTAGCTGGAACAAAAGCTGATCTGGTTCAAACCTTTAGTATGACTTTTATTTTGTGTCTGGATCTATGTCGAACTAGGCTCGAATCATATCCCGTCTAATACCCAATGACACATCTCTAGAATTTTGGGTTTGGTTTTGGATTGGAGGGGGTTTAGTCCTGTTCGACCCAAACCCAACTGTAGTTCCGTCTTCTGATTGAGAGTATCCGGGGAACATCTAGTGCTCAGGGGAAAGGGTGGGGGGTGGGGGGTGGGGGGTGGTAGCGGCAGAAGGATAAGCTACATGCAGCATCTACTTACCTCTTACCAATGTCCATCAGGGAATCATCTGCCTTCACGGCTGACATGATCAGACAATAATACGTCACAAATTTGCACATGTTCCGTGCTGAATCTGTGACAGATTTTTGTCAGCAATCCAAAACACTAGTATTATCTTGAATTTAATTCACAGCAGGGTCTTTTTCAACAATGGTGCCTCTTTACTGGGAAATGTGTTTTTTTTCCACTGAATCTATTTTTTGTGTATACATCTCTTTGGGTTGGGTTAACAATGGTATATTCGTTTGCAGATAGGAGGGGCATGCCAAGTTTCTCAAGCAAACAGGTACCTTACATTTGGAGGTTTTCGTTTTTTTCCTTCTGCAGACAATATACTATTAACTATCGACCTCTATAAATCTTAAGTATTTACCTGGCAGATTGTAGATAGGAGAGAACAGTTAGCTATGCAACATCTTAAGTCTCTGCTGACAAAGGAGGTTAGAAGTAAATACAGAAGCTTAGTAATGTTTTTAAAGATTCTTAATGCTTTCTAATTGCTATACCAAAATTTTCATTCATATATTTGTTAACTGGTTCTTTAGAAAGTAATATACTGCTACGTATTTATATGTTTGATGTTTGGGTCTAAATTTCCGGGATGCTAACTTTTTCAACTTAGTTTGACAAGTATTACCACTATCATGGGAGAATTCTGGTACTGTCACTATTTTTTTCTGCCATATATTTTGGGGACTGCTTGCCCATGGTTGGAGTGCCCGTTTTATAGGGCGGACACCGGAGTTTTCTTTAAAGGAGGCCAACTATATAACTACTCCTTATAAAGGAGAACTTTGAAATATTAAACAAGCGCAAAGATTAGGAAAAGATGGACCATACTCATCTGGTGAATTTTGCCATCATATTTTGCATTCAACACTTAATTATTATCTCTAAGATCGTGATCATTATATTAGACTGCTTATTTTTAAAAATTATATAAAACATCATCAGATACAAAGCATACACAAAGATGCCTTATCAAGGCATATATTCGCAAATTTAGCTGCACACACAACAAAATAATACACATAAAAAATAAATCATATTTATTGACATTAATAATGTGCCATACAAAGAAAATTTTGGAAGTAGTTGTTTGGGGTGTGTATGCATGTGTTTGGGGGGCCTGCCCTTGTTGTTTGTATGTTTTAAGCATTTCTACTTATGTCTAACATATTACCTATCATGGGAGAATTCTGGTACTGTCACTATTTTTTTCTGCCATATATTTTGGGGACTGCTTGCCCATGGTTGGAGTGCCCGTTTTATAGGGCGCACACCGGAGTTTTCTTTAAAGGAGGCCAACTATATAACTACTCCTTATAAAGGAGAACTTTGAAATATTAAACAAGCGCAAAGATTAGGAAAAGATGGACCATACCCATCTGGTGAATTTTGCCATCATATTTTGCATTCAACACTTAATTATTATCTCTAAGATCGTGATCATTATATTAGACTGCTTATTTTTAAAAATTATATAAAACATCATCAGATACAAAGCATACACAAAGATGCCTTATCAAGGCATATATTCGCAAATTTAGCTGCACACACAACAAAATAATACACATAAAAAATAAATCATATTTATTGACATTAATAATGTGCCATACAAAGAAATTTTGGAAGTAGTTGTTTGGGGTGTGTATGCATGTGTTTGGGGGGGCCTGCCCTTGTTGTTTGTATGTTTTAAGCATTTCTACTTATGTCTAACATATTACCTAATCAATTATGTTTTAAGCATTTCTACTTAGGTAGCAGAGACACTCCTGTTGTGGAGCTGTGCTGCGTGCTGTGTCGAACACATATCATATGTAATTTTTAGTATTTGTGGTGTGCTGGTGTATTGTGTCCATGTTGGGTAGTTATGACCGTGCAACATAGATGTTATCTGATTAAATATTTTTAAAGAATACCTTCGAGTAGTCTGTGCATTTTTTATATATTTGTCATTTTTTCTTTATGAATCACATATTATCTTTTGAAATCTTGTGTATAAACATTTATTTTGTGCGCTGGACAACTAACTTTATTTTATAAAAAATGCGTGTACTATACCCAATGCATAATAGACAACTAAAATACTTGTCATTTCTGTTAAACTTTGATGAAATGATCACAGGAGCAGAAGTCATAATCACGTCAAACTGATAGATTAGTTGATGCCTGGTCATATACTTATTTGAATAACAAACTTGATTTTGTGGAGATAATTTTGATTGATGATTTTTTTGGACGAATTCTATTTTTTAACTGTCTCTCTCATTATGGAAGTCAGAATAAATAATAAAAGCTAGGTTCAGTTTTAGTATTGTATACTAATTACTAGTTTGAGTTCTGAGATAATTCAATTATCATCGTCATATCATTATTGGAGAAGACCGAAGAAGCTCTACCACCACCACCACTACCTGATTAGAACTGTTCTCTTAGATTCCTGGAAGCACGCTCCCCCCCAACACACACTTATGATAGATTCGGTTATTATTATGGTAAAAAGGAGAGGGTTTAGGGAGATCTACTTCCACCACTTGCTTATTACTGTTCTCTTACAATGCCTGACACCCTCTTCCCCCTTTCCTACCCACCCACTCTGATGCTCACAGGCAGAAGCACATGCAGAGACTAGGGAAACAAAAAAGAAGGTAGAATAAATAACCAGCGTTTATATTGGGATGTGTCAAGGGGACGCTGCTTGGTTTGGGATAGGAACGGCTAGGGATTTGAGAGATAAAATGAAGATCTTCATAGATTTTAGGTGGAATAGAAGATAAATATCCTCACTTAGAGAGGAAGACCGCTCTCATACGCTTTGATTCAAGGTAAAGCGCTATCAAAATCTATCCTAGCCATAAACTACTCTTCTCTACTTTCTATTCATCATCATCAATTTTCTTCATATCCTAACCCTAACCCTAACCCATCGCTCCTGTATATATGGCTGATTTGACCATATTTACAAAAATGCCCTCAACTCCCAAAATTACAATGTCACTACTCGGGCTCAAAATCAACCTACATTCCCAACACTACATTGCCCCTGAAAAACCACATTGTCCTCAAGGTGGTGCAAGAAGTCCGTGGGTGCATTTCTCCGAGTGCTGGAGCTTGTCCAATCGTCTTCTCATGGATCAAAAGGTCATTCAAGAGTCACGTCCTTGAAACATTTTCGCAGGAGTGGAGTCGTTCAGGCACTGGCGCTTTTTGTTCTGAATTTGGACTCTAAATGTGCACACAATCGTCAAAATACAGAAGTTGCATGGAAATTCCTCCGAAAATAACTTAGAAATTTGCAAAAATCCCACGTCGCACTGTGTAGCTGTTGACTAATCAATGGCTCAGCTTGAGCGGGCTTGGGCTGGCGGCTCGGCTGAGTCGGCTCGAGTCGACGGCTCGACTAAGTTGGCTCGGGTCAACGCACTGGCGGCTCTGGCTTGGCGCGGCTCCTCCACGTGATCGACTGGATCGAGCTGCTACTGTAGCGGTGTCAGTTCGATTGCATCGATGCCCTTTTCTGGCGGCTCTGGCAGCAATTTGTCGTCGATGCCCTTTTCTGGCAGCTTCGGTACGTCCTCTCGTGTCTCTGTAGGAGTTGGATCTGGGTCGCCAGTGTCGAAAATCTCCATATCTGTGCTGTTTGCCTCCGTATTCTCTAGATTTGGTAGATCTGAGCTCATGTTCTTTAGACCTGGGCTTGTTTGCTCCTTTAGAGGGAGGAAAGACTCCTTAATGTTTCGTCGAAACTTCTCAAAGCTTTGATTCATTGCGACGATCTCGTGGCGAGCCTCACAAAGATCTCCTTCATATCGGCTCTCATCCCTCATTCGCTTCCTTCATCTCGGCTCTGATCTCATCCACATCAAACATCGACGCCAACGATCATAGAGCTTTGATAGCAATTTAATAAGAACGGCTAGGGATTTGAGAGATAAAATGAAGATCTTTATAGATTTTATATGGAATACAAGATAAATGGCCTCACTTAGAGAGGAAGACCACTCTCCTACGCTTTGATTCGAGATAACGCGGTAAATCTCCCCCAGATCTAAATCTATTCTAGCATTAAGCTACTCTTCTCTACTTTCTATTCTTCTTCATCAATTTTCTTCATATCCTAACCATAATCCATTCACTTCTATATATAGGGCAGATTTGCCCATATTTATAAAAATGCCATCAACTCTCAAAATTACAACTTCGCCACTCGGGCCCAATATTACAAAATTGCTACTCGTATAGCTGCGCAACCCCCATTCCTAACAGTTTGTTGTCATGTGGTCACGTGTGAATGATGTTTTCCTGCAATATTTGGTGTGTTGGTCATCGAACTTAGCATCGCATACAATTTTAATTATATACGTCAAACTATGGAGCAAGTAATTTGCTCATTATTGCACCATCTTTACATAGTTTACTGTCGTTGGTGTTATTTTGTGTTCTTGTACTAAATATGTGAAGGTTCATGTGCATTCTATGTGACACCTGGCATTTGTTATGTCGTGTGTCATTCTGTATGACTCTTGAGCACTTGCTTGCATTTTTGGTTTTATATCTCATGTCTAAGTAACTCATGATAGCACCTTTAGATCTAGTCATTCTGGAGTGCTAGAGTGTATTGAGGAGTGTTGTCAAAACGGATTATGCAGTCGCATACTTGGATTCAGCTGCACACTGCTTCAAAAATCTGATAAGTGTCTCTATAATGTGCCGACGTCGTGAAATTGGCATATGCAGGTTATACACCTGCATATCCGATTAGGTAGCGCCCAATTGATTAGAGCATTGGGTCAGTCGAAATGTAAAAAATCAAACCCGTCCCGACTCAACTTAAGTTGGTTGCCCTAAATCTCTTAATCAGAATCCAATTTCGCCACATCCTCTTTCTCCACACTTACTTTCTCATCCCTCTCTAATCGCTCTCCCTCTCTTGCGTCCTCTGTCTCCAAACCAAAGCAGCAGCGGCAGGAGGCAAGTTAAAGCAGCGGTGGCAGCAAGGAGATTGCCTTCACTTTCCATCACTCTCTTGCAACAACAAAAGCAGCCAACTAGCCACGTGAAACAATAGCAGTGGCAGCAGCAGGGTTGAGCTTTTTTTTAAAAAAGAGACCTTGATCTGAGATTATGAAGTAGTCAGGGCCGGTTCAAGCATAAATGTGGCCTAAAGCAAAACAAATATATGAGGCCTAAATATTAAAGCCAAATTTTAAGAGATAAAATTAACACCAGATTTCAATTTAAGCCAATGCAAGTCAGTTACTTCTCTCTCGAAGCTAAAATAACAATTACCCAGATTTCAATTTTTCGGTCGGAATCGTCGACGTTGGAATATCAGATCACCGGAGTCTGGACTGGCACCAAGCGATGCGCGTCTCGGTGTCTGCGTCCGCCGTCTGTTTGTGGGACCGTACGGTGTCGGTGTGAGACAGAGAGAGAGAGGACGCGGATGGTAGGGTTTTCTACCCCTTTTCGATTTCAACGGTGAGAGGAGATCGGACATCGGAGACGAGCGGTCGGCGAAGAAACTGACTCAGAGAGAGAGGAGAGAGGAGATCGGGGACGAGCGGATTGGCGAAGAAACTGTGACTCAGAGAGAGAGAGAGAGAGAGAGAGAGAGAGAGAGAGGTAGGGAGTCAGATGAAACGGCTCCCAATCAAAGTCGTGGGTAGGGTTTTCTAATTGAATATAAAATTAAAATTAAATGAAATGCAGTTATGAATCACACCAAACTCTGTAGGCCTTGGGACCTCAGCTGAGCTGTTTAACAATTAAAATATTTAGTTTTGTGGGCCGCAGGGCTTTGATAAAATTGAAATTTTGAGGCCTCTTAAAAATGGAGGCCTAAAGCCATTGCTTTAGTGGCTTTATGCCAGAGCTGTGCCTGGAAGTAGTTCAGTTGTCTCATCACGAGACTCTCACGTCTGCATCTAAAATCAATAGATCATCAACATTTTTTCAGTTGATTATTACATGTTTTGCTGCTTACACGTGGACTATACAAAATCGGGTTTTATTTCACACAATTTCATTCTCCACTTGCCAAACATGTCTCCGTTGGGCTTTTCAACTTTGTTAAAGACGTGTTGTTAATTTGTTATTATTACGTGTTAATGTTATTAAATTGTTGCATGTTAATGTTGTGTATTGATTACAATATAATATGTTTTACTAATTTTGAACTTTAGTTTAGCCATTTTTTAATTTTTCTGAATTTTTATTGGAATTTTTAGCACTTAACTTGGCGGCTTATATGTATATCTACTATTAGTAACCCGTGACCATAGGTCGCTGGGCATTCAAAATATTCCATCGAAAATTTTCAACCCATTCAAAACCTATCCACCTAAAAAATTTACAGTCTTATTCTAAATTTCATATTCCCAATTCAACCCCATTCAAAATCCTCCCAAAAAGGATGGCAGCCACCGCCAAAATATCCTCCCAACAAAAAATGTTAACTACATCCAAACTAAAATTTAGTCCCATCAGAGAATTTAGTTCCTACCAAAATTTAGTTCCCTCCAGATTTAGTTCCTAGAGAACATGAAATACATTTCTAATTTGGGCATATGCATATGAGAAATAATAGAATATAAAAAACTCTTATTATATATATAATGCTCGTTCCGAACCTATCACTCGGGGGCCTCTTTCTTGCCCCTTGTCTTTCACGGTTAGACATCGGGCATACAAATTCATTCAATCATCTCGAGATGGAAGATACGCTGTTGTTTCGGGATAAACTGACGAGTAGACAGACTGAATTTACATCCAAACTAAAATTTAATCCCATCGGATAATTTAGTTCCACCAAAATTTAGTTCCCTCCGGATTTATTTCCTCCCAAAATTTAAAATTTTAGTTCCCCTAAAGATTTTAAAACCCCACAAAATTTAGTTCCATCTAATTTAGTCCCCTCAAAATTTAGTTCCTTCCATATTTAGTTCACCTCAAAGTTTTAAAATAAAAATTTAGTTCCTTCCAGAGACGGTTTCCACAAAATTTTTAGTTTTCCCCAAAATTTAGTTCACTCCAAATTTAGTTTCACCCAAAATTTAAAATTTTAGTTATCTCAAAATTTAGTTCCCCTCTGATTTAATTTCTTCCAAAATTTTACAGTTTTCTCACTAAAATTTTCACAAATTCTCATCCTACCCATTGATTTTTGAAGATTCAATCAACATCCTTCTTCCTACCAACCTTTTGTCCGAGTCAGCAACCCAATTCAAAAACACCCCTCATTTGTATGCGTATGCGTATGCGTATGCTATATAATACGTATGCTATTATTTATATAAGTCTTAAACAATTTATTTTCACATAATTAATGTAAATACGTGTACTCGGCACATTACACTTGGCACATAATCTGTATGTGTTGTGTGAAAATGTAATGAAAACACATTTTATAACATTGGGATTGAAGAACTTGATCCTTAAAGGATACATAAAAGAGTTTTGTTAAAGTTAGATCGGTCTTCATGTCTACAGGTAATTGATTCCATGCCTATAACCCGGGATGATCTAGAGCCCTGGAGTCTTGATCTCTTTAGAAGAAACTATGCATCTTCTTCATGGCAAGTAGATGGAAAAAGCAATGCTGGACAAGATAACTTGACTCCAGCAAATGTAAACTTCTTTTTCCTTCATTGGAATATAATTTTGGGCAGGAGCATTTTTCGTGATGTGCATACTGATCGTGTTTTGAACCTGTTTAGAATGCTATAGATGTTGAACAGACACCTCAACTCAAAACGGAAGGTGGTACCAAATCTGAGGATGTGCTATTAACAGATAAATGGCTTAAAGCTGACCTTGGTAATTACTAGCTATCGCTGATTCTTACTGGCATTGTTTGATATTCTTCATTGTGACCAATTCGATGCTTTTTAATGCAGATCAGCGTCGACTGCTTGATACACCAGCAAAATTAGCCCAACGGGTAATTCATGTTTTTCTGTAATTTCTTTTTTCTGTCTGTAGGTTTCTGTAGACTCTTGATGGTTTGTTGGTGTAGCTTATTTAGTCTGACTAAATGTAATTCAACAATTGCTACATTGCTTCTAAAATTCTTTGTTTTGGGTGTTGTTTTTCTTATACTGGCAGATGAAATTGATGGTTAGGCACCTCCTTTGGTGTACGTTATATTCCATTTTAGGCATCTTCTTCTGTAGATATAATATTCACACACTGTTTCATCTTACACAGCAACTGAGAGAAAAGAGACGAGAAAGGAGGGCAATGGAGTTGGTCCAGCAGGATGAAGAAGCATTAGTTAAACTTGAAAATGCTGCCATTGAGCGCTCGAAAGCAGTGGACTCTGCCGTACTGGGAAAATATAGCATATGGAGAAAAGAGAATGAGAATGAGAATTCTGATTCCACAGTTCGATTGATTCGGGACCAAATGATTATGGCCAGGGTCTATTCTGTCATTGCTAAGTCAAAGAACAAGCTTGATCTATATCAAAATTTGCTAACACGGCTTAAAGAGAGTCAGCGTGCACTTGGTGATGCCAATGCTGACACGGATCTCCATCATAGGTGATAAAATTTTCTTCCTTCACTAGGATGTTTTTTAATTAATACTTTGTTAACCATTTGAGCTTCCGTATTAGTGCGCCTGAGAAGATCAAAGCAATGGGCCAAGTTTTATCAAAAGCAAGAGCAGAGCTGTATGATTGTAAGACAGTTACTCAGAGGCTTAGAGCAATGCTTCAAGCTGCAGATGAACAAGTTAGGAGCTTGAAGAAACAGAGCACATTCTTAAGCCAATTGGCTGCAAAAACCATTCCAAATGGGATACACTGCTTATCCATGCGCCTAACCATAGCATACTACCTCCTCCATCCTGAAGACAGAAAATTTCCCAATAGTGAGAATTTGGAAAACCCAAATCTTTACCATTATGCCCTCTTCTCTGACAATGTCCTGGCGGCGTCTGTTGTTGTTAACTCAACCATCGTGAATGCTAAGGTAATGTAACCTTGCTTTTCCTTTCATTCAGCTGCAGTATTTTTTTGCGAGTCTCCTTTCCTTGAACAACATAATTTCTGGCCATTAACAACTTGTATGAATTACAGGAACCTGAGAAGCATGTATTCCATCTCGTTACCGATAAATTGAACTTTGGAGCTATGAACATGTGGTTCTTATTGAATCCGCCTGGAAAAGCAACCATTCATGTTGAAAATGTGGATGACTTCAAATGGCTAAATTCTTCATACTGCCCAGTATTACAACAGCTTGAATCTGCCGCCATGAAAGAGTATTATTTCAAGGCAGATCATCCTACAACTCTCTCAGCAGGTTCATCTAACTTAAAATATCGGAATCCAAAATACTTGTCTATGCTCAACCACCTAAGATTCTATCTCCCGCAAGTTTACCCCAAACTGGACAAAATTCTATTTCTTGATGATGATATAGTTGTACAGAAAGACTTGACAGGATTATGGGCTGTTGACCTCAAGGGGAATGTAAATGGAGCAGTGGAGACTTGTGGTGAGAGCTTCCACAGGTTTGACAAGTATCTCAATTTCTCAAACCCTAACATCGCAAGGAACTTTGATCCCAACGCTTGTGGCTGGGCATATGGAATGAATATGTTTGATCTCAAGGAGTGGAAGAAGAAAGACATAACTGGGATATACCACAAGTGGCAGAGAATGGTGAGTCTATACAAAATCGTGCTCTCTCTCTGTCTCTGCTTTTTTATAATATTAATACTCATTTCTTAAATTACACTGACGTGCCAAGTCAGTATAGTATATGCTTGAATTCATCGAATCCTTGTTAAGCTGCGTTGAACCGTATGATGGACATGATAACGATTTTATTACCTTTTATTCATGGTTTTTCTTTTGTGGTACACAACTTATGCACAAACTGAAATTACTAATCTATCCATCAACAATTTTGTCTGTAAATTCATTGTATTACTCAAGTGACGTGTTAATTTTATTAATTTTTACATGTGAATTAGTAAGCATCCATACATAAATGATTATGTTTATGCTGTCCATATATGCTTTGGGGCCACACGTTTGACAGTATCTTAGGTGATGAATATATGGGGACTCTATTTTATATTGTAATATGATTCAAGCAAGAGCATGTTTCCTTCCTTCCTTCCTTCCTTCTCTTTTGGAGGTGGTGTCTTTTTCCCTTTTTGTTATCTCCTTTTTTACCCCCTTTTTGTGCAGGTTGGTGCCTGGTGGGTTGTGTTCGTAGGTTGTTTTTGTTTTTTGTTTTTGTTTTTGTTTTTTTTGTTTTTTGTTTTTTGTTTTTTGTTTTTTGTTTTTTGTTTTTTGTTTTTTGTTTTGTTTTGTTTTGTTTTGTTTTGTTTTTTTTTGGGGGGGGGACTTGGGGGATTTAAACATGTCCTTGGCACACCTGCTCACTTTTCTCCATGCCTTCTTATGTCATTCCTTGTCCACTATTTACATCATCTATTTCTCTCTGTTCCTCACTGGGTATGCCATTTTGTGTGTGGATGTAGTAACTTCTTGAATTCCTGTGGCTGTCCTTCAACGGTAAAATTTTAACATGCCTATTCGTTTTTTCCTTGAGAAATTTCTTGAATAAATCCCAACCATGCTTCACTGAGCATATGCGAAACAGATAAATCCCAGAAAATCACACAGCCCATTCAAATACTGCTCATGTAGCACAAGCAAAGAAATGTCTTGCATCTATACCAATAGTTGAACAGCTCCATCCACACATGCCCCCACAACAAGATATCCTAAAAAGTATGCAATATCACATCTGATCCATGGCTGTGGAATTTTATGTTTTGCTTTTATCATGTCTCTATTGACAGAGAATGCCTTTTACTTCATTTTCCGTGCATGTATATCTGTTTGCAATTTGTGTTTCTTCCTTTTTTTTTGATATGAATCTTGATGGAGATATGAAGTTTTGAAACTAGCATTCACTTGCATATATTCATCAAATCAGACCCATGTTTTACGTCTTTTGTAAGCTTTTGTCTCCCCTCTACTACCCTATACCAGTTTTGTCCACAATTTCAGTAAGCACTGAATTTTTTTGTTTTCATATCATGATGCATTGTATCCTATTGACGTGCATCTTGGGTTCTTATGACAGTTAATAAATAGTAGTGATGGTCATATTCAAAGCAATTGCTTTTCTGGTTTGAGCATCATGTATTTCCATTTGTATTTGCCGACTCACTTTTGAATACCTACTGACACCCTTCTGCCATTGCTAATACTTGCTTCTTGTCTAAACGGTTAAAACCAACCAGCCACAAAGTAAAATCTTAACCGTGAATGCCTAAGAGTATACGCTTCTTATATATTGTGGGTTTCTAATGCTGCGTCTTTTCTATGTAGAATGCGGACAGAGTGCTGTGGAAACTCGGGACACTACCTCCTGGGCTGTTAACATTCTACAAGTTAACGTATCCACTTGACAAGTCATGGCATGTACTTGGGTTGGGGTATAACCCAAGCATTGATCGGTCCGAGATAGAGAATGCTGCAGTCGTCCACTATAATGGGAACATGAAGCCATGGCTGGAGTTGGCAATGACCAAGTACAGACCTTACTGGACCAAGTACATCAAGTATGACCATCCTTACGTAAAGAACTGCAAACTAAGTGAATAGGTTGAAGATAATAAGAGTCGTTCTCACGCATCTTTCTCTTGAGCTCTTCTTTGATGCCGGTGTAAAGCTGGGAGAACTGGGGCTCATTCGACGATCTATTGCTTTCATCTGCCTCTGTCCATTTGTTTCATTCTCCTTCCCGGCCCTCCATTTAACTGTAACCTCCAGTTTCTGAAGAAGTTTGTGGGGGTGCCTACATATTTAAGTGGGTGATGCTAGAAGGGATACTCTGTATTCATTAAGTCGCAATGGGGAAAATTCTTTAAGAGGAACGTCTTTTGGTCTCCTACTCTCTCTCTCTCTCTCACTCAGAAAGAGAAGTTTAGTTTAATAGTGAAGATCACCCTACATCATACTAACTTGTGATAAGTTTTCTGTAATATCGAGTGGAGAATTTGTGGCTGATCTGCAATTGTGACCTTAAGGTTGCCACAAGTAGTCCGTATGTTGGTCTGTGAGCTCCATGAATTTACTATCTTTGACGAAATTGCATGGTTTAATGCTTTGATTTTTCGTTTCTTTTTTTATCGTCTACTACGGTGAGAGACTTGGGTGATATGTAAAATTATGTATTACAATGTTCCTTTCTTTCTTTGTTGCATTCCTCTTTAGCTGCAACTTCTTTGTTGCATTCCTCGGGGGAAAGATCCCGTTTAGCTGCAGAATCTGGCATTTTTTCCCGTTTTTTTTATCGCACACGTTCTTCGACAAGATTATGAATTGGGCAGCGATGGACTCGAACATAAACGCAAAGACGGTGCTTCAAAATCACAAGTACATGCATGCCCAGTACGAACATAACAAATTCAGCACGCTCGTCTCCAATAGCTACAATATGCCTCTCCACATCCAAGTTTGAGAAAGAAATGACCATGGTACACCATCTGCAGTTGACACAAGAATGGAACTGCTATAAACTAAACATGACCAGCTGGGGAAATACACGGAAGGGATATATTCCTCTCCGATCCTCCACGTTCAACATAACAAACAAGGATTAACTGGGAAAACATCATAAATCTTTGTTTTTTGTATGTACATGCACATAACCAGCTCTAGCCGCACACAAAATCACTGAATCTACAAGATAATTGCACCGCCCTATGGTTCCACAGGTTCCAGCCATACTATAGTATGTCTGCACACACACACAACGATACATCACACTCATAACATAAAGCAAACTACATTCAGGATATCCAGGAGCAGGGCTTGAGGACTTGGTTTACGGATTCCCTCGTGCTGTTAACAAAACTTCATCATGTCTTTCAAAGCAAAGAAGGATATCAATAATCATTTTAAGTATAACCTGTGATGATGATGATGTCTATGCATACAGCACAACGAAATTGTTGAGGCGCTAGGGGTATCAACAATCTAACTCACTGTCCACTGTTTTCTTACTACAAAATAACAAGCTCAAAAACACACGACTAGGCTCTAATTATACGTTGAGTTTGGGGGGGTAATCCCCATAGACTTGTAGTATGCCTTCTCTGCCTCCGACATTCGCTCCTGAAACATACCCCATTCTTTTTTGCACCGCTCCCTCACCTGCACAAGGATTCACTTCATCACGCTCTTCAGCTGGAAACTAAAATAAAATATCCAAAGCATGATATGAATCCCAAACAAAACGATGAATCAGCTGTGGGCCCTCGCTTACCCCTTCCCACGGCGCTTTTCCCCTTTCTGCCTGGCCCTGTTGGAACACAATAGAAAGATAAAACGTGATAAATGACAAGTAATTCAAGATGCAAAGTCGTTACCGAAGAAACATAAACAATATACCACTCTTTCCTCACCTGATTCCCGAGTGAAGGAACCACCTGATGAACAATCCACTGAGAATCAACAACTCCTATTTTCTCATGCGCCGGCTATTATTGGGGTAACAAGGACAAAGTTTTAGATCGCGGTGGAATTTTTTTATTAAAAAAAAAATCCATGCCTTGATATTTATAGAATCAAGTTGAAATTTTTTTTACACGAAACTTATAAGATATTTGCACGTAGATATATACCTCTACACATTTTCTAAGAGCAAAATCAAGGCCCCATCCATGAACCAAGTCATTCTGCAGTAACACAACAATGCATTCGCTCATAATTTGCTTGACACAAAATGCGCCTAGATATCATGAGACTATCAAATTCACCTGAATCATATGCCATACGCATCGCCATGCATCCCGTGAGAAAACAGTAGCCATTATCTCCACGAAGCTGAAAATTTGATGGAAGTTCAGAAACTGCACAATAAAATAGATAAAGTGAATGTCGAATTAGAAAAGGAAACTTACGCTGCACATGGTGGAAGATGGGGGTCACTGCACCAGCCTGGCCTCTCTTCTGTTTCCCTGTGGGGAAAAAACAAAGAAAAGAAAAACATGAACATTGCTAAGTACATGAAGTATGAGAACCATTAAGGAAAAAAAAAAGAAAACGAGAACTGCTTCAATGGAATTATGTGCAATTGAATTGCTGCAGATCTCACTTGTGAACTTCCCGATCCCCTCTCCTTTTAGTCATTTGCCACGTCAACCCTTTATTTGGTTCCAAACCAGGCTGTGAAATTTCTAACCCATGTTTCTTCACCAATGCGATGTACCTGGAAAGTGAGACAGAGGTCATTTCCTAGAGCAGGCTGATAGTTAAACATGATGCTTACAAACAAGGTGAGAACTTACTTTTCAGCATCAAAATGCTCAACTCCCAGATCTTCATCCCATACAAATATGTATTCATATGGAGCTACAATGTCTGGATGCAAAAACCTTTTAGCATACCACCTAGCATTTTCGTCAAATATATCAGAGAATAAGTCATTTCCATGCTCCAATATAGTTCAACTGTCTTGCAACATCTTCCTCTTAAGTAATAAGTTACCAACTTTGCTAAAAGCAATAATTATTTCTTACCATTTAGTCTGTTTCCTGGCACTCACATGAATAGCCCTCTTTGACCACTCCAAATCATCCCATTCACTAGTCCGCCCATCATAATGAAACAGAAGGATTGTAAAATTTTCAGAGAACTGCAAGATGAGATACAATAATCAAGACAACAGCAGAAAGAAGAAAAAATATCTACGTATTACAGATGAGACTGACATGTAAGCAGGTCTACCATTAAATAGATAAAGGCCCATGAAAGTCCAAGTATCACTTTATAATGATACGGTTCCAGATTAAATACTTTGGGATGGAATCTCAGAAATACAAACACATAAAAGTAATTGAAAAGTTGAATATGTATAGACAAAATAACATGCATGCTCCATTCCATGCTTATGTAGTCAACAGTTAAGTTCTAACTCATGGATGAGAACAGAAAATAAAAGCCAGCTATTTCATCAGTAGAAAATAAATGTACATGAATGGCTTAAAATCATTTTAGCTGTCAGGTCCACACATCTGAGGTTCTTTAACCAGGCTAAGAAACTATGATCCAAAGTGTTAAAATACATGATAGAGAACATCACTTCTGCAAGGATCTGATTACGGTAAATTACATTTGACTTCAGTTTTTGCCCCTCTAGATAAATGTAGAAAAATTCTTGATGTTCCTTGGTCGTCATTTGAGATTTAAAAAAAAGGAAATGATAATATGGAAAAAGTCTGTCAATTGTCATGCAGAAAGTAACATATAGTGACATATTTTAGTCTCTACACTCTATTTTCTTTGCTTGGCGCGCGCGGAGGGGGGGGGGGGGGGGGGGGGGGTACCCCCACCCATGCAGTAACATTCGATACCAATGACAGAAACAAAGAATGCAACAAAGAGCGTAATGGTGATACAAATTGCTCGCCACTTTGACAATTTTTATGAAAGAAAGAAGCTCATATTTGCAATACTTCACCCGTGCTAACTCTAGAAACCAGTTCAGTGATCATCAAATCAAGTACAATGAAAACATTTAATTCAATGAAACTCAAGAAAATAATATATATTTTATGAAATATCAAGACAATAAAAATGTATCCCTGTTGCCGGAGAAACTCGTCAAAGGAATACGATGGATACAGTATCCACACATGGTATTTAATCTTTCCTTAAAGTAGTTACAGAAAGCAAGCATCCGTTCATGAGATGATAACCCAAATAAGCTACCTTTTTCACTGCAGCATCAATATTATTTTTCTGGTCGAGTCCTACTGTAAATGTTACAAGGTACTTCTGTTTCATGGGAAGGTCCTGCACATATCATTTGAAAAAATCACAATCCAGTGACAGGATAAAAAAATGTTAGGCTAAACAGTGCATATCATATAACTTCACAAGGCAACATAAAAAATGTGTAGGGAAACATCCAGAACGATACCAACACATTAACCAACCAACTGTTCATCTCTGCTAATACAAGCACAAAATATTTGTTCAGATGTAAATGTGGTTCAGAGTTATAACATTACACTGTATTTGCAGCAATCAGTCACAAAAATTACGGGTAGTTCATAACATCACACTCATAACATTACATCCTTAAATTCATCTTGATCCATATTAGAAATCATATATACCAACTATTTGGTTCTTGTATGTTCTTACATGTCCAATTCTCTGCCTTTTATTTTGCTCTATCCGTATCCGAACCACGATCTAATTCGTGCACTCCAATTCATGGGGCATTCAGACTTGGATCACATATAAAAGACAATCCAAGATATAAAATGACAGTAATGATTAAGTTGGTCAATGTCCCAATGTAGTCAACTCTAGTATTCAGAGCTATCTTATTTTTATGTGATTCGCTTTTTAAAGTTTTAGACTGTGAAATTCGATATTTAATATAATTAGGATTCTTAACTTTTCTGTTTAATCAATGAGTTTGTTTTATCAGATCAAGAAGGTACCCAGATACATACCTCATTTGGATTGCCCCACAACCTGCGGAGATAAAAATCAGATTCTGGTACAATGATGCCTGGTGCTAATCTTTCTGCACCTCGAGGATTTGTAGGAACATAAATCTGCAGCAAAATCACGACACTATCTCAACATCACTAATGCGTCAAAATATTCATAGCAAGAAGGTAAATACGGATGCTAGGGCCATTAAACCTAGGTACAAAAAAGGTATGGTTTTCATACTACACACATATTTTAAATGATAGCAAAAATTTCAATGAGAAATAAATGAGCCATTTTCGCGTACTACATACAACTTCACAAGGGAAGAAAAACATAATTTCACATCTTCAGGACATTCTAATGCTCACAAACAATTAGAGGAAACAAAAAGGCCAAGACAAATACTTTCCAACTGCATGTGATTTATATCTGATATGCATCTATGAATTATACTGAAGACAAAATAAAGAAAAAAGGGGTCACTCAACCAAGGTTTGTGGTTTCGGTCAAACCTAAAAGGTTTCGGCCGTCTTGTACCGGTTTCGTAGAGACCAGAATAAAACTAGTTGTCAATCTCGGTTCTGACCAAAAACTCTAAAAATCCTTTTAAAATCCAAAATTGACCAAAAATTGTACACAGTTGAGAGTTTTGAGCATAAACACTTAAGAAAATTTAGAGAAAACATGCAGCAATGAAAATGAAAAAAAATTCTCGCTGCTATCGCCTTCCTGAAAAAAATAGTATAGACATAGGTTACCTGACATGAAAGAAGCCGGCACCGGTTCGATCTTACCATTGATATCAATTCAATCTCATGAGTTGAAAGGGAGGGGGGGAAGCAGTGAGTGGGGGATTATATAATTTAGTAGTGGGTTTAGGTTTGGGCTATCGGTTTGGGTTGCATTGGATGTTAGTAGTGGGTTTGGGTTTGGGTGTAAATCAATAGTGAATTTGGGTTTTTAAATTGCTATAAATGCACATGTGTACTACTATAAACATAAAAAATAAAAAATACTGATAAATCTGAATACAATACTTAAAACGAAACTAAGAGACTAGCAAAATTTGTCAAGATCAATTTTTAAAAGATTCGAAACTGAAACCAAAATCGAGTTCTCTAACCTTGTACTCAACAATCATTAATGGCGGGCAGCTATATAGGAAACAAGGAAAAAAATGTTGCATTTGAATGTAAACACCTTTGATGCTACTAAAATTCAGAAGATGTTTTAAAAAAAAGATCTAAGAACAAAATTAATGGGAGGTGATAGCCTAAGATGGATGCATGCACATGTACATTAATTTTCTGTAGGAGCAAAACAACGTCAAAAGAAGGATAGTAAAATTAAAAATGTGGCTTGACATTTCATTATATAAAGTTCCATAAGCTCCTAAAGCAGAAGGAGATGCTGATCACCAGTTTGATTATCAATGGCAGCTAAGGGGTTACCAAATGTCCATCAACAGATGTCATAATACTGCAGCTATTTCCTCCATATCTACTACTAGGAATGTGATTTCTCATGGCCTGGAATGATAAGCACTAAATAAAAATATCAGCCTGTAGATCAAACAGCTTAAATATACCTGTAAGAAACCTATCAAAAACCTAATCAATAATTCATAGGATTTTAAATTGAAAAATCTTAACTTTTAATTGAGGTATTTGAGTCAGTTTGTTGTGAACTTATTAATGCGTCCACAAGTAGAGGCAAATCCTAGCTTTGATAATGTTATACTATGAACATTATTGCCGTCATGATAACACAGCCACTATTGATTTAGGACATGTTTGCAAACAACTTTTGTTAGTCATGAGGTTTACAGTCTAGCTTTTAGATACATTCTTTGTGCATCTTTAGAAGTATAGTTCTAAGGAAGATTGTTTACCGTAATTGTTCTAGATACTCTAAACTTCGATTTCAAATCCAATTTAAGACTAATAGTAGATCATATAATTTGAACTAGCTTTGCCTTCAATAAAAGAGGTAGTTCAAAATGACCCCATTTAAGAAATCAAGTCAGAAGAACTACCATCAATACAAATCTCAACACTTACCTTTACATATGTAGCTATTTTTCGTACATGCATGTACCATCTTAGTCAATCTTACCATCAAATTATCCTGAAGCAGCACGACTCGAAAACATGAAAATGAAATATACAATTTCCTCATTTAATCCTCTGCAGTTTTACAAACATTATATACATTTTTTAATTTTCTACATTTAAATGATTTGCTAGACACTCTTTGCCCGACACCAATTTGAACTATGTAGCGGCTCGTTTAACAACCAGTTTACAAAAGCTTTTGTCATGCCAACAGACATTTATAAATCAGTTCACACCCCTCCCATTTCATCTACCCAGCTCTAATCCTATTAGAAAGTCCTCCACCAATCCATGCATGCTTTTGCACAATAGTTCCAGGAAAGAGAATGATTTGCTGCACAATCACATGGCATCAACAAAGACTGGATCCTTGTTTACATTTATTAATATGAAAAAACATTGCATCCGGTCCTGATTTGAGCTTACCAAAGTATAGCCTCATCCAAGGTTTTCCTCCATATTTATCCTGTTCCCCCACACACATCGACAATTTCAGAAATTTACCTTAGTACTCATCAAGTCTCTCTTATTGAAGTGAAATAAAGGATCATGTGGATAATCTTCACTCTTTTTTCCTTATCCCTTGTTATATCATCTTAGCAACAAAGCCTCCCGTTTTAATATCCAGAAATTAGTTTTTATATCATTAAGTCTTTTTTGATTAAAATTATCTGTGTCCCATAATTTCAATTCTCCCATGCTGAAACCACTAGGAATATCAAAGATAATTAGTTAGCCCCAGAGATCCACCTTCTCCTACAAGCACCTCCAACAAAGTTTTAGGGCCTTACTTCTCCATGTTCACATTTAACTCCACTTTACTGCTTTGAATACACAAAACAACCTTCAAAATAGCGGATGGTCCTTTATCAACAACTTGCGGAAGTAAATTGAAATCTCGTGAAGGATGGAAGTATCGGTATCAAAAAAAAACTAGCTTCTTGACATTTACATTGCATGTGAATAATCATGGAAGCACGCAAATATTTGTTTCTTATACTCAATGTCTCTTCTGCCTTTAAGGGAAACCCCAATAATGCCCCTTTTTGAGTTTGGTAGGATTGGGACCCATCTCATTTATGTGTGTCAATTTTTAGAGTATGCATTACACATATCAGATATCACATAACTACATCGTGAACATGTGTGTTGTAAGAAGATCATATAGAAATGGGTGTTGTACCATGAGGTGATAGCAAGTGGTCTAAATAAGGTATACATCATCACAATGCATGTGTGCATGTGGTGCCAAACCTCATAAGAAATAAAAGGGAAAAGAAATAAGAGGTGATCAATCAGAAATAAAAGTAGCAATTCACATAAAAGGATAAAAGGGAAAGGAAATAAGATGAAAAGAGAGAAAAATTAGAGAACAAAGGGGGAAAACCACTGAAGCTTCTTAGCTTCTTGGTATCAATGGGGACCTCTATCACCCCCCTCAAGTGAAGAAGCCAAATGGACAAATGGTTAGACTCTTGCCCTACCCTTCAATCTCATATGGTTGGGTGGGCTATTCCTTACCAACTCAAGGCCCTACCACTTTGAAGGCAAGTAGGTGGATAAGGATAGGTCACATACTCAATTTATCATTATATCCTCGTAATTTCATCATGCATACCACAGACCACTCACATAGGACAAATGAAGATCCAATCCATTAAAGCTTACTTAAAATAATATATTCTCCAGTCGTTTGGATAAGCAGCTTTGTCGCAGCCTAATAAAGTTTACCATAACGGCAAGGTTCCACTTCTGCTTATCCTTCACCAAGCATTTTCATTTTTTATTTTATGAGAAGGGACTCAATAATTTATCAACAAAAAAAAATTTCAATAGCTAAAAGTTGAGGACTACGTGAAAGGTTATCTCTAATAATCAACCTGCTCCACACAGCAACCATTTGTTCATCACCTCTGCATCCATTAGAAACTTCTTCCTTAAGTAATAATAGATGTAGCGTGCAAGAATGGATCATATCTTAGCACATAACTCGAGGCTTTCAATCTAATAGTAGTAACAATTTGGGAAAGAAGCAATAACAAACAAATGCATAGTTCATTAATGTTGAAAACAATGTTGGCTGATGGGGAGTACCTTGGTGCTGTTTGTTAGTGACTTGCTTTTATTTTGATTCGCAGAAGCCCAAGCATGATTCAATAGAGCCTGGGTTGTGATGCCAGACTTGCTATCTTCTACGTAGGAAATAATGCTGGAAGGAAAATGAAGCTGCCGTTCTCACCAGTCAGTATCCAACATCAGCTAGTGCTCTGGTACCAATATATGAAATTATAAAAATAAATGCAAAATTGAAATTAACATGGATATACCTTGGTTATGTTGACTGTAGGAAAAGAAATCCCAATCAAGAAGCCAAATACAACTCCAATAATTGTTGTTATGATAAGCCTCATACTTTCATTCGATTGCCTAAAATATACACTGAAAATGATAATATATTGAACATGAAATTGAAAGTAAACAGCGAAATGAAAGTAATAGACAGTGTTGACTAATATGGTGATCCCAGATGCAAAAGAACTACCGCTTTACCAACCTCCGTCCAAGGGCTCCGAGTTTTGCCATGACTTTCCAACTCTAAAATCACGAAGAGAGAGAAATTCTTGCAAATGGTAGCAGCTCCGCATTGTTCAGAAAGTTCATAATTGTAAGTTCATTACCAGAGACCCTTTGCCCAAAATTATAAAACAGCAGACCTGAATGCCCACACCCCCTTCCCCAAAAAAAAACAAAAAAGGAAGTTGTAAGAGGTCTTGTCAAATGAATCAAAACAGAACATCCTGGTCATACAAAAATAAATCATCATAGAGTACTCTATAAGAAATGAATTTTTTTAGCAAAATGTATAAGAAGTTAAGAACAAAAGTTAAAACTGACAAAACTACTCGTTTTCACCCTTTTACACTGTGAAACAGTTGCAACTTTTAATGCTAAGCTAATGGCAAATGAACACTAAAATGTTAAAAATAACCGACTTATTATAACATTTAAAACAAAAAATGCATTATCACACAAGTATTTATATACTTCTTGTTTTCTTCTAGAATCCAGCTGACTCAGCTAATAAGCTTTCAGAAAGAACAACCTAAATTAAGTGACGACGTCAGTTGCACCCGCCTGACTGAAAGATTAAGTTACCACTTGCTTTGAAGAGCTACAGTTTTACTAGAGTCCAAATGTTTGCATGAATCAATGTTTAAACCTCGGACTTTTGAGTACAAAACATTCTCTGGTCACCTCAACTGACCATTAGAATGTCCATCTATTCGATCCTTTATTCTAGCCCGCTTCCTGTTGTCGAACCAAAAGTCTCCTCCCAATCCTCTAAGAACCGCTATGCGAATATAATTAGAGACAAACAGGGTTCCAATTCAAGATGAGGAAGTTTCCAGCTAACAGAAATCAAAATGGCAGTCCGCGAAGCGAGAAACAGCTCAGAAGTAATTGCATAATGTATATAGGGAAACAGATGATACCTAATGAAGTTGCTTGCCCCAAAAAAAAAAGGAATTTGCAAGTAATTTGAGTAGCAATTAAGGTATACAGCTTCAACAATAAAAACTTGGTTGCCATGCCCCTAACAATAAAGGGTGCTGCGTAGTTCAAAGTCTGGTGGGTGTTAACAGGAGTAGATCATGCACCCTTTTAGTTTCTGTCCTAAAGTAATGATTTTTCCACTTGAAATTTCTAGAGACAATCATAAGACCTTCCCTTTTTTTTTCTCCGGTAGGCTTGTTGTAGACGATACAATGAATCTTAAAAAGTCCGAATTTGTAAAAATTGCAACATAAAGAAGACAATTTTGTCGGCTAAATCGGGTGATAATACCATAGGTGGTTAAGTGTATAAAAACAAAAACAATTAAGGATTCCCGGAATGAAAAGAAAGTAGAAACCCTAGATTGATTCCATATCGACAGCCTCGGATCTCGATGAATAATTCGAGATCCGCTGTTATTTGATAAGAACAAGATGAGGACGACGACGACGACGATGTAAAAATACTCACTTGTTCCCGCAAGCGGAGGTTGATCGATCGGCCGATGGGTTAGTTTTTGATGTGATTGATTGTGAAAAAGGGCAGAAATTTGGCCCCCTTTAGACGTCCTGATTTTGATTTATTCCTTCCGGAACCGAACCGAAACGAAACCGAGGGCGAAACAAGAAGAGGATGGAGAATATATAATTGTATCAGTCCAATAAAAAGGAAGAAAAAGTAGGATGTGAAAAAACAAGAAAAAGAAAGCGTAGTCTTTGAGAGAGGAGGCGGGGCGGGGGTGGGGTGAGAATATCGTGGGAGGACAAAGAGGCTCTTCGCGTCGAGAGAGGAAAATGGGGAATATTAATATAACATGACATAACAGAAAGCTAGTCAAAGACGTGTGTGCAGTTCGTGTCCATCAGTGATCGATCCCTGACCACAGTCCGTTGGCCATGTTTAAGGAACTTTGGTGGCTTTGTTTGACCCACCAACAGCACGTTTCCAATGAACAAGCTTCAACCCATGAACTCGAGTCTTGGATCTGCTTCGACCTATGAGCACAAACGAAGCTCAACGACGAAGAAAACCGACCATCCTTAAGCAGGCGACGTCTATATTTCTCTTTAATAAACATACGGTGCAGCATGGGTTCAATTCTCCTGGGCTAACACATCCCCTCTCTAAAATCATGCTATCCTCACAGACGAAGAAACACATCCGAACAGACAGCGGTCAACAGAGAGCATAGAAAAATGATTATACAAACAGTGATCAACTGAGAGAAGAGCAAGACAATTAACCAAGGCAGCAAACCCCCCCACTCAATACCTAGCAGCATGAATATGAAACCATGCATAGCTTTTCATAAAGCTTACACCGCCCACAAGCTTCTTTCCTAAAAGAAGTGACTTTTTCTTCTTCTTTTTCCATTTTCTACAAAGAAAGGGATGAAAAGTTTCAGTTCAGTTCAAGAGCATACCATATGGGCCACCAACAGCATACAGATGCCAGACTACACTACATAGTTGCAGCAGTAGGCTTCCTTCAACCTATTGCTAAAATATAAATTCAAAGCAGCTTCATAGCACTCAGCCAGCAGATATCACCATGACACAGCATGACACACCAAATTCACTTAAAAGTCGAGACCGTGTCAAACCCTGATTATCTCTGTTTGGGCTTAACACTCTAACAACCACAGTGGCAAAACTGAAAATATAAGCTGAAAAAAAACAGCCGGTCTACAAATACATTCAGACTGACGGTTCATTCGTTTGTATTGCATGCATAACAGCCGGACTCTTCAACAGGCGAGGCAACCCCACACGCATCCAACTAGAAGACCCCCATCAACAGACGTCTGCTTTAGAGAATGGCCACGCTCAAGTAATCTCCAATCTTGAAGGGAGATAGACGAGAGTTAATCCCTGGTAGTCTGAAATAGATTCTGATTCTGGTCCATATTTTTAATCTGAAAAGGTTACCTGGAAGCTAAGTTCCTCCAATGTTTTTCCATCATCGATTCGTCTCCCATTTCCATGCGAGAATGTCATGCCCACCTTCATTCATCACAACAATGTAGAAAACAACATCACTTGAAAACTTCTAGCAGCAGATTCATATACGGGAAACAGTAGATCCATCATCAAGAAGCATATGTCATCATTGATGCATCAACGGTTGTGAAAATACAGAGCAGAAAACTATTGCTGTAAACAGATGTTATTGCGACTGGACATGGAAGCAAGTAGGCCATTTGAACTCGGCACGACCATAATAAAGAAATCATCCAAATCTCATTTGTCCACTCATTCCCAAGAAGGGGAAATCAATGCGGATGTGCCTTGCTGGACCACCCCAAAGTCATGACACGGGGGAGAAGAAAATAGCTAATATAGCGAAATGAGAGGCTCGGAATAGGGCATACATAGTGGCAGTGGCAATAAATAAATTCCACCGAACAACGACAACAACACAGTGTGTGCACTTCACCATAAGTTACACGGATCCGTTTCTGCCATCGCATGCACACGTGTGGGTGCATGCTCACACACATTTGTACACGAGATAGCATGCAGCCAAATTAGCTTACCAAATAGTTCGTCAATGCTCATGCAGCGCATGTAGATAACGAAAATGGGAACGAAGTGTCATACGAGGGCCTTCCTCATATACGTGGATATTAGACCATAAGATACAGGACCAACAATTACACATTGTGTCAAGAAAGAACACCAAGATACGCATTGAAGAATGAACAAAAAAAACAAAAGAAAAAAAACACTTTCAGCTCATTCAGCCCATTCTGAACAGGCCCCCATCAACCATTGATCAAATGCAGTCCAAATGAATTTACCCAACATCCAAGCAAATGATACATCAATGTGAACACGAAAGCCCTATTCTATCTTTTTCTGCTATTTTTGATTTGCTTGTGACACAAGGTCAAAAGGGAAGTAAACAGATTGATAACCATATCTGATCATGACCTAAATTGCAAGTTTGAATCACAAAGCTTCAATCTAGTACATTCTTATGTTGGGTATGTGATGTGGAACGAACATGGAGCACGTGCAAATTCAAAATTAAGGAAATTCCTACTCCAAGGTAACTCGTGATCAAAGAAGAAAAGAAATTAGAATTTGATTAAGATTTTTTTAGGAGTTTGAGTCGACCGAGGTTTTTTAGTTATATTGAGTCCTTTTAGTCTCTCTCTTTTAAGTCTTTTGAGTTTCCTTTTGAGGAAGAGTTTTTTATTCTATTTATTTTTATTTTATTCTAGCATTTGAATCATGTTAGGAGCCTAAGTATGAGACTAGAGAGTATTTTTTTATATGAGTATTGTAGTTGAACTTTTTTATTATGAAAGATTGATAAAAAATTATGCTGGTAAACTTTATGGTTTGCAACCCGTCGAAACTCCATGCTTGCAAGGCGAGAGAGTGGGTGATCAAGCTGTCTGGACATGAGGTCTCAGAAATCTTCTTCATGCAGGGTATTTAAGTCGCTGGTCAATCCAATCTCCGAAAGGAGAAGCTTTAAACCTTATATTTATTCCTCTATTTAGAACTCCTAATTAAATTCTCAAATCTCATGAAAACCCCTAAACGTTAAACCCTTTCGCTTTCGCGGCCCCATAAGTTGGTATCAAAACTAAATTCCTGCTTTTCCCATCATCTTAGTCTCTTCTTTCGCTTTGTTTCTATTTCTTAGTTCTTTTGGATTTTAGTTAGCCAAAAACCACTTCTTTGAATTCAGTTTAGCATAGCTAAACAACTTTTCTTTGCTTTTGGTTTAGCACAACACAAAAGTCACTGTTCATTGTCTTCAACCAGCAACATCCCAAAAACCTAAAATTGAAGTCTGATCAAAACTACCAACCCCCATCATGTTTGACCTCTTTCCCTAACACTGTCACCAATCATCGACATCATCTACATCATTAACCATCTTCCTTATTACCAACATTTCAACAAACCAACACTACATCATTAGCCATCTTCCTTATTACCAACATTTCAACAAACCAACACTGTAATCCACCTTGACATCAGGCTTAGACATCATTATTGCTCGTCGTCTTCATTAGATCTCATCGTCACCACTCATCATCAAAATCACCTTCATCTTTGCTTGTCGACGTCACTGATTTATATATCGACTGGTATATTGATATCGGGTCCCAAATGATACAATATGTCCTAATTTATCAGTTTTCAAAAATTGACCCCATATTGGCCGATATCGGATGTATCGGGCATGTATTGGTTGATATATATATATATTAAATTAAGTTGTAATAGATAACTTACATGTATTATAATATTTCAATAGATACACTACTAACATATTATTACAATTTGAAAGGATGTTTAATTTGTACGCATATTCAATCATATTAATGCAATGACTTTAAAGAATATTTACCTAATGCTCATCTTATGTCAATGTTTAAATTTTCTTACTTTATACTGGCATGTTCTTGATCTTCCATGTGTTTTCGCAAGTAAAGCATGTTAAAAACTATTTGCAATCATCAACTAATACTAAAGTACACAATTAATTGATTTGATGCAACTAAGAGGTACGTCATTTAAACTATTAAAGTCCTGCTATATTTTTAATTTTATTGTTGTATGTAATATGTTAAGGATTAACTTTAATACATCATCATGACTTTAGTTGATTGTATTCATGATATAATTAAATATGGATATACAAGGATATTATAACTATTATTGAGGTATTAAGATTTATAAATTTTTAATTTTTAATATGAGCAACCCGATATTGACGCGCATTCCTACTATATCTCCCGATATTCGATATCCGATATGAAAATTATCCATCCGAAACGATCCTGATATCCAATATTTAAAGCCATGATCAGCGCCTCAGTGGCCTCATCATTGTCTATTCATTGTCGTCATCCTTATAGTGCTACAGCAATGCCACTGTTGTCATTCTCATTATCACCATTAACCTCTCTACGCATCGCAATTGTCTTCGTTTATCGCTCCTAACGAGCAAGCCCTTGTATCCTCGACCACTCTGAATTGAGATCAGATGGATTTTGAACAGTCCTTATTTGGTTCAAACTGACCAAACTTGGAGCCAACAGTTAATACAAATCAGTTTATACTGAAATCGAGTTCAGTCAGCTATCTTAGCTAACTCAGCCAAGTGGACTCGATGCTAAGACAAGCTAACCCGAATCCGACCCGATCCGATCATAATTTTGGGTTTATTTGAGCTTATTTTGGACCAATTTTTAACTGTCTAAAGCTAGATTTGAGCTATATAATTAAAAGAAATATGACATTTTGAATAATGAATGTCTTGAAATATAGTAGGTTACTTTTTATGCATATTATTATTGTTTTTAGATGACGACCTGTCTAGAGATCAAGCTTGATAAATATAGCAATGAATGTTTTCTACGAGTTTGACCTTGACCGTGGATTGTTTTGTACGAATTTGACAGTGGTTGTAGATGTAAAGAACGGAATGTACGCATTGAAAATTTTCTTGATTGTTGCAACCTAACTGATAAACACTTATATGACCGACACAAGGCACGAGAAAATGCCTATTTTTGGTGAAAGAATTATGGTGAAGGTTGTCAACAATGGTTACAAATGAAATTCGAGTTTCGACATCAGTATCTTCCAAATAACAATCAATCCGTCGTTTATCACAAACATGACTGTCTTCGAAATCAAAACCAGATCCACATGACTATCCAAAAGTATAATTGTAAAACCTAGTCTAAGAAATGACAATGGAAGTGTAGATTTTTGTAGGCTACAATACAGACTGGATTACATACTCTGATGGATGTGTGCTAAAGTTGCCAGCCCAGATGAACTTAAGTCGGAGTCATCGGCACCAGAAGTGACGCCAAAGTTCGAATCAGTGTACCAATCGAAGTTTAAGATAGAGTTACAGATCGAATCAGATTCCTATTCCTCGATAGATCAAATCATCCTCCGCCCGAATCATCCTCCGCCCTATTCTGAGTAGGCTCACGGAAGTCGAGCTGAAGCTTATGAAGCAATGCACTTTCTGATTTGACATCGCTAAGCGACATCGATGACATGCAAAGTGGTACTTTTGGATGTGTGCCACACTATACAGTGAAGACAATCTCAATGGGATCGAGACATTGTGTTATATAGAAGGAAGTGACTAGTTGTGTTAAAATGTAAGAGTTAAAATGTAAGAGTTTCATGTGAATGCTAATCGGAACAAAGATGATTCAATAACTTCTTCATCAGCTACAAAACCAAAGCCATTGGAAGACACTAATTGCAGAAGTGCCTTTGATCCCTTGCGAAGACTTAGAAATATGGATGACACCACCGCAAAACATGATACAAAAAAAGGAGCAAGATATTCCGTCAAAGAATCAAAATAGAGTTCACAAAGTTGAACTCTTTCATAAGAGGAGAGTATTAATGTAGGAGCACATGTTCATAAAAATCAAGTTCCAACAAGATTCTGCATAAATAGTCAACTTTCATAAGCTTCTGGAAGAAGCTGAGAAGGAAGTTCAAATTGAAACAAATGCCAATAGAAAGTTCAATTCATTAAATTAGTAACAAGTCCAAGATTGTCCATAATGGGCACTAGAAGAAGTTACATGACGAAGACGTCAAAGGCAGACGTGTCAATCTGTCCAGATAAAGTCCAAATCTGAATTTTGGTATGATTTGAGTCCAAATTCCGAAACTGGTTTATATTAAATCATGTAAATCCCATTATGGTTAGGACTCCTACCAAGTGAAGACTTATAATAATAAGAAATATTTCTTTTAGACTAAGCATTATAACCCACTATGAAAAGAATTCATGTTCCCAGTAGAGAATTCAGGTTCCAGCTAATTAAAATGAGAACCCCTTCAGGTGATAAGGCAAAAATCAATCAAAATCAAGTTTGTGGAAAGCGAAAAGTAAAGTAAAGCGACAAGGCACCATTCAGGCTTTTAGGGCTTAAGTGACAAAACACGCCAAGTTTTATTCTTTTAAAAATAGGTAAAAATCATAACCATATAGTAAATGGGGGGTTGCAATCTTCGTATAGATTGACAATAGAAAAGTGGATCACAATTATTGCCAATCAGAAGCATGAAATAAAATAAAAAAACTTTGATAAAAGTAACATGTAGGAATTCTTGGGTGTCAACAATTAGTTTTGGAGAATAATTAAATAATTTGATTAGTGGTGCATTGTGGTGTTTGTGGAAACTGCAACCTATGGCTTGTTTCGCTGGAAAGAAAATATACTGAAAAATGTTAAGAAAAACATTATACAACAATGATTTAAGAAAAATATCAATAAATTTAATAACCAAATGATTTTAAAGCTTGTTATATCCTTTGTATCAAGAAGTATTTCACATCTTTAGCTGAGAAATGCAAGGATCGATTGTAGATTAATTTATGCAATGAATTCTTTTGATTCAGTATATATGCAATATAAGAAATTTTATGTTTATGTGACTCTTCAAATCTTATTAACTATATCATGATATACATACATCTATTATACATTTGACAACGTTTTTTGAATTCTAGGGCTGACTAGGACAAGATAAAGAGTGGCTGTGATTTGATCTTGGAAAATCAATGGTTGAGATTGGATTTTGTGAAAATTTTAGTAGAAAAACTTAAATTTTGGTGGGAAAAGTGTCTTGGAAACCAAAACTTTGAAATTAGAAGTGTCTTGGGAAAGATTGTGGAGATTAAATTTGGAGGGAAAGTGCCTTGGGAACTTAAACTTTGAAACTAGAAGTGCCTTGGAAAATATTGTGGAGATTAAATTTGGGGGGAAAAGTGCCTTGGGAACCTAAACTTTGAAATTACAAGTGCCTTGGGAAAGATATAGATGTTTGTTGTTGTTGAGGTTTGTTGTTCCGCGCCCGCGCCAAAGACGCCTGCGCAGGAGGCGCCCGCGCCAATTTTTTTACGCTCATTTGTTGTTCTGCGCCGAAGGCGCGACGCCAAATTTGTTGTTCCGCGCCAAAGGTGTCCGTACCTCTAAATATTTTTACGCTAATTTATTGTTCTGTTAAATTGTGACGGTGGAAATAATTTTTCGGGGAACATCTTGAATGAACCGTGCCCGCGGGCACGGGTTATGACTAGTACATACATATAAGTATGAGCACATATTTATATGTATGTATATTGGAGATTGGAGATTCTAGTTTTTAGAATTGACAGAAAGAAGAGAATTGCAAAGCCAAATTCTTGTGCCAATTTCTTTCTTATCATTCGTCTAGCAGACGGTAAGGCATCACATATGCATCACATATTCTCTTTATTTTTTTATCAGTATTTCAGTAAGGATGGAGGGTGTGAGGAATTCTTAAAAAGAATTTAGCATTAATTAAGTGGAAGAATCTTATTGGAGATTACAAGATCTTTTGCAGGGAACCGTATTAGATAGCATATGAAAAGATGATTAAGTGTGACTGCAATGTAACAAGCAACTTTACAAAGATTGAGCAAAATTATTTCTGACATTTCCCCTACATAATATATCAAGATGTCTTTTGGAGCAAAACCTGCAGATGATTGCTGTACCCCAAATATATAGGTAGAGTGTCTTACCGGTCTGACAACAAAACGGCCATTCTTATCTGGGTATACAAATGCAAAAGAGAGCTTTGCATCTTTTCTCCTTGCTGCAGGTGCAACCTCTCTGACCTACAAAAGAGTTGGTGACTAGTTCTACAAATTCTGTTACAACCTGACAATTAGGCAAAGAGCACATTCTTATAATTGCCCTACCAGGTCAGTGAGCTCTCGAAGTGTAGCATCCTTCCATGTATAGATCTGGACCTCATCTTTGGGCTCCTTCCCTCTCACAGCAAAGTCTTCTTTGCTGTGATGGTCACCAATCTGCAAAAGTCCAAGATCAACTTTTTTTGTATGTGTTCAAGAAAATAAAAGTGTAAGAAATCATTCCGCA
The DNA here is from genome assembly GCA_030789695.1 of Scilla litardierei. Lineage (NCBI taxonomy): Eukaryota > Viridiplantae > Streptophyta > Magnoliopsida > Asparagales > Asparagaceae > Scilla > Scilla litardierei. Next base: position 132,001 of record CM061135.1, on the reverse strand, counting down.
ACAATATGAGGCAATGCAGATGCCTTGGCAGATGACATGGTTCAGAGAAAAATTCCCAACCATACAGAACAAACAACCATAGAGCTCTTCCACTAAATCATGCACCTACAAGGCACAGTTATTACCACATTACTATGCCACTTTGTCCTTTCAGTGCATGTAAAAAAGTATACAATATATAGCATCAAATTCTAGTAGTGCATGCAATATTTCCTGTGCATACTTATGCCTCCCAGGTTGATGCACTTAATACTACATACATGTTTCAACGTGGGAAGTAATGAAAGTGTTTGTGTTTGTATTTGTATGCATGCATCAATTTAGAGTGGAAATGTCCATACTTCCATAAGCACGAAGAAATTATGATTATAAATACATACTTTAATTATGAATCATGTTCGTGAAAAACAAATATGAATCAATATTTAGCATCTGGACGCTTCTAACTCCAAGATATGATTGAACCATACTTTCCATCAACATGTTTCTGTTAGTGGTTTTGCCCTAGGCCAAATATTTGGACATTTATGTTATGTCATTTTCATTTATAAAATGTTTCTCTTATTGTTATTATTATATTGCTTGCATGTTTCTTTATAATAATGTTTAAATAGATGTTTTATGTTATTCTAAGCATCCCTAGTCATTCATCGTTAAAGGTTTAATAATGAATTAAGACTAGTATGAGTTTTGTTGATAATTATGAGATAATTATATGTATGATGATACAAATCAAACTTATGGGTACTTGTTGAAGAACAGGTACTGGAAAGACTCGCTATGAGATCATTACATGGATTAGTGTCATAAATGATCTCATAATAGTTATGTCATAGAATCCTTATACCTGAGATCATCACATATTCCTACATAAGGAACATCATGTTTTGACATAACCAAACGTTATCTTTAATCAGATAATCATAAAGGTTATAATTGAATATGATGTGAATTATGCAGAGGAAAGTGAATGAACAAGATGGAATTTGTCCATCTCCTATGAGAGAGATATCTAATGGGCCCCTCGATAAGTAGGACTGAGAAATGCTTGGTCGTGCTCAAATGAATGTCATTTGATTTTATCAGTCTACCTAGAAAGCGAGAAATTAAATGTTTGAACAATATAAGTATGACACTGCCTATGACTTATGTTCAAATAAGATATCGTGTGACAAAAGGATTATGACATGTTCTATTGGTTATGTTAATATCGGACTAACGATATTCATATTAATTGGGTAGCCATAATGTCTTGCTAGAGACCAATTATGACTTGTGGGCTTCTAATGAGATTAGGCCCACTGTCAATTTAATATGAGCCTATTGGGTTGCATACAAAGAGCGTAATAGATAGGATAGGGTTTAAACATGATTTCGAATTTGATTTGAAATTTGCAATAAGGCGAAATATCTTAACTGACAGATATTGTATCTCGTTAAGATATTATCCCTAAGATATCGTCGCGTAACAAAACGCGTTAAATAGTTAACAGATAATATACGATATTATCATAACGATATCTTTTGTAACTGAAATACGTTAAGGGGTTAACGTGTGATTCTATTTAAGATATAGAAAGATGATTTTCAGTTTTTACAATTTTCAATCTATCTCCTCCGTTTTTGAGAAAAACAAAGAGCGAGAGAAACCTTAGTTGCGGAGTAGGAGCTAGCACCCTCGCAATTCCTCTTCGTAACATTCGCGTGTAGATACCAATTGAGGGTGGTCGTTTATAGAGCAGCACATGTAGTCCGACACATTCAGATCGTTAAAAAGGGTTAGTAATCTATTCAAATTAATTAGAAACGCATGGATCTTGGTAGGTTTCTATTTTCCGCTGCGTGTAAACTAATTATGCATTATAGAAACCCTAACAATTTCCACTATATAAGCACCGATGCATGGGTGTGAAAATTCTTTACGTTCAAGTCTGCATTTTAGGTGCTTCAAATATTGATGATCATGATTGACCATGTAGTTCAAGTTAAAACTAATTTGGGGGGTTCCATGATGTAGTAAACGAGTAAGAACATGATCTAGAGACACCCTACTCCAAAAGCTTAAGTTTTCAGGTAGAGCCCACCTTTCATTTCAATATATGACCTCCACTTCTTGTATTTCCAATGTAAACCATTCATATAACACATAATCTCTAAAAAGTTCTCATTAGATGTCCAATAATAGGATTTACAGAAAAGAATTTGCATCCAACCAATCACAAACATAATCGAACTGAAATGTGTCTTCTGCATCTTTCTTCTTCCTTTTAGAGAACGAATATTTTTCTCTCCAACCGCAATTTTTCTTCATGTCTTTTGGACTAAATACTAGTGAAGCTTGCACCACAAAAGTCAATCAAGAAAAAGCCAAAAATGCCTTTCTTTTTCACGGTCAACTCTAAACAAACTCCAGCCAATGCAATCAAGAATCAATCAGCTTTAGCTAGTTTTCTAAATCATGAAAGAGTATTCATTTGGCAACTACTTGATTCAGGCCCCAACTACAAAGTTCCTCCGTCACTGATGTTTTAGGTATGGACAAGAGATCAATGAATGGTGTAGATCATCCACGGGATAGTCCGCCATGTGATTTTGGGTCAACCCCTCTTATAAGGTACGTAAGACCTAAGGAGTCACCAGTAGAACATTTTTGTCATAAATATGGTAGTTAAAAATGTTGAAACAATTTGATATTATATTTTTACAAAATTCCACCATGTAAAATTGCATTCAATGCAGTGTATTTCTACTTGGAAGCACAATTGTATTATGAAGTGGTAATTTCTGCACCCTGCTTGCTTTTGAAGGTAGCACAACTCCACACAGACACTTAGCTAGGTGAAACATACCTTAGGAATACAAGTTTTGCTCACATCCAGACAGTCTCATTTTGCTTTTTTGGCATGTATCAAGTCACATACATGAAAACTATTCCCCATAGCAAGTTTATCATCTTGAAACTGAGATTCTTCGTCAAGAAGAATTTTTGATGGGTTGCTCCCCTTATAGCATTGACGTTTTATAATGAAGCGAAGTCATTGATGTGAAGTTGTGTTCGCCCCATAACAGAAAAGGTACTTCAGCCTTGTGTGTGTGTGTGTGTGTGTTAGAATTTAATGCACGTCATTTCATTTCCTGTTTGTGTCAGCGTAGCCATGTCAATGTGATATAGGTTGCTACGAAAGAGAAAACTCCATGTTGTCAGACATCCCATAAAAGTTGGTTAAAAATCTTTTATGAACGTCCTTATTTCTTTGCATGAATTCTACTTCACAGCCAATCCCATTTACTAGGGGAATGCTTAGATGATGATTATGATGATGGTGATATATGTTACACCTCATTCATTTTAAGTTTAGGATAAACAATTAATTAAATCTTTTCAAAATGATATTAAATTAAATGAACATGTTGATTGTTGGTGACCAGTTGGATACAGTGACCAAATGAGAAAAAAGGGACCCGATATCCAACTTCAACAGCACCAATCCAACACAAGCATCGGTGACACATTAGCTTGCATGACTTGTTTAAGCCGAGAATGTTCCTACTTGCCGCTCGAATGCACATTGCAGTTAAATAACAACATACAGCAGATGAACTTTGAAGCCTCCTTTGAGAACATTTAGCTTAATTTTTAGGTTCTGTTACATATGTCACTACTTTCAAAGACTTAAAAAAGTATTTAATGCATACGCTTAAAATAATAAAACAGCCAAGCAGTAAACATTAGAAAGATAGACAACATTCATTTCTTTTTGCACTTTGTGTATGATATCTTAATTGTTCAAAGTTTATCATTATCCATTGAAGTTGAATAATAATTAATCACAAACTTAAGATAGAAACAAAGGAATCGGATTGGCAATGTTAGATAATATCCATTTTGTAACAAGGCAGTTCTTGCTAGCGGCTAGAAGACGGGCAATGATACAGAGAGAATACTCCAGTCGACAATTCATACAGCCCTTTTACAACACCGAACCAGACTAGCAGGTGTTACAAATCGGCCTAGAAAGCAATAGATAATTTATCTCATTTACAACACACAACCATAATAGCAGTTGTTACGAATCAGCCTAGCAGGTGTTAATTCATGTATCCCATTTACAAGTTACAACAATGAATCAGACTAGCAGGTGGTATATGACAAGCATGAAACTAAAACAAAAACCCAAGTTATTGGTATTAAAAACATGAAGACCTATTTGCATCTACAGTTCATCTAATAAAGTCTATGTGAAATAAATAAAAAAATGTTTTCCGATATGCAACACAACAAAAGGTTTTTTTTCATTCTGGCGTTGTGTCTCATGTAATCATGTTCAAAGTAAAGTTTAATAATATAAAGAATGTACCACACAGTCCATAAGCACAAAATTATTCATATCCATAATCACCAGGACAAAATTCAAGAATACAAGTATTGACATAGGACATTAAATCAAAAGTCTAAAAAGAACAGACAAATGTCTTTTAAGTCTTACGTCATATGCAAATATTAAAAATCAGGATCCAGCTTGAGCCTAGAGATTATGAAAACATTTAAAATGAAACAGCAAAATAGGTCAAGCATATATAGACTATGTAAAAGATGATATGATTATAAATATAAGTCAAAGAACATATACAGTGGAGAAGAACATGCTAACCTTTGTGAAAACCCGGAGCAACAGGGGACAAGTCTGCAATGTCACGAGAAATTATTCATTATTACAAAACATGAATTTTTACAATTGCTGATGAATGAATTGATAACAGGATGAGGATGTGATAAAAGTGCATGTCAGCTTAGCATTAGCTTTCACCGTCCTCTGTCTCATCATTTTGTGGATTGATTCAATAAACCCTTGTTTCGAATGAAGAATAAAGGGGGAATAAGATGGTTAAGCATTATTATTCCCCTTATACTAGTCATTCACCTTAAAGTTCATTTGGAATAAATTTATCACTCTTATCACCAAAAGCCATTTTATACCAAAAATGTTGGGTATAAGCAATTCCTAGTAGGCCCAAGAAACATGTATACCCCTTTTCTGTCACCAACTATTCATCTAATACCCATAACCAAACACTGCTAGGTAAAATGCCATATACCCAAATAATATTATGCTTATGAGATATAAGGTGTGATAATGAAACCGTGGATAGGCAAGATTCCAAACCGGGCCCAAGGGAAAATGCATGTTTTAATATCATCTGCGGTCACCGTTCACCGGGCTTCGGTCACCGGCTCCCTTGTCATCAGGTCGCCGACTTCCTTGGGCGCAGTCATCAGTCCGCATACATGGTCTTAGGACTATGCACAGACCTGTTAGTCCCCATAAATGCTATTACGACTTTGTGAAGACGTGTTTTTGATAAACAGTTGCACGGGCCATGTCAGCGGGGCCACGCTCCCCAACTTCAGTTCAGAAGTTAAGAGGCTGTTTTTCCAAGCTCAATATAAAGAGTTGTATCCGATCCTAAGTTATTATCTACATATCCACATGAGACGGTGCTGGGTACATGCGCAAGTTAGGTATAAAAAAACCACACGGTACATTTTCCATGTGTGATCAAACATACCGACATTGAAAAACAAGGGACAAGTGCAAAGTTTGTACCTTTTCACGATCGATGGGCTGAAAACGGGGGCGGACAGCTGAGGGAGGGCCCCTAGCCTGAGCAGGAGTCATGGGCCGCGGCTGCCTACTCTGGACGTCACCCACTCCCGCCATCCGATCCCTTCCAAGGAAAACTTGATGTGATTTGAATGTCAAGGCTGTAGCGGTTCATAAAATGCATACAAAGATCAAAACCTCGCATTTGCCACTTATATATAACTTCTAATCGTTTAAATAAAAGAAAATAATAAGTCAACGTTCCGGACCAAAATACAGATGCACGGGCCATTTGGGGGCAATCACATAATACTGAAGAAGATTAGAAGCAAACCCCTAAACCCTAAAATCACTCGCACACTGAAACGGATGAAGAAGAGGAAGATAGAGATGTGAGAGTACCTGAAGAGACGAAGGGCACTGAATGTCCGCTGCACTCTCGTCGGGAAATCTACGATGCGGTTGAGTATCGAGTCTCGCCGGCTGCCCTATCTCGAGCCTCGAGCCTCGTGATTCCGTGTGTTTGTGGCTTGATCGGGTTTTGGTTTTGAGATGCTAAGGTATCTTTACACCCGACCCGACACATGCAAATGACCGTTGAGTCTTCTTAGAATATTGATATGGCCATATGCTTCTAAGGGCATGTTCTTTTGCTGGAATAAGAGAACGTTTGTATTCTAAGGAGAGAGAAAATGGAGTTTTGTGTTCTTTTGGGTGGAATAGGATATGAAAAGTGGGGTTTGGAATAGAAAGTGAGGTCCACATTCTATTCTTGTGTTCTTTTGGGATTGTGGAGTTGGAATGAAAAAGTGGTAAGGGGATGAGTTGGAGGGGAGAGATAGAGAGAGATGAGAGAGTGGGACCCACTATTCCTAAGGATTCCATTGTATTCCAAGCAAAAAGCTTGGAATAGAAAAGTGCTCATCATTACCAAATTGGAATAGCCACGTAGGATTCTATTCCACGCCCAAAAGAACAACAGCTTGGAATACAACCTTGGAATAGGATGAATAGTACATGAACAGTGTCTCTATTCCCATTCCCACCCCTGTTCTGAGCAAAAGAACCGGCCCTAAAATGCTCGTCATCGCACCCAAACCTTGCAGCATTATTAGTGGTAGATAATTGATTAGAGTGAAATATTGCATATTCTATCCTTGATCTTGTAGCATTTCCATGTGTTTTCATGGTTAACTGAGCTCTAGATTCTACATGGCACTCGACATACTTTAGAGTTCAATCCATTTTATAGAATGTTTATGAATTTTATGAGATTTTTGTGATGCATTGATTTCATGCTAAAAACAATGGAGATTGACTGTCTGCTCACATTCAGCCGACGGGAGTTATGCACTCAGGCGTCTCGGAAGTACCGACACACTGATACGCAAGATTCAGCGCTTTCGGCCGTTTAACGCACATAATCCAGCCGTCTGACTCTTCAACATCAGACGCATGGCCGTGGTTCATCAGACGTCCGGGGCATATGCGTTAATTATTTCCAACTCTCGGGAATTGTGTGCAAACTGCATCAGCCGTCTGATGCACATGACCCATACGACTGGACCAATCATCAAACGGCTGGCAAAACTACTTAAGACGGCTGACAGGCTTCTCGTCCAGTTTTCTTCCAAACCGACCCAAACCCGCAGATTAGGCTTTTGAGGTAATAACCCTTGAATGTGTGCTTTGTAAATGAGCTGTAATAAAACCCTGAACTTTCTCTCTTTATTTGATCGTTTTGTCGTTGTAATTGATTAAGATGATGATTTCCATACTGAACGTGGTTGTCGTCTTCTTCATGTTTGTATAAATTATTGTTATGTGGTGTGTGGTGTAGTTTGGTTTGATATTTACTACTGAATTGGTTTCTTTGCATTGGATTCAATGTTTATATTGCTTAAATCTTGGATTTATAAGTTAGCACGCTCTTGTACTAATCCAAATGATTGTATTTGAGAGAATGATCATCCCATAAGGATGTGTCACCATAACAATAATGAAATTTATTGTTTGATCAGTTACGTATGTTTCCATTGTTCTTAACACCCAAAATAGAATCATCCGATGATGCTGGCCCAAAAGGGTCATCGTTGAGTTATACTTTTGAAACTTAACTCGTGCTAAATATAGATCCCAATGAACCCACGTCACACACACAATCATATTATCGATTTTCTCCAAGTTCTCAATGCGCCCAGTTAAGTTTAGGTTAAGTGTGATAGTTGAAACACTTTTCCAAACACTAAACAATCATCTGAAAGTGGTAGTTCCCTCACTAATTACGCGCTCTTACTGATTAATGTTGTAATGATAACTACCGTTCTGCACATGGGTTCGACATCCGGACTCATCGGATCTCTATTACTTGTCTGACCTCCTGCGCTGGGGAGTTGTAATGTTTTGAGGCAATCAATAATGCACATCGCAAGGAGCTGCGCGTGCACATTGGAAACATTTGTAAATACTTACGAAAGATCAAGGCAAAAGATCAAGGCATGAACTCCAAACCAAACCACTTAAATGTGGTAAGTCGACTAATGATGCTTCAGTAATCGACTAACCAACATGCAGGAAAATCATAGAGCTGGCTAGTCGAATAATGCATAAACATTAGTCAACTAATTGGCCCAGATGCACAATGGGCTATGGTTCATTTTTTGGGTGCGGGTTTAATCCAAGAGTTGGATCTAACCCCGACCCGAATTAATAGAGTTTGACTCTAACATGAATTCCTAAGTTGTATGATATTCAAATGAGTTTTTGATTGACTGATCAACCTTATTTTAGAATTTGGGTTGGTTTCAAATTCGGAGTCATAATTGGATTATGAAACCATATTCTTTGTGCATTCTCCTGCAAGTGTTCTGGGATGAGGTTGGATTCGAATATAATTCATCCTCACTCTCTATAAAATAGGTGCCGCTAGGTTTTCAACCGGGGGTGAAAAACTAAGGGTATGTTCTTTGCTGGAATAGAGAAAAATGGAACGGGGGAAAGTTTTTATTCCATGGAGAGAGAAAATAGAGTTTTGTGTTCCTTTGGGTGGAATAGAATATGAAAAGTGTGGTTTGGAATAGAAAGTGGGGTCCACATTCTATTCTTGTATTCTTTTGGGATTGGAGAGTTGGGATGAAACAGTGGAAAGGGGATAAGTTGGAGGGGGGAGAGAGAGAGAGAGAGAGACGAGAGAGTTGGGCCCGCCATTCCCAAGGATTCCATTACATTCCAAGCAAGAAACTTGGAATACAAAAGTGCTCATCATTACCAAATTGGAATAGCCACGTAGGATTCTATTCCACGTCCAAAAGAACAACCGATTGGAATACAAACTTGGAATAGGGTGAATAATGCAGGAACAGTGGCAAATTTTGCATTCCCAGCCATATTCCCCGCAAATGACAGCCCCTAACATAATTGGGCATCACCTTTTTATGTAGCCATGCATATGCTGAAAAGCCATGCGTGACCTCGTGGAGCTGAGAATGCCATCATTTAATCCCATTGGTGGATATTGGTCTAACCATGCAAGTTGTTGCATTCTCAGATGAAAACTTAAGCATGCCAAGCATTGCATTGAAAAGGCTTTCATCCAATAAGATTTTTTCATGCAACCCTTGCATGAAAAATTTCCATGGAGCCGCATGACTTCTTCCTTCTCATCGTTTCAATCTATAGCCGCGATGCTCGGGAATTGAGTTGATGCCTATGAAGAACTCATTGATGGGACACGTGGTCGCCGCTATGGGACTTCTATTGTACCATGGTGGATGGAGCAGTGTCGTTTTGGACTTCACCGGAAATGTTTTGGATCTGCGGATATCATGTAGCAATATACATGCACCTGTATAACCATTAAATAGCATTGATTTCAAGTGCTTCCGTAGATCCTAATAGAGTATGATAGGCGTCGAAATTTTTTGATATTTAAGTCTTCTGCTGCATCGTGAAATAGTTTAGCATACCTAGCATATTCACTTACAAAATTTTCACATAGTTTCAATACAAGTTTATCTGCATACTACTTTAATTCAATATGGAATACTTCGTCGATGATCACATCAACTGTCGTTGAGCAATAATCATGGGCCTTAAAGACCGTCTAACTTCATTGTTGTTTCGTCGTTGGATGGTTGAGCACAAACGACGAGTGTACGATATAATCCTTGTTGGAATTAATGGCTCTTTTGGCCATTTGTTCATGCCCACTCTCTCTTTTTTAGTCCCACATTGGATAGGCAATCACTCTTGTGTGGGTATATAATAGGCTTCTCTCATATGGGCTATTGGACTTGTTAATGGGTTAGAATTTAGGGGTAGCTCGCGTGCACATGAGCCCAAGCAAGGGGCCGAGCCCAAACCGGGTTGAGCTGAATGGAAAATCTGGGCGACGGATCCGGAAACCCTTAGCGTGTGTGCACTGGTGTCGTGCCTGCGCAGGGGGGGTTACGGGTACGCGCGCGGAGTGCACGAGTTTTAACTCGTGTTTTTAGCCCATTTTATTTTTCAGAATTCAAAAAGCCCAGTACGTTTAAATTTTCCCAACAGCCATTTTTCATTTAATTGTACCAAACTGTTAATGGCTGCGTTGCTAATGGCATTCATGGCCGAATTCCAACAACCATATTTTTCCTCTTTATAAACTCTTGTTTAGAGTTTCTATCCACCATTGCAAAAAATCATCTCTACGCAAATCCTCTTCTCTTCCATTCCTTATCCTGGGTATCGATCTCTGCGCAAGCTCCATGCTTCTGGTCGCGAGTGGACGCGTTCAGACGCGACTGCGTTAACCTTGGGGAGCAGCAGGCATCATCCGATTACCACCACGGTTGGGCCGTAGTTGTTTTCAAGGCAATGGCTCATCCATGGCGCAGTTCATCTTCTTTGTCTCAGATTTTTCCTTTCCCTCTTATTCGTATTTTTTTTACTTGTCTCTTAACTCTCTGTTTTGCTTCTGCAGTCATAGATCTTATCTTTCAGGTCTAACAATTTGAAAACAACTAGTCACTTTGTTATGGATGTCACTCCTTTCAAGTCGTTCCTCGATCTGTCCAAGTTGGCATCCCTCGATGGTACCAACTACAAACGGTGGTCGTAAAAACTCTTGATGTTTTTTAATAGCTTGAAATTGACTACGTCCTTTTCAAAGACTGTCCCCCTCTTCCTCCTTCTTCCAGCACTCCATCAACTTCTGTTGATGGTGATGCTATTGCTGTTATTCCTCCTGCCAACTCTTCTGCTTCTGCAGAAATTGTGAAATATGATAAAGACAACAAGACTGTTCGTTGTCACCTCCTTCATCATATGAAGGATTCTTTATTTGATTTATATATGATTCATAAGTCTGCTAAACTAATCTGGGATTCCCTAGAAAAGAAGTATGGATATGATGATGCAGGAAAGAAGAAGTATGTCGTTGGCAAGTGGCTCCACTTCCAAATGCTCGACGACAAGCCCATCATGGAACAAGTCCACATCTACGAGAACCTTTGCGCAGATGTTTTCAATGAAGGCATGAAGATGTGCGAGATCTTTCAAGCGAATGTGCTGTTGGAGCGGTTCCCACCTTCATGGGCTGAGTACAGGAACCATCTCAAACACAAGAAAAAAGATCTGTCCCTGCAGGAGCTCATCAGTCATATGCAAACTGAAGAGGCTAATCGCCTCAAAGATAAGCCTGACTCTTCTCCTCATTTCTGTCAAAGCTAACATCGTTGAATCTTCTGGCCCCTTCAACAAAATCAGGTTCAACAATAAAGGGAAGAAGCCCTTTAACCAAGGACAAAACAAGAAGTCAAGTCACTTCACCAAACCAGACAGCAAGGTCCAGAAGCCGAACGTTGTCTGCTGTGTGTGCGACAAACCTGGCCATAAAGCCTACCAATGCTTTCAACGCCAGGGAACCCAAAAGCCGCCCCCAGAAACAAGGTGCCCCTGCTGCTGAAGCCAACCTTGCTGAACAAGATGAAGTCATTGTTGCTGTCATCGTTGAAGCTAACATGGTGGCCAATAACGTTGACTGGATCCTAGACACTAGCACGACAAGACATCTCTGCGCAAACAATGATCTGTTCCACGACTTCAAGGATGCTGCGGACACAGACTGCGCCTTCATGGGAAATTCCACTGCTTCCCGAGTTGCTGGTAAAGGTACTATCATGCTGAAACTAACATCAGGAAAGACTCTTTCCCTTAGCAACGTCCTTTATGTCCCATCTCTGCGTCGCGACCTCGTGTCTGGTGCCGTACTAAACAAAGCATGTCTAAAACTTGTCTTTGATGCTGACAAGGTTGTTATTTCTCGTAGTGGAGACTTTGTTGGGACGTGCTATCTGAGTGATGGACTATTCATTCTGAATGTAGTTTCTGATTCAATGAATAAATCTTCTGTTGCTTATATTGCTGAATCTTTAGACTTATGGCATTGCCGACTAGGGCATGTCAATTTTGCTTCTATTAAGAGATTAAATAACTTAGATCTAATATCTGCTACAAGTTATTCTGAATTCTCTAAATGTCAAATTTGTGTAGAAGCCAAATACACTAAAAAAACCTTGTAAACCTGTCGCTGTTAGGCAGTCAAAACTTCTCGATTTAATTCATTCAGACCTGGCAGACTTTAAATCTACTAGAAACAAAGGAGGAAAACATTACTACATCACTTTTGTAGATGATTGCTCTAGATTCACTATGGTATATCTTCTAAAAACTAAGGATGAGGCTGAAGAAATGTTCATTAAATATAAGACAGAAGTAGAAAACCAACTTGATAGAAAAATCAAAAGGTTTAGGTCTGACAGAGGTGGAGAATATAGCTCCCATACATTAAAAGACTTCTGTGAGAAGAATGGAATCATACATGAGTTCAGTGCTCCTTATGTTCCTCAACAAAATGGTATAGCTGAACGAAAGAACATGACTCTGAAAGAAATGATGAATGCCATGCTCTTAAGCTCAGGATTATCTGATGACATGTGGGGGGAAGCCATTCTCTCTGCTTGCCAGATCCTTAATAGAGTACCCCATAAGAAACTAGACAAAACATCGTATGAAATGTGGAAAGTTTATCCCCCTAACCTTAAATTTCTTAGAGTGTGTGGGTGTCTGGCAAATGTAGGACTACCTGACTTTAAGAAGTCAAACATTGGGTCTAAAACTTATGATACTGTTTTTATAGGGTATGCTCATAATAGTGCGGCATATAGATTCATGTCCTTTACAGATAAATCTATTTCTGAGTCTAGAGATGCAGAGTTTTTTGAGCATGCTTTTTCTTTGAAAAAGGAATTAACAGAATCTTTGTCTCTTGTACCTCCTATTGAGTCTATTCCTTCTTCTTCACCTATATCTTCTGATATGCATACATGTAGTTCTACTTTTAGTGAAGAACCCAGAAGGAGTAAGAGGCAAAGGACTGAAACCAATTTCGGACCTGACTTTTTAACTGCCTTTCTGTCAGAAAATAGATGTATAGACATGCTTAGTGATGGATAGTGTCTACCTTTATAATAGAAGATGACCCAAAAACCTATGATTAGGCAATGAGATCCATTGATGCCAGTTTTTGGAAAGAAGCTATTAAAAGCGAACTTGATTCTATTGTATCCAATCAAACTTGGGAATTAGCTGAGTTACCTAAAGGTAATAAGCCCATTAGTAATAAATGGATTTTTCAAGAAAAAGATGAGACCTGATGGATCGATAGAAAAATTCAAAGCTAGACTTGTGATCAGGGGCTTTACTCAAAAGAAAGGATTAGACCACTTTGACACCTATTCTCCTGTGACCAAGATTGCAACCATAAGGACTCTAATTGCCTAAGCTGCAATTCATGAGTTAGTCATACATCAAATGGATGTTAAGACAGCCTTCCTAAATGGCGATCTAGAAGAAGAAATCTACATGTCCCAACCCGAGGGTTTTGTAGTTGCTGGTGAAGAGAATAAGGTTTGCAGGCATAGAAAGTCTGTATACTGCTTAAAACAAGCTCCTAAGCAATGGTATGAGAAATTCAACAGCACCCTAATAAGGATGGCTTTGTTGTAGACACATCTGATTCTTGTGTTTATTCTAAACTAATAGGATCAGATTGTGTAATTATTTATCTCTATGTCAATGAATGTTAATTTTTGGGAACAATCTAGATATTGTAAATGATACCAAAAATTTCTTGTCATCTCAATTTGAGATGAAAGACCTAGGAGAAGCTGATGTCATTTTAGGAGTTAAAATTGTTAGAAACTCTTATGGCATCTCCTTGAGTCAATCTCATTCCGTAGAGAATGTGCTGAATAATTTCAACTGCTTTGATGTTGTTCCTGCTAGAACTCCCTATGACCCTAGCATACTTTGAAAAAGAATTTAAGAGAGAGTATTGTTGAGTATTGATTCCCCGGATTTGGTTTTGGATGATGAGCAAACATAAATATCGTGTACTAACTGTTTGTGAGCGCAGTTATGGAGATCGTCGCCAAAAGAATACGTATTTCATAAGCGACGTCTCAAGACTTCTGAATACGCGTGTCGTGTGCCTGAAGCTTCGTTGAAGCTCAAGGAGTATTAATGAAGTCAAGAGCGAAGATTGAAGCTTCGAAGACGGTTCGTCATGTATTATTTATTGTCTTCTAGCTTCATAGATTAGAATGTTAAGCCTTGAGTAGGACTTACATTATAATCTTCATTTCGCTCATATCTTAGAGCTAAGATTATCATAGAAGCCATTAGAAACTTTCCCGAAGCCTATCGCTTCTTCCCTCGGCTTCTTGTGCATGTTAGTTGGTTCAAGTAGAAGAACCAACCGACTAGATGACGATCTAGTCGGTCGGCAATTCCTCTTGAACCGACTAGAATGCCTTGCTCATTTCTGCCTAGATATGTTGATCAATTAGGCGGTCAAAGAAGAGTCACCGACCGACTAGATGACGATCTAGTCGGTTAGGAATCCTTCTTAGACCGACTAGTTGAGCTCTCTCTGTACAGCCATAGTTACTGTTTATCGTTAGTCGGTCAAAGAACGTTTGTCGACCGACTAGTTGAGACACTAGTCGGTCAGCATTTGTTCTTAAACCGACTAATTCATATTGAAGTGCTTATTCTATTTCGACTGTTAGTCAGTCAAAGATCATTCACCGACCGACTAGTTGTGAAACTAGTCGGTCGGCAAGTCTTCTTAGACCGACTAGTTGTCATCTCCTGTACTTCAACCTTTTGGCTGTTCAACCGTTAGTCGGTCTACATTGTATCACCGACCGACTATTTGATGAACTAATCGGTCAGTGATCCTTCTTTGACCGACTAGTATGGTTCAGAATAGAGCCGTTGGAGCTTTTCTTGAAACGATTTTTCCTCTCTCTTTCCTCTATCCTATATATACTTGGAGGGGTTCTTTCCTTGTATTCAAGGGCTGCATATTTTGGGATTTAGATAAATCAAAGAGAAGCAAATCATCTCCATTCTAAAGCTATCTCTTCTCACTAGAATCTCTCTCTCACTCGTATTTTAAAAGAGAGATTCATTGATTGTGAGCCTTCCAAGCCAAGAGCTTGATTCTAGGTCACCAACATCCACCTAGGACTCCATTGCTGGTCATTATCTTGGAGCTAGGGTTTGGTGACATCTTCTTCCACAACAATCCATCTTTGCCCTAATTTGGTAAGATTTACTCAAGGCATAGGATTTTGTGGTAAGCGTTTCTTTATTTCATTTCAATTGATATTGCAATTGTGTCTCTCGGTTGTGAGAGAGGTTGTGATCCCGGGTTGTGGGAGTCACATTTATATGGTGTATGATTTGTTCTTGTGAAGGTTTTTCACGAGAATTTCATAGTGCTAAATCTTGGGTTAGAGGTTTCTAACTCAAGTATCTGGAGGGGATCCTGGTGGTTGGGACGTAGGATCACCGGGAACAAGTCGGGGAGACTTGGGTGGATCCGAACCCGTTACATGCTTTGTTTGCGTTTGTTAATTCTTGTCGATTGTTGTTTGTAGTCTAATTCTGCATTGTTGTTTGTATGTTTGCACAATAATTAGGAATAACTCTCTTGATTATTTTAAAGTACTATTCACCCCCCAGTACATGTGCAGTAGCTTCACTGGGCATTACAATTGGTATTAGAGCCAATGTTCAAATCTATGACAAACAATGACTACAACGTCTTCAAGGATCGTCAAGGATCTTCTTCAGTTATGGAAGGACAATCCTCTGTCAGGCCTCCTCACTTCAACGGTACCAACTATGGGTACTGGAAATGCCGGATGGAAACCTTCCTCCGGAGCGCTTCACTTTGGAGAGCCACGATGACAGAGTATGTCGAGCCCGCCGAAGAAGATTTCGCCAAGTGGACTACCGCGGAGGTCGCCACGGAGGTAAGCAATGCCAAGGCCATGAATGCCTTGCAATGTGCATTGGAGCCCGAAGACTTCAACAAGATATGTACATGTAAGAGTGCATATCAAGTATGGAACCAACTCCTCATCTTGCACGAAGGAACGAGTACGGTAAAAGATTCTAAACTCGTTGTCGCTAACAAAGAATTTGAGTTGTTTACATGGAACAGGGTGAAACCATGAAGGACTACTATGCTCGCTTCGTGGACATATCCAACGAATTGGAAGCACTTGGGAAGATCTACACCCAAAAGGAGAAAGTCACGAAGATAATCGACGGACTTCCTTCTTGTTGGGAAAAGCGTACCTTCGCCATCGAGGAAGGTAACGATATGAATAAGTACACGGTTGTACAACTAATGGGTACATTGTTGTCTTACGAGGTACGCAAGGAAAGCAAGATAAGGATGAAGGAAAAGATGAAGGCGTACTTGAAGCAAGACGAGCCAAAGAAATAGGCGATTGCATACAATGCCGCTCCATCTACCGATGATGAAGAATCGGAAGAAGAATTGGACATGCAAGCTTTGGCCGATTTGGCAAAGAAGTTCGACCGATGCTTCCGAAAAGGTAAGTCTAAGAATCTATCTAAGTTTGGTTTGACTAATGCTTCTACTCCTGTGTGTTATAAATGCAACAAGCCAGGACACATCAAGCCGGATTGTCCTCTCAACAAACACAAGGATAAGTGAAAGGCATCCAAATACGACAAGTCGAGAAAGCACAAGAAAGGACTTGTCGGCACTTTCACCGACTCCGACGAGGACTCCTCAAGTGGAGAGTCGGATGATGAGAAGGTGGAGAAAGCACACATGTGCTTCATGGGAAGAGAAGAACGTGTTCAAGAGACTTCCTCCGATGAAAGCGATGAAAGCGATGAAAGCGATGATGAATGCGAAGAGGTAACCATGGATGAACTTAAATTAGCCAACGAACAACTTTGGTATAAGTTCTCTAAATTGGCTAGTAGATTTATTAAGACTAAAAATAAGTCAGATAGTCTTAAAATCTCGCCTAAGCCTTTCATCGTCAACAACGACACCGTTGTTGAAGATTTGAGAAATGAGATTGTAAATCTCAAGTCTCAATTTGAGCATGTTCATATCAAGGATTCGGATGAACATGTGATAGCGGATTTGATGTCTCAAAACTCAACTTTGAGTATTGAGAATAAAAATCTCAAATCATGTGTTTGTGCACTCACATCGCAAGTGTCCACCTTGGATGCTTCCATGCATTCTCTCACCGAGAAGTATGAGTGCACATTGGGCCGAATTCATGAATTCAATAAAGGTAAGGGCCATTTGGATAATATCCTAAATGACTTACTTCCGGCCAATCATCACATTGGCTTGGGGTATAAGATGGGAGAGTCATCCAAATCGTCAGCCACCTTTATTAGGCCAACGTCCGATGCTTCTACTAGTGGGAGTAAACACTTCATGGGTAGTTCTTCTACCAATGGTGCTTCCGCTAGATACACACCCCCATTTGGAAAGAAACCCACTTTGGGTGGACCTCCAAAGAAGGGTCATGCTTTCATGTATGCCATGCCACGTAGGAACACACATCCTACTCCACATGTTAGCACGTATGATGATTTTTATGCTCCGCATCCACGAGCACGTACACACCATGTGAGACACACTCATGCACATGTTCCACCACATGCATATGTTCATTCACATTCTCATATGAATAAGTATCATCATGCACCATTGCATCATATGCCTTATGCCTATCCACGACATGCATCACATAGAAATCAACAACGTATGCATGCTCCTAATAGGATTAGGACTCCCAAGACATACACTATTTGGGGTCCGAAGAACACAAGCATGCATGCTAAGGATATGTATGTGAAATCGTTTATTAATGATATTATTTTGAATGATGATTATGTTGGGAAATCACGGTCCTCGTGGACTTGGTTTCCGAAGGGTTAGTTTCCTTTGACCCTTCATTGCTTGGTACCATAAGTTGATTTTCATTTTTATGGGTACCAAAGCAATTGTGGTTAGAATTGGTTTATATTTCTTTTTGCATATTGGTTTTTGATGTGCTTATATGATTGAAACTTAAATTCATATTGAATTTGAATTTTGTTGGGATATGGGTTACATTTAATTTGAATTTAGTTCGCTAAATTTATCGCCTAACCCATAGGATCCAAATAGATTTTTGGATACCAAAATGATATTTTCTAGGTTCAATCCATCATGGGATACCAACCCTACCAACTCATTGATTTGCAAAGGATTTTTCATTCAAATGGAGTTGTTGGTGCTTATGAGATGCACCAAAGTAGGGGGAGCTTAATGTTGTAAGTATCTTCTTACATTTGATATACATTTGGTATCCATATGTGTTGATTGCATGCATTGTTAGAATATTTACATTGGTATCATTTTGTCTAAATTAGTATGCTAGAATTGTGTTTGCCATAGTTTCATAAAGTTACTATCTAATGTTTAGCATAACACTTTTGCATGTTACTTTTGGTATCATTTTGCCACATTTGGTTTTCACATTGGATTTTTTTGTCTCTGATGTTGATTTCGTCGCTCGACGATTAACTTGGTTAAATAGAAATTCTTTCTATGATATCATAGAATTGTTTTCCATGCACTATTTAACTAAGAATGTTGATATTGGAGAGTATGTTCCATAACTCAATAAGTGAAATTAATTTGAGTTTTGGTGATTTCGATTTTCGCCTATGGTTTGATGATTTCGTATTTCGATTTTCGCCTATGGCTTGATGATTTCGTTTTTCGAATTTCGCCTATGGCTTGATGATTTCGTTTTTCGATTTTCGCCTATGGTTTGATGATTTCGTAATTCGATTTTCGCCTATGTCTTAATGATTTCGTATTTCGATTTTTGCCTATGGCTTGATGGTTTCGTTCTACGATTTTTGACTATGGTCAAGTAAGCACGCTTTGATTTTCTTCGGTATTTTACATTTGGTATTTTACTTTGGTGTCATTTGGACCGTGGTCGTATTCTTAGCCTCTCATGAATTTCTTAGCCATTGTAATCTTGTCATTGATCTCCTCCCGCTCTTTTTGCTAATGCCAAAGGGGAAGAGAATTAATAATAATGACAATGTGCTAATTGATATCAAAGCAATTTACCATGAATCTAAGTTAATATGTTAGATTCAGGGGAGTTAAGATATAAAATGGATTAAGATATCCTAAATTGCAATAATAGGATTCATATTTTATATCTCCCTCGCCTGCTTGATGCATATGATTATTGTTTAATATGGAACTAACGTGTCATCAATGCAGGGGGAGTAAGTAAATTTCTTTTGAATCATTATTATTGATTATTATTTATGTTGGTTTGTCATCACCAAAAAGGGGGAGAATGTTGATTATTGATTCCCCGGATTTGGTTTTGGATGATGATCAAACATAAATATCGTGTACTAACTGTTTGTGAGCGCAGTTATGGATATCGTCGCCAAAAGAATACGTATATCATAAGCGACGTCTCAAGACTTCTCAATACGCGTGATCGTGTGCCTGAAGCTTCGTTGAATCTCAAGGAGTATTAATGAAGTCAAGAGCGAAGATTGAAGCTTCGAAGACGGTTCGTCATGTATTATTTATTATCTTCTAGCTTCATAGATTAGAATGTTAAGCCTTGAGTAGGACTTACATTATAATCTTCATTTCGCTCATATCTTAGAGCTAGGATTATCATAGAAGCCATTAGAAACTTTTCCGAAGCCTATCGCTTCTTCCCTCGGCTTCTTGTGCATGTTAGTTGATTCAAGTAGAAGAACCAACAGACTAGATGACGATCTAGTCGGTCGACAATTCCTCTTGAACCGACTAGAATGCCTTGCTCATTTCTGCCTAGCTATGGTGATCAATTAGTCGGTCAAAGAAGAGTCACCGACCGACTGGATGACGATCTAGTCGGTTAGGAATCCTTCTTAGACCGACTAGTTGAGCTCTATCTGTACAGCCATAGTTACTGTTTATCGTTAGTCGGTCAAAGAACGTTTGTCGACCGACTAGTTGAGACACTAGTCGGTCAGCATTTGTTCTTAAACCGACTAATTCATCTTGAAGTCAGCTTATTCTATTTCGACTGTTAGTCGGTCAAAGATCATTCACCGACCGACTAGTTATGAAACTAGTCGGTCGGCAAGTCTTCTTAGACCGATTAGTTGTCATCTCCTGTACTTCGACCTTTTGGCTGTTCAACCGTTAGTCGGTCTATGTTGTATCACCAACCGACTAGTTGATGAACTATTCGGTCAGTGATCCTTCTTTGACCGACTAGTATGGTTCAGAATAGAGCCGTTGGAGCTTTTCTTGAAACGATTTTTCCTCTCTCTTTCCTCTATCCTATATATACTTGGAGGGGTTCTTTCCTTGTATTCAAGGGCTGCATATTTTGGGATTTAGAGAAATCAAAGAGAAGCAAATCAAATCCATTCTAAAGCTATCTCTTCTCACTAGAATCTCTCTCTCACTCGTATTTCAAAAGAGAGATTCATTGATTGTGAGCCTTCCAAGCCAAGAGCTTGATTCTAGGTCGACTCCATTGCTGGTCATTATCTTGGAGCTAGGGTTTGGTGACATCTTCTTCCACAACAATCCATCTTTGCCCCAGTTTGGTAAGATTTACTCAAGGCATATGATTTTGTGGTAATTGTTTCTTTATTTCATTTCAATTGATATTGCAATTGTGTCTCTCGGTTGTGAGAGAGGTTGTGATCCCAGGTTGTGGGAGTCACATTTATATTGTGTATGATTTGGTCGTGTGAAAGTTTTTCACAAGAATTTCATAGTGCTAAATCTTGGGTTAGAGGTTTCTAACTCAAGTATCCAGAGGGGATCCGAGTGGTTGGGACGTAGGATCACCGGAAACAAGTCGGGGAGACTTGGGTGGATCCGAACCCGTTACATGCTTTGTTTGCGTTTGTTAATTCTTGTCGATTGTTGTTTGTAGTCTAATTCCGCATTGTTGTTTGTATGTTTGCACAATAATTAGGAATAACTCTCTTGATTATTTTAAAGTACTATTCACCCCCCAGTACATGTGCAGTAGCTTCACAGGGCATTACAAGTATTTCTCAATCTGAATATGCTAAGATCATAGGAAGTGTGATGTTCCTCATGAACTGTACTCGACCCGATATAGCATATGCTATTAGCAGGCTAAGTCGGTATACTCATAACCATAGTAATGAACATTGGACTGCTCTTCATCATTTATTAAAGTACCTGCAAGGGACTGTCGATTGGTGTTTGCATTTCAGCAAATTTCCTGCCGTGTTAGAAGGATTTTGTGATGCAAACTGGGTTTCAGATAACGATGAAGTTAGTTCAACTAGTGGGTTTTTATTCTCTTTGGGTGGAGGTGCTATATCTTGGAAGTCTTCCAAATAGACATGTATAGCACACTCCACCATGGAATCTGAATTTATTGCTCTTGAGTTGGCAGGGTAAGCGGCTGAATGACCGAGGAACCTGTTAGCAGACGTGCCTTTGTGGGGAGGAAAAACTGCTCCAGTTTCCCTTCATTGTGATTCTCAGGCAGCCATTGGTGTTGCTAAAAATAGTGTCTACAACGGAAAGAAGAGACACATTCGGATCAGGCACGGTGTGGTTGAACAACTCCTGAAAAATGGAGTAATTTCTTTGGAATATGTAAGGTCTGAAAGAAATCTTGCTGATCCACTAACCAAAGGATTGCCAAGGAAAGTGGTTCTTGATTCGTCGAGGGGGATGGGGCTAAAGCCCATGAGTTAAGGTTATATGGTTGATACCCAGTGTGGTCTAACGAAGCCATATGATCATTAACAAACACTACATTCCCATCACTATGGCGTGTGGTGGTGTTCTTTGAATCCATGGCCAAGTTTGGTGGTGCTAGTGAGAAGCACTTGATGGATTCACTTTGAGACAAGTCCATAACCTGTTTTGGTGGTGCTATTGAGAAGCACTTGATGGACTTAAGCAGAGGTTGAGCTTATGCTCTTAATGGGTTCATAACCAATTTTGGTGGTGCTATAGAGAAGCACTTGATGAACCACCTAAGTGGGTGTGAGGGTTTGACCGCCCTCTATGAAAGACAATGGCAGTATTTCTAGAGCACTCACGAGACCCAAGGTGCGCGCATGGCCTATATCGCTTGTTATGTATCGCGGAGTTTGCACAAACTCAAGGGAACAATATGTGTTGTGGGGGTTCTCAATCGAACTCTAATGAGTTCAAGAGAAATTCACTCATTAGAAAGTAAGTTGTTACCTCACTTCACTACATATCAATTCAATCGAAAGACATTGATACTTAAGTATTCATCACTCTTTACCCAAGATCTTTCTCTTCTATTTCTTAAGCCATTAAGTGGGGGATTGTTGGAATTAATGGCTCTTTTGGCCATTTGTTCACTCCCACACTCTCTTTTTTAGTCCCACATTGGATAGGAAATCACCCTTGTGTGGGTATATAATAGGCTGCTCTCATATGGGCTATTGGACTTGTTAATGGGCTAGAATTTGGGGGTAGCTCGCGTGCATATGAGCCCAAGCAAGGGGCCGAGCCCAAACCGGGTTGAGCCGAATGGAAAATCTGGGCAACGGATCCGAAAACCCTTAGCATGTGTGCGCTGGCGTCGTGCCTGCGCATGGGGGTTCACGGGTGCGCACGCGGAGTGCCCGAGTTTTGACTCGTGTTTTTAGCCCATTTTATTTTTCAGAATTCAAAAAGCCTAGTACGTTTTAATTTTCCCAACAACCATTTTTCATTTAATTGCAACAGCTATTTTTCTTTTAATGACTGTTAATGGCTGCGTTGTTAATGGCATTCATGGCCGAATTCCAACAGCCATATTTTTTCTCTTTATAAACTCTTGTCTAGAGTTTCTCTCCACCATTGCGAAAAATCATCTCTACGAAAATCCTCTTCTCTTCCATTCCTCATCATCGGTATCGATCTCTGTGCAAGCTCCACGCTTTTGGCCGCGTGTGGACACGTTCAGACGTGACAGCGTTAACCTTGTGGAGCAGCCGGCATCATCCGATTACCACCATGGTCGGGCCGTAGTTGTTTTCAAGGCAGTGGCTCATCCACATCGCAGTTCATCTTCTCTATCTCGGATTTTCCTTCCCCTCTTATTCGTATTTTGTTTTTACTCGTCTCTTAACTCTCTGTTTTGCTTCTGCAATCATAGATCTTATCTTTTAGGTCTAACAATCCTTTCTTGTTGAGTTGCTGTGTCACCTTCTATACATCGTTGGGTGTGTGGCTACTGATACGGGCTGGTGGTATCCCCAACATTCGCTTACCAGGTTGATTCGCTCTTAAGAAAGCGATACATATGAAACATCTCAGTGTTTTCTAGAAGGTGTCATGTACGACGCATCATTCCCCCGATCCTATTTTGAATTGACCTACATATAGTCCTGGATCTATTGGATTGGTTTGGTACTGCTACGACATCTGAAGCAATCTTTTCTACGTCAAATAATGTGTTGACATGGAAACCCAAGAAGAAACATGCATACAAGATACGACAATTACCACATAACCACATAAAATTGACCATTAGTTGCTCAATGGGACCACATGGAATGTATGAGAATGGGTGATCCTGTATAGTAATTATCAACCACCTCGTGATCCCGCAATACCATTCCATATATCCATATACCGGTACTACATCATATTGCTTAATCATATGCTCCTCTCCATTCATCAACATGTTTAAAAGATCAGCAATGGCTTTGTAGCCATTGTGAGGGGTTCATAATGGTCTTCAACGGCATGAATATGACCTTAATTGGGATTTTACGTGAGATGCCAAATTGCCGCAAAACACGGTCCGATACATGCATCTCCATGGCATCCCAACAGGCAACAGAATATGGGTACCAGCGCATGCCAGTTATTTGGATTTGGCATAAATAAAACAGGAAATTTCTTTAATCGATCAATATATGGCTCCTACATAACATATTATACATGGATGACAAATATAAATTAGTATAGTACTGAATTTGTATATATCAATATTTCAATCAACGCTGTAACATACAAAAATTCATACATGTGTGCTCTCTGATGAGCCAAGCTCGCTTCTATAGGAATATAGGGTTCGTTGTGGATTGTCCCTAAAAGTTTGGGGCATGTTCCACATGCATCCTAACGGCCCGGTGCTATCCAATACATTTTCACACTCATTAGGGGTCCAATATGCAATCTTTCACACGACCAACCATACATATATGAATTTTTCATCTACTGTGTGTGTGTGTGTAACAATTTAAATCAAAAAATAATTATATACATGCACAGAGTACAAGATGGCACATACATATAGCGTCCGAGTTTGACTTCTGCTGCATTAGTTAACTCGATGTACATGTGTGCAAGAATTGCACTTCCATATGAGTACATCTAATGTATTGTAACTGCTCCAACAATGTCAAACAACAGCTGTGCATTGAGCCTTTGCTTGGATATATGATCAATAACGTTCAACTCATATGTAGCATGCATGCACGAGCATACTGTTGAATCTGCTCATTGGTGGCTTCTGCAGGCAAACACATAAAAGTGTCTCAAAGATATCTAAGCTTCATCTTTGCTCGTTGGTTTTATGTGTATGCATGTCAACGGCAGATGTCCATCAATCTTACCAATAGCTATTCCTTGAACCCTGGTATATATGTGTAATGTAAATAAGTAGGCCGGTGATGACTATCTCGTCCTGCTTCGTGATCGTAATCTCACCGTGCCTCATATGGAATGTGTTGGTCTATAGCATCCATCCCTCAACCAACGCTGTTAGTGACCAGTTGAACCTAGTCCACTTCAACCTCGCATATACGTAGAAACTATCCATTTCAATAAAGTGCGCCACCTTGTTCATCTAATTCACATTCGGAATGTCTGCACACGTGATCAACAACAGCAATAATAGCATTATGCAAACAATTATTGCCAAAATTAAGTTTCTTCGTGCTAGCACAATGCAATTAGTAATATTAATATCTCGCTTATTATTCATACATGCCCATGCTGGATATGCGTAGATCGATGGTGAGCCTAGGCATACAAGACATCAATAGACATGGATACCGTCTCTACCATGAAATAAAATCATATAATTTGCAATTACATTAAGTGTATTACATATGTAGTTTTCTGAAAAATTGTCCTTCATTACGTAATATTAATTTAATCTCAATCGAGGAATTAACCGAAAAGATCGGCGCAATTAAAGGGTCCAAACAATTCCGCGGCTCCTCACTTTTATCCAACACCAAAAGAAAAAAAGAAAAAAGGAAGAAAAATTCTCCATTCCCTCTCCTCCGCACTTTATTCTTATTCATTACCTTTTATGGAAAGTGGTTGCTGCTGCAGCTGCTGCTGCAACGATCATCTGGGAAATGGGCGGATCGGGATCATCGAAAGCAGCGCCACCATTGTCCACCTCCACCGCCGCCGGCGGCGACGACACCTGCTGCAGTACCCGCGTCGGAATCATCGATAACGCGGACGCCGCCTCCACCGCCGGATTACTGCTCCCATACTCCTCTCCGTCCAAGCTCAAGGCCCTCTCTCACTCTGCTTCTTCTACCCATCGTTACCATCGCGGCGGGCCCATGAACATGATGTTTGGAACGAGGATTCGCAAGGCTGGGGCTCGGTTAGGTTTAGGTCTAGGATCGGCTATCAAAGTTAGGATCCTGCTCTCCTCTTGCATCCTCTTGTTTTCTCTCCTCCTTTTTTCCCACCGCATCGGCCCTCTAATGGGATGGAACTATCATCAACACCATCCTCCCACGTCTGCCCCTGTTTCTCCCGCCAACTCCAGGTAACATCCTTGCCTGCCTCTCTCACTCACGCAGCAAACATTTTTTAAAGCACCGAAACGAAAAACGGAATGTCATTATTTTTATTCTGTTTATTGTCGCTGTTGCAATCACAATGGTCAAACTTTGGTACATTATTAATTTGATTTTTTAAGGAAAAAAATCAAATTTTGCTTAACCTTGCCGTCACTGATTTTTAATTGCTTCAAACTACACATTTTTTTAATGTTGCGGTGGGTTCTATGCAAGAAATGGGGTGTAAATGCGATGACGATGACGAACTTGATGTTGGAAAAACATAGGGATGATATATTGCAACAGCAAGTTAAAGCTTGCTGATGAGTGCCCTTCAATTAACATATACATACTACATATCATAACCAAGTCGAAGCCTGTTGCACTCCCATCATTTGATAGAAAACAGATTGCCAAAATTCGATCTAACTGGGTTTAAAAGATTTAATGAATTCAAATCTGTGTAGCAAAGTCACTCTATTTCTGGCATTGCTCCTACTCTTTAATAAGATTCCATAGAAATTCTATTATTTTGTCAGCTCATTTTTGATACTTGTTAAGATACTCAAGTTCGCATTCAGGGGTGGCTACACGGTATTGATAAACACCTGGAAGCGTAACTCTCTTCTCAAGCGAGCTGTGGCGCATTACTCAACCTGCAGCCTGACTGATGCAATACATGTGGTTTGGAGTGAAAGCGACCCGCCCCCCGACAGCCTTAACATGTATCTTAGAAATACCGTTCTCTCACAATCCCGAAGTTCTCGTAAGATTGCTTTCAGGTTTGAACTGCAGGAAGATGATAACCTGAACAATAGGTTTAGGCCAATAGCAGAACCGCAGAGCGATGCGATTTTTTCGGTTGATGACGATGTGATTGTCCCGTGTCGCACTTTGAATCTTGCATTCACCGTGTGGCAAACTGCACCAAACGCAATGGTGGGATTTGTTCCTCGCATGCATTGGTTGCACGAAGAGGTACAGTAATCTTTGCCAGCATTGCATTTATTCAGTATAATTCAGTATGTATGATTTGATATTGGCAGCATTCAGAAAAAAATTAACATCTAATCAACAATATGGTAGTACTTCCCAAAAGCTTGCTCTATTTTAGAATGTTGCCGTGATGTATATGAGCTATCATCTATGATAAAGTTGTGGCTAGTATGGAAAAAGAAATTACACACAATTAGTGGCAAACTGCTCTTGATTTCATATAGAGATCATTATCAGAAACCATTCTGATCAATTTTCGTTTCTAATAGGTTTTCTGTTGCTTTAAAAATTCTGCATTTAGTGCCGCCTGTTTTCACCTTTTGTGAAGAATTTGAACCTGTGAATTCATTTTTTAGTGGAAATATGACGACATATTCGCTTGGTGAATTTAGTGTAAGATGATAGCTAACATTTGTGTGTTGGCTCTATGAAGTTACAAGGAAAATGTTGGATATCTTCAAGAGATAGAGCCCCAAGGAACTCAATAACATATACTGTCTTTTCTTTGGAGAAATCCTATTGCACATGGATATATTTTTTATCCAACTCCTACCCACTTAGTATAAAGACCGTAGGCCATGTTTATATGGCTGATAATAAGGGTTTGATTGTCTAATTTCTTCTTATTACATGGGATAATGGTTCTCTCTATCTGCTCTTATTTTTCATTTTGCTAGTCATAACCCATGACAATATGTCACGGTGCCTTCAAAATATTCTCCCGAAAATTTTCAAACCATTCAAAATCTTCCCACCCAAAAAATAATTGCAGTCACCTTTAAAATATTCTACCAACAAATTTTTTTAACCACATTCAAACTAAAATTAGATCTCCAAAAAATTAAAATTTTAGTTCTTTGTAGATTTAGTTTCCCTCAAAATTTAGTTTCTCAAAAATTTTAGTTACACTCAAAACTTAGTTTCCTCCAGTTTTAGTTTCCTCCAAAATTTTATGATTTACCCCCAAAAATTTCCCTCAAAATTTTAGGGTTTTCTTCCAAAATTTTCACAAAATCTCATTATAACCCTTGATTTCTCAAGATTCAACCTCAACCGTCCTTCCACACATCCTTTTGTCCTAGTCAGCAACCACATTCAAAAACAGTTCTCAGTTATAATAGATGATATACAATGCATTTGGAATATACGTTGTAGTCTTATACTCCATATATAACAACGTGGACCTTTTTCTTTAATATTGTGATGAGGTGTAACAATCTTTCTGGTACGATCACATACAAGCGACAACGACATGTGAGTCAAGCAGCGGCGATGGCAAAACCCTAGCGGGTACAATGACAAATCTGTAATTTCTGAGCGCAATGGCAAATCTGTAATTTCTGGGCAGCTGATGAAAACCCTAGGTCGTGAGTATTTTGGTAATTTTGGGACGTCGGCTCATTTGAAGGAATTATTATAAATTAGAGGGTGCCTTGAGGAGAATTATGAAGAATTTTGTGGAGAGAATTATTATTAGTTGATGTTTAGATTGGTTTAGCCTTAGGATTATTGGGAGCATAGTCATCCTCTCAAATTGAGGTCAACTATCCTTTAGTTCCACTTATTATTAATAAATATCCTGACTTTCTTCCCCAAATCTCATCTTTAGCCCTAAAATCTCCTCTTTCCCCCAAAATTTACCTCTAAATCCTATCAAAGTGGTATCAAAGTGCATTCGATCTTGATGACGACAAGAAAAGTTGATGCTTTGGTGGAGATTAACGAAAATACGGAGGAAAAATTATCAGTTATCGAGAGGATGGAGAAACATTATGATTCTATGGAAGTCATGTTGAAGTAAATATTGGACAAGATTAGCCGTCCTCTCTTGATGTGATGGCTGCATAGACGGATCCGAACAAAGTCAATGGTGACGAAGGCAACACGACGACGGGAAGCGTCAATACATTGAGAAAGTTGTCATTTTCGAGGAGGAGATCAAATCCCACAGAGACGTACGATTTCTGAGGGGAGCGAGAGCCATCCCCCAACCCTTGAGGGTTGTTGCAAGACATGAGGGTGGGCCACGGGGGCCTGGGAGGCTGTGCACTATCTTGCGGGGGCCTGTCGACTGTCGACAAGGGCGGGCGGCCCCGTGGGATGCACAGCAGGCCCCACGGCTCACCTCAGAGGACTGACAAGTGTCAATGGTTGCCACACATGGGTCTGTGTGGCCCCGCCAAGGGGCGGCTACCATTAGAGTGGCAGTGGAGCACGTGTAGGGGACCGGTTGTAGTTTTCAGTGGGCGACAGAGATCTTGGATGGCTGGACGACAATGGGAGAGATCTAGAGGCTTTGACGGAGCCATTGGAGCATGACATGTTCCTCCTTTTGGAATTTCATCTTGAGAACAATGTGTCTTTTTTGAAGGGAAGTAACGATACGATCACCATAAAAGTGGCGATGGAAAAAAGGGATTCAAGGAGTGACGGTGGTAAAACCTTAAAGGGGACAATGACAAATCTGTAATTTCTGAACGTAGTGGTAAATCTGTAATTTCTGGACGGTAGCTAAAAACCTTAGGTCAAGGACATTTTGGTATTTTTAGGGGCGACAACTCATTAGGATGAGTTATTATAAATAAGAAGTGGGAGTCGTGAGAATGATTATGAAAAATATTATAGAGAGAATTATTAGTAGTTGATAACTAGATTAGTTTATCATTGGTATTATTGGTAGAGCGGTCCTCCACTCGAATTGAGGTCAACTATTTTGTAGTTTCACTTATTATTAATAAAAATCCCGACTTTCTTGTGCAAATCTCATCTTTAGGCCTAAAATCCTATCTTTTCGCCAAAATCCACCTCTAAATCTTATGCTTTCTTTCCACAATTTATGGGACTTTGCTCTTTGGTTTATTGGCGTTCTCCATTCTTCCAACTTGAATGTGGGTTGTTATTGCAGTATCTTATCTTTCTCCTAGATAATTTTTAGTTTGGGAGAATTTTGGAGGATTGCTATTGGTTCCACAAGCTTAAAATGCATCACCAAATAAGGTTGGTTATCAAGCCAAATCAGTCTGTCTGGTTGTCTGTCTGGTTGTCCAAACTGGACAAGCCTCCACTCAAAATCAGTATGTTGCTAGACTCGGGGAGGACAATGCTAGTACCACTGCAGTGGGAGATCATGAATGTGTGAGTGAGTGAGTGAGTGAGTGTGTGAGATATCAAGGCCTAGCCTAGAGCATTGACTCAACATGACCCGAAGAAGCGAATGCCTTCCCTATCAAAATTAGCATCCAACAAGCCATTGCCAAGGGATTGCAAGTTGTTGTTATAGTGATGCAGCAAATGTCTTGGGTTGGATCACTAACACCACTTCCACTTCACCTTGGAGATTAGCGCACCACAATTTTGACTACATATAAGGGTGCCAAACTCGAACCTGACTAACTTTATGGGTACCCTGTGTCAAACTCGAACCCAACCAACTTTATGGGTATGGGTTAGAATCCATTCGAGTCAGGATCCAATTCGGGCCAACTTGATTGATCCAGTATCTAACCTAATCAGGTTTGGCCCGACCTGGATTGACCTGAATTTGACCTGATTAAATCTACACACACACATAATAATAGTACCATATGCAAGATATTCTG
Organism: Scilla litardierei; assembly: GCA_030789695.1. Taxonomy (NCBI): domain Eukaryota; kingdom Viridiplantae; phylum Streptophyta; class Magnoliopsida; order Asparagales; family Asparagaceae; genus Scilla; species Scilla litardierei. Next base: position 101,553 of record CM061135.1, on the reverse strand, counting down.
TGGTTTAGTGTGTGGACTTTAGAGCTCAATGGTTATGGGTTCAAGTGCTACCCCTTACAATAGATTTGTTATTTTTTCCCACCGAATATCAATAACATAAACCAATAAATACACATAATTGTTACCTTTTATTGATTTCTTTGGTAAATTCGATAACAACTTCAATTTCTATTCCAATGTCACAAGTTTGAGTTTCCAGGAGAGAACATATTTTTTTACCCAAAAAATTTAGATCCGACCCGGACCCGAACCTGACCTGATTTCTTAAATGGGTCATGTATGTGTGACCGGGATTTCTTCTAGATTGGATTCTGGATACCTTTATGTGGGTCAGGTCAAACTCGACTCGACAGAACTCGTCTACCACCCCTCACTCCATGAGGCTACTTTGAGAGAACTCTTATATTGGCTAGGTAAGGTTACCCCGGAACCCTTTTCTTGTCTAGCACATACAATTTCTCGGTTTAATTGGTGTTTCAGAGTGATTTCTCACCACAAAAGCGTTGACCGTGGACTGCCCGGTCAACGTGGTCAAGGGGCCGATTTGGGTCCCTTGGGTGCGTCGAGCCCGTGCAGACGCGACGCGAATCGGAGTTGCAGACGACGGGGAGTACGTCAGCTGGGCCGGGTCTGGATCCTCGGCCTCAAGGGGGGCTGAGGGGAAGCCTCGGCCCGGTGTGAGGTGCTCGGCCTCGGACGGTCGGGCGACGAGGGGTAGCCTCGGTCGCCTTGGCTCGGCGAGGGGTGGCCTCGGCAGAGCGACATCCTCGTGGTGGAGGAGACGAACGGGCTCGGGGACGTGGGCGCTCGGCTCCGGTTGGAAGGACGCTGATGGGTAGCCTCGGCGTCGCTGGATCTCCTGGACCGGTGGGGTCGGCCGATGGAGGGTTCGCTCGGGCGGGAAGGCGCGGCTCCGTTCTTTGGCGGGCCGAGGGGTAGCCTCGGCGTGACGACGACCTCCGGGATCGGTTGAAGGCGGAGTCGCTCATCGCGGGACGCGCGGATCCTCGCGTCGGCTCGGCGAGGGGTAGCCTCGGCAGAGCGACATCCTCGTGGTGGAGGAGACGAATGGGCTCGGGGACGTGGGCGCTCTGCTCCGGTTGGAAGGACGCTGAGGGGTAGCCTCGGCGTCGCTGGATCTCCTGGACCTGAATAGACGAGGGAGCTCGTCAGGGGGGTCGGACCTTGGTTCCGACCAATTCCCATCCGATGCCTAAGTCAGAACGGATCTGTGTAGGAGCTCGGTGGGATCGAGTATGGCTCACGGAGAGACCGATACCCGAGTCCTCAAGCCGAGCTTTGGAGGAAGAATATAATAGGTGGAAGAAGGAGTAATAGTGATAGTATACGATACCATCGTTGTTAGGGCTGTTGACGAACGAGCTTGAACGAGCTTGAACATGGAGCTTGGTTTTGTTCATTAACAAAATCCATGTTCAAGTTCTGTTCGTTTAATAACCGAGCTCTAAAAACCTGTTCAAGCTTGTTCGTTATGTTGAATATTGGACTCCCCGGATTTGGTTTTGATGATAAGCAAACATAAATAATTCATGAACTAACAATTTGTGAGCGCAGTATTGGAGATCGTCGCCAATTTCACGAGAATATTCAAAGCGACATCTCAACACTTCCAAAAGCTCGTATTCAAGCCTAAAGCTTCGTTGAAGCTCCTGCAACGCTTTGGAAGTTATGAAGATTCAATCGAAGCTCTAAAAGACCGTTTATTAAGGTTTTATTTATTGTCTTTTAGTTTCGATTGATAGAATGTTAAGCCTTGAGTATATCTTACGTTTCTATCTTCATTACGCTCATTTCGTAGCTCTAGGATCCTTGCACAAGTTCATTCTAACTTCCTCGAAGCGTCGCGCTTCGATTCGGACTTTGTTGTGCATGTTAGTTGGTACAAGAACAAGTACTGACCGACTAGATGGTGATCTAGTCGGTCGGCAACTGTTCTTGGACCGACTAGTTTGATTCCTTAATTTCTTGGACTTTACTGTTTACAGTTAGTCGGTCTACGTTGACTCACCGACCGACTAGTTTGTGAACTAGTCGGTCAGTGATGCTTCTTTGACCGACTAGTTGTGACTTACTGTTCACTCTAAATTTCTCCTAAGCTACTGTTTACCGTTAGTCGGTCTAAGAACGTTTGATGACCGACTAGTTGACAATCTAGTCGGTCAACTTTTGTTCTTGGACCGACTAAGTCAACTTGCCTTCAGACTAAGTTGTTTTGCCTCTTAGTCGGTCTACGTTCATTGGATGACCGACTAGTTGTGAAACTAGTCGGTCAGACAGTGTTCTTGGACCGACTAGATGTCTAGGTCTGAAATTCTCTTTCTTCTCAGATCTACTCTTAGTCGGTCCACGTTGTTTGGCTGACCGACTAGTTGATGAACTAGTCGGTCAGTGAGTGTTCTTTGACTGACTAATTCTCACAGATTTCTTTCCGTTGGAGATTGACCTAACTTGTTTTTATGGGTCCCTATAAATACGAACCTAGGTCATTTCTATCTGAAATAGAGCTGCCATTAAGAGATTCATTGAGTTCTAAAGAGATAGCCATTCTCCCTCAAATCTAAAGCTCTCTTCCTCACAAGAAACCCATTCTCTCTCATTTCTAGATTTAGAGAGAAGCTTGTTCTTGGTGAGCCCTTCAAGCTATTGCTTGATTCAAGTTTCCAAATCAACCCTAGGCACCCATTGCTGGTCATTTCCTTGGTGCTAGGTTTTGGTAACTTCATCTTCCTCAAATCCTTCATTCCACCTATTGGGTAAGAAAAACTCAAGGTATAGGATTTTGTGGTAAGCTTGTTTATTTCATATTAAACTCTTTAATATTGCTTTGTGATTCTCTCGGATGTGAGAGAAGGTTGTGATCCCGGGTTGTGGGATTCACGTTTGCCATTGCATGTATGATTTGATCTTGTGAAGGTTTTTCACAAGATATTCATAGTGGAAATCTTGAGTTAGGGTTTCTAACTCAAGTATCCGGAGGGGATCCGGGTGGTTGGGACGTAGGATCACCGGGAACAAGTCGGGGAGACTTGGGTGGATCCGAACCCATTAACATCGTTTGTTAGCATTGTTAATTTCGTTGTCGTTATTCAATTTAAGCTTCCGCAAATTGATTTGGTAGTTGATTGCAATTTAATTTGGAATTATACTCATTATTTTAAAGTACTATTCACCCCCCTCTAGTACTTGTGCAGTAGCTGGTAGGGCATTACATTTGGTATCGGAGCCAGATACTCAGCTATGTCTGCCAACGACAACAAGACCGTGCCTCCACCTTCCAACTACGACACCTTCAGGAACCGTGAAGGAGCGTCATCGGTGATGGAAGGACATTCCTCTACAAGGCATCCATTCTTCAACGGTACCAACTACGGGTACTGGAAATGCCGGATGGAAACCTTCCTCCGAAGTGCATCTTTATGGAGGACTACAATGAAGGAGTACATCGAGCCCGAAGAAGAAGATTTTGAGAAATGGACTACCGCGGAGGTCGCCGCGGAGGTAAGCAATGCCAAGGCAATGAACGCCTTGCAATGCGCATTGGAGCCCGAGGACTTCAATAAGATATGCACATGTAAGAGTGCATATCAAATTTGGAACTCTCTCCTCATACTACATGAAGGGACGAGTCGGGTAAGAGACTCTAAACTCGTAGTCGTAACCAAAGATTACGAAATGTTTCATATGCAACATGGCGAGAAGGTGAAAGAATATTACGCTCGCTTCGTTGACATAATAAACGAGTTAGAGGCCCTCGGCAAGATCTACACTCAAAAGGAGAAGTGCTTAAAGCTTATTGAAGGACTTCCCTCTTCTTGGGAAAAACGTACCTTCGCCATCGAGGAAGGTAATGACATGAACAAATATACCGTAGTTCAACTAATGGGTACTTTGATGTCATACGAGGTACGCAAAGATAGCAAGGTGAAGCTACAAGAAAAGATGAAGTCATATTTGAACCTAGATGCGCCTAAGAAAAAGGCGATTGCATTCAAGGCGGCTTCATCCACATCTTCCGATGATGAAGACTCGGAAAACGAGTTGGACTTGGAGTCCATGGCACTCATGGCCAAGAAGTTCAACCGTTTCTTCCGGAAAGGTAACTTCAAGACCAAAGGTAAATTTGGTTCTTCTAACGCCTCTTCCTCTCCTTTGTGTTTCAAGTGCAATAAGCCAGGACACATGAAAGCGGAGTGTCCTCTCAACAAACAAAAGGAGAAGTGGAAGGCGCCAAAATTCGATAAGTCCAAGAAATACAAAAAGGGGTACAAGAAAGGACTTGTCGGAGTAACATTCACCGACTCCGAGGATTCCTCAAGCGGAGAGTCGGATGATGAGAAAGTGGAGCAAGCACATATGTGCTTCATGGCAAGAGAGGAGAACGATCAAGGATCCTCCTCTTCCGATGATAGTAATGACGAAAGCGATGAGGTAACGATGGATGATCTTAGAAATGCTAACTCTCAACTTTGGTCAAAATACACTAAGTTAGTAAATAGATATACTAAGGTAAAAGATGACCTAGCTAGCATTCAAACTTCGCCTAAGAATATCATCACCAACAACGACACCGTTGTTGAAGAGTTAAGAAATGAGATTGTGAATCTCAAATCTAAACTCGAACATGTTCGCATTGAGGATGCGGAAGAACATAAGATAGCGGATTTAACTTCTCAAAACTCAACTTTGAGTATTGAGAACGAGAATCTTAAATCTCGTGTTTATGTGCTCACATCGCAAGTATCCACTTTAGATACTTCAATGCGTTCTCTCAAAGAGAATTATGAGAACACATTAGGCCGAATCAATAGATTCAATAAAGGTAAGGACCATTTGGATAAAATCCTAAGTGACTTACTTCCGGCCAATCACCACATTGGTTTGGGGTATACGATGGGATGTCCATCCAAAGCGGCCACTACCTTTGTTAGGCCAACTTCCGGTGACTCTACGAGTGGTAGCAAACACTCTATTGGTAGTTCATCTACCAATGGTGCTTCCACCTCGTCCACACCCTCTTTCGGAAAGAAACCCACTATGGGTGGACCTCCAAAGAAGGGCCATGCTTATATGTACACAAATACCATGCCACGTAGGAACACACGTCCTACTCCACCATCTCACGCATATGATGATTTTTATGCAACACATTCTCGGGCACGTGCACACCATGTGAGACACCCTCACGCACGTGTTCCCACACATGCATATGCTCACCCACCGCATCATATGAATAATTCTCGTCGTGCACCATTCCATCATGTCCCGTATGCCTATCCACAACATGCATCACGTAGAAATCAACGTCGCATGCATGCACCCAATAGGATGATGGCTCCCAAAATATTCACTATTTGGAGCCCAAAGGACACAAGCATGGACGAAAAACAAATGTACATGAATGCTTATTTTTCGGATGTTGTGCATAGTAAGAATTATGTGGGGAAGTCTAAGTCCACTTGGACTTGGCTTCCAAAGGTCTAATCCCTTGGACCCAATGACCTTGGGTACCATGATATGAAAGTGTCTATCTTTAGGTACTCAAGGAAAAGAAAAAGGGAAGGAGCAACAAATTTAAATTTAGCTCCAAAGGGAATTGGATACTCGATAGCGGGTGTTCAAAACACATGACGGGTGACGCTCGATTGCTCTCCGGAGTGGTTCCCATTGCGAATGGAAACCACGTCGTATTTGGAGGCAACGAGAGCGGAACCATCATAGGTGTTGGTAAAGTCGGTAACCCCTCTAAACCCCTAATTAGTGATGTTTATCTTGTTAGTGGTTTAAATCATAATCTTATTTCAATAAGTCAACTCTGTGACAAAGGTTACAAAGTTAGCTTTGCGAAAGGATTGTGTCATATTTTAAGAAAGGATAATGAAAAATTATTATTTTCCGGAACTCGTCGTAAAGACATTTATATTTTGGATCTTCCTAAGTCATATGAACAATGTCTCGTTGCCAACACAAGTGAACAACACTTATGGCATCGACGATTTGGACATGTGAACTTTGGAACACTATATAAGCTTTCAAAATTGAATTCTATTAAAGGTTTTCCGAAGCTTGTTTTTGAAAAGAAAAGTTTTTGTGATTGTTGTCAACGTGGCAAGCTTCCTAAATCTTCATTTAAACCCAAGAAAAGCATCTCTACTAAACGGCCACTAGAGCTATTACATCAGATTTATTTGGGCCAACTAGAGTAGCTTCCTTAGGAAATGCAAGGTATGGACTTGTCATCGTAGATGACTATTCAAGATTTACTTGGGTATTTTCATTGTGTAATAAAAATGAAGCTTTTGAAAACTTCACAATTTTTGTTAAGAAAGTACAAAATCTCTTAGGAACCACCATTATCACTATTCGTAGTGATCATGGAGGTGAATTTGAGAATGAGTCTTTTGAGACATTTTGTGATGAAGTTGGTATTACTCACACCTTCTCTTTCCCTCGTGCACCTCCTCAAAATGGTGTAGTTGAGAGAAAGAATAGGACGCTAGTGGAGTGTGCTCGCACTATGCTTGATGATAGCCAACTTGGCCATCAATTTTGGGCGGAAGCGGTACACACCGCTTGCTATGTGTTTAATAGAATACTTTTGAGGCCCGACACTAAACAAACTTGTTATGAATTGTTGTTTGGTAGGTTGCCTCAAGTTAAACATTTTCGTGTTTTTGGTTCGAAATGCTTTATTAAGAACACATATGGTAGTTTGGACAAATTCGATCCAAGATCCGATGAGGGGATTTTTGTTGGATATTCTACGCGTAGCAAAGCCTACCGGATATTCAACAAACGAACCTCAACGATCGAGGAATCGCTTCATGTCTCATTTAATGAAGGATTTGTTCCAACTAGAATTTCAAATGATAATGATTCTATGGATGTTTTATGTGATTCGTTTGATAATTCTAAGTCTAATGATTCTATTGATTCTATTGAGACTAACCCAACTAATGAAGTTGTTGAGAATGTTCCTAGTGATCAAGGTATTCCCAAACGGCTTCATTCGGTTCGTGACCATCCCCATGAGCAAGTCATTGGCAATATCTATGATAGTGTCAAGACGAGATCGCAAGTTCACCACTTCGCAAATTGTGCCTTTGCCTCATCGATAGAGCCAAAGAATATTAATGAAGCATGCGAAGATAGCGCTTGGATCTTAGCCATGGAGGAGGAGCTCATTCAATTCGAGAGGAATGAAGTTTGGGAGCTTGTTCCATTGCCATCGAAGAACCACACCGTCATAGGGACAAAGTGGATCTTCAAGAACAAAACCGACGAAAACCAAGTCGTCGTCCGGAACAAAGCTCGGTTAGTAGCTCAAGGCTATCGTCAAGAGGAAGGTATCGATTTCGAAGAATCTTTCGCTCCGGTAGCTAGATTAGAATCAATTAGATTACTTTTGTCTTTTGCATGCCATAAGAATTTTAAATTATTTCAAATGGATGTTAAAAGTGCATTTTTAAACGGAGATGTCGTTGAGGAAGTTTACGTTTCTCAACCTCCGGGCTTCATAAATGAAAATTTTCCAAATCACGTTTTTAAACTAAAGAAAGCTCTTTATGGTTTGAGACAAGCTCCTCGAGCTTGGTATGATCGCCTAAAGAATTTTCTTTTGGATTTGAATTTTAAAATGGGCGAAGCCGATTCAACACTTTTTATTAAGCATGCGAATAATGATATTTTATTAGTTCAAATTTATGTTGATGATATCATTTTCGGTGCTACTAACTTCACTCTTTGCGAAGAGTTTTCTAATGTGATGAAGGAACAATTTGAGATGAGCCACATGGGCGAACTCAAATATTTCTTAGGTCTCCAAATTCGCCAAATGAACGAAGCAATCTTCATCCACCAAACGAAGTATACGGTGGAGTTGCTAAAGCCATTTGGAATGGAGAATGCCTCCGGGAAAAAGACTCCAATGAGCACGACTACGCATCTTGACAAGGATACGGGCGGTAAGGATGTAGACATTCGTCTATATCGAGGTATGATAGGTAGTTTGCTTTATCTTACCGCAAGTAGGCCCGATATTATGTTTGCCGTATGCATATGTGCTCGTTATCAGTCTCAACCTAAGGATTCTCACTTAGTAGCGGTAAAGCGTATTTTTCGCTATCTAAGTTACACTTTAGATTTTGGATTACTTTATCCGAAATCTAGCACATATGAGTTAGTCTCATATAGTGACGCTGATTATGCAGGATGCAAATCCGACAGGAAAAGTACTAGTGACACTTGCCATTTTCTAGGAAATTCTCTTGTCTCTTGGTTTTCCAAGAAGCAAAATTCGGTATCACTTTCAACCACCGAGGCGGAATATATTGCCGCCGGTGCCGCTTGTGCCCAGGTTCTTTGGATGAGACACACATTGAAGGATTTTGGTATTCATTGTGATACTAGCCCTATCATGGTGGATAACCAAAGTGCTATTTGTCTTTCAAAGAATCCGGTGCACCATTCCCGATCGAAACACATAGATGTCCGACACCATTTCTTAGATGATCATGTTGCTAAAAAGGACATCATTTTAGTGTACGTTGAAACCCAAAAGCAAATCGCCGATATTTTCACGAAACCCCTAAAGGAGGACTCCTTTGTGCGGTTGCGTCGAGAATTGGGGATTATGGGTGAATCCGAAATATAGGATTCATATTTCAATTCAATCATCTTGCATGCTAATATATTTCGCGATATTTCATTCATGCTAGATTAATTGAATTTTTGGGAATTTTATGTGATTTATTTGAATTTATGATCGAATTCGTATTTCAATGTCGTACTTAAGATTTCGACGTTTTATGGGGTAATTTAGATGACTAATGAGTGAGTTAGGATGTTTCATCCAAGTGGTTTGTGAAGAGAAATCAAATTTCAAATTTTGGACTCTTCTAGTCGGTTTCAGTTCACTTGTCAACCGACTAGATGCTCATCTAGTCGGTCAGCAAATGAACTCAGACCGACTAGATCAAGCAAATATCCATCTCCTATCATTTTCTTTCGTTAGTCGGTTATAGTACACTTTCCGACCGACTAGATTGAAAACTAGTCGGTCAGTAAGTATACTGCGACCGACTAAATCTAGCCCTAAAAATCACTCTGAGCTACTGTTTCGACTTAGTCGGTTCAAGCTCATTGACCGACCGACTAGATCGTAATCTAGTCGGTCAGTGCTTGAACTGTGACCGACTAAGTGTGTTAGGGCAGTTGAGTCTTTTCGCATCCCGACCGACTTATACTCATTCTTCATCCGACTAATCTCTCTATTAGTCGGTCTTCTCTCCAGCTCACACTCGAAAACCCCAAACCTCCATCGAGCCCCTTCGCATTCTCGTCGTCTCCGGCCATTTCTCCGGCCATCGCCGCCGTCCGCCGCCGTCGACTCCACCTCCTAGGTATCTCCCTCCCTCTCCTAGGTCGATTTCTTGCCCTAGGGTTCGATTTCTCCTCCTAGGTATTCTAGGGTTTGGTTTATTTTCGAATTTCTTGATCTCTAGGGTTGTTAGCTTGTGATCTCTAGGTTGCTTGTGATTTTCTTCGATTGTTTGTGCTCGTAGTGCTATGGCTAAGACTCGAATTCCTATCGCCTCTTCCGGGGCCTCTCCTATGACCGTAGAACAACCTTCGGACCCTAGGAATCCCCCGAAGCCTAAGCGTCGTGCCAAGTCAACCCAAGGATCTCCATCTTCGCCTCCTCCTAAGAAGCCTAGGACTGCCACAGTTAAACCCCGCAAATCCAAGACCAAAAAGCCTATTCTTCAAACTCCGGCTACTCCTCCCGATTCCGACACTGATTTTATTCCTGAGGATGAGCCTACTAGGGAACCTTCCCCACCTCCGAAGACCCGTAAGGCCAAGGGTAAAGCTCCTATGCCAGTTGGCGGTGTAGACATATCGTTGTGCCGCGATGACCCTCAGTGTCTCGCAGCATACAACCGTATAGAGCACTGTCCACTGTTGTTAGAGCATTACGTTCAGTTCTCTGATTTTCTCGGCCTTGCTGATCTTCTCTCTTATAGTGGCCTTCTAGACTATCTCCGATACGACCCCAAGGCCAATCCCAAACCGTACCATCGCCTCGTGAAATTGTTCTATGCCAATCGTGTTCGAGGCCAGTACGATGCCAGCCACTCCATTGAGACGACTGTCTTGGGAACTCCTATAGTTCTCACGGCAGAAATCTTGGGGGAGATCCTTGGTTGTGCGTCGTGTGGTCTCCTCCCCTCGGACATTTCCGTAGACGACATTTCTTCCTTGGATCAGTCTATTCTTTCTGAGATTTTCCAGGTTATCCCCTCCGCATTCATTGGTGTTCCATCGAAATCTTTTAAGCCGAATGCGTGGGTTCTTAACCTGATTTTGAAGTCGTGTCTCCTCCCTAAGTATGGATCCTCTTCACTCCCATCCCAGCCGTTCTTGAAACTCATATACGCTCTTTTCTTGGGGTGCGAGATTAATTGGGCTCGCGTGATACTCGATAAGATGGATTCTTTCGAGTGTATACGTAAGACCAATAAGTCTGCGCACATTCCATACCCCTGCTTGTTGACCCTCGTATTTCGTCATTTTCGAGTTCCTCTCCCTCCTGACGATGAGCGTCCTTTGGGTACGCCTCTGAACGCGACGGCCGTGAAGAAATCTCTAGCGGCTCTTCGTCACGTGCAGAGGTCTACCGCATCTGCATCTCAGTCTACTCCGTCAGCTGCTGCAGCCCCCTCTCGTCCTGCTACGTTGGACGATGTCGTACGCCTACTTCGTCAGCACGACTCCCGTTTGGCTCGTACTGAGGAGGTAGTCTGCCGTATGGCGCGTATGATGGGGATTGATCTTCCTCCGTCTGTGTCTGAGGCCGAGGAGATGGACGATGAGGAGCTTGACGAGCTTGTCACTTCTCTTGCCCGTGGCGATGAGGCCACTACTGCTGCTGCTGCTGGTACTTCCACTTCTGCTCCTGGAGTTGCCACCTCTTCCGATGTTCCAGAGCCATCTGCTGCAGCTCTTCAGCCTTCTGAGCCTGCTGCTGACCCAGTTTCCGAGCCTGCTCATGTATCTGCTGCTGCTGCTTCTGTCGAGACTCATGCTGCTGTTGAGCCTGTTGCTGAGATCTCCACTCCTGCCCCGACGATTCCATCTGTTGAGACACCTCTTCTCCCTGCAGAGCCTGAGTCCACTCCGTCGACTGGACCCACGGACGCTGCAGATCCATCCTCCTCCTCGTGATCGTCTGTTCCGAGGACTCTCCACTGCATTCTGGATGATATATTTTTAGTGAGAGTGTTTTGGGTTAGGATGGGGTTGAGAGATGCTTTGATGTATTTTTTTTGTGCTTTCTGGTTGTCGGTGTTGGATTTTATGATATGACGATGTTGATGATGATGATGTACTTTTTGTTGTTTATATAGATGATGTGTCTCACTTCATATGATGTACCTCATATATTCGATGTGATATCTTTTTGGATGTACTCATGTTGTCTCTATATATATATGTTCATCATCGTTCACTTTGTCTTTTATTCGTCGTGCAAATTTTAATATTCGTTGCATACATTTGAAATGTGATTTCGTCGCTCGACGCATAAAAAATTGGTTAAATAGATTTAAATTCTATAATTGTATAGAATTGTTTTCCATGCACAAATTTAACCAAGAATATTGAATATTGAAGAGTATGTTTCTTTATTCAAGAAATGAATAAACATTTGGTATTTTTGATGATTTTGATTATCGTTGATTTTTATTGATAATGGAAAATTTGGCACACCTTGTTTTGATTTCCACAATTTTCCCTTGGTGTCAAGTTGGTCCATTGTCTTTGTCTACGACTCCCGCTGTTGGATTTTACATTTCCTAATTGTTGTCGTTGTATGCCCCCCATTTTTGGGATAATGCCAAAGGGGGAGAGATAATGATAATAAATAGCGTAAATGAAAATTTAACTCAATTTCCAAGAATCTAGTTTGATATGTTAGATTCAGGGGGAGTTAAGATATATATAAGGATTTTCAAAATCCGATATTTCAAAAATCAATTCACTTTATTTATCTTACTCGTCTGCTTGATGCAATTCATTTATATTCAATTTGGAATTAACGTGTCATCAATGCAGGGGGAGTAAGTATTTTTCATTTGAATTACTATTTTTGATTATTATTTATGTTGGTTTGTCATCACCAAAAAGGGGGAGAATGTTGAATATTGGACTCCCCGGATTTGGTTTTGATGATGAGCAAACATAAATAATTCATGAACTAACAATTTGTGAGCGCAGTATTGGAGATCGTCGCCAATTTCACGAGAATATTCAAAGCGACGTCTCAACACTTCCAAAAGCTCGTATTCAAGCCTAAAGCTTCGTTGAAGCTCCTGCAACGCTTTGGAAGTTATGAAGATTCAATCGAAGCTCTAAAAGACCGTTTATTAAGGTTTTATTTATTGTCTTTTAGTTTCGATTGATAGAATGTTAAGCCTTGAGTATATCTTACGTTTCTATCTTCATTACGCTCATTTCGTAGCTCTAGGATCCTTGCACAAGTTCATTCTAACTTCCTCGAAGCGTCGCGCTTCGATTCGGACTTTGTTGTGCATGTTAGTTGGTACAAGAACAAGTACTGACCGACTAGATGGTGATCTAGTCGGTCGGCAACTGTTCTTGGACCGACTAGTTTGATTCCTTAATTTCTTGGACTTTACTGTTTACAGTTAGTCGGTCTACGTTGACTCACCGACCGACTAGTTTGTGAACTAGTCGGTCAGTGATGCTTCTTTGACCGACTAGTTGTGACTTACTGTTCACTCTAAATTTCTCCTAAGCTACTGTTTACCGTTAGTCGGTCTAAGAACATTTGATGACCGACTAGTTGACAATCTAGTCGGTCAACTTTTGTTCTTGGACCGACTAAGTCAACTTGCCTTCAGACTAAGTTGTTTTGCCTCTTAGTCGGTCTACGTTCATTGGATGACCGACTAGTTGTGAAACTAGTCGGTCAGACAGTGTTCTTGGACCGACTAGATGTCTAGGTCTGAAATTCTCTTTCTTCTCAGATCTACTCTTAGTCGGTCCACGTTGTTTGGTTGACCGACTAGTTGATGAACTAGTCGGTCAGTGAGTGTTCTTTGACCGACTAATTCTCACAGATTTCTTTCCGTTGGAGATTGACCTAACTTGTTTTTATGGGTCCCTATAAATACGAACCTAGGTCATTTCTATCTGAAATAGAGCTGCCATTAAGAGATTCATTGAGTTCTAAAGAGATAGCCATTCTCCCTCAAATCTAAAACTCTCTTCCTCACAAGAAACCCATTCTCTCTCATTTCTAGATCTAGAGAGAAGCTTGTTCTTGGTGAGCCCTTCAAGCTATTGCTTGATTCAAGTTTCCAAATCAACCCTAGGCACCCATTGCTGGTCATTTCCTTGGTGCTAGGTTTTGGTAACTTCATCTTCCTCAAATCCTTCATTCCACCTATTGGGTAAGAAAAACTCAAGGTATAGGATTTTGTGGTAAGCTTGTTTATTTCATATTAAACTCTTTAATATTGCTTTGTGATTCTCTCGGTTGTGAGAGAAGGTTGTGATCCCGGGTTGTGGGATTCACGTTTGCCATTGCATGTATGATTTGATCTTGTGAAGGTTTTTCACAAGATATTCATAGTGGAAATCTTGAGTTAGGGTTTCTAACTCAAGTATCCGGAGGGGATCCGGGTGGTTGGGACGTAGGATCACCGGGAACAAGTCGGGGAGACTTGGGTGGATCCGAACCCATTAACATCGTTTGTTAGCATTGTTAATTTCGTTGTCGTCATTCAATTTAAGCTTCCGCAAATTGATTTGGTAGTTGATTGCAATTTAATTTGGAATTATACTCCTTATTATTTTAAAGTACTATTCACCCCCCCTCTAGTACTTATGCAGTAGCTGGTAGGGCATTACACGTTAAGCTTACCGAACAAACGTAAACGAACATAAATGGACATTTATCGAGCTTGTTCACGGGTAGTTAATTGAACATTCTGTTCGTTAACAAGACTAATCGAGCTTGTTCGTGAACATGTTTAGGAACATGTTTGTGAACACAAATCAATCTTGTTCATGAACAGATTTTCAAACAAACAAACGAATGTCAATTTTTTAATCAGGAATAATAATATTTAAACATTATTGCCAATGACTAAATCAATTAAATAAAAAGATTAAATATTTGCATGACAAAAACAAACAAATCCAGCATAATAGCTCCATATATCCCATTAGAACCATCCGTTCCAAACATAATGAAAAATATAGTATGTATCTAAATTTACTATTTTCGGTACAGGTTCGTTCACGAACACTTAACGAGCTTGTTCATGAACATCACTTAACGAGCTTGTTCACGAACACTTAACAAGCTTGTTCATGAACATAAATGAACGAACACGGTTATGTTCAAGCTCTGTTTGTTTATTAACCGAGCTCTAAAAATCTGTTCAAGCTTGTTCATTAAGCTTCCTAAACGAACGTAAACGAACATGTACCGAGCTTGTTCACGAGTAGTTCGTCGAACATTCTGTTCGTCAACAGCCCTAATCGTTGTAGATCGCAAAGATCCGGCCCATTTCAAATGACGCCCGCCCCCTCCTCATATAGACGAATCATGTTCATAATGTGCCATGACGTGACATCATGGCCGCCATTCATGGGGTCGTGCAAATGGGGAAGTGTTAACCCCCTCTAATTGCGCCCACTTGATGACGCCATGAAGGTGGAGTCATGGCCATGAGTGATTGCCATAATTGGCGGGCCATGAAGGCTGGAGTAATGGGCATTGCGGTTGCCATAACTGGCGGGCCATAATGGCGGGGGAGTGATGGCCATTAAGTCTGGCCATGAAGTCGAGCCTTGATGGCTAGATGGCCTTTTAAGTCGGACCATCATTGGCAAGTTATGGCCATGAAGATGGTTGCCCTGTCTGGCGGATCATGATGGCACGGGGCGGCTGTCATTTTTGGCGAAGGCTTCCTCGATTTGGGCCCCGATTTCCTCCACTACAGAAGTGGGCAATCTCTTGGGCCTTCGTCGTGGGTGGAGAAACGCGACCTGCCCGTTAGATCCTTGGGCCGGAGCCCGAGGCCGTAGTTTGGCTGGTTGACTGGTCGTGGTTGACTTGGCTCCTCCGGACCCGGTCAAAAAAGTCGTATCAATTGCCCCCATCTTCTGAGCTCTACCATTGTTGAGGTGGAGGTCGGGAGATGTAGTATAATGGGGAAGAAGTTGCTCTTTCTGCAGAATTTGGTCCATCTTGCGGAGTTGGCTAGTGACGATAGATCGTCGGTCCGAGATTCGTTCGGTTGCGAGGTGAGTTGACCCTCGGCTTACGGCCGACGAAGGAGATTCGTTCGGTGGCGAGGGGAGTTGTCCCTCGGCTTACGGCCGACGAAGGAGATCCGCTCGGTGGCGAGGTGAGTTGCCCCTCTGCTTACGGCCGGCGAAGGAGATCCGCTCGTTGGCGAGGGGAGTTGCCCCTCGGCTTACGACCGACGAAGGAGATCCGCTCGGTGGCGAGGGGAGTTGCCCCTCGGCTTACGGCCGACGAAGGAGATCCACTCGGTGGCGAGGGGAGTTGCCCCTCGGCTTACGGCCGTCGAAGGAGTGA